>OU785235.1:16282264-16910490 GCA_917051295.2 Erebia ligea | reverse complement strand
TATAACCGGTAAAGACGTACCGCCAAGCGATTTAGCGTTCCGGTACGATGCTGTGTAGAAACCGAATAGAGGTATGGGTTTAATATAACTGTCATGCCCCTAACAGGTTAGCCCGCTACCATCTTAGACTGCATCATCACTTACCATCAGGTGAGATCGCAGTCAATGGCTGACTTGTAGTGGATAAAAAAAAAAAAATTATGGGCTGACCCGGGACTCGAACCCGGGACCTCGTCGGCCGCAGTCGAACAAGCTTACCACTAGACCAACGAGGCAGGAATAAGTGTACAGTGTACCTAAATTAGTAGCCCGCCAACCCGCATTGGAGCAGCGTGGTGGGTCTAAGCTCTAATTCCCTCTCTCCAATGAGAGTGGAAGCCTGTGCCCAGCAGTGGGACGTTAATGGGCTGTAGTGGTGGTGGTGGTAACTAAATTGAATGAATAAATATGGATTGATTGTTTGTCAGGTACCACGGCAGCGCAGTGGTGGACTTCGACTCCCCGCGCGGCGGCATCAGCCTGGAGACGGAGAAGACGGAGGGCGGCACGACCAGCAAGCTGCTGGTCACCAAGGCCGCGCTCACCGACTCCGGCAACTACACCTGCGTGCCCAACAACGCGCACCCGGCCTCCGTCTCCGTTCACGTGCTGAACGGTACGATATTTTTACCGACATAGTAATAAATATGTTATTCATCTCTAGTATTTATTACATCACTAGCTGATGCCCGCGACTTCGTCCGCGTGGTTTAAGTTTTTGATTCCCGCGGGAACTCCTTAATTTTCCGGGATAAAAAGTAGCCTATGTCACTCTCCAGGTCCTCAGCTATACCCATGCCAAAAATCACGTCGATCCGTAGCTTCGTTGCGGCGTGATTGAAGGACAAACACACAAACCAACAAACAAACACACTTTCGCATTTATAATATTAGTATGATGGCGAGCTGGCGGCTGTGGCAGGTGTGGTGAGGAGCGTACTCTTACAATATAATATTAAAACATAAAACCTGCCCACTGGCTATATTGGGTATAGACTATAAGGATTATTAGTGCTACCCGTGCGAAGCCGGGGCGGATCGCTAGTCTTATAATATGTGGAAGTTGCCACTTCACAAACCAACCAGTGAAGAGCTAATGATCTCCAGACGGCTGAACAGATTTTCTTGAGTCAAAGCTTAGTCAAGTTTCAAACACAGATACAGGCATCAACCTACATAATTATAATATCTAACACCCCTCTTATTGACTCGGGGTTAAAACTATATTATGCAAGTTTAACCATTCTGATGGAAGCCAGCGAACTAAATCCATACTTCCATACTTATATTATAAATGCGAAAGTGTGTCTGTCTGTCTGTCTTTCTGTCCGTCTGTCTGTCTGCTACGCTTTCACGGACCACCTGTTCAACCGATTTTCATGAAATTTGGTACAGGGATAGGCTAGATCCCGGGGAAGGACATAGGCTAAATTTAATTATTAAATTAAGGAAAATTAAGGAGTTCCCGCGGGAATCGAAAAAAACTAAGGCATCATCTAGTTTTGTTATAAACGCAACAGGAAACATTTTTATACATAATATTCACTGTTTCCTATATTTTAATAATGGACTCATAAACGAGCTGTAGTGTAACTGTATAAACGCCTCCGGCAGTTAACGCTTGCTTTACACCTCAACATTTCTCTTCAATTCGTATCAAATTACTGCATAATACAACTACAGTGAACTATTGTAGAATGCTAAACAATGTGGTGTAGTTTGCACCTCTTTGTTATTAACTTAGTTTCGCTTGCACAAAACTTTAGCGTAAGCACTTGTAGGAGTTCTGTATTGTTCTTATGTTCTTAAAATTTTGAGTCGTAATTCTAAGAGTTTTTTGAGTATTACTTTATTCTTAACTAGCTGATGCCCGCGACTTCGTCCGCGTGGATCGAGGTGTTTCGGTTTACTAATTTAACTCTTTAATTTTCCGGGATAAACAGTAGCCTATGTGCTATTCCAGACTATATTCTATCTCTGTGCCAAATTTCATCCAGATCCGTTCAGCCGTTGGAGCGTGATTGAGTAACAAACATCCATACATCCATACATCCATCCAAACTTTCGCATTTATAATATTTATTTGACTAGATAATGCCCGCGACTTCTTCCTCGTGTAATTAAGTTAAAATTCCCCTGGGAATTCTTAGATATCCTGGGATAAAGAGTAGCCTATGTGACTCTTCTGGTCTTCGACTATACCCATCTCATCATCTTGCAAAAATCACACCGTAGTTGAGTCGTATGCGGAAAGACCTTGGAACCCACCGCATTATTATCCCAAGATAATCCCTACCATTATGTGATTAATCGAATGGGGTCACGACCCTCAGCAAATGAGGAATACGAAGCAGAGAGAGTCCCAAGTATTTTTTTCATCATTTGTCTAGTGGTCAATTCTATAACCAAGTTTGTTTCCAGGCGAGCACCCGGCGGCGATGCAGACGAGCAACCGCGCGTCGTCCTACCTCACCTCCCAGCTGAGCTGCGCTGCCCTCACCTACCTGCTGTCGTCCATGGCCTGCAGATGATCGCCCTGAGCGCAGCGAGCCACTGTTGAGCTATACGTACCATTAAGTTTGTGTATAAGTCTGTTGAAGTTATCGGTAACCTTCGCTATTCATCCCCATTAAACATAGTTCGGATCATATTATTACTAGCTGATGCCTGCGACTTCGTTCGCGTGGTTTAAGATTTTTTTATTCCCGTTTGATAATTTTCCGGAATAAAAAGTAACCTATGTCACTCCAGGTCCTCAACTATACCCATGCCAAAAATCACGTCGATCCTTTGCTCCGTTGCGGCGTGATTGAAGGACAACCCAACAACCAAATACACTTTCGAATTTATAATATTAGTACCTATAATGCGATTGAAATAGTGCCTCGGAGAGCACGTTAAGCTGGTTAAGCCCGGTTATTATCACTAACATAATAATAGTCATCAAAGCCCGCCAACCCGCATTGGAGCAGCGTGGTGGGTCTAATCTCTAATTCCCTCTCTCCTATGAGAGTGAAGGCCTGTGCCCAGCAGAGGGACGTTAATGGGCTGTAGTGGTAGTGGTGATAGCGATGGAAATCGTACCTGACTTACCTACTTTGTCCTCCAGCGCCAACCATACCAACAAAACCATGGTTAAGTTATATGACTTGCAAAATATCTGTTTTCTAACGTAGAAATTTGACGAAGGGTCAATAAAAACTTGAGACTATGTCTTTAGCTATTGACTATGTTAGAAAACATACGATGTCATTCCTTATAATTTGTTTTAGAAACTTTTTCATGCGCCCACACAGAATATTTAATAAGTTATTACTTCGCCAATGTCGCGTAGATTGCACAAACTTCGAGGGAGGTAAAAAACAAGGCTCAAGGTTTTATTTACTCGAGTATGGGTACAAAAAGATAATCGATTAATCGAATCCTATTTTCTACAAGGCTGTGTAGTGTCTCCTCAGTTAGAATCTTTTTCAAAGTACTCTTCAAAAATGGCAGGTACGATTTTGATTTGGCCATCTTTACGACATACTTCATATTAACAAATATTTTGATTTAATTTGCTCCCCAAGGCATGCCTTGATTATTGAGTTTTGGCTACCATATTATGTTTCTGCTTGATTTCATTAAAAATATCATTTAAATTCATACCTAAATCTAATGCATTTATACCTTTAGCATTAAATTTAATACTTTCTTGAAGATTGATTTATACGTCCTTATTTTTTCCTTTGTCAGGGTGCCTTGGACCTTCAAAAGTTGGATTTTTGGTAAAACGGTTTACCTTTAAAATCAGATAAAGATTTTTAATTTAAAAATATTTTTTTAATTTGGCATTGATATAAATCCGCAAGTGGGCCATACAGGTACCTACTTTTAAGTAGAGGATAGCTTTCGCTCTCGTGATCTTGACGAACAAATTAATTGAGACCGCCGGAGCTTAAGATTTTAATGATGCAGACTTTTTGGAGTTAATTTACTGTATATCTTTTCAGACATTTTCACCTTGAACTGATTCTGTATTAATAAAAAAGGGTATAATAATTTGCAGCACTCATTTTGGATTAATTTAACGGTCGAAATTATTGTAAATAATAATAATTTATCTATCTGTGATCTGTCGTTTAGTTACTAATGCCAAGTTGTTCTACTTTGAAGTTTTGTGATTGAATTAACTTGATCTCGAGTTAAATTTTAAACGTTTCGAACAATTAAGAATCAGCAGCAATTTTTTTTCAAAATATATTTTGCAAATTGCAATTATCTTTGCTTACTTTACAATTTTGTTATTACAACAAGTAAATTGATAATTTCAGCCTTACTGATTCATTAATCAAATCAAAAATTTGAGTAGGTCCATAATTATTTTGTTATATAATAATTATTATATATTAATTATTGTGTTACATTTCCATAAAATAAAGCAAATACATTTGTCATTAAATAAATACATTTTGAAATAAGAATCAAATGCCTTGAAGGTATAAGAAAATTATCTTGAAACAATGATTCCAAATAAAACTAGTAGTTCGATAGCTAAAAACTAATAATATTATAATTTAAAATGGCGCTATGAATAGGGATGATGCCTATATAAAAAATAAATTATTTCTAACTGAATAATAAATAGAGGGTCTTCCAAAAGACCTAAAATTTACATCCTCGGTTAGTTTTGAGTTTGAGTACCATTTTAAAATATTGATTAAAGAAAAAAAGTGCGTTGATATTTGATGACGTCACAACTGTGAATTTCATACAACTTCCACAATAGAAGTGCGTTTGCGAGTTTGATAAAAAGTTGCTGATTTGATTGAGTTGTCATCATCCCTATTTTATCCTAGTATATATTACTTAGTATATAATATCTACATTCCAATCAAGTTATTCCAGTCATGGTATTAAAATGTGATTTTACTACCAAAACTATGGCGATAATCATGTTTTTACAATCATGTTTTTATGAATAAGTTTTAATTATTGTAACTTTATGACCCCCGCAAAATCTCAGATAATATCATCCAAATTTCGATTTTTGGTGAGTCGGATGTTTTTTTGTATTTTATTTTAGTGTTTTGTTGTAGAATATATATTATTTTGCTTATTTGTATGAGATTTTAACTATTTATATTACATTAACTAAAACTTAATACGTTAAGTTAATATCGAGTTAACATTGTACATTGCCAGGTTTGTAAATACGCATATAAGACGAAGACATACATACGTAATTTGTAGAATAATAATAAAGTTTATATCACGAAGCGTTGTAAATACTTTGAATTGTTGTAAATAAATATTATGATAAATAAACGAGTTTATGATAATGTAGTCATTCTCACCGGTCGGATGGTGACAAGCTGTTTTTTTGTTCCTAGAACAATTTATTGTTAGTTAATATTAATGTGACTCTTCTTACATGTATGTACTAAGTTATACTAACAATTAATTATGAGCTTAAAATTTTATTCATATGAAATCTTCTATTTTACCAGTCAAAAACTTATGATTTTTGCGTATTCTAAGTAAATTAAATGAAAGTCAAGCTCAGAAAAGTTCTGCTCGCGACTTTTTAACTTTTCCTTTTTTATATAAAAATACTTGACATAAGGCTTACATGTAAGAAGACAAAAGGTTAACGCACGTGCAGGCTCTACTTTAGAAGAGGCTGTCGTTTGTACTCTTCCTAATGTGTGCTTAACTCAAGATCCCTTTTCATTCCAGACATTGATATTGTTGACAGTTGTTATTTTATATTTTGTTTTGCAGGTTACAGAGTTCAAAATTCTACTTTCCACTTTAATTTTATTGTAGTTTATGGAATATTTTAGACCTTTATTCACACACACACACACACAAAGTTTGCACACACAAATTAAATTTACGAACAAAGGTGGTGGAGCTGTACTTTATATTTTCTGCGATAAATAAATAAAAAAATAAAATAAAATAAAAAAGCCTTTTATTCTCATATCCTTGTACAGCATAAATGTTGTTAGATGTGTTAGTAATACATTTTCCTTATTTCCTAGGTTAGTATGGTTAGTGTTGCATCATTTGTTATAATTACTTATCAGATATGAGCCCCTTTACGGGTATAGGCCTCCCCCAACCTCTTCCAATTTTCCCTATCTTTGCCCACATTTATCCAGCTTTTCCCTGCAGTTTGCACTATCTCATCAGTCCACCGTTTGTTTGGCCTTCCAACCTCCCTTTTTCCTAAAGGTCCTCTCCATTTTGTGGTCTGTATGGTCCATCTATTATCGGAGTAGCGTGAGATGTGTCCAGCCCATTGCCATTTCAGTGTAAGAGCTTGGCTAAGTGCGTCAGTTAAGTTTGTTTTTTTCCTAATAATGGCGCTTGGAATTTTTTGTATTTTTCTTATTTTCAGCATACTCCTTTCCATTGCTCTTTGGGTTGATCTTATCCTGTGTTTCGCTTTATTTGTGAATACCCAGGTTTGGCATCCATAGAGTAGACAAGGAAGGAGACAAGTATCTATCACTGTTTTCTTCAAGTTTAAGCTATAATTTCCTTTTAGGATCTCTTTAAGTGCCCAAAATTTTTTCCATGTTAAATTGATTCTTCTTTCAATTTCTTCTTCGTTTCCGGACTTCATGAATGAAACTTGTTTTCCTAAATAGATATAACTGTCTACGTAATCTATGTTGTTCCCGTTTAGGGCAATTGGTATTTTGTGGCTGTTGGTCATTATTTTTGTTTTTGTTCCATTCATTTAAAAGCCGATTTTTGAGCTTTCTCTATCTAGTGAGTGAACCATTTCTTCGAGTTCTTGAGATGTCTCCGCTAATAGGACAATATCGTCTGCGAATTTAAGATGGTTAAGATAAGTACCAGAAATCTTGATGCCTTTTCGTGTCCAGTTTAAGTTACGAAATATGTTTTCTAGCACCGCGATGAAGATTTTTGGTGACAGAGGGTCACCTTGTCTGACTCCTCTTCCTATTTTGATTGAGTTACCCCTTGTTTCAAGTTTGACTGTGCTAGTGCTATTTTCGTATATGTATTTCAAGATGTTGATGTATTTTTGTTCTACGTTGGATAGTTTCAGTGCTGTCCAGATTGATTTATGACTAATACTGTCAAAAGCTTTGCTATAGTCAATAAAGCATAGATACAGAGGTCTGTTAAACTCCTTGTACTTCTCTATCACCTGCTCTAGCGTCTGGATGTGATCAGTGGTGCTGAAACCTGACCGGAAGCCTGCCTGTTCTATTGTTTGGAATTCGTCGACTTTCGGATTTATTCTTTTTAGTATTACTGATGCGAAAAGTTTGTATATACTAGCTAATAAACTGATTGGCCTGTAATTACCGATATCCAGCGGGTTGCCCTTTTTGTATAGCAATATTATATCCGATGTGCACCATTGTGTCGGAACTGTTTCTGTATCCAGTACCATGTTGAATAGACGAGTTAAATGGTTTAGTAGTACAGGTGCGCCTAGTTTGATTATTTCGTTAGGTATACCATCGGGTCCTGGTGATTTTTCAGCCTTCAGTTGTTTTATTTGTTCGTATATTTCTATTTCATCTATTGGTTTAATTAAGTTGGGAGAGTTTTCGAGGTTCGGTGGTTTTTCCATGCTATAGTCTGTTCCTCTTTCCTTATACAGCTCCGTGTAGAACTTCGTTGCGTGGTCTATAACATCCATCCTCGTTTTTGTTTCTTCTGTTTGCTGTTTTAGTTTATGTATCCATGTTTTGTGGAGTTTTAACTGTTTAAAAGCCTTTTTAGTACTTCTGAATTTCTTAAGGTTTGTTGTTATGATACTTCTTCTATGTTTACTATAATCATCACGAATTGACTTATTAGTTTTTTTAAATAATTCGCTCAGTTCTTGTCTCATATGTCTGTCTTTGTTTTTTGTTAGAATCAATTCAGTTCGTTTTTTTATAAGATGTTCAGTGGTTGTGCTAAATATTTTATGTCCTCTCGTATGAGTGTTGTTATTAATTTTCACACTACTTTTGATGGCATCCACCATTAGATTATAGTACGTTTGGACATTTTTTGATAACATTCTATCTCTAATTTCTAATTTAAGATGGTTTGTAAAATTTTTAATTTCATCTTCTGTTTCCGGTATCTTAGGTTGAATTTTGAAGGCTTTTCTACTCTTTTTTGGTTGGTTTAACAGGAATGTTGCTCTTAGTAGTCTATGATCGGAGGCAAATCTTATGTTGTTTATAACTTCGACGTTAGAGATAAATAGAGCATCTTAATTATTAGTATCCAAGGTTAAGTGAGATCAAAACTTGGTATAACATTTTGTGTAAACTCTAATAATAATAGCGAGTCATAAGCTACTGAAATCTGAACATACGAGTACGGTATTCAAATATTAAAATCAGCTCTCATTTGCTCAAAAAAAATATTTATCATTTGAGAACTTCATTATGAGAACTACGAATTATGAACAACCCAGAAAACAGCGGGAAAGAGAATACAGCGAAAATAGTAGAATTACTTCATATCCTCAGGAAATGAAAAACAAAGATGGCCGCCACCACGCATAATGTAAAAAGATTCTCTAACGAATGGGAATTTAAAAAGAAAAAGGAATCTGTAAAAAAAGATTCATTATAATATTTATGTAGGGTGAGTTAAATGGAATATTTACATGTGGAATAATTTTACATCATAATTAGGTACTACCTACAGGTTTCAAGGCAGAACCATTTGTAAAAATTCCGAAATTAGAATTACTTCGTAACTTATCTGTTCTTTACCTTTGCCCTTTCATTCAAATATACTTAGATAAAGTGCTTTTGAATAGCCTCATAAATTTAACACTGGTTTGGAATGAAATATAAGAGATATTTAATTAAATAAAATTGTTTAGATAAAATGGAACTAATGAAAAGGGGTCTTAGTTATTGTATTTGTATTTTTAGGAAGTAACGACAAATAAAATAAATAAATTAAAGAATCTATTGACTGTTTTCTATTAAATAAAAATTATATTCTTAATCTCTTCTGTTATACCGCTCTTGTTAACTTAATTTACACTACGTACTGATATAAAATCTACGATTTAATTGCTTTAATTATAATTCATTTTTAAAGTAAACCTTATATCGTTGACTACGATAGCTGAAATTACATACAGTGGTGTAAAGACTGACTTTAATGGTGAAATGAGGTTATGTGTTTGATTTAATTTTCCATAATAATATACCCCATCCTTAGAATTGCAAAATAAATTAGCGGGATACTAATATTGTTCTCAAATATAACAATGTACGCTGGGTGAATTAAGTTGACACAAGAAATGCAACTGTTGAAATTTCTATTTCCATAAATTCTTGTAAAGTAGGTTAAAAAACTGAAATAATACTATAGCACAGTAGAGAATTATACCTAGCTATGTTCCTTGGTAACGCGTAGGATGTTATGGATTGGGGGGATATCTCACTTGGATGCTAGGTGACGTTTCCAACGCTACTCGTTTTGGCGTCTAGACGTCCGAATCGCAATACTTGACACTGGCGAAGTGCATTGTGCTGTTTTGGCACTAATAAAAGCCATAAACCAAGAAAAGAAGAAGAAGAAATAACCGCCTGTTTTGACCGCCTGTTGTGCAAAGAAATGTAATAATATGTATGGTTTAAATTCCATAGGATTCTTAACCTTACACTTATAAAACAATACGCACCAAATGAAGAACCTCCTCCTTTTTGGAAGTCAGTTAAAAATATTATATTTTAAACTCTTTAGCATTTCGCATGATTTATATAATTTGGTGTATTTTTAAAAAAAAGTTACATTATAAGTATTAAAGTATTATTTATATTCCAATCGAATAATTTCTGACTTTTGATCTTTTGTGATAGATTTGTGATCAAAATGACAGGTCTGTTATTTTATCTCTTTTTAATATAAGTGTATAAATAATATGTTATGTATGTTATAATATCATGAAACTTTGTCAGAGAATCCCAGTGAGGTATGGCCCTTTATGTATTTTGGATTATTTGTAAAACTGTACATCTTTTTTAATAATGGATTGTAAATGTCCACTTAAGAGTCCTTTTTGTTGATTTTCTTTTTTGTATTTTGTAAATAAATTGTAAACGAAAGAAAGTGGGGTATTATTAAATAAAGATTTAAAAATATTGCGTCCTGTTTTATTCATAACCGATACAAAAATACCACTTTAAGTGTAATCCTTGAATATTTAAATAAATTCCTACCAAATAACCAAAATTCAAAACATATTTTGGTTAATGGGTAGGTTTTTTTTAGATTTTTGAGAAAGTAGACTCCTTATATTAATAATTTATAAATATGGTGGTGTATAATATTTTAGGATGATAATTTTGACAGATGAGAGATATACATATAAAGCAATAGTGAAGGACAAGATTAAGACTAAGTAACAGACGTGTACGGGCACGACATTAGCGACGGAGGAGCGACGGCGACAGCGGGGTGATGCGATTAGTCGGAGAGCTGGCGACGAATTTCGGGAAGAATTTTGAAGAGGTCTGGTAAAAACAACAAAAATGTCTGGGTTTTTTTTTCTAATTCTTTAACCCTTTGACGACCAAGGGACGTATTTGTCCCCAAACCTTATTTCGCTCGTACAAAAAAACCAAGAACTATTATTATTATTATTATTTTAATGAATAATATATTTTTGAGGGTAAGTTTTATAATTTCGTCATCGAATTTGACTCCTAGTTGTCATATTTCATAGTAAATTTAGTACCGCAATTAGCAGTTAGTGAAGTCGCAAGTTCATCATTTTCAAAAAATCAAAACTATAACGTAAAGTGTTTATATAGTTGTAACTTTGTAAATATATTATTGTCTGGTAAATAAATAATTATTTTGTACTTGTATCAAACGGTTACATAGCTTATTTACTTCGTTAGCTCGTGAAAACAAAAAGGGACACCGGCGTCCCTATGGGCGATAAAGGTAACTTTTTACCCAAAAACAATGATTCAGAAATCACCTTATTTTTATTAGTTTAAGTAATTTTTTATGACTTTTTTGGCATTTTATGGTAAACAATGTATTTATTGTTATAAATCTTTAGTTTATACAACATATACATAGGTACTTATTATTATAGTCAGTGAGGGTATTTCTGTGAGCTGTATATAACTCAAATTAATGTTGCACATGGACTGTGGCACACTTATTATTTTGTGCTATTTTCAATTTTTTTCAAACTAATAAATTTTAATTTATTTTTGCTGTAGAATATGTTTACTAGACCATAAATAAACCATAATTTATAACCAAAAACTTAAAACCACTTCTGGAAACCTTATGGTCCTGAAAGGGTTAAGTACTAAATTTAAAGATAAAAAAATCAAGTTGCCAAAAAAATGTTTTTTTTGATTTTTTTTGCAAATGTTATTATGCTGCGCTGTAGCGAAATAACCGCAAACGCAGACTGGCAGGACTGGATTCGCCAATCGATAACTGAAGCAGTAAGTACTATGCAAACGGCATCTGCCAAAATTATCATCTAAATAAGACAAACCATATATTATAGGAGATAACTGAACTTTTGGTAACCATCGCCTGAAAGGCTGATTCAGTGTTAGGTGGATGTAGAGCTCTCGATCACAAAAGTTGCAGTCTGCCTGCATGTGGATGGGTCTTTCGCTAGATATGGCCGTTCAAAGACGGTTTATTGTTTCCAAAAATTAACGATAATTAGAAAAGCTGATTCTTGCACAGTATTAAAGTATGCGCAGTACCTATGTAAACAGAATTAAAAACTGACGCATGGGGATGGGTCTTTTACTAGGTATCACATCTCAAAGAAGTTATAAGCTATACTTACTATGCGTTCCTGTAAAAAAAGAATTGCAATTATTATGTCGTCCCGTTGATTCAACGGCCTTTCAGCCTTTCAGGCGATGGTTACCAAAAGTGCAGTTATCTCTAGTCTAGTCTAATAGAAAATCTATCAAAATTGTATTAAAAGCATGGTTTGTCTCATAGACTCAACGGTTCATTAGTTTTCAGAGTCCATTTATAGCTTTACGCAATCGCATTTTGTCTACAAAGAAATTTTGAAAAAAAAAAAATTTAGGAGTAAATGGCGACGTACCTACTTATCAACTCAAAATTCGGAGTTAGTCCGAAATAATTTATCAATCAGATTCCAAACTAATATCGTAAACACGAAAGGTTGTGTGTCTGTGTGTTACCTTTCCCGGTAATTATTAATTATAATACAAGCTCATTTTTACGCTGACGTTTAAATAAGTAACTATTGTATAGAGCTAAAAAATATGTACATTCCTGTGATCTGTCTTCTTTCTTTCATGATCTTTGAGATATCTCTGAAGATCTCATTACCTCGTAGGTATCAAACTAATATTATAAGTGCGGAAATGTGTTTGTTTGTGCGTTTGTCCTTCAGTCACACCGCAACATAGCCATGGATCGAGGTAATTTTTCCAAGGGTATAGATGAGGACCAGGAGTGTGACTTAAGCTACTTTTCATCGCGGAAAATTAAGGAGTTCCCGTGGGAATTAAAAAAACTTAATCCACGCGGACGAAGTGGCGGGCATCAGCTAGTAAGAAACTGTTATATAGCTCTAGTAGGTACGGTCTATGATCTATGTCTAAGATTTCACTGGTTCACTGTCAATAACTTGCTTTTGAACGCAAAAAAAACTAAGTGTTTAGAGTTTGTACTTCCTAATGTGAAGAAAATCGACAAGGAAATAGTGATGAATGGTGAAACACTGAAAATGGAGAACTCCACGGTTTTTTTGGGGGTGACCTTGGATAATAAGCTTCAGTGGGGCGCTCATATAGATACACTAGCAGGGAAACTCAGCTCAGCTGCTTTTGCTATCAGGAAAATTAGACAGCTTACCGATATTGAGACGGCTAGGCTTGTATATTTTGCCTATTTTCATAGTGTTATGTCGTACGGCATCTTATTGTGGGGCAGAGCTGCTGATATACAAACAATTTTTGTTTTGCAAAAGAGGGCGATTCGATCAATATATAAACTCGGATCACGCGAGTCCCTTCGTGAAAAATTTAAAGAAATTGGCGTCCTTACGGTTGCATCGCAGTACATATACGATAACATAATGTTTGTGAAACAAAATATTCATCTCCATAGGCAAAGAGGGGATACACACAATCGACTTACTAGAAACCGGCATAAACTAGTAATGCCGCAAGGTCGTCTACGTAAGGTGCAGAAATCCTTTGTGGGGTCGAGTATTACCTTTTATAATATGGTTCCAAAAGAACTATTGGACTTGCCGCTACACAAATTTAAAAAAACCGTAAAAGAACACTTGTTGAGTCGGGGCTATTATACAATTGACGAATTTCTTAATGACAAAGTTGTATGGAAGCAACCGACTCTGGGTCAAGCTCCCCACAGGACAGTATAATAACATACAATATTGTATTTAATTTACATACTTATTACACTAAGCTACGTAATGTATTATATTATTGACTATTGTATGAAAAAAAAAAAAGAGCAACTGCTGAGTTTCTTGCCGGCTCTTCTCAGCAGAATCTGCTTTCCGAACCGGTGGTAGAGTCAAAACATGACGTAACATAAGAGACACCTGTATGTCCTACATGTTTTTTAAATAAATGAAATAAATGATCTACGAGGTATCTCTGTTTAAGTTCTCAATACTTTCAATATTTTTAGCTATACCTAATTCTATAAACATGAAAGTAGCCGTATTCTTCGAGTAACGTAATACAGTTATTCAGCCGAGAAGGCTTATATTTCGGAAAACATCTCCCATCACAACAATTTCGCCGAAAACGCGACATCATCACGGAAATCTCTTTCCGTAGGTTATTATTTGCCTTTCATAAATTGCTTTTTCAATTCTCATAGCTTTAGTTTTAAGATACCGTAGTTATTACCATCACGTCTCATAATGTTATTATTATGAATTTGTTATTCTTAAATCTTTATTGCACACAAAAACAAGGAAATAAAGACATTAAAAATACGAACTTAGGACTAAACAGCACGCAAAGGCGGTCTTATCGCCTAAGGCCTCATGTTATGTGTTATGTTATGACGACCTCCGTGGCGCAGTTTGGGAACTTATAATTTTTTAATTTTCCCTGGTCTGGTCTGGTGGGAGGCTTCGGCCGTGGCTAGTTACCACCCTACCGGCAAAGACGTGCCGCCAAGCGATTTAGCGTTCCGGTACGATGCCGTGTAGAAACCGAATAGGGGTATGGGTTTAATATAACTGCCATGCCCCTAACAGGTTAGCCCGCTACCATCTTAGACTGCATTGTCACTTACCATCAGGTGAGACCGCAGTCAAGGGCTAACTTGTAGTGGATAAAAAAAAATGTTGACGTTCAAAAAGTGAACAGCGTATAGATATCAGTGGTGTCCCCCCATATGTTCATAAAAACACTGCCTACCCTGGATATTGTTGCCCATATTATTGTTACTCACCTTGAACAATGATTTTCCTGTTTTGAGCATTCCTGCCCCCCGATCATGTAAGAATGTCCGATCAAAACGTTAAAGTTCGTCGTCAAAGTTTATAAACCATAACAGCATTAAATTAGAGCTCAATTTCGTGTACGATACTCTAACGTATAAGAATGGATACACGAAATTGAGCTCTAATTCAATGTAGTTATGGTTTATTTTACTTTGACGACGAACTTACCGTTTTGATCGGCCATTCTTACATGATTGGGGGGCTGGAGCTTTAATGTATACCCTAGTCAAAATCCCTGTGCACGCATCTGGCAGATTATTGAATAAACAGTTTTGATTACTGACAAAACTGTGGGTAACACGTTTCATCTTGTCGCTGTAGTCTGAACACCTCCGCATACCTTAAAGTGCGCGCACACATTTCAAACCAAATAATTAGATCAAAATCGGTTCATCCATTTAGAAGATAGTACGATGCCATAGGCAGCTTATGAGTATTATTTCGGCTTTTTTTGGCGGTTAAAAAAAGGAAGATAGGGAAAAAGTATAAAGAAGAACGAAAACATTGTTAATTATTATTATTGATCGTGGTCGTCTTGCCTCGTTGGTCTAGTGGTTAGCATGTTCGACTGCGACCGAAGAGGTCCCGGGTTCGAGTCCCGGGTCGGGCCATAACATGTATTGGGGTTTTCTGACAAGATATTCTCAGTACTATAGCCCGGAGTTAGGAAGTTGGCGGTGTTTCACCCCCGAGCCTCGGAGAGCACGGTAAGCAGTCGGTCTTGCGCCTGAACTCTCTCCGGTCGTGTCGGATCTTCCGTCCCATCGGGCTATGAGAGCAAAGGAACAGAGAGAGTGCACCTGTGTATGCACACATACTTGTGCACTATACTATCTCCCGCGTAGATGGCTAATCTCTGTGGAGATTGGGAATTCGATCGGGAGGACATTATTAATTATTGATATTATTTATGTACTTATCTTTTAAGATAAGGGTAAAGGAAGTGGGTAAAGCTTAGAAGCAACATCAATTTCCTTAAAAAAGGAGACATTTTATTTGGATAACGGATTTACGGGAAATATGATTTACAAAACGGCGCTGTAAGCAGAAATCTGCTCAGGCATCGCTTTTGTAAATACAAGTGATTAAGTGCAAGCATACTTAATTCGGAGAGATTCGTTTTAAGCTTTACTTTTAGAGTTCCGTGGGATACTTCCATAAACTGATGATTGCGTTATGTTGAAGTGAAAGCAAGACATAAAGGAAGTATAACTACCTTTTATTTATTGAAGTGAAAACTTCTTTAGCCGCGTTAAACACTTTTTAAAACTTAAAAAATAAACTTGTGGATTCGCGTCACCGACACCGCCGACACCTTGCTGCCCTATTCTCGCGTTGTTACGAAGACAAAAAGTCTTAAATATAAATTCTACATTCGTAATTAAACTTTAATGCCTTAGTTTTAAGGTTTATATTTTAATTTCTTTTTTTTTCAAATTTTAATACTAAAATTCTAAGTTATAAGTTTTCACTTCTATCGGCAGTACCTGACTGCACCAATTTTTTAGGGTTCCGTACCAAAATGGTAAAAATGGAACCCTTATGGTGCGACTTTCTCCGTCCGTCAGTCCGTCCGTCTGTCACAGTCGATTATTTCAGTACCTACTTAACTATTAAAGCTATCGACATGAAATTTGGAATAGTTGTGTATAATAGTGGCCTACATTAAAATAAAAAAAACGAAACTTATTTTTAGTTTAATTAAAAAAGGGGGAAAATCGGGGGTTAGAAATTTCAAAGTATGATAACTATACTGAGTAGGATATCATATGAAAGGGCTATACTTCTACATTGTAAAACAGATTTTTATTTATTTTTGTGCATAATAGTTTTTGATTTGTCGGGCAAAATACCGTACCGTATAGAGAAATTTCAGAAATTATAAATTCCCAAATTGATTCTGCCAGAATTCGAACCCGAGACCTCCCACAATAAGACCACAGCGCTCACTACTGCGTCAGGGAGGTTGTCAAAAGTTATCCAAAGTTATCTCAACGCATCGCTGGTCCGTACAGTACAGATCGCCTCTCAATTAGTGTACCACGCACCAAGTGCGGATTGACAGACTTTGCACACATTTGAGAACTACCTATTTAATATTACTTCCTATAATTAACTAGGATTATTGTCTGCCAGTAACCGCATTCAAACCTTACACAGCGCTCATTTTTGCGCCAGAGAGGTCGTCAAATCTACGGAACCCTCCGCCCGAAATTGAAGCAATTCATCTCATTTTATTCTGTAACAACACAGTCGCAGCGTTTATCTCTTCCGAGCTTTCTTGTTAACGCTAAATTTGGACGCCATTATGGGACGCGTCGTTGCGACGAGCGAAAATTATTTATTTTCCCTCGCATGGAAATTATTATGATTTAGGACGAGAGCCTTCCACGGGGACGGGGAAATAAATATTAAGGAGATTAAAAAGCATTCTTATTTTATCCGGGAGTAAAAATATGGAAAAAATACACATGTTATAAAATTATAGATATAGTTCGCGCGCGAGTTAAATGCAGAGTAAATGTATGGTGATACATACATTTACTCTGCATTCAACTCGCGCGCGAACTGTAGGTACCTGTATCATACTAATATTATAAATGCGAAAGTGTGTTTGTTTGTTGGCTTTAACGATTATTATCATGTTAGTGATAATAGCCGGGACCGACGGCTTAACGTGCTCTTCGAGGCACGGGGGTGAAACACCGCCAACTTCCTACTCCGGGCTAGTATTGAGAATTTCTATTTAGAAAAACCCAGTACTCAATTATTATGACCCGACCCGGGACTCGAACCCGGGACCTCGTCGGCCGCAGTCGAACATGCCAACCACTAGACCAACGAGGCAGTCAGCGGCATAACGGCACAATCATAATAATTATATTTCTGGCTAATGATTACACGTGTAAGTTTTACTCACCTAAAAATGTTAGCGTATGACTTAATATGAGTTACTTACGAAATTTAAAAAGTCCTGTAAGTTGCGTATGCAAATGTAAGTTATGTAAGTCACTTACGTAGTCTACTTTCGTAACAACTTACAAATACATGGCCTCTCAACTAGATTCTTTCTGATGAGGTCCGTTTGATAGAAAAAATGTTTTGATGTTAGAAAAATGTTTGGCTGTAGAATACCCATCAGATATCTTTGTGAGAGATAAACCTTCGCCAGTGGATTTGAGAGGTCGTTATTCCGCAGTAGGTATTCTCTGCATGACCCGGGATTTTCCAGGAATTTAGCCAGAATTGGTTTGGAATAGATACCAGTTTTATTATCAAAGCATGTTTTCTTACTTTATTGTTGTTGACGCACTTTGTAAATGTACTGTTTAACAGAAATAAAAATGTCATTCCGAACCAGTGGTAGATTCACTCGCCGATTCAAAAACACTTGTTAATTTATTTGAATAAAAAACATTTGAATTTGAGTTCCAATTATCCTGCGTTGTATTTTTTTATATTTTTTATCTACACTAATGTTATAACATTCTACTTATGTTTCCAATACTTGACTTATAATTACTACTGTTATAGCGCAGATAACAAAACACTCAATTTAAGCAATTTCACATGATGGTATAATATCCACATCGATATCGTAAAATCTCATTATAACATCAATAAAACGCGACCAATTAACCTGGCGAGCCTTATGTCAAAATCCTCATACAAGTTGTATAAAATTTTGATATTAGGCTGGCTTTTGAAAACAGTTGGGTTATACGTGAAAACTTCGTCGAAACTACTAAACTTACATACACAAAACTCTTTGGTAAGATCTTGTGCCAATTAAATAAAAAACGAACAGCGCGCGCTCGCTCCTGATTGGCCCTGCGCGCGCAGCTGCGCTCTCATTGGTTAGATTTTAATGGCGGCAAGTTCACTGTGACAATACACGTACGCGTGAATTTAATGTTTCGCAATGTGTTTTGTAAATCAAATCAAATCAAATCAATTTCTTTATTTGTGAATAGAGTCCAAATGAGGTGGAATACATAATTAAAGTGCTCCTATTCTACCACAGTGTGGTGTACAAATCTTAATTTTATAAAAATACCTTAATCTTAATAATCTTAATTTTATAAACCTACTTAGTTAAATCATAAAAGGATTTTTTTAACAATTTTATAACCTTATTTAATTATTTAACACACCACAAAATACATTTGAAATGCCGCTTTGAAGTCTGAGGAAAGTTCAAAAAAGCTTAGAATAAGTATTATTAATATGTCTTGATTATTATAGAATAACAAAAAAGTAATAATGAGGCCTTTACGTCAAATTAAGCAAAAAAAAAAAAAATGTCAAATTCAAAGTTCAAATGTCAAATAAAATTATAATTCATGGAATGCACAATCAAGAAGTTAAACTATATGTATATATCCTACCTTGTATAGTAATGTCAGTTACATTTTGTCATTAGATGTCAGTTTAAAAATAAAATTATTTAATCAGATCATTGAGGTACTCATCTATTGAATAATATGCTTTATTAATTAAAAATAGCTTCAATGATTTTTTAAAGCTGCTCAAATTAGTTATTTTTTTAACATCGTTGGATAGCTTGTTATAGACGGTGATGGCCAGACAAAATATACTTTTTCTCATTTTTGCTGTTTTCCATGGCCGCACACGTAGCCTCAGAGGAAGTCTATTATTTTGCAAATTTTTAAATAATGATAGGTTACTATGGACAAAAACAGCTGTTTCATAGATGAAGAGTGAAGGGAATGTTAAAATTTGCAGCTCTATGAAATGTGGCTTACAGCTATCTGTCCAATGTAAATTCCGAATTGCTCTTATGCACCTTTTTTGGGCTTTAAAGATCCTTTCGCGATCAGTGCAGTTTCCCCAAAACATAATCCCATACTTAAGAGTAGATTCTACGTAACCAAAGTATGCGATACGCAGTGTCTGTATACTGGCTCTTTTATTCAGTTTATAGAGGGCATAAGAGAATCTGCATAGTTTTGCACAAACGCTATCCACTTGTTGTCTCCATTTTAATTGGTTATCTACCATTATGCCCAGGAATTTAGTCTCTTCCGTTTTGTCGATTTGTGTTCCCATATAATTTATATCACAATGTAACATATTATAACTTTCCCAATTGAATTGCATTACCTTGGTTTTTTCTAGATTAATTTTTAAATTGTTGTTCTCGAGCCATTCAATTATGAGACCTAAGGACTTATTCATTTCCATTTCATAATTTGTAATATCACTTCCTTCGAATATCACCGTACAATCGTCAGCAAAGAGTACCATGGATTGTGATATCACTGATGGAAGGTCATTTATATATAATAGAAACAACAAAGGCCCCAGAACACTTCCCTGTGGAACACCGTATTGAACATGTCTAGATGTAGAACGGTATACCCTTTCTGTAAAATCATATGGACAAATTTTACTAATTTCGGTGATTTGTGATCTCCCCGTCAGATACGACTTGAGAAGGTCCAATACTGTTCCTCTCACGCCGTATTGATCTAGTTTATTTAATAAAATCCCGTGATCCACAAAATCGAACGCCTTAGTCATGTCCATGAACAAAGCAGCCACTGGTATTTTCCTATCCACACATGTCATGATTTTATTTAGGAGGTCATAGATTGCCATGTTTATAGATTTATTTTTACGGAATCCTTGCTGTTCTTTTGCTAGAATACAATTTTCCTCAATATAATTGTTTAGGCGTTTATAAATTACTTTTTCAAATACTTTAGCAAATATAGGTATTAAAGCGACCGGACGATAGCAACTAACATCGCACCTATCATTTTTTTTAAAAAGCGGCCTAACTATCGATAGTTTAAGGGCATTTGGGAATATGCCTTGCTCAATACATAGGTTCACTATGTGACACAATATACCAGATATCGAGAGTGAGGCCTTTTAGCCAGCTTGTCTGCTGTGTTGTATTGTCAGCTTTTACTCTTGTTGTTTGATAAATTGCATTAGTGAAGATAAAGTAGTGTATGCAACTGCATATAACACGGGCATTAAAACACTCGTTACTATTATGAAACTCGCTGCGCTCGTTTCATAAACTCACACTCGTGTTTTAATACCCTTCATTATATGACAGTTGCATAAACTACTATTTTGCGATATTTTAGTGTGAGATTGATATGAATCGACTACGATGTTGACTTTTAAATTGTACTTTATGAAACTACAATCTCGCCTGGATGGTAAGTGATAACGCAGCCTTAGACGGTAGTGGGCTAACCTGGTAGCGGTTTGGCAGTATAAAAAAAAAAATATTTATTGACAATAAGGTTTACAGTCATTTTTTAACTTTGGTCTCCATACTAGGGAACCTGTATCGCGGAGACCAAACCCATTCTGATAATAATTGGTTTCACGTGAAGAAAATGACTAATTTTTTAATACAAGATCAACGAAAATTGCTTGAAACCACATTCGCTATACATATATTTCTTGCTATCTATGCTTGTCTTTCTATCTTTTACCGCTTTTTTCAATTAGATAGCCGGTGGATTATATTACCAAAGTCGTAGGAGCCGAAACAAAAGACCTGATGCCGGTCGATAAACAAAGACATAATATTATGTCTGCCTAACATCCCACCTGATACTGACACCTGAGTTGAGCACTTTTGGTAGGGGGTAAACTTGTGGATTCGCGTCACCGACACCGTCGTCCATCACCGACACCTCGCTGCCCCATGCTCGCGTTGTTACGAAGACAAAAGGTCTTAAATATAAATATACTACATTTGTAATTAAACTTTAATGACTTAGTTTTAAGGTTTACATTTTTATTTTTATTTTTTTTATATATTTTATATATTCGTTTTCACTTCTATCGGGAGTCCCTATGACTGCCAATTTTTTTAAATTATTTAGAAGCGCTTGGCTGCAATCAAACTTGCTGGCAAGTGGTGATGCAGCCTATGTTGTGACGCACGCTCATTGCCTCTACTTTTACCTTTAGTCAATCCTGGCTCTTCGCAGTAGATTCTTCATTCTGTAACGGTGGTAGAAACAAAGCTAGTAGCTACAGTGAGTGTCCTTTGCGAAATGCGTCCTATTAATTAGGTAAGTCATTCCATTTCAGAATAACCAATGTTGCCATATTGACTCCGAAAGGTGGAAAACCAAAAAAGTGTTAGAAAACCCTTTTATTATTGGACTAGAAATGGGATAGAGAGGACATTAAAATTCATCCCCCATGTGCATATTGCGAGTGATAGAGGGAGCGCGCCGCCGCGAATAACTTTGTATTTGTTTTTTTGTTCCCCGTTATATTCTCATTTTGCCGGAGGTCGAATTTTTTGAAAGCCTCAACTTCCTGGCGGTTTTGAGCTGTCTGTTGGTTTTCTACTGCAGTATTTTATTGCGAAAGGGGACGTTTTGTTCATATTATGTAACATTTATCTCTCTAAACTTTGATCTACATTGTGATTTATTTCCAAAATTGGTACCTCCACAGTACACTTTCTTAACGTCAAGTATGCAAAGTATAAGTCGTGATGGTTGTTAATAAAATTAACGACGGTATCTTAACATTAAAGCTAAGGGTTCCAAACGCGCCCTGGTCTGAGAAGAATTTGTTTATTTAAAACCTTGCTAGCTATTACTTAGCAGCAGAAGCCGGTGAAATTTGCTTGCGATGGAGCGGTAGAGCGGTGGAGCGATGGAGCGGAACGGATAATGGTAATTACAACACAACTGTACATCGGGTGGATGGCCGGATCGCGTGACGATGACGGGTATGGGTGGCGACTGGCGAGTCAGGTTTGTTTTATACAATAAATATTATAAATGCGAATGTGTGTTTGTTTGTTGGCTTGTTGGTTTGTCCTTCAATCACGCCGCAACGGAGCAACGGATCGTCGTGATTTTTGGTATGGGTATAGTTGAGGACCTGGAGAGTGACATAGGGTAGGTACTTACCTACTTTTTATCCCGGAAAATTAGTATATATATGATTCGACTACAAGTTAGCCGTTGACTGCGATCTCAATAGGTGGTAAGTGATGATGCAGTCTAAGATGGTAGCGGGCTAACCTGTTAGGGGTATAGCAGTTATATTAAACCCATACCCCTAATAGATTTCTACACGGAATCAAAACGTAACGCTTAATCGCTTTAGCGGCACGTCTTTGCCGGTAGGGACGTAACTAGCATCATCACTTACCATCAGGTGAGATCACAGTCAAGGGCTAACTTGTAGTGGATAAAAAAATAAAATTTGTACGCAACTCACGTGGCCCGCCGTACGTAATACTAGACGCGCGTCGCATAGCAAAAGTGATAAGTTGATTTTTTCACCACTTTATTCCAGCTTAATGTCTCAAGGAAAATGAGTGATTATGAGTAAATATAAGTCGCCGGTCAGGCGGTAAAGTTCCATTATTAAAGCTTTGCGTGTAAATAAACAGCTTCTTACAACAAACAGAGCTCTAACACAATACTAATAATAGTTTATTGTGTGTCGGGATGAAACAATATGAAGTCTGAAATAGTGTTTCATCCCGCGTCATACACTATATTTTTCATATCATAACCCGCATTAAAAGTGCGAGTTTTATTAAAATAATTGTATTTCTAATTTATTTTAGTTGCTATAGGTTGTTGTTTTAAAATATGATATCTGTCAGTTTAGTTGATGATTAAAAGGTTAAAATAAACAAAAGATATATCTGACAGGATTGAAAGGAGGGCTGCTACGTTATTCAGCGGGTAGAAAATCTGCCCTAAACCTATGATTTTCTACCCACTGAATGACATATTCGTCTAAAATTGACTAGTTTTGGGTGGCTCAACATGCATTGAAACTCACACTTTCAATGTAGGTTATATGAAAAAAGAATTGTCTAGCGGACAAAAACCTGCGTAAATCACTTTATGGATCCGCACACACTGGTGCGACATGACAAAACGTTCTTCCTTCCAACGTCAGACGTAGTTTCCTGTCCGCTCCTATTCTGTCGGATTTTTCATGACAAATACCACACGGGTGCACTTTGGAGCTACACAAACTAGCGCGACAGGACGAAAAGTATTTGCTTACGACGTGGCCTTTTCGTAGTGTGTTTTTGAACTTAAGGCCGGTCGGTAATATTATAGTCTTCAGTAAGTACTTACCTGGATTATTTTCTTCGTAGAATATTTTCGTAGCAAGCTATGCGGGTTTGAGGATTGATACTAATTAATATATTAATATAATATTATGTTATCTAAATAAATAAATAAATGTCAATGCACCATTTCATTTTTTAATTTTAGACAAATTGTTGTTGTCTAAAATTTCAGACTAATTTTATTATTAAACCACTTTGAAAATGCTTGAGTAATTTTTCCTTGAATTTATTAATTTAACAATTTACAATTCTGACGAAATCTGTATTATTAAATTAATTTCACACATTTCTTTCCGACTTTAGCGGACTACGCACATGTCCGGTAATGTATAAAAAATTAAATAATAATCTGTCACATAATAATATAACATTGCAACGCTTTTGGCGAATGAAAAATTTAGGGAAAAGTGACAGGAAAAATAAAATATGAATTTCTTAAGCGACGAAACACCACGCATTGCCTCTTCGAGTGACAGGAGGCTGCCTTTATAATGCAAGGAAAGCTTTCCATTTTAGGGTGAAAATAGACCACTGATAGGACAGGAGAAGTGTTCGCATGAAACTCCCGCGTCGTATAGGAAACACGTTTTGACGTATCAGTTGTCACGCAGGTCTGTGAAGCTCCTTAGGAAAGTATGCGTTTCAACATTATATCCTGTACGCTTAGTCTTAGTTTTAGCATTGCAAATTCGTTTTTCTAAAAAATGATATGACATTTCATGTGCACATTCCATACCCTGTAAATGAGTTCGAAAGTTAAACTTCCCGGCCTAGGCCAGTAAAAAATGTATGTATTTTCATTACATACAATATAAGTTTGAATTTGGAATCTTTCTTCCTGAATATCTTGTAACTTGTTATAATGTTCTTTGGCCTAAATAGTTTAAATTTGGAACTGTATTACGCGTTCAGCACTCACAGCGCAAAAAAAAATATATATTTCTTAAGTAGGTTGCTTTTTTATTTACTTTCTTATAATTACATAATATAATATATTAAAAAAAAAGTCACTTGTTTCATTTTTTAGAAAAGCACTATACCACACCTCGACCGGGAGAGCATTTCTGGTCTCGTTTAAAGCTTATCTAACACTCGACCAGAAAACGCGTACTTCCCGATCTCGCGATGTAATGTACTTTAATTGTAAAAATAGAGCGTTCACAAGAGCGTCAAAGTAAAATAAAGCTTAATAGTATTGATTCAGAACTCAATTTCGTGCATTCATAGCCAGCGCTCTAATCGGTTTTGAAATTAAATCCGTTGTACTGAATTTGTGACTTAAAATCAAGAGCTGGTAAAATGGATTTTTCTTTGACGCCACTAGTTTCGGCGACGGCGGCCAATGTCTATAGCGAGTGATATTTGCACAAAGATATAGAGCAATATCATAGTGCACAAGGTTATGCGCTAACACGGTACACTCCCTATTCCCTCGTTCTCATACCCCGATAGGACGGAAAATCCGACATAACCGGAGAAAGATCACGTGCAAGACTGACGTGGGTTGAATTACACATTGTGGCCACAGCTACACAGTCAACGCTTAAAGCAAAGTTTAAGCAATATTACTCAAAATGACAGTTTGATGTCACGTACCCTGACGTTTAATATGACGTTTACGTTGTAAGGATTATAATTCTAAAACACGAAAGTCAACAATGAAACAGTATTTAGAGGCTTTTTCTAAAACACGAAAGTCAACAATGAAACAGTATTTAGAGGTTTTTTCTAAAACACGAAAGTCAACAATGGAACAGTATTTAGAGGCTTTTTCTAAAACACGAAAGTCAACAATGAAACAGTATTTAGAGGCTTTTTCTAAAACACGAAAGTCAACAATGAAACAGTATGACTTAGTGTTGGCAGTATGCCCTCTGTTTAAGGAGTTCATAGATACCCGCACGTCAAAAAGCATGTATGAACTCCTCAAACAGTTTGTAATACGGTTTAAGCTGTCAAATGCTTACGATTCCGATTCGCTTTAGACAATTGGGCCTCTGGATGGAGATTGCTTCATAGATAGAGGCGGCCCATTACGAGATAAAACTTTTTATTGGCAGCGCGCGCCGACACTTTATGAGCTATCGGCCCGGCCGGGGCACTGCAGACGCTGTGGTCCTGCACTGAATTTTACAAAAAAAAAAAAATTGGCAGTCATAGGGACTGCCGGTAGAAGTGAAAACAAATATTTAAAATAATTAAAACTATATTATATATATATAAACCTAAAAACTAAAGGCATTAAAGTTTAATTACGAATGTAGTATATTTATATTTAAGACCTCTTGTCTTCGTAACAACGCGAGCACGTCGGTGACGCGAAGCATGTTGGTGTCGGTGACGCGAATCCACAAGTTTACCCCCTACCAAAAAGTGCTCAACGCGCCTATAGGTAAAAGTTTTCACTTCAAAAAGGCCGTCCAGCGGATATTTTCGTAAATTCGATCCATTAATATAATATCTACGTCTATCGGAGTAACTTGGGACCTATTATGTCAATCTGTGGTCTAGTGTACGATTTTCATGACCTGCAGTATCAAAGTCCACCTCCTTGTTTCGCCACTGCATGGTAAACCGTGATTGTTTTATGCGTTCCCTGTACTGACAAAGCCTTACACAACTAACAGGCCTTGTTTGCTTCTGTCACTCACCTAAAAAAGTGGCAGGGCGATTGTCTAAAAATGACAGCTACAGTGTAACGATCGCAATCACCTCTGATTGATTAGTATTTTTCCAGCAAAAATACCATAAATTCAGCCAATCAAAACAGTTGAGACTGTAACAATGATTGATGTAGGTTTTACGTAATCAGGCTATGGGTCACCTACATTGACTTACTTATACCACCACCATCACCACCATCACCATCACCACCATCAAACCACACCAAACCAGACGCACCTGCATCGAAACGCAAAAAACGGCACGGTCAAATTGTGCACAAATAGATATAGTGAACAATTTTCGCCTCAGTCGCGCATGAGTACACTAGGCGACAAAATGTCGTATGTGTCGAATTGTTATTACAAAATTGAACCCTAAATATAAAGCTATATGGTTGGTTTTTGTGAACCGTTTGGTGTCTCAGTCTATATTATATATAGCTGTGTTTGTATAAGTGATTGTGGACGCTTTTTGAGTATTAATTTGTAGGTAATGTTGTATCCTTAGTTGGTAAATCGATGGTCACCTAGGACAACGGGCTAGCTACAATTAGTTAGCTAAGTTGATAGTCACAGTGGCCTCCCCAACCCACTTTTGTTTCGTCCGTTGAAGACTTACGACGGGATGACAATACAAAGTTATCTTTCGATTTCACTCACCCGCGACACCATCAACAAACTGGGCATGGAAGACACTTCTTGCCTGAATACACTTCATGCTAACCCGTCCTTTTTTTATAACGCCTGTCGCAGAGGACCGATGATAGTCGGCCAGACAATAATTACAAAGAGATGGTTCAGATTTGTATTGGGCGTGGGACTGGTCTTTGTACAAGTAGTGAAAAGAAAGAAAATAAAATATCAAACGAGCTTTGATTGTTTAAATCCACGAATTCATCCTAATTTCAGTGGTGAAATTATTTAATCTTTCCACGATTAGCATTCAGATAACAATGGCGGATTCATATTTTTGACGTTTTCTGTAAAGTGTCAAATATTAAGAAAGAAAACTAGCACGGTGACTCACATATCTAAGAAATAGATAGATATGTAGAAGAAATAGATTTTTATTTTTTGCGCGTTATTTAGTTTGTTATTCTAATTTATTTTATTTTAATAAAATCTATGTATTTTAATCTATTCATGATAAAGTGTACAAGAACTACACCCAAATATCTTTTTCTAAAGAATGGTTCCATTTAAATCGGAATATCTATGACGAACGTTTTCAAACTCGAACACTTTTTTTAGGGATAAAATATACGAGTGACTGCCCTCTGCAGATCGATCGTCTGCGCTAGTTATAAACCAAAATCTCTTTTACGGTTCAAGTCTCAACCTATCGCTGGCTCCACGATTGAGTACGATTCTCCTCTCAGAGTGAGCAGAGCTTCTGGCAAGACTTCCTCAGTACTTGCCGGGAGTCAGGAAGTTGGTGGTGTGTCATCCCCGCGTGCCTCTATCCTCGTGCCTCGTGTGTCTGCCGTGAGGGCGGAATTCTATTTGAAAAATTGCTCAGCGTTATGTGTAAAAATTTACAATAAGCTGCCAAAAGATATTAAGGCACTACCAATTAAATTATTTAAAAATAAGTTATATAAATGGCTAGTAGCTCGTAAGTTTTACCATGTAAAAGACTTCTTAAATTTTAAAACATAAGAAGTGTCGATATTAAACTTTAATTTGCTATTGATTTGATAATTTTAAGTATTTTGCACGCCATTGCATGGCTGATTGTAACTTGCTCACCATATTATATTATTAACACCTTACTTTACTTACAATCATGCAAATAAAAATATTCTATTCTATTCTATTCTCGTAGAGCGCGGAACTTATCTCTCTACAGTACGCGCGCGAGTTGAATGCAGAGTAAATGTATGTGTCACCATACATTTGCTCTGCATTCAACTCGTGCGCGAACTATACCTTACCTTACCTTACCTTACGACGAGTAAAATAATAGAGAGTGCACATGTGTTTGCATCTCCCGTGCAGATAGCTAATCTATAAAGCGATTGCCCGCCATGTCCGAAATTCGGTCGGGAGGACATTATTATCAGTAGGTACTAATAATAATATAATACATTCTGTGCTTTATTTGTGATATTATCTGATAAATAAAGCTGTTAGAATCAAATAAATATTATAAATGCGAAAGTTTGGATGGATGTATGGATGTTTGTTACTCAATCACGCTCCAACGGCTGAACGGATCTGGATGAAATTTGGCATAGAGATAGATTATAGTCTGGAATAGCACATAGGCTACTTTTTATCCCGGAATATTAGAGTTCCCGCGGGAACCGAAAACCCTAAATCCACGCGGACGAAGTCGCGGGCATCAGCTAGTAACAAATACAAAAATGTATATCCACCTACTACAAAACAGTAAAACGAGAAGAAAATAGAAGCAGCATTTTTCTTCCTTTAGGTAGGTACATTAATTAGGTAAATTGTGTAATTAAATAATGGTCGCCGCGACCACTTCATGAGCCGTTCTTAGCGTCTTTCTTTTAATTTTGCGTTTTCTTGAAGCGTTTCTTATTTAGCAAAAGTAGGTGTAATTAATAGAGATGAAACGAGATAAATGCAATGCTTATATTATTGAAGATTAAAATCCATACTTAATATAATAAATACGAAAGTGTGTCTGTCTGTCTTTTTTTTATCCACTACAAGTTTGCCCTTGACTGCGATCTCACCTGATGGTAAGTGATGATGCAGTCTAAGATGGAAGCGGGCTAACCTGTTAGGGGCATGACAGTTAATATAGCCCTATAATCGGTGTCCACACGGCATCGTACCGTAACGCTTAATGGCTTGGTGGTAGTGGTACGTCTTTGTCGATAGGGTGGTAACTAGCCACGACCAAAGCCTCCCACCAGGCCAGACCGTAGAAAATTCATAAATTATAAATTCCCAAATTGACCCAGCCGGGGACGAACCCGGGACCTTCGCACGTTAAGACAACAGCGCTCAACACTGTGCCACGGAGGTCTCAGGTCGTCACTGTCTGCCTGCTACGCTTTCCCGGTCCATCTTGTTGGTCCCGATTTTGATGAAATTTGGGACAGAGGTAAGCAACATCCCGGAGAAGGACATGTGCATCACATTTATCCCGGAATATTAAGGAGTTCCTGAGGGAATAAAAAAACTTATTCTACGCGGACGAAGTCGCGGTCATCTAGTACTAAACTAATAAACAAAAACTGTTGACAAAGGTGGTCATTCCAGAGTAAATCAGAGTTATTCCGCTAGTTCAGTAACCGGGTCGAGTTGTTCAAAGGCCAGTATTCCCCGGACCCCCTGTCCCCGGCCCCGTGGGGGGGTCGGGGGTCGCATTCGCTGCAGGCCGGCTGTTTGTCTTCATTGCGCTGTCGGCGTTATTTGAATCATTCTATACCTCTCCGGGAGTTTTTATGGAGGTTTCATCCGTATTAAATCTCGGAATGAAGACGTTGAATCTTCTAAATCTAAGAGGAGACCTTTTGACTGGGCAATAAAAATGTATTTTCATCCCATGTATTCGAAAAGGACGACTTGGTTCGCCTTTATGTGCGCCCAAAGGTGGTGTTTTCTATAAGAAACTTTTAGCGGGCAGGAATGAGTTTTTAATCCTCTTTATACTCGTAAGTGCGCCGCAATTATCTTTGCCGCGCACTTATTGAATTTGGAACATCTTAGTGTTCAGCGCCAACGCAAATTGACGACCTCCGTGGCGCAGTGTTGAGCGCTGCTGTCTTAACGTGCGGAGGTCCAGGGTTCGATCCCCGGCAGGGTCAATTTAGGAATTTATAATTTCTGAATTTTAACTAACGAAAGGGCTATATGGATATATATATTAAAAAAAAAAAAAAAAAAAAAAAAAAAAAAAAAAAAAAAAAAAAAAAAAAAAAAAAAAAAATTATTATAAAGGCGAAAGTTTGGATGGATGTGTGGATGTATGGTGGTATGGATGAGTGTTACTCAATTACGCCCGAACGGCTGAACGGATCTGGATAAAATTTGGCACAGAGATAGATTTCAAAAAAAAAAAAGATTATAGTCTGGAAATAGCACATATGCTTTTTATCCCGGGAAATTAAAGAGTTCCCGCGGGAACCAAATTTTCTCATACAGGGTGATGAAAAGTAGAGTGTATCATTCGGGCGCAAATATATTTTTGGCTCGGGCGACGTACTTTGAATCCCTCGCTTCGTTCAGGATTCTACTAAAGAATCCCTCGCTACGCTCAGGATTCTACTCTAGAATCCCTCACTTCGTTCTGGATTCAAAAAAGCGCCCTCGCCGTAAAAATATTATTTTGCTCCCTTATAATACAATCTACTATTGTAATTCAAAATGTATTGATTACTATCCAGTGGAGTTACTACCATCGCTTCAAGCAGTATTTTAAATTTTCAGTTTTGTCACGTACCTAAGGGCTAATTTTTCAATCGTCAGATAAATTTTATCGGAGGAATAAATTTGACGTTTTGGCAGATTTTCAATACATAACCTGTCAAAAGTCAAATTTATTCCTATAAACTTTATCTGACGATTGAAAAATCAGCCCTAAATCATACTAATATTATAAATGCGAAAGTGTGTTTGTTTGGTTTATTGGTTTGTTGATTTGTCCTTCAATCACGCCGCAACGGGGCAACGGATCGACGTGATTTTTGGTATTGGTATAGTTGAGGACCTGGCGAGTGACGTAGGCTCCTTTTTATCCCGGACAATTAAGGAGTTCCCGCGGGAATTAAAAAAACTTAAACCACGCGGACGAAGTCGCGGGCATCAGCTAGTTTATTATAAATATTCAGTGTATAAGGAACTATCATCATCAACTCTCCGCCAGCCCACCACTGAGCATAGCTCTCCTCTAAGAATGAGAACGATTTCGACCATAGTCCACCAAGCTGACCAAGTACGGGTAAGACTTTACACCACCACTACAGCCCATTGCTGCCACCCCACTGCTCCCACTGCTGGGCACAGGCCTCCACTCTCATAGGAGAGAGGGAATTAGAGCTTAGACCCACCACGCTGCTCCAATGCGTGTCGGCGGGCTTTAACGACTATAATCATGTTAGTGATAATAACCGGGACCGACGAGGCACGGGAGTGAAACACCTCCAACTTCCTAACTCCGGGCTAGTACTGAGAATTTCTAGTCAGAAAAACCCAATACTCAATTATGGCCCGACCCGGGACTCGAACCCGGGACTTCGTCGGCCGCAGTCGAACATACCAACCACTAGACCAACGAGGCAGAGGCAGACTTCACACACCTTTGAGAAATTATAGAGAACTAAAGTCAGATGGAAAAACGAAAGATTGTTTTTGCTCAGCTATTTTCAATTTTAGCGCAAACTTTGCAGGGATTAACGTTGATTTTAATATTTTGATTATCTCTTAACTTTGTCTTAAAATTTTTACCGTCTGCATTCTACATTTTTTGAACTAAACTGAACAAATACTAGCTTTGTGTTTATAAAATTCCACTTGTCTGCCTAGAGATAATATAGACTTACCATACTTATTTTATAAATGCGGAAAGTGTGTCTGTCTGTCTATCTGTCTGCTGCGCTTTCCCGGTTCATCTTTTCAACCGATTTTGATGAAATTTGATACAGAGGTAGGGAGGATATAGGCTTTGTATCCCGAAAAATTAAGTCTCTTCCAGAGACTTCTTTTCATGTGTCGTTCACCGCTTGTATAGGTACATCCGTACTTAATATCCATACTTAATATTATAAATGCGAAAGTGTGTCTGTCTGTCCGTCTGTCCGTCTGCTACGCTTTAACGGCCCATTTTTCCAACTAATATTGATGAAATTTTATACAAGGTTAGGTTGTATCTCGGAGAAGGACATATGCTACTTTTTATCCCGGAAAATGAAGGAGTTCCCGCGGGAACCAAAAACCTCAATCCACGCGGACAAAGTCGCGGGCATCAGCTAGTACATAATATATGTTGTAAATTCAGCTTAGTTTTCGGATATGTGGCAGAGTATATATTCCGCATGTACGCGGCGCTGGCTCCAGCCAGCAGCGTCCGGGCGTAACGAGGACACCGGAACGTCTCTTGCTGTAGTGTAGTCTCGTTACACTCGTCACTAAGCCAGGAGCCAGCCGACACTCCACATCGCACACGCAAAATAACACACAGAACACCGAACATTGGAGTAGAAATAAAAACTATGCAACCCATATATTGTAGTACTAGCTGATTCCCGCGACTTCGTCCGCGTGGATTAAGATTTTTTGATTCCTGCGAGAACTCTTTAATTTTCCGGGATAAAAGGGAGCCTATGTCCTTCCCCGGGATACAATCTACCCCTGTACCAAATTTCATCAAAATCGGGTGAGCAGATGGGCCGTGAAAGCGTAGCAGACAGACAGACAGAACACTTTCGCATTTATAATATTAAGTATGGATTTTAGGGGCGTCAAGGGTGTAACATAAAACTGTCATTTTGAAATAATTTTGCTTTATGTGATGGTAGTAGTGGTAGTAGGTAGTAATATCCATACTAATATTATGAATGCGAAAGTATGTCTGTCTGTCGGTTTGTCTGTCGGATTTCACGGCTCACCTGTTTGACCAATTTTGATGTAATTTGGTACAGGGATAGGTTGTGATCCCGGGGTGAGACAGGCTACTTGTCATCCCAGAAAATCAAAGTATTCGTGCGAGAATGAAAAAAAACTTAATTCACGCGGACAAAGTCGCGGGCATCATCTAGATATCAATAAATGCACAACTCATTACAAGCTATTTAAAAAAAAATTGCGACTTGATTCCCCATATCAGATGTCCACTTGGCTTTAAAAATCACCCACCATCTTGAAACGCCCATGACGACGCCATAATAGCCAATCTCCGTTTTAAATTCCAACCTCCCTCTAGGGAGTATGTAAATAGTGCTGATACTATCACTATCGGTGCCTCTCTTACACTATAAAAGACAAGATACGACCGGGGTAAAGAGAATCAATCGGACAGCGGCGAAACTGTTTTCTTTTTCAATCAGTGCCCGTCCCTCGGGGGTGCGTGCACAGATTTACATACGAAAGCCTCGCCAATGCCACAGTGTAACAACACTACTAAGAAATGTTTGTTATACTGTATTTTTTAAAAGATTCTTTAAAGGTATTCTCTAGCATGTGGTCTAAGGACCGCTACTGTGTACTATACAGAGTGTGGTAGTTATAAAATAAATTGAATATTGGAACTCCCCGATACGTTCGTTTCGCGGGCAGATCGAGTGCGTTATATTTTAAGCGAAAGGTAAAATTTATGGGAGGGAGGAAAGCGGTTTTTAGGTTAATTTATTTAACGTCACTCGGGACAGCGGGCCCGGTTCAGGGACGTCGATGTAATTAAATAATTTAATTAATTAAACATTCACTATCTTCGGCAGGTGTCATTGCGGTCGAGCGAAAATCTTTTTTTGAGTTAATTGTTAGCATTTTTCGATACTTTCATCTCACTAAAAAAATTGTCAGCTCACTACTGAGCACGAGGCTCTTTATGCAAATCGAACGGTTTGGCCATAGTCTACCACGCTGGCAACTTTGCTACTTGCAGATTGGCAAACTTATACATCTTTAAGAACATTTGAACAATTCTGACGACCTCCGTGGCGCAGTGTTGAGCGCTGTTGTCTTAACGTGCGGAGGTCCCGGGTTCGATCCCCGGCAGGGTCAATTTGGGAATTTATAATTTCTGAATTTTCCCTGGTCTGGCCTGGTGGGAGGCTTCGGCCGTGGCTAGTTACCACTCTACCGGCAAAGACGTGCCGCCAAGCGATTTAGCGTTCCGGTACGATGCCGTGTAGAAACCGAATAGGTTTAATATAACTGCCATGCCTCTAACAGTTTAGCCCGCTACCATCTTAGACTGCATTGTCTCTTACCATCAGGTGAGATCGCAGTCAAGGGCTAACTTGTAGTGGATAAAAAAAAATTCAGGTTTTTGAAGTGAAACTTCTTTAGAATCGTTGTGATTTGAAAATTCGATGAAACAAAAAGCGACACTAAAAAGATATAAACATATTCATAATATAGGCTAGAGCCTGCGAGAGAATGAGATAGAAGATAAGAATACAAGATATGGAATGCAAAGTTATATTTATCTTATTAGCGTAGGCTACTTTTCTGAAGTTTCACTTCTGCCGTGTGTGAGTTTTCAATGTATTTCATGATCTTTCCTTCATCGTTGTACCGCTTAGAAAATTTCAAAAAAAGCTCAAAAAATTCCGTGCCCAAGGATCGCCACCAAAATAGGAGGTCGAATATTTCCACCACCAGGCTATTACCGCTAAATCTATATCTATACTAATAATATTATTAAAAATGTAAAAGTTTGGATGGATGGCTGGGTGAATGGTTTGATGTTTGTTACTCAATCACGGCTGAACGGATCTCGATTAAAATTGGCACAGAGATAGATTATAATCTGGAATAACACTTAAGCTACTTGCTATCCCGGAAAATTAAAGAGTTCCCGCGGGAACCAAAAACCTCAAACCACGCGGACGAAGTCGCGGGCATTAGTAGATAAAATATCATTGGCAATTTGGCATTTCCTTTTTCTTGTATCTTTTTTAAAAACTTTGGATGCTGCGGGTACGATCAAAGCGGCCGTGATCTGAATAGTTTGTATAAGAAATAAACCTTCGAATATTTTATTCATACTCTCGGAATATGTGGATGTCTTGCGAAAAAATTCAATTGTGTTTATTTTTAGTTTTTTATTTTATTGTTTTTTATTTTTATTGGAAACTTACTGGGTTTTTATCTTATAGGTTAAGCAGCTTTCGCCCGCAGCTTCGCTCACGTTTAGTTCGATTTTCATACAAATTTCAAACCCCTATTTTACCCCCTTTTAAGGGTTGAATTTTCAAAGATCCTTTTCTAGCGTATGCTATATTCTGTATGAAAAAATCTGTATGCTAAATTTCAGCCCGATCTAACCATTGGTTTCAGCTGTTAGTTGATAGATCAGTCAGTCAGTCAGTTACCTTTTTCCTTTATATATTTAGATAAAGATAATATTATACTTCTAACGTTTTTCAAAATTAATTTTAGCATCCATACTACAGATGAAAATAATGTATGTCCAATGTCCATACTAAGCCATAGTAATTGAAGGTATTATAATTATAAATGCATTAGAGTGATTGTGTATGTTTGTTACAGCACGTCCCATTCTTTTAACCGGAGGCTACTACGAGTAGCATCTGCCTCTCCAAGCCGTGCGGTGTTTTATCCTTTTTTTTGTAGGTACTAGTGCGCTAATATAATCCCTAAACAGTCTAAGAGATTCCAGAATCCAGATTCCAGATTCTAGATTATAGTCTTGAATAGCACATAGGCTACTTTTTATGCCGGAAAATTAAAGAGTTCCCGCAGGAAACAAAAAAAACCTCATTCCACGCGGACGAAGTCGCAGGCATCAGCTAGTATTAGAATAAAGTAGGTACCTACCTATATTTTATGAAATTTATGAACCCATTGAGAATATTTTGAGTAGCAGCAAAATTCTAATTATGTATCATCAATCATACTAAATTATAAATGCGAAAGTGTATTGGTTTGTCCTTCAATCAAACCGCAACAGAGCAACGAATCGACGTAATTTTTTGCATGGATATATATTTTGAGGACCTGGAGAGTGCCATGGCATACTTTTATCATAGTAATATTATAAATCCGAAAGTGTGTGTTTGTTGTTTTATTGGTTTATTGGTTTGTCCTTCAATCACGCCGCAACGGATCGACGTGATTTTTGGTATGAGTATAGTTGAGGGCACAGGTGACATAGACTACTTTTTATCTACTGGCAGATTCATTCGACTATTCATAAGCACTTGTAAAAAGTCTATTTGAATAAAAAACTTTTGAATTTTTGAATTTTTGAATTTTATCCCGGAAAATTAAGGACTTTCCGCGGGAGTCAATAAAATACGAACCACGCGGACGAAGTCGCGGGCGTCAGCTAGTACCGGATTAAAAAAAACTTATACCTGTTGAATGAAGTCACGAGCATCAGCTAGTCAAAACAGGAAGGAAAATGCATTGAAGCGTTTCACAAATCCCTCTCAAACATGACTATTTGGTGATTATTCATGTGTAGCGGCTGACAATGTTACACAATAACACGCACACGGCTGGCTGGAGGTGAAGAGAGAAGAGAATAATATTTGATGAGGCCCTTTCGCCTCCGCTCGTGCGGAAGTGCTGACTGAGTGACAAAATGTAGAATTAAGTTATTTTTCGCTTTGAATAATGAATTTTTGTGCGACAAAAGTTGTTTGAAAATTTCCTACGATTTTTTTTTGCTCTACACGGTACATTTTTTATTTTTTAAATATACAAGCTAGCGCGTGGTTGCAATCAGACAGGTAGAGCGCGCTTGCCTAGAATATGCCTATTTACTCTTGATTTGAAGATATATTTAAGGTGATATTAAAAGAGGAGGGGAAAACGGAAGCCGGAAGGGCATTCCATATCCTAGCGGTTCGAATTAGGAACGAGGAAGCAAATCGCTTCGTACGAGTCCACGGAATTTCGATTGGTGCAGACCTTGTCGATGCCTTGCCGTTCCATGATAAAAAGGTGACGGAGGAACCAGATCGAATAGTTCTTGAGCACACTTTCCGAAATATATTCTGTGTCAGACAGGCAACTTTGCGCCTATATTCCAAGCTTTTCATAGTAGAGTAGAGCCAAGTATTTTTGATTACAGCTTACACTCGACTTTATATGGAAGGAGACTTGAATGAAGCTAAATCGCGATGTGTGTTACGCTAAAGGCTTCTAATATTATTGAAAAGCAATTATTGCGCGCATTAAACAAGTAAATGTTCTCTTGCAATTGGGTATTAGGGGATCCAGTACAACTACAATAATGAGGCAACAATTATTAATATCCTTAGGACTAAACTGTAATGTGATTTTATATTTGAATTTTATTTTAATCTGGACATTTTTTTTTTTTTTAACGTTCAGATCTCATAATTTCATTGGAATAATTTTTAAATATAATAATTTCATTGGAATAATTTTTAAATATAATATTATTCCTAACGAGTAAAATGAGTAATTAAATATTTTTATGCTAAGTAGTAGAATGTGAAGGACGCCTTAATTTTGTAAACATCTGTACATACTCATATTCAGCAAATAAATTTCTTTCTTTCTTTCTACGTTTTCCAAAGCAATGCTATTTTTCTTTCCCTTCTAATATTTTTCCACTTTAGTTTACTTTAGTAGCACAACTAAAAAAATACATCAAAAGTTATTATTTTTTCGTAAAATTAAAATTTTAAATGAATTGATACAAAGAAAACACAGTTCTGACCTTTTGCACTAGAATGGCCAACTAGAATTCCAGTTGAATGTAAGTTAAGTTTAGCTTTAGATTTTTTTCTTCTAATTGCTAAGAGTTTAAACCTATTTCTATTATTCACACAGTCATGTTTGTCTGTCGTTTGGTTTGGTTTGTGTTTGGTTGTTTGTCTGTCTCTATGTTTTTGAGATGTCTTTGTTTATTCCACTTCAAGTTAGCCCTCGACTGCTACCTTGGTGCTAAGTGACAATGCAGTCTAAGATAACCTGAGACCCAACTTGGAAGGTATTACTCGAACTGATTAAGGAGTTCATACATGCTTTTAGACGTGCAAGCATCTATGAACTCCTTAAACAGTTCGAACTATACGTTTGACAAACGATTACGACTACAATTTCCTTACTCAATCGGGGGGGGGCTGGTATGGTATGGAAGTTATATTAAACCCATAACCGTAATTTACACCTTCTCGGTTTCTACGTGGCATAACATCGCTTAACCGTTTGTCAGTACGGCCTTGCCGGTAGGATAGTACCTACCTACTCGTAACTAGCCCTGGCTGAAGCTTCCCACCTGATAAAATACAATTCAGGAACTATAAATTCTTAAAATACACCTGCCCGGGATCGTACCCGGGACCAAAGGGCGGTCATCAAACGTCAGGGACGTTTCACCAGCTAAACCCGTATCATTATTACAAACTCAATATTAATGTTGATTGGCTTAATTTATAGTATTTTTGCTGTGACAATGGGTTTAAGCCAATAGCGGGAGAATATTTTATCGACCAGAGGTGATTGCGATTGTATCAATCCTCATGCTCTAAAAATACGTCATTATAGCTTAGCGTAGGCGGACTAAAGTTAGCATTTAGGGTCTAGGGATTAAAGTATTTTTTTTTAATAATTGCTGGCGTTATTATGATATAGGTAGTAAACGGGTAGTAAAAATTTATAGTCTATAGTTATAACTATATAACCATAGACATACATACATACATAATAGTAGAGTGTTTACCACGGGACTAAAAGCCATTCTACTCGACACTATAGCATACCTCGCTACGCTCGGTAAGCTAAACATCTCGTATGAAATGGCTCATTTTAGTCCCTTGATGAACAATCTACTATTATGTAATTAGGCCCCAGATAATGAAAATATCTCTTTCATTATAGTATCTCTTTCACAAACGATTTAAAAATCTCGAATTCAGGCGAGTGAAGTAAAAAAATTAGTCTAAGATGTAGTCATGTGAAATGTAGAAGCAATAGACTAGAAAACGTAGCGAAAACGTGGATGTAAGGGATGACATTGCAGTACAAACGCAAAAAGATAAGATGCACTTAAGGCTAGGCCCGCACTGCGAAAAAAACCCGCAATTCTGTAACACTAGTAATCATATGGAGGTGCACGACGGACTTGCTATTATAATTCGCGTGAAAAAGAAACTGTGGTTTGAAACAAATTTCACGCGTAAAGAATATTTAATAGAATAGATATTTGCGTAAATATTTTGTGCAGTATGGAGATGTATGACGCTTTTTTTGATTCAGCCTTACGCTTGACCACATCACACCTGATGGGAAGTGATGTTGCGGCCTAAGATAGGAGGCGCTTGCTAGAAGATGCCTATTCACTCTTGATTTAAAGAACCTCATCTTATGCTTACCGCATTTGCGAGAATAAAAATCACGCGGACGATTTTCGCAGTGCGGGCCTAGCTTAAAGCAACATAGAATCTCCGTCGGAAGCTGCATGCATGCCGGTGACGCGACTCGCTGCTGATAGCATAAGAGGTGACCGATATTACATTAAGAAAAAATACGGAGAGAATTATAAAGTCAAAATACATTATTCTGGTACACTTTTTCAACTTCAATAAAATATAAGACCTTAGAAACGAATTTTCAAAACGCGCCTTGATCTGAGAAGAGCCCGCAAGGCTAACTCTAACTTTTTCAAATCTATTTCAATTTCACTATCGCCATCTTACAAAGCACCTTAATTTTGAGCTATCAAGGGGCATACTAACATCCTTAAAGCCTTATTATTTTAATACTGATTACATTTGTGTTTTAGAATAATAATCCTTATTTTATGGACGTCAAGGTACGTGTCATACAACTATCATTTCGAAATAATACTGCTTTAAACGATGGTAGTAGCCTCCCAAAGCCGTTAAACCAACTCAAAAATTACTCACTTTCAAATTAAAGTGAGAAAGTGTGGTGTATAAATGTAATATTACCAAAACGTTGAATGTCTGGCCGCTAGCGGTACGATAGGTAATAGTGGCCACTAGACTCGACCATAGCCTCCCTCTGGACCAACCCTGATCCAATTTAGAAAGTTTTGTTTCATTTACTGACCCATGTTATAACACCACCTGCACTACATCCCATTGACGCCCCACTACTGGGCACAGACCTCCACTCTCATAGGAGAGAGGGAATTAGAGCTTAACCCCACTACGCTGCTCCAATGCGGGTTGGCGGGCTGTTATGTTATGTTATGACAGGACATTATTATTTACTAAATGATTCCCGCAACTTTATCCGCGTGGATTAAGTTTTTTTGATTCCCGTAGGAACTCTTTAATTTTCCGGAAATAAAATAAGCCTATGTCCTTCCCCGGGATACAATCTACCCCTGTACCAAATTTCATCAAAATCAGTAGAGCAGATGGACTGTGAAAGCGTAGGAGACCGACAGACAGATAGACGGAGAGACAGACACACTTTCGCATTTATAATATTCGTATGGATTTATTTCATACGAAAATTTTCCCCTAGTGGTAAGTGATTATGCCAGAAATGGTTGTGGTAGGTTTTATTAAACCCTAACTTAGTTGATTCTAATGTGGCATGGTGCAGAAACTTTCTTAAGTCATTTGGTGGATTTTAGCCTCCCACCAGACCAATACAAATCCAATTTTGAAATTTTCAATAATCTCCTATTCATTTGAATCCAGAACCCCCCATTTATAAGACCACAATACTAACCAATGATTGAGCCAGAGAGGCCGTCAGACACGGCTGCGATACAGTGATTGTTTAAATGGATTTTGACGACCTCCGTGGCGCAGTGTTGAGCGCTGTTGCCTTAACGTGCGGAGGTCCCGGGTTCGATCCCCGGCAGAGTCAATTTGGGAATTTTATAATTTCTGAATTTTCCCTGGTCTGGCCTGGTGGGAGGCTTCGGCCGTAACTAGTTACCACCCTACCGGCAAAGATGTGCCGCCAAGCGATTTAGCGTTTCGGTACGATGCCGTGTAGAAACCGAATAGGGGTTTGAGTTAAATATAACTGCAATGCCCCTAATAGGTTAGCGCGCTACCATCTTAGACTGCATTGCATTTACCATCAGGTGAGATCGCAGTCAAGGGCTAACATGTAGTGGAAAAAAAAATGGTAGTATAGTTTGAGCTGCGAGCTCTTGTGCTATCGTCTCAGCACGCAGACGAAACGTTCCGTCAACGTCTCCTCGACTACTATTTAATATTATTTCCTCCCGGAAACCGTAAAACGTTGTATTAACTATACTTATAAAAGTTCGGTTGAAAGAAATATAAATTACTTCAGTATTTCCTTGGTCTTAAGAGAAATGTACAGCACCTAATAACTATAAAAAATATGAAAAATATCGGATAACGAGGTCAGTTTATGTTAGGTTTGTACACCAAGTTTTCATCCTAAGAAACTAGGCGAGTTTCTTACTACTTACTTTCAGTTTATGATTCGATCTCTATTTTAAGCTTTTAAACCAGGCAATTTAAAGGAAATTATATTTTGTATCCATACAAACAAGTTTGGAAAAAATCCAAATCACATTAACACTAAAGATTCTAAGGATAAACTATACGAGTATGTATATTCAAGCCCCAGATTTCTTCCGTTAATATGTCAATTCGAGTCGAGTTTCCAAACCTTTTCAATGGCTATACTTCTGGAATCGAGTGATGGATCGGAAGTATTTCTTTACAGATTCAAATTTTAATATTTTAAATTTTCTCTTGCCGGGCTTACTTACTTGAAATTGATTTGAATGGATTGGCGTTTAAATGATTTTGGCTTTTGATAAATTCGCCTTTGATGTGTTTTTGAAAATGTAGTGAATTTCGCAATTGATTGTGAATAATTTAAACCAAATAAGATTTCTTGTTACTGATGCACAGCCATATGCAGCTATAATAAATTACTAGCTGATGCCCGCGACTTCGTCCGTGTGGATTGAAGTTTCTTAGTTCCCGCGGGAACTCTTTAATTTTCTGAGATAAAAAGTAGACTATGAGTAGTTATTCCAGACTATTTATCTATCTCTGTGCCAAAGAGACGGTCCAGATTTGCATGGAGCGTCGGTCCGGTCCTTTTACAAGTAGAGAAATAAAAGAAAAAACCGGCCAAGTGCGAGTCGGACTCGCGCACCGAGGGTTCCGTACAAACTACAAACCTGTAGTAAGTTTTACGATTTATGACGTATTAAAAATAAAAATTACGTTTGTTGTATGGGAGCCCCCCTTTAATATTTACTTTATTAATATTTAATTATTTATTTTGAAAGGTAATATACAAGTTAATATTCTGTGAAAATTTGAACCGTCTACCTGTTACCGTTTTTAATATTGAGCAAAAAAATACGAAAAAAACACGTTTATTGTATGGGGACCCCCCTTAATATATATATTTTTTTAATTTTTAGTATTTGTTGTTATAGCGGCAACGGAAATACATCATTTGTGAAAATTTCAGCTTTCTAGCTATCACGGTTTATGAGATACAGCCTGGAGACAGACAGACAGACAGACAGACAGACAGACAGACAGACAGACAGACAGACAGACAGACAGACAGACAGACAGCGGAGTCTTAGTAATAGGGTCCCGTTTTTACCCTTTGGGTACGGAACCCTAATTACGTTTGTTGTATGGGAGCCCCCCTTTAATATTTACTTTATTAATATTTAATTATTCATTTTGAAAGGTAATATACAAGTTAATATTCTGTGAAAATTTGAACCGTCTACCTGTTACCGTTTTTAATATTGAGCAAAAAAATACGAAAAAAACACGTTTATTGTATGGGGACCCCCCTTAATATATATATTTTTTTAATTTTTAGTATTTGTTGTTATAGCGGCAACGGAAATACATCATTTGTGAAAATTTCAGCTTTCTAGCTATCACGGTTTATGAGATACAGCCTGGAGACAGACAGACAGACAGACAGACAGACAGACAGACAGACAGACAGACAGACAGACAGACAGACAGACAGACAGACAGACAGACAGACAGACAGACAGACAGACAGCGGAGTCTTAGTAATAGGGTCCCGTTTTTACCCTTTGGGTACGGAACCCTAAAAATACTAAACCAGTTTTGATCATCGTTCAAATCTACGAATTCGTCGTAATTTCAGTGGTGTAATTATTTAATCTTTCCACGATAAACGAGTGGGGAACAATGGCGGATTCATATTTTTTGACGTTTTCTGTCAAGTGTCAACACAACGCCGCAAAAGGCGTAGGGAAAAACACGTTATTTTGACAGTGACTGTCAGAAATGACATTCGATACATTTCGCGCCTACTGCCATCTCTATGGCTAAAGGTTGCCATCTTGGAAACGTATCGAAAACTTGAAATACATTTTATTTCTCGTTATTTACTTTAATATTCTAAATGATTATATTTTTAATACAATGTATTTCCCTCTATTCATGGTAGAGTGTACAAAGAGTACACCGAAGGTGAACCTTCTCCTTTCATGCAGATCCGTGCAGCCGTTCTGGCGTGATTCAACAAACATCCATCCATCCAAACTTTCGTATTTATAATATTAGTATAGGTTAATTATTATCCCATACTTATTTAACATAATGTGAGATCGCAGGCTGGATCAAATTTTCACGTAACAAAACATGTATTTATTAGACAGCTTACTGGAATTAATCTTCAGTAATGAATGAGCGACCGACGCAAGTAGGTAACAAAGTGGACCCGTGTAAAAGACAAAACAATTTATTATTAAAACAAAGCCCACTCGAGGATCACAAGTCGCCATTAATATTTTATTGCGCGTAGAACAACCCGCGTATGAGCCTTCCCCGAACGTCCGTAAAGTTTTTATTGCCACTAATGGACATTCCACTAGCTATACGACGGAGAGATTAACATTATGCGGACATAAATGTACTTTGTAGATATTGTGTTATGATTTTTATAATCTACTAGCTGATGCCCACGACTTCGTCCGCGTGGTTTAAAATTTTTTGATTCCCACGGGAACTCCTTAATTTTTCCGGATAAACAGTAGTCTATGTCGCTCTCCAGATCCTCTACTATACCCATGCCAAAAATCACTTCGATCCGTTGCTCCGTTGCGGCGTGATTGAAGGACAAACCAACAAACCAATAAACCAACAAATAAACACACTTTCGCAATTATAATATTAAGTATGATGACTAAATAATGCCCGCGAAATAATAACTTCATTAAGTTTACTGGGTTTTGTCGTGAAATTGCACTCAGCCCGGCTGCAATCTTACTTGCAACTTGCAATTAAATAAAAAAACCGGCCAAGTGCGAGTCGGACTCGCGCACCGAGGGTTCCATACATGTGATTTTGTTACAGCTTAAAGGTATAATAGACCTGAGTATTTGATATGAATTTCAGCTTGATACCAACAGGCGTTCCTGAGAAGAAGGGTCTTGACAGACAGACAGACGGACAACAAAGTGATCCTATAAGGGTTCCGTTTTTTTTCTTTTGAGGTACGGAACCTTAAAAAACATACTCCTAGCACAAGCATTACGCTTAGCGCTTACTTACAATCGATGTACTAGCAATTACCTATTCTGTGGTACTAGAAATTGCCTTAAGCTAGTAACAGCGTCGTATCGTGTGCGCAAGGTGCAGAAATCCTTTGTGGGGTCGAGTGTACGCTTTTATGACATGGTTACAAGAGTTTCTGAATTTGCCATTGCATAAAAAAGACTGTGTTGAACAGCATATTAGTCTAGGACCTAGGTTATGATACTAATGATGATTTCCTAATGACAAAGTTGCATGGAGGCAACTAGCTTCGCATGGATATGTGAATCTAATCCGGATCTAGCTACCAGCTGCCCGCAAGTCAATGTACCTACTTGTTATGGAACTTGTGTGTTGTTTATATATTTTCTTTTTTTTCTTTTTGAAGTAAAACTTCTTTACGCACGCTTGACTTCGGGAGTAAGCTGGTGAATGCGTGACGAGAGCGTTACGAAAAGTGCGAATGAAAGTTGAGAGGGAGATATAATAAGTTAGTGAAGATAGAAAGAGAGAGAGTTACGTTTCGTATAATATCACTGTAGGGGCAAGAGAGAGAGGTGCGAGCACACATTTTCTTTCTCTCTTTCTCTCATAGCCAGCCAGGTATACTAAGTTTTACTTCAGTCGTGTGGCCTAAAGCACACTCGTTTTTTTATGGCAAAACTTCAAAAGCGACTGCTGAGTTTCTTGCCGGTTATTCTCAGTACAGTTTTCCGAACCAATGGTAGAGTCTTGACCTATCATAAGTGACAAAAGTTGTCCTACTCGAAATAAATCAATCATTTATCATTTACCATTAAGTTGGAGTCACAAAAAGATATAACTCATGTTCAGCATATCTAATACTAGCTGATGGCCGCGACTTCGTCCGCTTGGATTGAGGTTTTTTTCGTTCGCGCGGGAACTCTTTAACATTCCAGGATACAAAAGTAGCCTATGTGCTATTCCAGACTATAATCTCTGTGCCAAATTTCATCCAGATCCGTTCAGCCGTTCTGCCATGGTTGAGTAACAAACATCCATCCATCCTTACATCCATCAAAACTTTCGCATTTATTATATTTTAAAGTAAGTATAGATACATTTGTCAAAAAATATCCCCCACAAACCTCAGGTTTCTCATCAGACTTTGAGGCGGAGATAAAACCCGATGTCGGATCCCGATAGCGGCATTGTTGACTCCACGGACCCTCTGACCCGCGAGAATTATCTTTTGCATTGTAAATTAGGATTTGCGGTAACGGTAAGTGGGTAGTTCGGTGTTTTGTTGGGATCGAGCGCTTTGCCTTTTCAAGGAATTTGCAAACATAAAAAGGTGGGCTTTGATTCTTTTGAGACGTCATGCCTTTTAAAAGGGACTTCTTATCATGAAATATACCTATTTTATGCTTTGGAAATTTTTTCGTTCTAAATAACGACTTATCTGCCGACGCAGTTCTGAAAGGTATTTTTCATTGATGAAAACATACATTATGTACTGAAATAAGTCAACACTCAATTCCAACTCAACCCTAATCCATTCTACTCCATAATTTTAACAAAGTCTCATAAAAGATAGCCAAAATGGAATAGACAAATCTTAAAATTAAATACACGAAAATTGAACAAGAAAGTACACACAAATCAATACTATTAAAAAGTGGCTGACATTATACGATTATATTATGCTCCGACTGCCTCGTTGGTCTAGTGGTTAGCATATATTCGACTGCAGCTAGGCCCCGGGTTCGAGTCCCGGGTCGGTCCATAATTAGATAAGTATTGGCTTTTTCTGACAAGAAATTCTCAGTACTAGCCCGGAGTAAGGAAGTTGGCGATGTTCCACCCCTGTGCCTCGGAGAGCACGTAAATAATAATGTCCTCCCAGACCGAATTTCGGTCAAGGCGTCCAACCTCTAGAGAGATTAGACCTCGGTGCTGGAGCTATTATAGTGCGCATACACAGGTGCACTCTCTGTTCCTTTACTCTCCTAGCCCGATGGGACGGGAAATCCAACACAACCGAAGGGAGATCAGGCACAGGACCGACTGCTTAACGTGCTCTCCGAGGCACGGGTTGGTAACACCACCAACTTCCTTAATCCGGGCTAGTACTAAGAATTTATAGTCAGAAAAACCCAATACTTTATTATGGCGCGACCAGGGACCTCGTCAGACGCAGCAAACATGCTAGTGCACTAGACCAAAAATTAGGTATAAATAAATGGCTTTTGACTCTGACTTTACCAAAAGTCCAACCTTTCTATCCATGCTAGTGAAAAACTTTAACAATCATACTAATATTAAAAATGCGAAAGTGTATTTTTTTGTTGGTTTGTCCTTCAATCACGCCGCAACGGAGCAACGGATCGACGTGATTTTTGGCATAGGTATAGTTGAGAGTGACATAGGCTACTTTTTGTCCCGGAAAATTAAGGAGTTCCCGCGGGAATCAAAAAAACTTAAACCACGTGGACGAAGTTGCGGGCATCAGCTAGTTAGGTACCTAATAAATACATGGCTTTTACTCTGACTTTACCAAAAGTCCTTCCTATTCATGCTAGTGGAAAGCTAAAACAATACAAAATGAGATCATTACAGTCATAAGTTGTAACGCGTGTTTCATTCGTGGTTTTAATTCGAAGTTAATTCCATGCCGTGCGCCGCGCCCGTAACGCTGAGGCCACCATCAAACAATGATTATGGTAATGCTACAGTCATTAAGGAGTATTCTACTTGGCGCATTAACGCGGTAAGTATTATGGCGTTTTCGGGGAAGATTGCCTGTCAGATTTGTGGATATATTTTGTGACTAGCCGACCCACGTAGCCTTCACAGGGATTTTTAACCAAGTATTTTTTTATCTCACCAACTAGGTGGTCTGATCAATTGAGAGAGTCTTACGCGTTGAAATTTCATACTATACCAGAATGGCTACCAACAGAAGCCAATGGAAACAAATAATCCGTTCGAGGTTAGGATCTAGCCAGGAACACGATCTTCAGCAATGAAGGAGTGGCCGAAGAGAGAGAGATTTTTTATCCTGAGAGAGAATCTCCTCCTTTTTGGAAATTGGTTAAAAATTCAGAAATTATAATTCCCAAATTGAATGTCAAGAAATTTGGTTATAAATGGCATCGTACTGGAATGCTATATCGTTTGATAGCACGTCGTCGCCGGTTGAGTCTCGGCCGAAGCCCCAGAGTCCCCACTATATCAGCTATTCGGATAGGATGGCAATCCGACAAAACCGTGGAGAGATCAGGCGTAGGACCGACGACATTACATGCTCTCCGGGGCATGGTAGTGAAACACTCCCAACTTCCTAGCTAGCACAAAAAGTAACTTAGAATGGCATATTCTAAGAATTTCTTGACATTAAATCCAATACCAAACTGTTTTAATTTGACCGGGGAATCGAACTCGCAACATCGCCATCCACAGTCAAACAGGCTTAGAACCACTAGATCAAAAAAGCAGTAAATATTCCCAGTATAAAAACACGACAATAACGCACAATCCAATAAGCTATTCCGACTGTCATTATGATAATAATTATTATTTGGACGGAACACGATACAACGGGACACGACATGCCAAAATTAATTTGAAATTGAAATCAGGGAAAATAAAACAATCGTTAAAAGTTTGGCACGACCTCAATAATTGCATGTCATATTTTGTTTTGGTCTCAGAGCACGGCAACAGGGGAGAGGAGAAGTTTTTCCCCGTTTGACATTTCACGGGGACTCGGGGGACTATTTACCCACCGTTATTTAGCGTTTTTATTTATTTAGGAATAAAAAAAATTATCTTTCCTCGGGGAGAAAATTGTCTCGGCCCATGCTAGGGGATGCATTTGGGGTTGATGGGATGAATGGGGTTAAAACGAGATGGACGTATGTGAGTAACATAAATCTGTCTCGTTTTAACCATGTCTTAAGTCTAAGCAGAGTCAACGTTCGCTCTATAGATCTCACACTAAGTTATGTACTTTATTGACGACCTTCCTGGGGCAGAGGTAAGCGCTGTGGCCTTATAAGTGGGAGGTCTCGGGTTCGATTCCCGGTAGGGTCAATTCGGGAATTTAGAATTTCTGAATTTGGAATTGGAGGCTTCGACCCTTAGCTAGTTACAAGTTAGTTGCGATGCGTTTTAAACCGAATTATAAATTACTAGTGGTTCGCCCCGAACTGAGACCTCGCGGTATCCATAAGATAGTTTTAACTATCTTTACGTTCATAGACATCAGTACTATCAGTAGACTATATTTACTAACGTCTATTATTTGTAAGCACAAACGAATGCACTGTTACTGAGCGCCATCTATTGACACCATTGTGAAGTTCTGTTAAAAATACTGAAGCTCATTAAAAATTAAATAATTTCGTATCCTTTTATTATTTATCTAATTTTAGTATTTGTTGTTCAAGACTTCAAGTACAGGTCAACTTTGGACGTTAGAAAATCTCCATTTCGAAAGCCCCCCATTTCGTCAATTTTAGGGGAAAAATTTAAAAATATATATTTTTGGACTTTATTCCTAATTATCTTTAAAATGATAAACCGCAACCGTATGTAACGCTATAAAAATATTTTACTTCGCATTAGTTCTATGAGAGCCCCCCTGAAATAAAGCTTTTTATAACTTTTTAAGCCATATTCGGCTGGAGGCCATCGGTTTACATACATATTATATTTAAATTTGAAGTAATTACGTTCAGTAATTCAGAAGTTATAAGGCTCTGACAGACGGACGGACAAGTGCAAATTCACTCAAGTAGACTCTTCGCTTCGCTTCGCTTCGCTTCGCTTCGCTCGGTCAATAATTTTTGAATTTTTTCGGGTATGTGTCAGTTATACTTAACTTGTAGTTGAAGAAAAAAATAATACTCAGTTACAAAATAATCCACAATTTTTTTCTCATTTTATAACAAGTTCAGATAAAACAAATAATTAAAATCACGGCGACATCGTGCCTGTCAAACTTTGCATTTTGAAAACTGTCAAGAAAAATATGAAAGGGTTAAGATCTGCCAAGTATTTTAAGAAAAAACAAGGTGATTTACCACTAAGGAAATTAAAAAAGTTGTATTAACTGAAAGGGACATGCACAGAATGATAATTTGTTAGATCCATCTCAAACGGATAAAGTGTTCGGAGTTAAGCTACATAAAGATGAGTGAGAGAGGGAAAGTTTTAAAAATTTATCAATTTAACTTTGCGTTGATAGCGTCGCGGAGTTGACTCGACCCTTTGACATTACGCCGCTAAGACGGTTTACTACCATCGCTAAAAAAAAGCGGGCAGTTCGACTCGTAGACAATCCCAAAATTACTTGCAAACTGGAGTCCCTAGAGCACCGAAGAGACGTTAGTTCTCTTTGTGTGTTCTATTGTCTCTTCAATGGGGAGTGCTCTGAAGAGTTATTTAATCTAATACTACCTTCCGTGTTCTCCAGTCGCACCCTTCGTCGCAGAAACAAATTTCATCCTCACCACCTGCCCCCCTAGCATGGGCCGAGACAATTTTCTCCCCGAGGAAAGGATAAAATTTTTATTCCTAAATAAATAAATAAAAACGCTAATTAGCGGTGGATAAATAGTCCCCCGAGTCCCGGTGAAATGTCAAACGGGGATAAACTTCTCCTCTCCCCTGTTGCCGTGCTCTAAGAAGTGGATAAGTTAATTTTATCTCTTGTCAGTGGATAAAATCGGGGGATAAAATTTTTATCTCCGGCCCATGCTAGCCCTGCAGGATGCCTGGTCTTCTTCCACCTCCCGTTATTCCAGGTATTTTCTGTCACGTACCTGCAAATTATGGAACCAGCTTCCATCATCTGTGTTTCCTAATGATTATAATATGGGGCTCTTCAAAGGGCGGATAAACAAAATATCTCAAAAGCCAGCAACGCATGGCGGTTCCTCTGGTGCTGCAAATGTTCATGGGCGGCGGTAATCGCTTACCATCAGGTGACTCGCCTGCTCGTTTGCTCGCTTAATATATTTAAAAAAATGACAGTTTATTGTGATGTACCTTGACGTCGCTATAATAATTGTTCAACACGAACGTCAACAATATTAAAACAATACTGCTATAAGCGATGGTAGTATGCCCCCTGATTTCATATCGAGAAGTTTTCTAATGAATCTCTTTGCCGGTGACAATGAGACGCTGCGTGCCGTAAATAATTTAATTTTCGTTGGATAGAAGAGTTACTTTGCGGAAGTCTTGGACAAGAAACTAGAAGGTCAGTTTTTGGAGTTCCTTAAGAATCGATTTTCACAAATATAAGCCAACCACCGCCACCACTACAGCCCATTAACGGCCCACTGCTGGGCACAGGCCTCCACTCTCATAGGAGAGAGGGGATTAGAGCGTAGACCCACTACGCTGCTCCAATGCGGGTTGGCGGGCTATGAAATATAAGCCCGGGGTATGAAAGTTTATGGGGAGTAAAATCAAACTTTCTCCGTTACGTTATTTACTTCATGTTTCCATGGTAACACTTGTTTATGTTTCCATGACTATGTAATGTATTTTGATGAATATAAATTATGTAATTAATATAAATATTATGTATCAAGCATGCTTTCAGTAATATAAAAAACCGGCCAAGTGCGAGTCGGACTCGCGCACCGAGTTTATATTTTATAATCGTTCGTAAAGAGTAAACTCCAGTCGTGCGTCGGAGCTGACACACACACAATTTTTTTTAATTCCACGACAAGTTAGCCCTTGACTGCGATCTCAACTAATCGTAATTGATGATGCAGTCTAAGATAGTAGCGGGCTAATCTGTTAAGGGTATGGCAGTTATATTAAACTCATAACTACCCCTAGTCGGTTTGCGGCATCGTACATGAACGCTAAATTGCTTGAGCGGTACGACTTTGCCGGAAGGGCAACTAGCCACGGCCGAAGCCTCCCACCAGAAAAAAACCAGAATTCAGAAATTATAAATTGGAAGCATGGAGCTCTTTGATTTTCCGAAAAATAGTAGCTTTGTCATTCCCCACGATACAACCTATCTCTGAACAAAATTTTGTCAAAATCGGGCGGGCGTATGGGCGGTGAACATTTTCGTATTTATACTACCTCATAGGTATATTCGTATTGAATAAGTTGGATTATAGTCTAAGCTTAAGTTGCTTTGAATGCTATGTATATTTTAAATTGTTTATTAATCGGTACCAGTATTATAGACAGTTGAAACCATAATATAGCGCGTGTTTTAATGATTAACTAGCTGATGCCCGCGACTTCGTCCGCGTGGTTTAAGTTTTTTTTTATTCCCGCGGGAACTCCTTAATTTTCCGTGATAAAAAGTAGCCTATGTCACTCTAGAAGTCCTCAACTATACCCATGTCAAAAATCACGCCGATCCGTTGCACCGTTGCAACGTGATTGAAGGACAAACCAACAAACCAATAAACCAACAAACAAACACACTTTCGCATTTATAATATTAGTATGATTTAATAGGTATAGAACGTTCTATGACTTTGTTCAAACCCAAGACCATACAATTATAATAAGAAGTTATCTTATAAAGTCTTTGCTTAAGACAAAGCTAAAATGAAACTGATCAACATAAAGGTCTAGCCCCACTAAAAGTAGCGCGGCACGTAGCGGTAAGTACTCAATGTATGAGGTTGTATAGAGCTTTTTTTATATCCACTACAAGTTAGCCCTTGACTGCGATCTCACCTGATGGTAAGTGACGATGCAGTCTAAGATGGTAGTGGGCTAACCTGTTAGGGGCATGTCAGTTATATTAAACCCATACCCCTATTCGGTTTCTACACGGCATCGTACCGGAACGCTAAATCGCTTGGCGGCACGTCTTTGCCGGTAGGGTGGTAACTAGCCACGGCCGAAGCCTCCCACCAGGCCAGACCAGGGAAAATTCAGAAATTATAAATTTCCAAATTGGCCCTGCCGGGGATCGAACCAGAGACCTCCGCACCGTTAAGACAACAGCGCTCAACACTGCGCCACGGAGGTCGTCAAAAGCTGGGCCCACTTAAGCGACGCGGCACCGTACAAACTCATACATTTAACATTTTTCGCTACGTGTCGCGCCGCTCCGTGCATCTTAAGTGGGACTAGACCTTAAATCTGTCTCGTTCCAACTCAGTCATAACTTTAAAGTCTGTCAAAGCTCGATCTATAGATCTCATATACTTAGATAGACAGATTAAGAGAAGTATTTGAAACGTAGTTAACTTTCTTAACTCAAGTACGCCATAAACTGTGTTAACGACAAAACAATTTTATTAATACAAAGTACTTGAACACTGAGGGCGTAAATATTTTATTGCTCTCGTACAACAACTCATGTGTATGGAATTGTATGGAAGTGTATGGAACTCCGCAAAACGTCGTCGTAAAGTTTTTATTGCTATTAATGGACGTTTCACTAGGGTGCTATGGAGTTCTTCTGACATAAATAACGCTTTATTTTACAGATAATTCATAGGTTGGCCCTCTTAATTCTGAATAAGTGCGCAATAAACATTAGTGGGGAAAAATTGAAGATTTGGTGAAATTGAGGCACTGATTTAATTATAGTTAGTAGAAGTTATTTTGTAGCAGGTTTTTTTTCATCCACTACAAGTAAGCCCTTGACTGCGATCTCACCTGATGGTAAGTGATGATGCAGTCTAAGATGGTAGCGGGCTAACCTGTTAGGGGCATGGCAGTTATATTAAACCCATACCCCTATTCGGTTTCTACACGGCATCGTACCGGAACGCTTAATCGCTTGGCGGCACGTCTCGGCCTAAGCCTCCCACCAGGCCAGACCAGGGAAAATTCAGAAATTATAAATTCCCAAATTGACCCTGCCGGGGATCGAACCTCCGCACGTTAAGACAACAGCCCTACACACTGCGCCACGGAGGTCGTCAAAAAACAAACTTAAACAAAAACAAAAAAAAGTTACTTTATTTTAGACTAACATAAAGATAGCTGTTATTTGATAGTTTTAAAGACTCAACTCGTATGTTTCTTGTGGGCTCTTCTCAGACCATGCCGTATTTGTTATCCTCGAAGCTTTAGTTTTAATGTATTATTTTATATTAATTATGCCATAGTATTAATTATCACCATCACATATTATATTTTATTGATAAAAGTGTTGTACCAAAAAGATCAAAAATTAGGTATCTTTGATCATGTTGTGTAGGAATAGGAGTTAGTTGTATTGTTCTCAGACTAAGCCGCGTTTGGAAATCTAGCATAATAAGTTGTCCTGAAGAATGATCTCTATACCTTACTACTATTATGTCGTTAAAGACTTGCAATCTCGAAACAAGTTGATAACATAAATGATCATAATTATTCGTAGTTTAACAAACTTATAAAACAAACAAGTAGATATTATACATAAAGTTATGTTGATGTTTTAAGCCAAAAACAATCCACCAAAATCCTTCAAAAGGAACCACAAGAGTGTAGATGTGTGATGTGTGAAGATAGATTGAAACTTGCTAAATTGCTAGTTTACCATTTATTTAGGTAGAGCGCTATTTTAAGTTTTGCCACAACAATTTAAAATGTCATGCGAATCTTGTATTGTGATTCAAAGCCGCTGCTTTGTTCATTAATTATTGTCATTGTTAAAGTACAAGTTCAACTTGTATGTGGGTTTTGAAAAATAAAGAGTTGTCTGGCGAGAGATTATGAGCCCATTAGTTGTAAGATGTATGGGCCGCTTGATTTATGTGCCGGCAGTCTTTTATTATTTTGTGAAAGCTCTCAGCGCTAGGGAATTAATGGATTTAGTTCTTGCGTTACTGTTACAGTCGGGGATATTGGCGCTAAATGGACTTCGGGGATAAGTGGGCAAAAAGTGGACCAAAACTGGACACGCTGCCGAGTTTTAATGGGGAAGCTCGTCTAAGCTGGTTCATTGATTTAGCGTTTGTTTTCTGGCTATGGATACTTTGACTGTTAATTTTGGAAACTCGCACCGGATGGGGCAGTGTTGAACCCCCTTACTAGATGGACGGACGATCTCAAGCTGGCAACTGCAAGCAAGCAAGCGGCAAAATACCGTGCGCTGTGTAAATCCATGGAGGAGACTTTCGTCCAGCAGTGGACGACGGTTGTATGGTGGTAATTCACCCTCTTGCATCGGAGAAAATCTAATCGCAACAAGCCGTCCGTCTTGCACCTGATCTCTCCCTGGTTGTGTCGGATTTCTGTCCGATCGTACTATAAAAGTAAAGTAATAGAGAGTGTACCAGTGTTTGCGCATGCACTGGTGCAGTGTTATATGAATGAATGAATGATAAATGATTTATTTATTTCACATAGGACAACTTGTGTCACTTATGATACGTTAAGAAATATTCTTTATTGTAAATACACCAAAACAGAAATAATATTATCTTCCGCGTAGAAGCCTAATCTAATAAATATAAAACGATTAAAAGTTTCTAAATTGAAATCCCTGATCCTGATAATTTGCTCATCGGCCTAAAGGGCAATTTCCTATGCAAAATAAATAAATAATAATTAATTCAGCCATTTACAAACTCAAAGTCGCATAATTAATGTTCTCAAAGGTCTATCGGGTATTGACTATATTTATAGTGAATTGAAATAAGCAATTTACAATGTTTACCATCGGCTCGACGTTGCTTTGAGTGATAAGTTCTAATTAATATGCATGAGCCTCTAGTTTGGAATCTTTAGACATGCCAATTTACAGCACCTTCCAACTGAAATTCTGTCCCCCAAAAACTAAGAGCATGGAAGCAATTTGTAACATAGGCTCCATCCATCCGTACATCTATCTCTCATCCTATATTCATCTACTGATGGACAAAGACCTTTCGCTAAATAACACGCCATCATAAAAGGAATTCCACCTTCTTCATCAACACTGCTGGCTAGAGGTCGTCCAACATAGTACTTATGCGGTCTTGGGAGCCCATCTTCTTTGTTTATCTATTTTGCGCTTCAAAGAGACAACCAACAGCCATTGTCCGCTGAGCAGCTATAGCATTATTGATTTTTTTAAATATAATATAATTTGTGGAGAAGGTTAGCTGCCAATGTTTCGCTAGAGGCTAGTCGTCTCCAATCAGCCTTACCTTTTCATTTATCAACTAATGTGTGCTTTTATACGTCACGTTATCGTAGACGTCAACGTCCTCGATTTTCGAAATTTAAAGCGTCATCATAGTTTATATTTATGTATTTCCATACACTTAACTTCTCTGATTTTTCATGATGACGTGGACGTACACGGTAATATCGTCACGTTAGAAATTATTAATAGCTCACAGTAGCAACAACCGACTAAGTCGGCTCCAACTTGTCGGCCCATCTGTGGAGGCGGTCGGATCGACTGAGGCGTTTGACCCCGCGCATTACGCATCACCACGTCTCTCGCTAAGTGACCACTTGCATCTTATGTGCGTATTAATATTAATATCTGATATGCGTTTTGTGATAACAATGTGACTGATTGACGCTATCTTTCTTTCTTGTCCACATCATGACGTGTCATGTGGGACAAAGATTTACCTTATTTTAATAAACTTGGTCGCTTACTTTGGACCTGATACTTTGGAGCTCAGGGTCATGTAGCGGGTGATAGAGTGCACTGTAATGCTTCGAACATGCATAAATCAAGCTTACCAGGCGTTTGCGTTTGCGTTGGGGGACGCCCCGTCGCTCACGTCTGCAGGAACTACCTTCTACCTCCCTGCACATGTCCCCTGGGTGGTGCTAAAAGAGCGACAAACTTGCAGGCGAAAAAAGCGTTATTTTTATAAAAACGCTTATATGTACTAAACGACATACGATTAAATTAAACCAGGCGTTTAGTCAACAACATCAGGGTGCAATACAATAACAAATATCGTATCCTGATGAAGTTGCCACGGTAATGCAGCGCGTCTGACATGTTCTCTAAGGCCAGAGTACCGGATTTCCTTGCGATCATTGGATCACGAATCGCTTCTTTTTATAGTCGTTTGCGTGCTTTCGACTACGAGATCCTCAGTACGTTGGCTGAGGATCTGAGTTGTTCCATCTTTAAGCACTGGCTGAGACTGAACTGAACTGAAACGAGGTAACGATAAACAGTGCCGCTTCTGATTATATCGCGCGAAGAGCGTTTTAATTGTAGTTTTACGCGATCCAGTTGCACGTGAAAATGTTGTCGTATGCAAAATGCTAAAAGTGAAGTAATAGTCCGGTCAATTTAGACATCCAAGGTTACAAAAATTCACATTCGGCTGAAAAAAATTTAGGTCAAAGGTCACACCTTTGACCCCGAGTAAATTTTTTTCCAGGTTTTCTCAAAGGTGGCGTGGAAACGTGTGCATATTAAGACGATTACAACTCTTTCAACTTTTTGAATCGTTATATTTTAAAAACGGTGGCTCTTAGGAAAAAAAGTATTAAAACATTTTTTACAGATAATTAACTGACCTACAATTTTTGTTAGAACTAATTTTATGATATAACTTACCGTTTTGCTGAAAATCGCGAAAAACCCGTTTTTGTGACCTTTGACCCCGAGTAAATTTTTTTCAAGGTGTCGGATCGATGAGGACTTTTCACATTTCATTTATAATAGTGTTTTGAACAATCCTACCAATTTTCAGCCGAGTGTGAATTTTTGTAAACTCACCCCTATTTTTTGGTCTAATTTGACCGGACTCTAAGCAAGTAAAACCCACTTAGTATTCCTCAATATATTTATAATGTTCATAATGGCTTTCATTGTAGTGCCGAAGACGCCCTGACCGTAACCACGTAACGGCCGCTCGCCAAAGCACCTGTTTTGATATCGCGTCAATAAAATGAAAATGTCGCTTCAGTAGAGTGACTATGATTAACCACATCAAATTAAAAATCTATTTTTTTTTAACCATAAATACAATTTCTTCGATATTTCAATATATGCTTTTTGGGTCTTTAATTTACATTTTTTCCCCATTTTTTTCTTAATATTCAGAAGTGAAGGTTTAACTTGATAGAGTACTTGATAGTCTTTCAATATGTAATACGTATAGTCTGCTAAAATCAACCACTGAGCACGTGCCTCTTCTCAGATTAACCCATGATTGTCCAAGTGAGCAAGGAGAGCAACACGACGCGATACGACTTCATAAGAAAATGACAAACTTATCTACGTTACAAACTTATCTACGGGTCCGTTACTGTTTAATACTGTCGCGTGGCATTTTATCGATTCGCGTTTGTCACTTACTCGTAGGACAATGCCTTACTCGTTGCCCTATTTGAGCGACCAACGCGACACTATGACTCAATACAGCGCGACGTGACAGTATCAAACAGCAGCTGACCCTTCACGCGGTCTACGTTGTCGCAAGTTTGCCATTTTCTATGACGTCGTATCGCATCGGGTCGCTTCTGTTGTTCACCAAGGACAACGGGTTATATGACTAGAAGAATCACCACGCTACATCATGATACAAATACATAATGGGCTCCCCACCACCACTACAGTCCATTAACGTCCCACTGCTGGGTACAGGCCTCCATTCTCATAGGTGAGAGGGAATTAGAGCTTAGACCCACCACGCTGCTCCAATGCGGGTTGGCGGGCTTTAACGACTATTATCATGTTAGTGATAATAACCGGGACCGACGGCTTAACGTGCTCTCCGAGGCACGGGGGTAAAACACCGCCAAATACCTAACTCCGAGCTAGAATGGGAATTTCTAGTCAGAAAAACCCAACACTTAAATATGGCCCGCCCGGGACTCGAACCCGGGAACTCATCGGCCGCAGTCGATCATGCCAACCACTAGACCAACGAGGCAGTTCGTAATGGGCTCCACAGGACCCATAATATATTTTACATCTCTCATATTCGGTAAGTAGGTCCTTATTACCCCCAAATGGAGCTTGTAGGTGACCAATTAGCGCTCTAGGGTAATAATGTAGCTAGAAAAGCCCTAGGGCGGTAAGTAATTAAAAAAAGTATGATGGTTAGATGTACGCGAACTTTTTGAAAGAGTGAAGAGTTTTTTTTAATTACTTACCGCCCTAGGGCTTTTCTAGCTCTATATTATTACCCTCGAGCGCTAATTGGTCACCTACAAGCTCCATTTGGGGGTAATAAGGACCTACTTTACCTCACAATCGAGATGTAAAGCAGAGTAGTTAGCTCGGGTGTAAGCATCAATTGCACCCTCGAACTATAGGCGCCCTCCCTGCGCTCGTGCGCCTAAATATCTCGGGCTGCAATTGATGCCTTACAGCCCTTGGCTACTAATCTACTATTTCTTAAATCTATCAATCATGGCCACCCTAGCCTTCCACTAAGCTGTATCATGGCCACAATGGCCTATTAAAAATGGCACCCAATATTGCGCATAGCTTCTGTTATCCAGGTATAAAATTTTAGTAGCGCGTTTAAAGCGACTTTGAAGCAAATACCGTGGGCGACGTGGTAATTTCTTTGCAACTTTGCGCTTAAAAATACTTTATACCTAGAGAGGTACGTAAAAATGCTAAGTGACAATGGTTGCATAAGTTACATAATATTCGCAAAGAAAAGAATTGGACACTAAAGTGTGAACGACAAAGACATCCCGAGGCATTCATAATTTGAACGGATTATTTTGTCATATTTTACAAAAATCTTCTTAATACAATAATTATAAGCTGACTAGCTTATGCCCGCGACTTCGTCCGCGAGGACACAAATTCCAAACCCCAATTTTACACCCTTAGAGATTAAATTTTCAAAAAATCCTTTCTTAATAAACGTATAGCTATCTGCATGCCTTTCAGCCCGATTCGTCCAGTGGTTTGAGCTGGACATTAATAGATCAGTCAGTCAGTAGTTATTTTTTTTAAATTATTTTGTACTAAAAAGTTATACAATATGTAGAAAAACAAAAACATAGTGGACAAGGAAACACTTATCTCTATAAGAGATATCTACCAGTGATCCTGGGCAGTGAGAAAGGTGGTGAAGGAAGAATTGGTACAACAAGATATGTGATGGAAAGAAACGAGATATTATATCATAAACTTACACAAATATACATACTAATGACATAAATATATACATAAATTAATACATACCAACATACATATTATGAGCCATAAATAATACGTAGTTTTCCTTTCATATATTTAGATTCCCGTTGTTTGAGTCGATTATGCTAAAAATCTCGCGGGAAGTTTTAAATTTTCGGGTACAAAAAATAGCCTACGTTAATCTCTACATATTTATAGTACACTAGCGCACGCCCGCGACTTCGTTCGCGTGGCATAAGTTTTTGATTCCCATAGGCACTCCTTAATTTTCCGGGATAAAAAGAAGCCTATGTCACTCTCCAAGTCCTCAACTATACCCATGCAAAAAATCACGTTGATCCGTTGCCCTATTTCGGCGTGATTGAAGGATAAACTCTCTATTTGACGTCCTTGGGGATAGAATTTTCAAAAACTGTGTATCACGTATTTTTTCATTTCAAACCGAAATCCCAAACACCAAGTTTCATGGCTACAGCTTGAAAAATGACGGACTTTTCTACAAACTTTCAACCCCTGTTTCAGCCCTATGGGGGTAGAATTTTCGAAAATGGCGAAACAAGTATTTCTTCATTTTGAACCGGTAGCTCAAATACCAAGTTTCATGGATATAACTTGAAAAATGACGGACTTTCATACAAACTTTCAACCCCTATTTTACCCCTTTGGGGGTGGAATTTCGAAAAATCCTTTCTTAGTGGATACCTAGTCTTCACAAAGAATACACCCTCCAAATTTCATGTCTCTAGGACCAGCGGTTTAGGCTGTGCGTTGATATATAAGTCAGTCAGTCAGTCAGTCAGGACTTTGAATTTTATATATATAGATTACTGCAGCGGCCATCAAAACAGGCATTGAAGGACGAACGTGTAAATGTGGGCCGAGGCGAAGCCGAGGCACACATACGTAAGTCCATCAATGCCTAGTTGTGGCCAAGTCTTGTATAGTGCTTTTCTCAAATAATGCGCGGAAATTAAAACTAAGTGTTCATCACACTCATTGTCTTCACTTGAACTCATTTTGTCAAAAACATTTCAAAATCAATGACGAACAACGAACAACAATAATTTTTCCCGCGTCAAACTGTTCATTTGTTTTTTTTTTTCAATAAACAGCTTTCTATTTGCAAGCTAGTTAGAAATTTAAATAAAACCTTTGATAAGTTACCTCCTTGGTTGCCATATTTCGGAGTAAAAGATCGTTCCACTTTTAAACTACACGACAGATATGAATTTAGTATGTAATTTATTTGGCCGCTAAACCACGACAGATATGGATTTTCATACAACTTTAGAAGGCCGCTGCTCGCATGTATTTGGCCAGTACAGCAATTTCGATTTATCTCGAAGAAGGTTGTCAAAATAATGCTCAAATTTCCAAGCATGTTTGAGAAAACTATATTATTATACCTGCAAAGACTCACGTCAATCCGTTGGTTAGTACCCGTTTTTTTTCCGTTTCGTTCCGTGGTTTCTACAGGTAAGGTTAGCCCGCTACCGTCTAAGACTGCATCATCCCTTACCATCATGAGATCGCAGTCACATGGGCTAAATTGTAGTGGAATAAAAAAAAAGACGTGTGGCACTCGGAGACTGCCGCGGTAAAGCTATTGCATAGCATTTTTTATCAACTTATGTAATTATAATTGGACCTACTTATGCAAAAAGGAACCAATCCACACACATGCCAAAAATGAGATAAGTATACAGAAAGCTTTTAAAATGCACCTTCTATCGACCCTGGAGTCGATAGAAGGTGCATTTTAAAAGCTTTCTGTATACCTACTTATCTCATTTTTGGCATGTGAGTGGATTGGTTCCTTTTTGCATAAGTAGGTCCTATTCATCGAGTCGGAGCCGGTCGGAGTGGGGGGTGTTAGGTTATTTTCGTTACGGAATTTCTGGATTCGGTCTCCACGCTCAAGGCCCGCGATAGAAGCTATGCAATAGCTTAAAAATAAACCGCTTCGATAAAAAAACATGAGATTTTTTTATTCCGCGAAGGAAAACTTTGCAAAGAAACCTTCATATTTTGGAATGAGACATAGAACAGGTTTACGCTAGCCCAGCACAGAAAACTCCTTTTATTATTCCAAAACCCTCATTGAGCATAAACAAAACGTTACATGGAACTCACATGTCTCTTTAAACAATTCCTGACGATAAACAAGTTGACTGCAAGACATGTTATGCCGTCGGAATCCCACTTTTGGGACCTATCCTGGTTGACCCGCCTCTCCATTGGAAATTCTACCTTATTTTGCAAATACTATAATTGAAATTCACCTGCTAGCATTTGTAATCCTTGGATAGTCCGTTTTGTATTGTGTTACATAGTAATAAGGCTAGATTTGCAATGGCAAGGGGATTTCTCGAAGGAGCGACTTAGAACATGTTCTGAAATGCTTACGGTGAAAGCTTTCTTGGCAGAGTTCAGTGTTTTATTTTAAATTGCGATTTATTCCAGCAATGTTAAGATGCGCCTTCATATTGTCTTCGGTATATTTGTTTCATACAAAGGAATGACATAAAAGTTGAGACTGCTTTTAAGGAGTTGTGCGAGTATGGAGCGAGTGAAGTTAGTGAATGTAAAATGCAATTCAGATACTCTTGTTTTCAGAGTCTGAGCAAGCGCTCACTTATAAACTACCCAGGTATTCTAGTTTCATTGAAAAAGATTACAAGTAATTTTAATATTTAAAATTTGTCATTTTAGTCCAGCTACCTCAGTTTACTATCGCCATCTAGCCTGAAAAGCGGGACAGCGTTATGGCGGGGACAAGGACAGGCTTATACAGGTGAGGGGCATGCACCAGAAGTCGGACGCCCAACTTTTTTCTATGAAAGGGCTCATCTAGTACCTACATAATATTACATATCACAGTAAACAGATACAACCTGGTACTGGTACTGTGTATATATCGATGTTTTAGCCTCTAAATAAACTAAAGTATTTATTTTTTTGTAAATTTTAGTCGTTATTTTCAACAGTATGGACTCGGCTTTTCGATGTTCCATTTTTGAAATAAGTTTTTTGGAAACAATGTAAGCTAAAGTAATAATATAAAGAAACATAATATTTGTTTTATTTGAACTTATCTTTTAAAAAATAAATAAAAACAAAGGTATGACCGCGAAATCTCCAGAATTTTTAATGAAATTAATACGAACTGAGGTGAAGGTGAACGTGACTATTTATTTGGGAATGTCATCTTGTGAAAATGAAAATCTTACTCCTCATAATATTATGGAATGGAGAAGCCGACTCTAATGAATAAAAATAACTTGTAACGTAAATTAAAATGTAAATTATTTTTGATTAGGTATTTTAGTGACTTTAAAAATTTTGATTTTAGCCTTTATTTAATTATTTTTTTACACCAGTCTTCATAAAAGAAAATAACAAAGTAAAAAGGAATAGCTATCATATTTTTTTATTATGTATGTAGCCTTAGACTAATATATTTCGATATAATTATGTAACTATAACTTTATGGAAACTCACTCTCACTAATTGCAATTTGTATTTTTGAGAAAATCTGTAATTGCCCATATTAATCCTGTTTTTTAGTGTTTAAGTTCTTGTGTAGAAGAATCGCTGTTTATTTTGCCTATGATAATAAAATAAATAAATAAATTATTCGTAAGTTTTCCAATTTGATTCTGACCTGATATTTTTATTTATATTAGACTCAAGAAAGATATAAAAGTAAATATTATGAATAATTCAACTACAGATTTCAAAAACACTTATTTACCGATCGTCTAGAAAAAGGCCCTCTTTGATTTTTTTCGCTAAACACTGGGCCATGTTTGTCTTTATCTAGACGATTAGGACCAAATTTTACGCTCCTTTCATTATAGTCAAAGAGTTGATGTGAAATATCAAGTACGAATTTTACTAAACGAAAAGCTTCTTTGCATTTCAATTTTATGCAAGTAGGATAGTACAGTGGTTAATATTTCAGTTTCCTAGTCTGGCAGCGCGGGTTCAACCCCCGGGCACCCATCTATAACTTTTCGAATTTATGGCCGTTTAAAGCAATTATCACTTTCTCTAGCAGTGAAGAAAACGTAGTGAGGAAACCTGCACCCCAGAGAGTTTTCCATAATATTCTCAAAGTGTGTGAAGTCTGCCAATCCATGTATCGTGACCTTATTGGCAGACATAATAATTAATATGTATTTATCAAAGACAAAAATCCACTGTTAATATACATAAGAACAAAATAAGATAAAAATAAAATAAAATAGAATTATAATAAAATAAAAATAGCACCTTAAATATAGCACATGCTAATTCTTAAATCGGCCCCTATTTCTTATTTGCGCTATTTAAATCTTATAATGCGCTGAACCCAAAGTGTCACATCAGGACATTCTTTTGAGAAACATTTACGATTTTTCGTTATTTCAAAACGGTATTAGCGAGTGGTTACTATTTTATTTGAGTATTGTACTGAAGATCAGTCGACCCTAGGTTGTATTAGTTTTGTGTGTCACCACAGATAAATTAGAATAGCGGTAAATCATATCCCCAGCAGTAGAACAACGATGGATTGATGTCTTGATGATGATGAAACATTTTCCGTTTTCATGTAGTTTATAACTTGTTTTTTAAGTGTCCACCAGCTCTTTGTCTATTCCATCAGTATTCCCTCGCAGTGGAGCGATCTCCGATTGCGAAGCGAAAATCTTTACGAGCGTTTTATACGTTTTAGTCAAATAATGAGCTTAAGGGAAACGCGAGCTACTTTATCGATTAGGAATGTTTCTTGTTCGGGATTTTCCGTTAATCAGGTAAATAGGTTGTTTACCACTACCTTTACCCGTGGCTTTGCCTACGTTATTTCCGATTTTCATACAAATATCAACCCCCTATTATAATATAGGCTTTGGGGTTGAATTTTCAAAAAAAAATTCTTAGCGGATGCTTTTTAGCCCAACCGTCCAGTGATTTGAACTGTGCGTTGATAGATCAAATGATCGTTAATGGATATGGCGCCATTACTTCTTTGAATAGCAATCATACTAATATAATAAGTACGAAAGTGTGTTTGTTTGTTGGTTTGTCCTTCAATCACGCCGCAACGGAGCAACGGATTGACGTGATTTTTGGCATGGGTATAGTTGAAAACCTAGAAAGTGACACAGGGTACTTTTTATCCCGGAAAATTAAGGAGTTCCCGCGGGAATCAAAAAAACTTAAACCACGCGGACGAAGTCGCGGGCATCAGCTAGTTTTTTATAATTGCTAAAATCATTAACCGATTTTTGGTTGTAATCCTTCTGTCGTCATCGCGTTACCATGCGATATATCTATATACTAACTACTGTTAGTAAAAATGCTATTTGAGGGAAAGGATGTAAGAAAAGTCATGGCAATAAAATATATTATATGAAAAAACTGACTTGTCAACAGTGGGTTGACCCCTTCTAAGGATTAGGTAAGCTTCATCAATGATACACGCAACGAATAAAGAAATTGAGAAATATATGTAGTCACAACACACAAACTTATCTAACCCAGTGACAACGTCGCTGTTATCACGTTTAAAGTTGCTAATAAATAATTTAAAAAAAAAATTGGTTAATGAACGCTTTTTTTATATTACTAAAAGCATGCTTGATACATTTATATAATATATTAATTATATAATTTATATCCATCAAAATACATTACATAGTCATGGAAACATAAGCAGTCAACTACAACAACAAGCTGCGCTTAGTGTAGTTGATAGCAAAACATTAATTTGTGACCTGTAAGATGTTTCAGTCGGTAAATTGTATTTAAATATTTATGTAAATTACAGTAAAGCTGAATAAATATTTTCATTTTCATTTTCATTTTCATTTTCATTTTCATTTTCATTTTCATTTTCATTTTCATTTTCATTTTCATTTTCATTTTCATTTTCATTTTCATTTTCATTTTCATTTTCATTTTCATTTTCATTTTCATTTTCATTTTCCTATTCCTATTCATATTCATTTTCATTTTCATTTTCATTTTCATTTTCATTTTCAATTAACATAAAGTCAATTACGTAACGGAGAAAATTTGATTTTACTCCCCATAAATTTTCATACCCCGGCTTTTTATTTAAATGCAAATCGATGGTAAACTCCAAAAACTAAAGAGTCATAAAAATTTGTTTTGGTCACCGGGCCGGAATGGGACTATAGCTTACTGATTGACATTATCAACTTTCAACGACCCAACAGTTGGGTGTAGGAACTTGAGATTAATTCATGTAGGTTTTCTCTATAATAGAATTTCGTTTCCATTGGGCGTCGCACGATATTTCACGGCACTTTTACGACTCCCTTCTTACAATCGAAGCCTTCACAATAATTCAAAGTTTCAATCATCAATCCCAGAAAAACCTGCTGATGTTGGGAATCTTTTTTTACTGCGCCCATTCGGCTGGTTCCGCCATGTAAGCGCCTCTCAATCAAATCATGGCTATAAAACCTCCATATCGAGAGCGTTAGAGTTATAACTTATTTGGAGGAGTTTCTGAGGAAATTCGCGTGAAAACATCACAATACTTTCCCTTTATTTGCGAAAGTTGTATTATAACTTCTTGTTGGTACGTGTTTCAAGGTCCTTATTTTTATTTCTTTCCTAATTCCTGGGGGGTTACTACTATCCCTTAAAGCAGTATTATTTCAAAATGGCAGCTTCATGTCACGTACTCGTACGTAACTTAATGTCCCTAAATTCATACCAATATTATCAATGATAAATTAAAGTGTGTTTGGTTGTTGGTTTGTCCTTCAATCACGCCGCAACAGAGCAACGGATCGACGTGAGGTTATAGTTGAGGACCTGGGGCGTGACATAGGCTACATTTTATCCCGAAAGATTTAGGAGTTCCCGTCGGAATAAAAAAAATTAAACCACGCGAACGAAGTCGTGGGCATCAGCTAGTAAGGATTCACGAACGTCAAATATTTATACTAATATTATAAATGGGAAAGTTTGGATGGATGGATGTATATTTGTTACTCAATCACACTAAAATGGCTGAACGAATCTGGATGAAATGGCACGGAGATAGATTATAGTCTGAAATAATACATACCTAGGCTACTTTTTATCCCGTAAAATCAGAGTTCCCGCGGGAATCAAAAATCTCAATCCACGCGGATGAAGTCGCGGGCATCAGCTATAACGCTTTCGTGTAACAAAACAATGGTTTAATTAATAAACATCCAGTCATATTCACATTCATTCTGGTTAAAATAGCAAAAGTATTCTAAAAGCGGAAAAATTCTCTAAGAGAATACAATAATATATTATTCTTTCTTAGCGGCGTTTGATGAAAAATTTGTGGGACGAAAATCCTTTGTAAAGCGAAAAATAACCCAGTTTTACATTTCGTCATTCTATCAACGCTTCCGCACGGCTGGGCGCGGAAAGTGCCGCCAAATATTTTTTTCTCTATTTTAGCTCCGACCAGGCATATTTATTATATTGTAAAATAATATTCTCTCGCCCTGGATATTTAAAATATGTTTTCTACAGCTAAATTCAAAACCTCTTATAAATAAACCATCCCTCCGATTGTGTAAGGAAATCGTAATCGTAATCGTTTGTCAAACGGATAATTCGACCTGTTTAAGGAGTTCATAGATGCTTGCACGTCAATAGCTTCTATGAACTACTTATAGAGTTGTTTTAAGCTGTCAAATGGTTACGATTTGCCTAGACAATTGAGCCTCTGAGGCTCAATTGTCTAGGCAAATCGTAACCATTTGACAGCTTAAAACGTATTACTCGAACTGTTTAAGGAGTTCACACATGCTTTTTGATCTGCAGGCATCTATGAACTCCTTAAAGAGGTCGAATTATCCGTTTGACAACCGATTACGATTTCCTTAGACAATCAGGGGGCACATCTTAAACCATAATTTGCTATTCTAAGCTTAAACTGAATTCGCTGTAAGATATTGTCACATGGCGACAAACGCGATAACGCGTCTCGATACGACGCCAAGTGAATATACAAACAGTAGCTGAATCCTCACTTGGCCTACGTTGTCGCGTAAATAAGTTTGTTATTTAATTCTCTGGAGTCGTAACGTGTCGTGTCGCGTCGCTTTTGACACTCCAACGGGTAACACGTTGTCCTACGAGAGCGTCAAACGCGGCAATGTACGACTCGAAGCGACAGTGTCATGAAGTAGCCGACTCTTCACGTGGCCTTCGTTGTCGCGTAGATAAGTTTGTTATTTAATTCTCTGGAGTCGTAACGTGTCGTGTCGTGTCGCTTTTGACACTCCAACGGGTGAGCTGGTGTCCTACGAGAGCGTCAAACGCGGAAACGTACGACTCGAATGATAGTGTCATACAGTAGCTGACCTTTCACATGGCTACAGTCCCACAAACTCATCATGACTCGGCGACAGCGTTACTAGTATACATGAAAAATAAGATAAAAACAAAAACTAAACAGGCTTAAAAATAATTCCAATTTTGGCCACCGGGCTATGACCGGGCTAGATAATTTTGTAGGACTGTAATGCTGTCACGTAGATAAGTTTATCATTTTCTATGGAGTGTTATCACGTCGCATCACTTTCAACGTGCACCTAGGACAAGGGTAAAAAAATATAAATAAAAGTAAATGTCCATGTTCATACATTTTGACCCGGACATCCTGCTTGCCGCGACAAGGCCGGCGGTTTACAGCCTCGTTTATTGCCGGCCCTAGATTGAACGCAATTATTCTTGACAACTTTGCTTGGCGCTGTTCGCACATTATACCAGGGGCCATACAGCCAATGCTTAAAAAACATTTATTTCGACCATAAAGATCATAAATTTTGTTAGTAAGAACACACAATAACCCAATGTTAGTAAATCTAAAACTACCTAATCCCTAAACACCTTATCTAAGACAGCCTAAAGCGTGTTTTAGAATTAAAATCCTTGTTTTAGGAACGTCAAGGTATGTGACAGCCAACTGTCATTTTGAGTAATATTGCTAACGTTGCCAATATGTTTTGTATACATTACTGGCCATGGGTGGCTCGAGTGTATAGATGAATTAGGCCACTCAATTTTGGCGGACAGCCGAGAGTCTACCACATTAGACCAAATTATTATAGAAAAAAAAAAAAAATTACCCCTGCCTGAAATCAAACCTAAGACCTTCCTAGGGAGGTTCCGTGCACTCAACCTACAGCTTGTATGCGTCCACTATTGTACTTGCTAGCGCTCTACCTAAGACTGTATAGAGCTAAGCGCTGATCTACAAACAATTACAAAAGTTTTTATAAGAACTAGCCAAACTCAGAAGAACTCTAATAGAAATTTCTTAGAAGTCGTAGACGTCTATCGGTTGACAACGATAACGAAAAAATGCGTAACGCACGGCGCGGCGTGCGGAGATATGGTTGTAATGTTTGACCAGCTTTAATCCCCTGCCCCTATGAAGAAAAGTGAATGTATTGATGTAAATAAAAAAAATACCTAAAACACGGGCAGTCGCGTCCAATCTATTTTATTTTGCTGGCAGTGGTGCTTTATTTTTTGATGGATTGACAGTTCTAATCTTTCCCTCTGATCGTTATAGTTGACCCAGTTATTCTTTTACTGGAATACCAAACATGTCTAGATGATCCTCTCTTGTTTCGTTTGCGTGGAATTGCGAATTTGGAATTGGAGGTGGGATTTTCAAAATTCCTGAAACACGTCTTCCTTCACGGCTCACATAGAGCCTCTTTCTTTATAATGTACACGCAGTGCGTTATAATTGTTTTACGTGAATGGTTTGTTCTTCTTTCAGGTTATCACGTCATGTAATATCACATGACTATAATAATTTCTGTAATTATCTTTACTAATACTAATAATGTAATTATGAAAGTGTGTCTGTCTGTTTGTCAACCAACTCTAAAAACTATGTGCTATGTATTGTTTACATATTGTTACATTTATCTTTTTATGACAAGAGCGACTGCTGAGTTTCTTGCCACCAGTCTTGACTTATAAGTGAATCAAGTAAATCAGTTCCTTATCAATTAAACTTGCATCCATACTAATATTATAAATGCGAAAGTATGTCTGTCTGTCTGTCTGTCCGTCCGTCTGTCTGTCTGCTACGCTTTCACGGCCCATCTGTTCAAGCCATTATGATGAAATTTAGTACGGGGATATGTCGTATCCCCGGGAAGGACATAGGCTACTTTTTATCCCGGAAAATAAAAGAGTTAAGAATCAAAAAAACTTAATCCACGCGGACGAAGTCGCGGTCATCATCTAGTAGTAAATAATTATTGAACGATCTTTCCCAATCTAAATATATCACTATTTGAACTTTAATTTAACCGCTTAAAGAACTAAACGGCGGAGAGTTCGAGAAGGCAATTGTCCGAGTGAAATTTCGTTAGGCACAAATGAAATAACTTTCTTGCAGCCAACTCGAAAACATTGTAAACTAACTCGATGAGCTCCAACGAATCATTGAATCGGTAATTCGTTTAGATTTGTACGGAACGCTCAACACAATTCGATTGGGAACTGAGCAAGTAGCCTTTGGAAATTTTACGGACATTTTAAAGTACCGTGTAATGGAAAAGTATTTCTTTATCGGTAACAAACTAGTGCTATTTAAGGGAACTGAGTTTATTTATGTTTCCAAAGAAAACATGTTGATGAACGTCGGGTTTATGTTTTCTTTGTTCTACACTGGGTTCTAATCTGTATAATCTAATAAATGTGAAAGTTTGGATGGCTGGATGGATGGATGTTTGTTACTCAATCACGCTAGAACGGTTGTACGGATCTGGATAAAATTTGGCACAGATCTCACAGACATGTCAGAGAGATGTTTGGCAGAGATTTTGACAGAGAAATTTGGATCTGATGTCTGGAAAATACATAAGCTACTTTTTAACCCGGAAAATTAAAGAGTTCCCACGGCCAAAAAACCTCAATCCACACGGACGAAGACGCGGGCATCAGCTAGTATAATTATCATAATTTTTACAAGGATAAAGTCTTGGTCATAAAGTATAATACAGTTTAGCTCACTCATATAGGCAGTAATACACGCAGTCGAGCCCATTATTATCTGCATTTCATCGCTGCGCTTTCTTCCTTTTTTGTACCCGTTGTGCGACAAACGCGGCAACGCGACCCGATGCGACTCGACGCGACCCTTCACGTGGCCTACGCTGTCGCGTAGATAAGTACGTCTGCCATTTTCTATGAAGTCGTATCGTGTCGAGTGGCGTCGCTCCTGTTACTCACCTATCCCCAACTTCCCATTCCAAACATTCGTTAAGACAATGGAGAAGTTTCCATTTTTTTTTAATTTATTATTAAAATTAAGACAACATAAAACAAAAATATGAAAGAATCATTAAAATATCTCAACAAATGAAAAAGTTATGGAACTTTAAATTTGCGCTTGCATTACGGTCGTGTGACGTCACACGACCTTAACAATCGACTTTATAAAGCCGAATAAAAGAAAGAAATGGACTTAACGTAACTTAATTGAATTAAAAGCACTTAATTTGAGTGTGAAGATAATTTTGAAGTATTAAATCTCGGCTCGGTAAAAACTCACTCACAAAATTTCTCACTCGAGTTAAGATACAGCAATCGGTGTACATTAAATAATTAAACTTAATAAATAATTAATTTCTCAGTCATTTATTGATGGATAAAAAAAAAAACACTGATTTATTAGTTTTAATCTATATTTTACTTCCGTTGTGTCAAATGATATTCACAACATCATGAAATTCTCCATTGCTTCAATTCAAGTAAAAGGATCATACTAAAGCTAATAGCGACTTATACCTACAACATAACTCAAAAGACCACCTTGCTCATACATTTTTAGCAATACCACTAGAGTTCTCACAGACCCCGCATCCAACCACAGTAAGTTATTCCGTTTGAGCCTTTCCGATCAGATTGACGTCTCTATATTTATCACCGCACACAGCACCCGCGGCTTTATGGCTCCTCTACTGCGAGGAAAGTGAATTTTGATGAAGCATTTTATGTGTTCCAGAGCAAACGTTTACAGCGGCCTTTTGTTCCTATTCTTTGTCTTCCCCGATATTGCCTATTCCGTTTTCGCTTACACTAACACTGTATGTTTAAGCGAACGCTATTTTTATTGGCGTTTTGTGCAGCGAAGGGAAGGTTTGACTATTTTTTTTTTCCCATTTGCAATCGCGTCGTTTCATGTGTAACGCTTGCGTCCGATATTGTCGCTTGCGTGCTATATTATGCCATAAGTAGATAGCCACCAATAAAAATATAGCCTTGGACATCTATCAGTTGAGAAAGACGACAGTCAATCAATCAAATCATTTACTTGCAACAATCAATCTGTGTACCTACTTATTGGCATGCAATAATAGTTATTTGTTATACAAGAGTGAAAAGTTGTTTTTTAACCGCGTGCTCAATTTTGATGACCGAGCAAGCGAAGGATTCTAAAATTGAATCACGAGCGGAGCGAGTGATTCAAAAATTAGAATCCTGAGCGTCAGCGAGGGAATCAAAAGAGCACTAGGTGAAAAATCTTTTCACTCGAGTGCAACACGTAACTTTTCATCCCACCTCAGCGAGGAAATGACTAAATGCAAAAAAAATCACAAGGTAACTTTTCATCCCACCTCAGCGAGGAAATGACTAAATGCAAAAAAAATCACAAGATTAAATTCAATTCTGTTAATTTCTTCGTCACTAGAATCACTCATTTTAGGTTTTTCACTTATTTTCAATTTTCTTGTTTTTAATCGGTTTTAATTTTAAACAATATGACGTGAAAGAAAATGGTGCGCGCAAAGCAAATTAAAAAAGTACACCAAGAAGGTTACGAGTGTGAGTTTTTAACAAATTAAAAACGATTGTATGGAAATTCGGCACCATAGAGGTACAAGTAAATAGGTTTTAATGATGTTTTGAATTCACAAACTTCATAGACGAGTGATTCAATACTGATATTTACTAACGTGCACACGATGTTCTAAATTCAATTTACTTTATCCTCTAGAGGATAATAACGGCTTTTACCATCAGATATCGAAGAATAAAAATACTCTTTCCGAGATGGTGGGATGAAAAAAATATTATTCTAAACATTAGTGCAAGCCATAATACCAACTAAGGAAGTATGTAATACAGGTACAAATCACACAGAGATCAATCTTCATTATCGTCTTTTGACTTCGACGGACTCAAATTCTGGTCAAGGTAGTATTTTTTTTTATTTAATTCTGCTTATCTTCTTCTCTAATTAATTTAGTAAATTTCTTCTCTAATTAATTTAGTTTTCTTTATACACAGTTTTTTAAACTTTCTAAAAGGCTCAACTGATGTTTCCAGGATGATTCAAATAACCCGGTCAGAGATATAAAGCGAAACTGTGTCGTACGCCGAACGATCCCGGGATCCCCGGGGACGCTCCTTCGCGGAGCTTGACCTGTTCGACGATCCAGTTCCGAATTTGTTTGAATTCCGGGAAACCCCACTCAGCAGGGCCGACTGTCCATTTGAATTATTTCAGAAGTCAATTTGGTTTTACACAGTAGGTACTCATCTATACTAATCCATACTAATATTATAAATGCGAAAGTGTGTCTGTCTGTCTGTCTATCTGTCTGTCTGTCTATCTGTCTATCTGTCTGTCTGCTACGCCTTCACGGCCCAACCGTTCAACCAATTTTGATGAAATTTGGTACAGGGATAGGTTGTATCCCGGGGAAGGACATACTTTTTATCCCGAAAAATTAAGGAGTTCCCGTGGGAATAACAAAATACTTAAACCACGCGGCCAAAGTCGCAGGCATCAGCCTAGTTTAAAATATTTGCGAAAGTGTGTCTGTCTGTCTGTTGAATTTAGTTCACACCAAATAAACAACAATAAATAATAACACACACACTTCGACTCCCTCGTCCCTCGTTCATGATTGCCTCGTTGGTTTAGTGGTTAACATGTTTGACTGCGGCCGACGAGGTCCCGGGTTCGAGTCCCGGGTCGGGCCATAATTAAATATTGGGTTTTTCCGACTAGACATTTTCAGTAGGTACTAGCCCGGAGTCAGGAAGTTGGCGGTGTTTCACCCCCGTGCCTTAGAGAGCACGATAAGCTGTCGGTCCCGGTTATTATCACTAACATGATAATAGCGTTAAAGCCCGCCAACCCACATTGGAGCAGCGTGGTGGGTCTAAGCTATAACGCCCTCTCTCCTATGAGAGTGGAGGCCTGTGCCCAGCAGTGGGACGTTAATGGGCTGTAGTGGCAGTGGAATCTTCTTCGGTGTGAACTAAATTACATTACTTGCTTATAAATACGCAAATCGGCTTGTTTGGCCCGCCCTTACCGCCCTCCCAGCGCAGCTGGATGCACTTCCTGCCGCTATCGGAGCTATTAAAAGCCTTATTGTGTTAATTTAGCTTTACGGCCTCATTGGTAGAGTTTGCTGTTGCATTTTATGCAAGAAATACTATTCTGAGTACCGTACCTCAACAGGAAAAAAGAAACCCTTATAGGATCAGTTCGTTGTCCGTCTGTATGTCTGTCTGCTAACCACCTTTTTCTCGGAAACGCGTGAATATATCAGGTTGAAATTAATATCAAATACTTAGGTCTACAGTCTCTTGGAGCTGAAAAAAATCAAGCTTCTAAGTCAACATAATCAAAAGTTACAACCTTTTATGCCGCACTTTCTGTTGACCTAGAGTTATGAAAGGCAATAAAGTCTCACAGCACAAGTATAGGAAAGAATCCGAAAATCGTTAGTTAAGGTTCCGTACTCTTTTACGAATTGTTTGTTTTTTCAAAATTTTATTTTACCACTCTGTTAGCGTGTTAGATATGTACACAGCTTTCTTGTGCTAGGTAAAAGTCTCGGAGCTAAGCCGCTGATAGATAGACAGACAAACAGACGGACGTGATGAATCTATTAGGGTTTCTTGTTAATTACGGAACCCTAAAAAAGTGTACAGTGTACCAATTAAGAATAAATATCACGTTACCACAATATTGTGGTAACGTGATATTTATACGTGGTGATATACTGTATAATATTTTACAATTAAGAATATTTGAATAATTAGATTACATTAGGTTAGAACTAATTATTAATTTTCCTTTTTAAGTAACGTACACCCTTGAAGCTTTCTCATTATGTTAATCCGTTGTTTGCATGGTTGCCTGGTAGAGATCGCTTTAAAGCGATAAGGCCGCCACTTGTACCATAGCTTAGTTTTATTGTTATTGTTTATAAGTATGTGTTTCTTGGTGTACAATAAAGAATTTTTCATTCATTCATTCATTATACCTACCTACTTAAAAAATCTAAAATCAGATTCTTCCACGAAGCGGGGAAGAAACGAAATCATCGAAAATACAAACACGGAGCAGATTTACAACATTATTATATTACTTACGAATAAAAGACCTCATAAACCTCTAGGACCCAATTTCCTACGTGAAATAAACCCGAACCGTTTTTTAGGGAAGCGGGGCATTTTGTATAATGAAACTTAATGTAAGTCTGAGGGTAAGGGCCGCATAAAGTATCTAGGATGCCTAGCAATATCCGATAGAAAATGTAAGATTTGCTGTAAAACGAGTAGAATAGAAAGCGCTAAGTTCTAGCGAACTCTATTAACTAGTTACGTTTTTTTGGTTTAACCCACCACCACCCCCACCACTACAGCCCATTAACGTCCCACTGCTGGGCACAGGCCTCCACTCTCATAGGAGAGAGGGAATTAGAGCTTAGACCATCCACGCTGCTTAAATACGGGTTGGCGGGCTTTAACGACTATTATCATGTTAGTGATAATAACCGGGACTGACGGCTTAAAGTGCTCTCCGAGGCACGGGGGTGAAACACCGCCAACTTCCTAACTCCGGGCTGGCACTGAGAATGTCTTAATTGAAAAACCCAATACCTAACAATTTTTATGCCCGACCGGGAATCGAAACCAGGACCTCTTGATCCGTAGTCGACCATGCTAACCGCTAGACCAACGAGGCAGGCATTAATTGCTCTCGTATTAGGGACAATTTACAATACCCATCGATATAATATAAATGTAGTTCCCTTCGTCGTTCTTCATCTAGGTAGATGGGCCCTTTCAAAGAAAAAAATTGGGCGTCCGACCCGTAGAGCGCGCTCCACACCTGTATAAGCCTGTCCTTGTCCCCGCCATAGTGGTGTCCCGCTTTTCAGACTGGATGGCGTTACTAAAATAAGTCCAGATTCATTGTTTGACAGGGCCCGTCTATGTAAATTGAGGTCGTTGGCAATACCTGACAGAGTTGTCCGCGAATCAGCGAGGACTCGTCGAGAGGATCGGTCCACTGAATAATGTTTTATTCAAGAGTGGAATAGCTGTTTGTCTAAATGTGACGTACGAGTAGGTACGTACTGGCTCAGGCCGGGTTGAAATAGTGCCAGAAAAGTTTCCTCCCTACTAGTTGGCTACAAGTTATGTGCCATTGTTTTACTCGTTCTTTTATATTACGTCATATTTTATGCAGAATATATGAATTTGATAAAGGAAATTATATTATACCTACTAGCTTTTGCCCGCGGCGTCACTCACGTTAGGTTCAATTATCATACAAATTTCAAAGCCTTATTTTACCCACTTAAGGGGTGAATTTTCAAAAATATTTTCTTTGCGGTGTACGTACGGACGTAGGAACGAGTATCTACGTCATAATAGCTATCTAGGTAGGTATATACCAATTTTCAGCTCGATCCGTTCAGTGGTTTCAGCTGTGCGGTGACTGACTGACTGACTGATAACAGTCAGTCAGTCAGTCAGTCAGGTCTTTGAATTTTATAAATATAGATTTAGATTTATGACCACTGCTGAGCACATGTCTCTTCTTAGAATGAGATGGGTTTAGGCAATGATTTGGAAGTCACAAAACACAAAATTCCAAAAAGTAGAAAGTGCGTGCCCGAGGATTGAATCCACGACCAGCCGAATCGGAAGCCGGAAATCTTATGCACTAGGCCATCACCACTTTTATATTTTAAGTATGTTTCATTGAATTATTATTTATTGTACGATCAAGTCATTTAAAAAATATAAACTGTTTGGCCAGCTATATTATACACGTCTTAGCCCATGTCCACTTTGATGGATACTGGGCCTAACCATCTCAAAAAAAAAATTAGCAGTCATAGGGACTGTCGATAGTAGTGAAAACGAATATTTAAAATATATTTTTTTGATTTTTTTGTTTCTTTAAATATTTAAAATAAAATATAAACCTTAAAACTAAGGCTTTAAAGTTTAATTACGAATGTACTATATAATTTATATTTAAGACCTTTTGTCTTCGTAACAACGCGAGCATGTCGGTGTTCGCGAGCATGTCGCGAACTCGCGAATCCACAAGTTCCACAACGCGGCTACAGAAGTTTTTGACCCTACCGGGGATCGAACCCTGGACCTCCCACTTCAAAGACAACAGAACCTCACCATTGCGCCAGGGAGGTTATCCTGCTTTGAAAGTAGAGTATTAAAATTATGCCAAGTACGAAACATGACAAGAATGTAAAACCTTCTTATTAGATTTAAAAGTCATTTACGTATTAAATATAACCAAGACTCGCTAAGACTAGGTTCTTCGCTAAATTATGCATAATGTTTAGTCCATTTCGTGCATTAACTATGCAAACTAATTTCCTTGCAAGTTAATTAAGTTTCGTGTTATTTAATATTTAAAAGAGCTTTACAGATATTATACTTGAATAATAATATTAGAAGAATTTTTATGTGTAATTTGGTTTGCCCAGTAAAATGTAAAGATGTGTGCCGGTATATCTCTCTCTCTGTATAACATACTATCTAATATTATAAATGCGAAAGTGTGTTTGTTTGTTGGTTTATTGGTTGGTCCTTCAATCACGCAGCAACGGAGCAACTGATCGACGTGCTTTGGCATGGGTATAGTTGAGGACCTGGAGAGTGACATGGGCTACTTTTTATCCCGAAAAATCAAGAAGTTCCCGCGGGAATCATAAAAACTTAAACCACGCGGACGAAGTCGCGGGCATCAGCTAGTAGCCTATATATTTTAAAAAGGTAGCCTATGCCCTTTCCTGAAATCCCGTTGAATCCGTTGCTCCGTTGCAGCTTTATTGATGGACAAAACAACAAACCAACAAATAAACACACTATCGCATTTATAATATTAGTATGTTGTATGAAGTATGCGCTTGCTTGCTTGGCTTGTATGGTAAGCCTTAGGTGGAGCGCGCTTGTCTAGAAGATGCCACCAATCCCAGAAAATCATTGAGTTCCCACGCGGTTTTCCGAAAATCCACGTGAACGAAGTAAGGTGAGGTTTCATCTAGCTAATCTGTTATGGGTATGGCAGTTGTACTAAACCCGTACCCGTCTAGTCGGTTTCAACACGGCATCATACCGGAACGCTAAATCGTTTGGCGGTACGGTTTTGCCGGTAGGGTGGTAACTAGCCACGGCCGATGCCTCCCACCAAACCAGACCAGGCTAGAGAAAATTCAGAAATTATAAATTCCCGAATTGTCCCTGCTGGGAATCGAACTCCGGAACTCCTACGATAAGACAACAGCGCTCAACACTGCGCCAGAGAGGTCGTCAAAAGTACAGTGAGGTATCATCTAGTTAATTATATTATAAATAGAGATAAATACTGCGAAATGAAGTTAAGATGCCTGCAGACGGCATGTCGGCAGATAAGGCGGGCGCATAACTCATGGGCGCCATATTTGGCGCGGCCGGATCGCGCGCGATTTATGTTTCACACGTCCGATAGTAAGACGTGCTCGGCGAACCGGCGTACGTGTGGAGCATACATTTTTTCCTAAGTAAATTAAAACAACAAATACCTGAACAACAAATACTAAAATTAGATAAATATAATAAGGAAACGAAATTATTTAATTTTAAATGAGCTTCAGTAGTTTTAACAGAACTTCACAATGATGTCAATAGATGGCGCTCTGTGATACCACGAGGTCTCAGTTCGGGGCGAACCACTAGTATTATAAATAAAGATAAATACCTACTGCGAAATGGAGTTAAGAAGCCCGCAGACAGCATGTCGGCAGATAAGGCGGGCGCATAACTCATGGGCGCCATATTTGGCGCGGCCGGATCGCGCGCGATTTATGTTTCACACGTCCGATAGTAAGACGTGCTCGGTGAACCGGCGCACGTGTGGAGCATACATTTTTCCCTAAGTAAATTAAAACAACAAATACCCTGAGTTTTACCCTCCCTGGCGCAGTTGTTAGCGATTTGTTTTCATTCCAGTGGTTCTGGGATCGTTTCCAGGCTGGGACTATAAGGATGATGACAACTCAATCAAATCAGCAACTCTTTATCAAGCTTTTCTAGTAAGGAAGCTGTATGAAATTCACAGTTTTGACGTCATAAAATTTCAACGCACTTTTTTTCTTTAATCTAGGTATATTTTAAAATGGTTATCAAACTTAAAACTAACCGAGGATGTGAATTTTAAGTCTTTTGGAAGACCCTCTATTACAGTTAAACCCTCAGTTAGAAATAATTTATTTTTGATACAGGCATCATCCCTATTTGGACGAAATGAAATGAAATGAATTGTTTTTTAACTAGCTGATGCGTGGCCGCATGAATTTTTTTTAATCCCATGTGAACTCTTTAATTTTCCGACCAAAAACTAGTAATTAATATAAGTAATCGATATGGGTATGGTTTCAGTCTACTTTTGGGGTGCTGATTAAGTAAATGATATCCATTACGGTGATAACGATCTCATCCAGAAAAATTGAAAAATAATAATAATGTTCAATATTAAATTTATTTGACACACAAAATAACATTATTTCGCATGTTTTTCACGTTCCATACAACTGTAGAACTAAGCTGAACTAGTTCAAACAACTTTCGCAAACAAACATTATAATATTTCTAACTTATAAGACTAGAAAATCCGAAATGGATATAATATGAATATATTCTAAAACATAATAAGCTAACATTTGTATGGGCTTAGATAATAATTTGGTTTTATAATCATAAAGAGCATTTTGGCAGAATAAAGCCAGCTTTGGTCTCGTGGGAGGCTTCGGCCGTGGGTAGTTACCACCCTACCGGCAAAGACGTACGGCAAAGCGATTTAGCGTTCCGGTACGATGCCGAGCCGACTAGGGCTATGGGTTTAATATAACTGCCATACCCCTAACAGGTTAGCCCGCTACCATCTTAGACTGCATCATCGCTTGCCATCAGGTGAGATCGCAATCAAGGGCTAACTTGTAGAGGGATAAAAAAATCCAGACAGTGCAAGAGGCCAATGAAGAAGAACATGAATATGATTTCCACTCCAACCTAATATTTGAGTACCTTAGTCTACCACATTGGTCAATTGCAGTCTTCACACATCTTTGAGAACATTTTTGAGGTTTCTTTTTAGTGTTTTAAGCACTTTGGTAGAGGAGGTTCAGGATTCGAATCCCGGATCTCCCAACTATGGTCTTAGGATAAATTACAAGTCTTAACTACTAGGCATCACCGAAGTTTCTTGTAAATACCGATCCTGAATTCGCAAAGCATCTAAATCTACAAAGGAAAAATATTTTCTGTAATATCTACCTCCCCTAATGTTTGTCAATTAAGTTAAATGATTAAAGCCGTCTCAAGTACCCACCCTTGTAACCCTTTCTCCTTCGCTGACCTAATTAGTGGGTAAATTGAGTTCGAGCCTGTTAAGTCTTAGATTATTACATTATACTTTCGTTCTTAACCGGGAAATGCCTATTACTTGTCGTAGAAGGAATGAAAAGGTTATGGGTCATTGGTGTAATCTTGTTGTATCTTAAACCAATAAATGAACCTGATTCCCGCGACTTCATCCGCGCGGTAAGGTTTTTTTGATTGCTGAGGGAACCCTTAACTTTTCTGGAATAAAAAGTAGCTTAAGACTCTCTCCAGGTCCATAACTATACCACGGTAATATTATGTATAACTATACCCATACAAAAAATCACATCGATCCGTTGCTCCTGCAACAGAGCAACGGATCGATGTGATTTTTTGTATGGGTATATATTGAAGGACAAATTAACAAACCAATAAAAAAATCACTTTCGCGTTTATAATATTACTATCTGATGCCCGCGACTTTGTCCGCGTGGATTGAGGTTTTGGTTTTCCAGAATAAAAAGTAGCCTATTTGCTAATACAGACTATAATCTCTGTGCCAAATTTCATGCAGATCCGTTCAGCCGTTCTGGCATGATTGAGTAACAAACACCCATCCCATCCATACATCCATACATCCACCCATCCAAACTTTCGCATTTATAATATTAGTATAGATAGTATGAAGTATGATCAGAAAGATATTATCCTGATACGTCTTTTTTTCAGAAGGCGTGCTGGGAATCTTCGTAGCCTTAGTTTTAAGTTACTTAATTTTTTTTAACAGTTACCACCTGACTAATCATCATAATCTTGTATTATATTATATAAAAGTAAGTGAATTGAAAATCTCTATTGGACATTCTAAATAGGTAGATATCTTAGTGAAAATAATTAATAATTAAACACACAGTATTAGAGAACGTAATTTATACATAGACCCTCCCTATTCTTTGCACCCTGACAAATGCTTGAAACCGTGTATTTGTTTGATAAAGCGTAGTTTGGCGTGCGTAATAAGTGTCTATAATCACGAGACAAAACATACTGCCGGGACCCCTAGGCCGGGTGTCCAACGAAATGTAGAGCAAATTCCTCCCGATGCTAATCAGAAAACTAGGCTCAAGCGTAAGGGAGAAGTTTCCAGAGGAAATTTAACTTTTTGTCAAAGGCTTCCGGACATATTCCTTTAAACAGTTTCACACAGAAAGGCCCCATCACCTATGCACATAATGGCTGAAAGCGTCCGGAACGAAGCTTAAAGGTTGGATTTGTTACATCGCATAAATCCGCTTGACACAGGCGTATTCTTACCTCTCCGACATCCGAAAAGGCCAGGGGGTCTACTCTCTTTCTCTAAAACGAAACTTCGCAAACAAACGAACGAAATTTCGTTAACTCCTCTCCTACATAATATTATCTCTATGCTCCTCTCTGTTTCGTTTTCGTACACGCAGACGATGTACGGATCCATAGAAAATTTTCGTGACCGATTGGATTGAACGATTTTGTGTGGGTCTATTAACCGACTAATTACGTTCGTTTGCGAAGTTTCGTTTAAGAGAAAGAGAGTAGACCCCCAGAATGCTGTATAAACTAGTATTAATAGGTTTAAGGAGCAAAGTGCATAATTAATTATTAGAATAAGATGTTTTTGTAATGTTTTAGCTTTCATGCTCACTACGTGACCAAACCTATATAAATAAATCTGATTTAAAAAAAATTTTTTGTCAAAGAAAACGTAAATTAATTAACCACAAAGATTGTAATAGCCTAGGGGTTTAGACGCCTAGGCACGCCTAGCCTTCTATTTGGATGGTCGCGGGTTGGACTCAGATCCTCTTGATTTTTTCTCTTGAGTTAATTAAGTTTGTTTTAGCTTAAAAGCACAGCGGTAAAAGGTACAGAAGTTACACGTACAAAACCAAATACATTAAAATCTAAATAAAAACTACATAAAAAACAAAACATATAAGTCTAGATCTAGCATCTACGCCCTACGACCCCAAACGACATCAAAAAGCACTAGACTATCATTTATAATTAAGTTAAAAAAGAATTAGAACTAATTAGAGAAGCTGCCTATAATTCATACATAAATTTTTTCTGTATCTTTTAATTGTGTTTGTTTTGTGTGTTTGTTAAACCTCAAATAAAGATTTTATTTATTTATTTATAATAAGTTATTAGTATTTTTTAAATGAACCCTCTATAAATCAAATCAATAGTTGTCAATAGTTGTGTATACTTATAAGTGGCGTGCCACACGGAAAAAGACCTTATGTACTATTTTTAGGGTTCCGTACCCAAAGGGTAAAAACGGGACCCTATTACTAAGACTCCGCTGTCTGTCTGTCTGTCTGTCTGTCTGTCTGTCTGTCTGTCTGTCTGTCTGTCTGTCTGTCTGTCTGTCTGTCTGTCTGTCTGTCTGTCTCCAGGCTGTATCTCATAAACCGTGATAGCTAGAAAGCTGAAATTTTCACAAATGATGTATTTCCGTTGCCGTTATAACAACAAATACTAAAAATTAAAAAAATATATATATTAAGGGGGGTCCCCATACAATAAACGTGTTTTTTTCGGATTTTTTTGCTCTATATTAAAAACGGTAACAGGTAGACGGTTCAAATTTTCACAGAATATTAACTTGTAGGTATATTACCTTTCAAAATAAATTATTAAATATCAATAAAGTAAATATTAAAGGGGGGCTCCCATACAACAAACGTAATTTTTTGATATTAACAATAAACCTCTACAAACAAAGTTAGTTTTGCGGTTCATTTCGTCTTGTTTTTAATACGTCATAAATCGTAAAACTTACTACAGGTTTGTACGGAACCCTCGGTGCGCGAGTCCGACTCGCACTTGGCCGGTTTTTTATTTAAGCTTTGTGTACTCGCCGTTGGTATACCGAAATACAATAAATAAATAATAAATAAATAAATAAAGTCATTATAGCTATAAATTATCAAACTGTATTGTCAATTAAGGGTCAACAGAGTTAGACGCTTACAACTTAAGCCACGGTCAATCTAGATTAGGGTTCAGTGGTCAGGCGGGATAACGGCGGGGACCATTCTCGACGGGCTCCCGAGGGCACCATTGTTCGCCAAATTTAATGGAAGGAATTTTATGCACACCCACATAACGCTACGATTCGAAGGTATTGTATGGCCCGAATCATATTTGGAGCGGTCTTTCCTTTTATACGATTTCGGGCACATATTTTTCAAAGGTCTAACTATGTTTGTGATTTTTATTTTTTCCTATTTCTGCTTTTAAACTGTACTTCTCATCTCTATGTGATCCATACTAAAATTAAAAATACGAAAGTTTGTCTGTGTGTCTGCTACGCTTTCACGGGTCATCTTTTCAACCGATTTTGGGATAAAATTTTCAAAATTTGGGATAGTATGTATCCCGGGAAAGGCCATAGGATACTTTTTATCGCGGAAAATTAAAGAATTCCCGCTGGAATCAAAAACTTTAATCCACGCGGACTAAGTCGCGGGCATCATCTAGTAATTATTAATTTATTTAATTTCTTTTCATTTATTTTTCACTTCAGGAAGTAACAACGTACAGCTTGTTTCAGTTTATTATTATTTTCTCGGGGTAGATTGTTATCATGAATAATATTACTATAAAGAGAAAGGTCGTAACTCACTCATTCTTTCATCATTCATTAAATAGTGTAGGCGACTTCACCTAGTGAAACTGTGGGCGATCGCTATACCATAATTAATGCGAAATGTGTTTGTCTGTCTGGCTATCTGGGCAACACTTAGCACAAAGAAAGCTTTTGTACTGGCGACGAAAATAAAACTTGATCTTCTGTCTTCTTCTTCTAAAAACCCCTTTCTTATACACTTTGTAAACGTTTTTATTGTATCCCAAAAGATCAGAGTTCCCATGGGACCTAAACCTAAATCTACAAGGACGATGTCGCGCTCAATTGCAATGTGAGCATAGATCTAAAGAAAGCATCTCGAATAATATCGGAAGTATAGGCAGAAGGCAATAAAACGTAGCTGTGACGTCACGGGTCCCGCCCGCCCGCCTAAGCTGTTGGGAAAAGAAATTTAATTTTGCCCAAGGTGTCAAACGTCAAGAATTTAATTCGGTTGACTCGCTCACTTTGTTTTCGTTTCCTTGTTATCTTTTTTTTCGTAATTGTATTTGCTTTCAGTATTTGGACAATATTATTAACATTTATTGCGTGATTTTGTTTATTTTCCTTTATCTACTTTTATTATTTTCACTTTGATTGCGTTTTATTTGGATAAAAGTCTTGAATTTCATTTTATGTACAGCAAAATATAGAAAATCGACTTTTTCAATTTAGGTGAGTTTTCGTAAAGTAAGTAAAAGACTTTGGACACGACTAGACATGCTTTCAATTTTCAAATTGATTACACGACGCATTATTATCTACAACTAGATTCAATAAATCATTGTTAACGAAAAATGTGCCCTGAGTCCAAAAAAATGTATGTTATGAGCTATAAAACACTACAAAATTAAAAAAAAACAAAGCTACGTTAGTGAAATTCACATTAACTTGAAAAGCTACGCCAGGGGTTTCATATCTGCTTATTGAAAAAAATAAACTACAATCAAAGAAAATAACAAGCAAAGTATATATAAACTTTTATTGTATCTCTGTAATTTAGGTATTTAACGTTAGGTTCGTTCAACAAGTCAATATTATCAACATTGCTCTTTTCAGCACAACATTGCTTTTTTTCATCGATTTTTCTTTTCTTAATTTTACTGTTGTTTAAATGTATTTTTTATTTTTATTTTGGTGTACAATAAAGAGTTTTTCATTCATTCATTCATAAATTGCTATTGCGGCTAGCGTTTAATAAGTACCTACTAGCTGATGCCCGCGACTTCGTCCGCGTGGATTGAGGTTTTTTGGTTCCCGCAGGAACTCTTGAATTTTCCGGGACAAAAAGTAGTCTATGTGTTATTCCAGATCAGACTATGATCTATCTCTGTACCAAATTTCATCCAGATCTATTCAGCCGTTCTGGCGTGATTGAGTATCAAACATCCATCCATACATCCATCCAAACTTTCGCATTTATAATATTAGTATAGATGTGTGTATGCAGAATTGGCTGATGAGAACGACAGATTTAAAGGAAAAACACACAATTTGATAAATAAATAGGAAAAATCTCTTACAGGAAACATCGCGTATTTGCCTCAGATCCATAAGAGGGCAACGACAAGTCGCGTGGTTTCAATTCATACGCGGGCGTGCGTGGCGCGACTTCGCGACTATGAATAATGCAGGCCGGAGCGTCACAAGGATTTTAATAGGTACAAGTGTACGCAGAGTTTGCTTATGAAAAAATCCTTGTGGTGTCGTTGGACCCAGTTATAATGCTAATTCCCCTATTTTATATATTTTTTTTAAATGTGGGAATTTCATGAGTGTGATTCGACCCTACGAAATTTTGCTTACGACGCGGCCCTTTACCGACTGCTCCTGAGGTACTTAATAAGAAATGTTTAAATAGTTAATCACTAACTAAAATAGTTAGGTACATTTAGGTTTCTAAATCTATACTAGAGGGAGCGAGATAGTTTGACGCTTTTTTTTCAAGTACGATTTTTCCAGGCTTGGTTCTTGCGTTGTATCACTAGGTGATGCAAGACAATTCAAATAAACATATTTTTAGTCGTGGCATAAAATGAATGAAAATGATTTAACAGAAAGACAAAAATAATAATATTGACTCTACAAAGTTTTGGCGAGAAATTATTACGTGTGACACATTTTTATACGGAGCCGCACACTCTACTGCGAAAGGTCTAAACTTCCGGTCAAAAATCGTAGTAGTATCGCTCTAAAATCGGCAAAAATGCCGAAATGCTAATAATGCTATAATTTTTTTTTTATTGTGTGATAGGCTTGCGTGTGACGACAATCATGCTTAGTGCAAAGCAATGATGATGTCTAGGTTGGAACGCGCTTGCCTAGAAGATGCCTATTCACTTAAGCCTACATGCAGATTTTTCGAAAATAATTGCTGGAAAAAAACATAGTTTCACTTTTAAAATTTGTAATCGGTTTAATAACGCGTCCACGCGCCGCGTGTGCCCGGGCAATGCTGTAAAAGATTCAATTGTGAACCACATTTGTGTTTTTCATCTAATTATAAACTCTGGCCGTCCACTACCGGGTTATGTTTTTTTTCGATTGCCACAAGTCATAGTCGGAAAGCGATTATTAGGGTCCACTTGCATGAACACATCATATGTATTTTAGGCGGCACTCTTCCCTAAGTTTAGATTGTAGATTTCTTAACATTTATAAGAGTTCTCTGAGAAATGCGAACCCGAGAAATGCTTTATCATTTTTTATCCGTACTAATCCATAATCCATTCTAATATCATAAGTACGAAAGTGTGTATGTCTGTCTGTGTATCTCTTGGTCTGTCTGTCTCGCACGGCGCATCTCTTCAACCACTTTTGACGAAACAAGGAATCGAAAACCTTAATCAACAGGGATGAAGTAGCGGGCATCATCAAGCACTGTGGCTGAAGTTGTACTTGGGATTTACCTGCTCTTATGAAATTAAATAAGCTATAATCTTGTGACTTGGTCCACGTAATTAAATGAGCCGCAAATCGAGTCTTTGAGTTCGAAACTAATAATTAATTACCCTGAGAGCTAGTTAGGCCGGATTGTAGAACTGTTGCATTATTTGCAGCTATAATAGTTCTCTGAGAATTAATCGGGAAATTCTGCTTTATTTTTAATCCATACTAATATTATAAATGTGAAAGTGTGTCTGTCTGTGTGTCAATCTGTCTTTGGACGGAATTTGGTATCAAAAAACCTTAATCCACACGGACGAATTCGCACCATCTAGTGCTCTAATGAAATGAAAGTAGCTACAATCTTGTAACTTGGTCCACGTAATGAAATGAGGCGCAACTCGAGTCTTTGAGTTCGAAACAAATAGCTAGGTAATTACCCTGAGAGCTCGTTACGCCGGATTGTAGAACTGTTGCACTATTTGCAGCTTTAAGAGTTCTCCGAGACTTAACCATTTTAACTTAAGTTTTGCTTAATCATTTTTTATTCATTTTACAATTTTCAAGTAAATCCGCTGAAGTCAATTTATGGAATGACTCCGCAATTAAGTTTGTAGTTTTTGGTGAACGAGGTTTTCTAATTGCCACTTTGGCTTTTTGTGAAACGTGTACGATTTTCTTGAACTGCCTCATTGGTCTAGTGGTTAGCATGTTCGACTGCGGCCGACGAGGTCCCGGGTTCGAGTCCCGGGTCGGGCCATAATTAAGTACCTATTGGGTTTTTCTGTCTAGAAATTCTCAGTACTAGCCCGGAGTTAGGAAGTTGGCGGTGTTTCACCCCCGTGCCTCGGAGAGCACGTTAAGCCGTCGGTCCCGGTTATTATCACTAACATGATAATAGTCGTTAAAGCCCGCCAACCCGCATTGGAGCAGCGTAGTGGGTCTAAGCTCTAATTCCCACTCTCCTATGAGAGCGCAGGTCTGTGCCCAGCAGTGGGACGTTAATGGGCTGTAGTGGTGGTGGTGGTGGTACGATTTGTCGGAGTCTAAAGTAAGAACTATTATGAATACGAAAGTGAAACCGTTTAATTATTATTAATTCAATTAATTATGAATTAATATAATAATAATTAAATTTAATTAAACTAATTAATTCACTATATTTGTGAGATGGTGATAATAAAAAAACCCGGCTGAGTTTTTTGTGGGCTCTTCTCAGAACAGGGCGCATTTTGAACCTTCATTGCTTTAGTTTTAAGATACCGTGGTTAATTATCACCTGACCTTGTGAGTGGGTGCTGAATATAATAAATACTTTCAATACTAAATCAAATCCATTTCAAAACTCTTGCCAATTTTTGTCGCCAGTTCTCAAACTAATCGGTTACTACATGGCATCGTACCGGAACGCTAAATCGTTTAGTGTACGTTGTGCGTCTAACTTGTAGTGGATAAAAAAAAAAAAACTCTTGAATAGGAGTTTTGACGACCTCTGTGGCGCAGTGTTGAGCACTGTTGGCTTAACGTGCGTAGGTCCCGGGTTCAATCCCCGGCAGGGTTTCGAAATTTAAAATTTCTGAATTTTCCCTGGTCTGGCCTGGTGGGAGGCTTCGGCTGTGGCTAGTTACCACCCTACCGGCAAAGACGTGCCGCCAAGCGATTAAGCGTTCCGGTACGATGCCGTGTAGAAACCGAATATGGGTATGGGTTTAATATAACTGCCATGCCCCTAACAGGTTAGCCCGCTACCATCTTACACTGCATCATCACTTACCATCAGGTGAGATCGCAGTCAAGGGCTAACTTGTAGTGGATTAAAAAAAAAGGTGGCCGAAGTCTTAATTACTAGGTTATCGACGTTTTTATAGCCACAAATAACACTACAGCAATCAAAGCAAATATAAAAATAAGATATAAAGATTCATCTAAAATAAATAAGCAATTCCTTTGATAAATTATCACGTTATAAATATTTGATGGAATAACAAATTGGTGATTCCTTTGATGGTTGCTTTCAAACGCCATAATTCTAGAATTTAGGGCTCAACGTTAGGTTCATTTATAAATCCTTAACTCGAATTAAGCTAAATAGATTTTGGAGGTTTGCTAGTATCTATCTCTTTAATGCCAATTACAAAGATTTATTTTATATTAAAATATAGGACGGCTATGCCATGGCTATTCAAAACAAATATCTCTTTTGGTGTGTTTTGGTCCTATCAAACCTAATTAAATGATACTGACCAAAACCACGCTTAACTTAGGCAAATTCTCGAGGCCTTGAGTGCGTGCGCGTGCTAGGTGTCATTAAGTGGAACAAGCCACAAGATTTAAGTTTATTTCATCTCAATAAAGTAGGTATAATTTTTTTTTATCCACTACAAGTTAGCCCTTGACTTCGATCTCACCTGATGGTAAGTGATGATGCAGTCTAAGATGGTAGCGGACTAGCCTGTTAGAGGCATGGCAGTTATATTAAACCCATTCACCCCTATTCGGTTTCTACACGGCATCGTACCGGAACGCTAAATCGCTTGGCGGCACGTCTTTGCCGGTATAGGGTGGTAACTAACCACGGCCGAAGCCTCCCACCAGAAATATTTCCCAAAGTTCATACTTCCATACTAATATTATAATTGCGAAAGTGTGTCTGTCTGCTACGCTTTCACGGCCCACCTGTTCAACCGATTTTGATGATATTTGGTACAGAGATAGGTTGGATCCCGGGAAAGGACAATGTCTACTTTTTATCCCAGAAAATCAAAGAGTTCCCGTGCGAATAAAAAAAAACTTAATCCACGCGGACGAAGTCTATCTAGTTGACTATACTTTTTAACGTTTCTGGAAAACCCAGCCGTGCGAAGTTATGTCACGGTTAATCTTTTTAAACATTATACATATCCTGCATCGTTCTTATGTAAACATAAATTCATCAATAAACATTACAAAGGAACCCCAACCAGTAAACAAATTACGTAGTCGCGATGCGTCCGCTGAAAAATACTCCGGATTTTATTTCCGCTCCCACATTTGGTATAAGCCTTTTTGCTTCTATTTGCTTTTCTAGATTGTGAGCAATGTCCCGTCTAGTGCGAGAATGTTATAATTTTAATTGTTTATCAAAATATTATATCCCACAGGAAAATGTAGTCCGAATATTATACTTAGCTGATGCCCGCGACTTCGTCCGCGTGGATTGAGGTTTTTCAGTTTCCGCGGGAACTCTTTAATTTTCCGGGATAAAAAGTAGCCTATGTGTTATTCCAGACTATAATAATCTATATCTGTGCCAAATTTTATCCACATCCGTTCAGCCGTTTGGGCATGATTGAGTAACAAACATCCATACATCCATTCATCCATATATATCCATACATCCATACATCCATCCAAACTTTCGCATTTATAATATTTATTTGATGATAAATAGTATGTTTCAGAATTAGAATCAGAATATACACTGTACACTTTTTGAACGTCCATAATATAGAGTAGTTAGCTAGCTGGAAGCTCGCGACTTCGTCCGCGTGGAATATTTATTTTAATGTGCTTAATTTTCCGGGATAAAAAGCCTATTTCTTTCTCCAGATTCTCAACTATATCGATGCAAAACTTCACGTCGATCCGTTGCTCTGTTCCGACATGATTGAAGGGCAAACCAATAAACAAACACACTTTCTAAGTATAATACACTAAAATAATATTAGTACGATAAGACTTGATCGTTTCAGGCTTTTCAGGGCTCAAATACTGTAGACGAAATGCAGTAAAAGTCGCATAATAATATGTCAGTTCTCGGAGCGCTATCCCTGTAACAAATTTCGTCAAAATCAGTTAAACAGATGGGCCGTGATAACTGCAGATAGATGGAAAGTCTCAAACTGAAACTCAGAGTATATTTATTCAAAATTGGTACCTACACCTTCTGAACGTCACGTTTACTAAGAATAAGACGTTGACATTCGAAAGCTTACGATTATTCATGCTTGAACAACTGGCCCATGAATTAAAAAACCTTTTTTTCAAAAATATTTTGGAAACGAAAACACCACTTTTCAAATTGGCGAGTGTACTTGAAGATATTTCGTTCTCTTAATTTGAGTTCCACTTAAAGGAAGAGTCGCCGAATCTTACAGAGCGCGTCTAAAGGTCTAACCCCACCACAGAGGTGTGGCGCGGCACGGCACGTAGCGGCAAGTATTCTTTGTGTGAGATTGTATGGAGCTGGGTCCACTTAAGCGACGCGACGGAGATGCACTGCGCGACGCGGTCCCGTACAAACTCATACAAACAATATTAGCCGCTACGTTCCGCGCTGTTCCGTACATCTCAAGTGGGGCTAGACCCTAATTTATATAGCACCGTTGCCCACTTGACTCGGAGGAAATTCGTCACTTCCGACGCCCTTTCACGAACAACGAAAGAGGTACTAATTTCCGGTTCAGTGAAAGCCTACCGGGATTTTTTGTAGCTGCTAATGGTTTTTGGGACTCATTGGCTGAAAGGATAAAAGCTGATTCCTTTTGCTGCCAATTTGATGATTTGCTTGATAGTTTAGTGGAGGCAAAGTAAAAGAAGACTTTATGTTGTGTTAGCCTTCGCCTGAGACCTCATCCGCGTGGATTAAAGTATTGAAAACTAGCTGATGCCCGCGACTTCGCGTGGATAAAGGTTTTTTGGTTCCCGCGGGAACAAAATAGCTTATGTGTTATTCCAGACTATAATCTATCTCTGTGCCAAATTTCATCCAGATCCGTTCAGCCGTTCGAGCGTGATTGAGTAACAAACATCCATACATCCATACATTCATACATCCAGTCGCTTTCGCATTTAGAATAATATTTATTTGATGCCGTGTGAACTATAACACCTATTTAATACTTACTCTGTACTGTACTACCTCGTTGGTCTAGTGGTTATCATGTTCGACTGCGGCCGACGAGGTCCCGGGTTCGAGTCCCGGGTCGGGTCACAACAAGTACTGGGTTTTTCTGACAAGAAATTCTCAGTACTTACTAGCCCAGAGTTAGGAAGTTGGCCGTGTTTCAACCCCGTGCCTAGGAGAGCATGTAAAGCCGTCGGGCCTGCGCCTGGTCTCCCTCTGATGTCGGATTTCCGTTCCATTGGGCTGTGAGAGTAAAGGAACAGAGAGTTCACCTGTGTATGTTCACAGACATGCACAAGTCTTGTGCACTATACTATCATATCATACTAATATTATAAATGCGAAAGTGTGCTTGTTTGTTGGTTTATTGGTTTGTTGGTTTGTCCTTCAATCACGCTGCAACGGAGCAACGGATCGACGTGATTTTTTGCATGTATATAGTTGAGGACCTTTTATCCCGGAAAATTGAGGAGTTCCCGTGGGAATTTAAAAAAACTTTTTCCACGCGGACGAAGTCGCGGGCATCAGCTAGTTATATATATTGTTTCTCCAGCGCAGATGGCTAATCTCTCTGCAGATGGACCGCCGTGGCCGAAATTCGGTCGGGAGGACAATTTTTTTTTTATCCACTACAAGTTAGCCCTTGACTGCGATCTCACCTGATGGCAAGTGATGATGCAGTCTAAGATGGTAGCGGGCTAACCTGTTAGGGGCATGGCAGTTATATTAAACCCATACCCCTATTCGGTTTCTACACGGCATCTTACCGGAACGCTAAATCGCTTGGTGCTTGTTAATAGACAGTGGCGCCTCCACGCGCACACATAAGTTTGACAAGCTTTGCACGAGTTTACGAGGGTCATGAACATAAATTGGCCATACATCAAATAAATATTATAAATGCGAAAGTTTGGATGGATGTATGGATGTATGGATGTTTGTTACTCAATCACGCCCCAACGGCTGAACGGATCTGGATGAAATTTGGCACAGAGATAGATTATAGTCTGGAATAACACATAGGCTACTTTTTATCCCGTAAAATTAAGGAGTTCCCGCGGGAACAGAAAAACCTCGATCCACGCGGACGAAGTCGCGGGCATCAGCTAGTATTACATGTATTACTTTCGCAGCGAGAATGGGTTAGACAATTAGCTCGAATGAATTTATAAGTAGCAGATTTGCGCCCAGAACGCGTGCACACTAATCTTTCATGATGAGGAAAGTTGAACGAACTTTTTAATATTAATCAACGGGAGCGGGGCTTTGTGGTTTAATAACCGGTCAAGTGTGGGTTACAATGTTATAATCCTTCCCTTCAACATAATATGATATGATATCGTATGATGCAGGGCACAGGGTAAATTCAGAAATTATAAATCCCCAATTGACCCTATCGGGGATAGAACCCGGTACCTCCCACTTTCACGACCACACTTCACCCATTCACCACTGCGCCAGGGAGGTCGTCAAAGCTCAATTCCCTCATTCCCAATGGGATAACTATCAGATACGACCGGAGGGAGCAAAAATGGTAGGTATTACAAGGCTCTATACCAAATATAAATACCTATTATAAATGCGAGAGTTTGTATGGATGTATGGATGGATGTTTGCTACTCAATCACGCACGAACGGCTCAACGGATCTGGATGAAATTTGGCACAGAGATAGATTATAGTCTGGAATAACACATAGGCTACTTTTTATCCCGGAAAACTAAGGAGTTCCCGCGGGAACCAAAAAAACCTCAATCCACGCAGACGGAGTCGCGGGCATCAGCTAGTATTAGGATATAACTTCTTTGACCTAACCTAGGAGTAGAACCCAGAACATCATGATTTGTAGCCAATAAAGCTAGCCACTGGACCGCGGTAAGCTGTAACTTTTTTTTCCTGCCATAAAGTTCCATTACAATTTTATAATGGTAACTTTATTGTCTACTACCATCAAGTTTCTATGGGCTAATAAGTAATATTAATTAATAAGATTAAACTTCGACTTCTAATAATTAATTTCGACATCTAATTTACAGTACAAATAACTGTCCTTAGTTTATTCTAATATACTTAGTGTTCACTACGTTTTTGTGACCTAGATAAGTAGCTCAAGCACTGACACAGCACTTATAGACTAACTAGCTTATGCCCGCGACTTCGTCCGCTTGGTTTAAGTTTTTTTGTTATTCCAGCAGTAGCCTATGTCACTCTCCAGGTCCTCAACTATACCCATAGGTATATACCAAAAACGTCGATCCGTTGCTTCGTTGCGGCATCATTGTAGGATAAACCAACAAGCCAATAAACCAACAAACAAAAACACTTATAATATTAGTATGATTCGAAGAAATCATTAATTTAACAAATAAGACGTCAAAATTCAAACAATACGTTGCCTAATAATAAATATTATCGCATCTAAATTGGCCCTGTTCTTTGAAATCCTGAATAATACGTCATCCCGGAATTTCACCGAGATTTATGATCGCAATTACATCTCGTAACTCGGAAGGGCTAAGTTTTGGTGGGACGAGCCGAACCAGCATTATACCACGTTATATCATATTATACTACGTGGCTATACGTTGAAGGGCCCGTATTATGTAATAGTTACAACTTTAATATCATTGAATTACAACGACCTCAATTTACAGACGGGCCCTGTCAAACAAAGAATGTGGGCGTATTTTTAGTAACGCCTTCTAGTCTGAAAAGCGGGAACTTGCTTAGTAGCAGCAGTATTAAATAACGTTTTTTGGGAAAATATGTATAATTGTGAATTGAAACGCTTACATTATACAGTGCCAAACTAATAAGACTAGCGCTGAGTTGCACGAAACTATTTTAAAAATTTAAGTGTTGATTAAACTAATTTAATCACAAGACTCCATACGATTCTTGCGATTAAATTAGTCTAAGTACCACTTAAATTTTTGTATTTGTTTCGTGCAACTCAGCGTAAATGTTATAACTTAATAATAACAAATTGTCTACACGACGAGCGACCGTGACGACGCTACGGCGGGGACAAAGACAGGCTTATGACGGTTGTGGAACGTGCTCTGCAAGTCGGACGCCCAACTTTTTTCTATGAAAGGGCCCATCTACTACCTACATATACCTATATCGATGTTGAATTACAGCTTGAAAGGTACTATTAAGAATTCTGTCATAGAAACATTTGGGTATTTCACAACAAATCAGATCAGCAACTTTTTTTCAAACGTCAAGACGCTCGCTAAGTATGGGATTTTGTATGAAATACTGAACTGACACACTTTTTTACTTTAATCGATAGTTAAAATGGTTTTCAAACAAAACATACAGGGGACGTGGATAAATTACGACTTTTGAAATTCCCCTTGACCCTAGTTTTTTACTCCTGAGAAATTTTAAGATTCAGTTATTATGTTTAAGCTCATTTCATTACCTCATCTGATAGTTCAGACTCAGACTGCATCGTTGGTTTAGTGGTAAGCATGTTCGAGTGCGGATGAGAAGGTCCTGGGTCAGGCCAATAATAAATATTCGGGTTTTCTGACAATAAACTTTCAGTACAGAATAGGTAATAGGTACTAGCCCGGAGTTAGAAAGCTGGATGGTTTTACACCGCTGTGCCTCGGAGAGCACGTAAAGCCGATGTCCGTTTTGGGCCTGATCGCTCTCCGGTTCAAAAAAAAAAAAATTCAAAATGTTTTTTATTCAAATAAGCTTTTACAAGCGCTTTTGAATCGTTATAATATGAATCTACCGTGGTTGTGTCGGATTCCCGTCCCATCGGGCTATGAGTGTAGGCAACCGAAAAGAGAGGGCATCGGTGTTCGCGCACGCACTTGTGTACTATAATATCTCTCGCATAGATAGCTAATCCGGAGATTCGTAAGTAGCTGTGACCGAAATTCGGTCGGGTGGAAAATTAGGTAGGAACATTATTTTTACTTAAAACACCTTTCATCTGGTTTCCAGATGCGTGAAAGTCATTCTACTCTCATCTCACACGACGATGTTATTCGATACTTGACGAAAAATACCTACCCGTAGGCGAATAGCAAAATGTTATCTAGTCTAGTTTTAATAATAGAGTATCGATTTTTCGCCACCCGACCGTTCCAACTTCCATCATAATATCCTTCCAACAGAATTTACTTTGAGTTTAAGCCCGTCATTCCATCAACCTAAATCCCTATTTTACTTTGCAAGGGTGGAACTAGTTTTAAGGGTCCCAAGGTGTCTTTAAGTGTCCGAAGGGTCTGCAGGGACGCGCGATTGACCTAATTAGGCCAGTGATGTGGAAAATTACATCCAGATGGGTCAACGTAATTGTTCGTTTTTGATCGACGCCCCGAGGCTACGGTGTTATACTTGGATGGGTTTTTAGTTCTTTGATGATCCTAAAAAGCTTATGAAAGACTTGTAGGATATTGCATAAAATAATTCTCACGTTTACGCGACTCGCTTCTTCAAATGGATGTAAAAAATTAAGAATTTTACTTATTAGATCATATTTCATATCATACTTACTTTAATATTATAATGTAAATATATATGTGTATATTATATTATAATGCCTTGTTAGTAAAATAACCAAATTCAAGATGATCTAAAATGTAGTCCCACAAACTTATTCGACCCGGTGATGAACAGTGATGCTGTATCACTGTTATCACATTTAAAGTTGCACATAAATATTTTAAAAAAAAACATGGTCATCAAAATTAGTTCCAATTATCTTGGCTACCGGGCCTAAGTCCCGAGTTTGACAATCGGGAGATAACATTACTACAAATGGTATATAGATAATCCATAAAATACCATATTAATGTACATAATCACTTTCGAAATCCTCCCCCCCCCCCCCAGTAACCATTGACGTTTACTACCAAACACCGATATCGAATATCTCACACCCCCAAAAATACTCATAACATTTGCCAAACCAAACGCGTCCCGTGCTCCCTTGTAATAAAAAAATAAGCGGTCAAGAGCGCGGCGGATCACGCAAATAGCAGGGTCCCGTAGACGTGGAAATCACGGTAGTTAATAAATAATTATTGTTTATTAACATTTAGTAGTATTAAGGTTTTGGTGTTGAGTATGCACTTTTGTAGGCTGAATCCCGAAGAAAATCATTAATCTACAATATTATTATTATTACTTACTTACATAATAGTTTTATTTTCTTAAATCAATACCATTTATTTGATGAATTTCCAGGTGGCAATGTTGGTAATACTGCTCCAAAAACGCTGATAATACCACACTTCGCACACCTTTTAGAACAATATGAAGAATTCTCGGGCACGTAGTTTTCTTCACGATATTTTCCTTCACCGTTAAAGCAAGTGATATTTAAACATGCATAACTTCGATAATTATTAGCTTCGGAAATGGCGGCCAGTGAAGTCTTAAACCATTTACCTATCACCACCATAGTCGCACCGTGGTCGTTTGTCAGTAATCGGCGGAAATTTATATACTTATACTCAATCTTATAGGACACTAGCTGATGCCCGCGACTTTGTCCGCGTGGTCAAAGATTTTTTAATTACCGGGGGGTTCTCTTTGATGAAAAGCCTATGTCACTCTACAGGTCTTCAACTAAATCGATGCTAAAAATCACGTCAATCCTTTGCTCTGTTGCAGCGTGATTGGAGGAAAAACTAACAAACCAAAAAACATTTTCGCGGTTGTAAAATTAGTATAAAGTACAATACAAGTAGAATACAAGTGTCTCATAAGCTAAGTCATGTTTTGACTCTACCACTGGTTCGGAAAGCCTTTCCAGTGAGAAGAGCCAGGAAGAAACTTAGCAGTTGCTCTTTTCAAAAAGCAAACAGTTACTCTCATAAGTAGGTACGTATGTGGAGGTAACTGGGTGTAAAGGAGTCCTAAAATTAAGTACGGAACCCCGAAATACATATATAAAACATAACCGTGGAAGGTCTCGGAGATATCTGATTATAGGATTGGGTCCCCATCACATTATGTTAATGGACACTTGCGCCGCGACTCCAAATAGAAATAGATTGATTCGCATTTTTCCCCCCAGGCGTCGGCTGATTGATTTTTAGGTTATTGTCGCTGATATGGCGCAAAGATAATTAGATTAGGGCTCAGCTTCTCGGCTTAAATTACGCCATTTTGATTAAAATATTAAACATTTTCGTATTGAATAATAGAAGCCTAGCCCCACTACAGAAGCTCGACGAGGCGCGGCACGTAGCGGCAAGACGTCTTTGTAAAAATTCAAAATTCAAATGTTTTTTATTCAAATAAACTTTTACTAGTGATTTTGAATCGTTAGGTGAATCTGTGGCGTGCATACTCTTTCGCCACTGGCTGGTCATAGCTTCGACATCTATTTTCAAAATATAAATGTTCGAAATTCGAAGCATGCGTAGAACAGCCACGCAGAAATGGAGAGGCCATCATTATTATTATACAAGTCGTCACACAATTATCATCTAGGAGCGCTTCCTATATTTTCATGTTTGTAATTTATACTTATACCTTGTTTTGATATCATGTTGTACCTATTAAGAAGTAATACATTCTTTAACCAGTGAACACGCGTTTATTCTTTATAAAGTGATAGCCTTAAGCTAAGCTACGAGGTGACCTATCATTCCCCTCAAATCTACCACTGGTTCGGAATACCATTCCTACCGGAAAGAACCAGCAAAAGCAAAGAAACTAGGTGGTTGCTCGTTTGAAAAAAAAAATTACAATTTCATTACATAGGTAACCGCTGTCCTTGCCATTGCTGGAGCGAGTCAAAACCATGCTCTTTGGTATGAGCTTGTATGGAGCTGGGCTCACTTGAGTGACGCGGTACTGAGATACAAACTCATACAAATAATATTTGTATCCGCTACGTGTCGCGCCTCTCCGTGTACCTCAAGTGGGGCTAGACCTTAATTAGTTACTAAGTTTTTCTATAGCAAAAGTTTCATAGATGGATAGATAGCGCTGACGCGCGGCTTTTGTTAATTTACCCGTTGTCCCAAGTGAGTAATGAAAACATAATGAAAACAATTCGATGCACTGTGGTACCTACGATACTACCATAGAGCATTAATGACAAACTATCTACTGGACAACGTTGGACACGTTAGGTTAGGTTAGGTTAGGTTGGGGTGGCAGGCCAGGTAACCTCCAAGTGTGCCCGGGCACTGCTGGTCCCTCTGGATACGTCCGGAGGGAAGAGCAGTGTTTGGGCCGGTGCACCCCGGTAACATGGTTAACAATTTCTCCTTGTGGGATATTGTTAGCCATGGCTAATAACCTGGCGGGGGGGTTTGGTTCCCTTCACTTGTCCCTTGGATGAGCGGTGGGACTAGTGAATGGAACCTGGTGGGGTTTCAGACCCCGGGGCGGGGAAGGAGGTGGTTGTCGAGGGGAGCAGGAAGTAGTTTAACCCCTACTTCAGTGGTGGGACAGTCTTGCCTTAACCGGCCGGACTGTGAGCAGGAAGTAGTTTTACCCCTACTTCATTGGTGGGACGGTCTTGCCTTAACCAGCCGGACTGTGAGGAAGAAAACCTCGGTAAAAAATTACCCGAATCTCAAGCGGCGGCGCACCGTGAGGAGATGCGTGGCTATTCGGGGTATAGTCGTGAGTGCGAACCACGTCAGGGTACCGGCCGACCCCCTGATGTATTAGGCTTATCCGGGTACAGGGGGCACTGCTCGGAGGGACCAGAATATTTCCCCCACACTCGTGGGACTAAAATGGAAAAAACCCTTAAAACAAAAAACCAAAACACAGACGTAAATGAAGAAGGAGAAAAGGAAGAGCACAGAAGGTCGCAAACTAGGGACGGCTTCCGGACTCGGAGTCCTCTTTTCCGAGTCCCGTGCTCTGTCGGTTCGGGGTCGGACTCAGAGGGCTCCAGACCCTCGTCGAGGTCCAGATCAGTAGCCGGCCGTGGCAGATCCTTGGCCAGAGGACGCAGCTCTGGCACTGGCATTGTCAATGCCCGAGCTAAGCTGCAAGAGGCGAAGGAGGAGGCGAAGGAGGTACAATTTAACCAGTACCTGCGAGACCGGGTCCACCGCAAAGAGACGCCCACACCAGTGTTGGACTCTGACGACGTGATTGAGGTCCAAAGCACCCAGGATCCAAGCTCGATGGATGCTGAGGAGCTGCGGGCTCTCGGTGGGCACAACGTCGCAAACATTATCCAGGTTGCCACCAAGTCGGGCAACCTCAAAGGCACCTGGATAAAACGATTGAAAGACGCGGCCAAATCGCTGCAGGAGGTAGTGGACACACTGGCAGCCAGAAGCGTAGTCGACGAGACGCGTAAGCTGAGAGCCGACAACGAACGCTTGCGCAACGAGGTCGAAGGCCTCAAAGCCGAGCTGAGGGCCCACCGACGCGAGTTCAGTGAGATGAGGACGTCTATGGCAGCGTCTAATGCAGGGGGCGCTCCCGCACCCAGTCTGAGTGGCGACCTCATCGAGGAACTGAGGGCCTCCATTGTCTCTTCGGTGGGCAGCATGCTGAATGCCCGGTTTGCCGGGATTGAGGAGCGGCTTTTGCTCGAAAAAGTGCATCGCCCACCGTTATCGTCGGAACGGAAAAAGCAAGCGGCACCGGTAACGCGGCCGGTTGTTCCCTCGGCGTCAGCCCCAACTACATCGGGGAACCGAAACACCGCTGCGTCCCCACTATCAGCCGGAACCTCAGAAGTTACTGCAGGCCCCAGTCAAACTCAGGCGTCCACTGACACTGACTGGGCCACAGTTGTGAAGAAGGGAGGGAAGAAGAAGAAGAAAGCACCTCCCCCTGCAGCCCCGACGGCCACCTCTGCGGCTACAAGAGCCAAACCAGCTAGGCCCAAATTAGCCTCCCGAGACACCGCCGCGATCATAATCACTCTGCAGCCGGAAGCAGCAGCGAGAGGTGTTACCTATGCCCAAGTCATTGAGCGTGCTGAGCTTAGCGTTAACTTGCAAGAGCTTGGCATAGGCGAGGGCATGAGGATTAGCCGATCCGCAACCGGTGCCAGATTGCTGGAGCTGCCTAAAAACCAGACCCAGGAGCAGGCCGAATTGCTGGCAAATAAGCTTCGGACAGCTCTGGATGGCATCGCTGATGTCGTTCGGCCTTTCGAGTCCGCGACCCTCAGGGTTACCGGTCTCGATGACTCGGTAACAAAAGAAAAGGTGGTCGCTGCTGTCGCACGAGCGGGGAATTGTTCTGCTCAATCTATAAGAGCTGGAGAAGTGCAGCCTGGTACCAGGGGGATGGGCACAGCAATCGTGCACTGCCCCGTCGAGTCAGCCAAAGTGATTGCTGATGCCGGCAAACTCCGAGTGGGATGGAGCTCAGCACAGGTCCAGGTGCTTGAGCGACGCCCCCTGCGGTGTTATAAGTGTCTTTGTTTTGGGCACACAAGACCCGTCTGCCCTTCCACGGTAGATAGGGGAAATCTGTGCTTCAGATGCGGAGGTGATGGCCACAAATCGTCGGAGTATGCCAAGGAAATGCGGTGCGCAGTGTGCGCGGACGCGGGGGTGCCCTCTGGCCACGTTATGGGAGGCAGAAATTGCAGGCCACCCAGGTCCCGAGATTCGAGGGCAACAAGAGATCGGCCCGCTGCCGATGCCGGGAGAGGTCGGGCGCAAGAGGAGGCTGATATGTCGTCATGAATCAGTTGCGCCATATCAGCTTCCTCCAGTCGAACCTAAACCATTCGGCGGGCGCTCAGGACCTCCTGCTGCAGTCCATCGCAGAATGGAATGTGGACGTGGCCGTGGCTTGCGAGCCGTACTATATCCCCGAACACTCCCGCTGGGTGGGTGATCTGGACGGCTCCGTGGCGGTCCTGGTGGGCGACAGTGCCGGCCCCACCCTATCGGCGCTGGAAAGAGGCTCAGGTTTTGCGGTGGCGAGATGGGGGGATCTGGTCATCGTGGGCACGTACTTCTCGCCCAACCGCAGCCTGGCGGAGTTCGAAACCTTCCTCGACTCCGTCAGGGCAGCCTTCACCAGGCAGTCGAGATTCGGACATGTCATCGTCCTGGGCGATTTTAACGCCAAGTCGCGGGCATGGGGGAATCCCACCACAAACGAGAGGGGTAGGGCTGTGCAGGTCTGGTCTCTGCTTGCGGGTCTGTCCCTTCTCAACACAGGGGCGGTGCATACCTGTGTGCGACAGCAGGGCGGATCCATTGTTGACCTTTCTTTTGCCGTGCCGGCAGTCGCTGGCAGAGTTCTCGACTGGAGGGTGGAGGAAGATGTGGAAACCCTCTCCGACCACAGGTACATCCGTTTTGGGATCTCCTGTGCCTCAGCGTCTACAACCCTTCCTAGGGGACCAGGTCACTTTCCGCGGTGGTGCGTCAGCCAGCTGGACCGGGAGCTGGCCAAGGAGGCGGCCATTGTTCAGCGGTGGTCGTCTTCCGGTAACAGTGCTGGTGCGGGCGTGGAGGAGCTTGCAGGTTCCCTGCACAACGCCCTCACGAACGTCTGCAACGCAGCCATGCCGAGGGCCCGCCGACGGACACGCCGCCGCTGCGTGTACTGGTGGTCGGCGGAAATCGCGGAGCTCCGCATGGCATGCATAAGGGCTCGTAGGGTGTACGTCCGCAGCCGTAGGCGGAATGGGCTAGACCCGGATCTGGAGAGCCAACTCCAAAACACCTATCGCAAGGCAAAAAAGGCACTGCAATTGGCCATCAGACAGGCCAAGGAGGCGGCACGCGAGGAACTGTTGCAGACGTTGAACAGGGACCCGTGGGGGCGTCCTTATCGTATGGCACGCAACAAACTCCGTGCTCAGAGCGCCCCGATAACGGAAACTCTGCAACCGGACGCCGTATTGCGCCTGGTGGAGGAGCTGTTCCCGGACCCCCCGGGTCATACTCCCCCGGTCATGGCCCCTCCTTCTAGGATCGTGTCGGATCTCAGTATCCCTCCTGTCACAGAGGAGGAGATGGAGTGTGCCCGCGAATGCCTAAGAACAAAAAAGACGGCACCGGGGCCCGATGGTGTCCCTGGCAAAGTGGTGCACATTTCGTTGGAGTTCCTGGCGGAGCGGCTTCGGGAACTGTTCAACGAGTGCTTGCGCTCAGGACGGATCCCGAAGTCGTGGAAGGATGGTAAGCTGTGCCTGCTGCGGAAAGAGGGCCCGTTGGACTCCCCTGCGGCGTACAGGCCCATTGTGCTGCTAAGTGAGACGGGCAAGCTCTTCGAGCGAATTCTTGCCGCCCGTCTCAACTCGCATCTTGAGTCTGTGGGACCGGGACTGTCCGAGGTGCAGTACGGCTTTAGAGCGGGCCGCTCGACGTTGGATGCCCTGGAGGCCCTAAAAAACCTGTCCATGGAGGCCGTAGAGGAAGGAGACGTTGTCCTTGCGGTCTCCCTGGACGTCACAAACGCCTTCAACAGTCTACCTTTTGAGACGTTACTGGAGGCGCTTAGGTACCATGAAGTGCCACCCTATCTCAGGAGACTGTTGGAGATGTACCTTCAGGGAAGGGATGTCCTTTGGGAGGGGAGCGATGGCCAATTGTACAGGCGCCGTGTAAGCTGCGGAGTCCCGCAGGGCTCGGTTCTCGGGCCAACGCTTTGGAATGTTGGCTTCGATTGGCTCCTGCGGGGACCGCTGCTTCCAGGGATGAGGGTGCTGTATTATGCGGACGACACCCTTGTCACTGCCCGGGGGGAGACCTACGAGGAGGCGGCTCGCCTTGCCGAGGTCGGCACGTCCATGGTGGTGGAAAGGATTGAGAGGTTAGGCCTAAGGGTCTCAGCTTCCAAAACTGAGGCCCTCCTCTTCCATGGACCGCGTCGGGGAGCACCTCGGGGTGCACACATCACCGTCCAGGGTGTAACTGTGGAGATCAGGGGCCACATGAAGTACCTGGGTTTGCTACTGGACGGTCGATGGACCTTCGGTGCGCACTTTGAGCGACTCGCCCCAAGGCTGACGAATGCTGCTGCCGCCCTCGGCAGGCTGCTCCCGAATGTGGGGGGGCCGGACTCGGCTTGTCGGAGACTGTATGCCGGGATAGTGCGGAGCATGGCTCTGTATGGGGCGCCCGTATGGATACAAAGTCTAGGGCCTAAGAATAAGGCTCTTCTACGGGCGCCGCAGAGAGTCATTGCGGTGCGCTCGGTCCGGGCATACAGAACCGTATCCTGGACAGCTGCGACGCTTCTGGCGGCCGACCCTCCCTGGGAACTCCAGGCCGAGGTGCTTGCCGAGGTTTACCATTTCAGGGCGGACGCCAGAGCTCGAGGTGAGCGACCCGAAGCCGAAGAGACGGAGCAAATCAGAGCCATGGCCCGCACGGCTTTGATCGACAGGTGGAAAGCAGACTTGCAGTCTCCCGCAGCCGGCGCCTGGACAGTGGAGGCGATACAGCCCCACCTTGAGGGCTGGATAAAAAGAAGGCACGGTACGCTGACGTATCGGCTGGTGCAGGTGCTTACAGGACATGGTTGTTTCGGTAAGTACCTGCACCAGATTGCGAGGCGTGAAGCGACGCCCGTCTGCTTAAAAAAAAAAGGTTAGGTTGGGGTGGCAGGCCAGGTAACCTCCAAGTGTGCCCGGGCACTGCTGGTCCCTCTGGATACGTCCGGAGGGAAGAGCAGTGTTTGGGCCGGTGCACCCCGGTAACATGGTTAACAATTTCTCCTTGTGGGATGTTGTTAGCCATGGCTAATAACCTGGCGGGGGGGTTTGGTTCCCTTCACTTGTCCCTTGGATGAGCGGCGGGACTAGTGAATGGAACCTGGTGGGGTTTCAGACCCCGGGGCGGGGAAGGAGGTGGTTGTCGAGGGGAGCAGGAAGTAGTTTAACCCCTACTTCAGTGGTGGGACAGTCTTGCCTTAACCGGCCGGACTGTGAGCAGGAAGTAGTTTTACCCCTACTTCATTGGTGGGACGGTCTTGCCTTAACCAGCCGGACTGTGAGGAAGAAAACCTCGGTAAAAAATTACCCGAATCTCAAGCGGCGGCGCACCGTGAGGAGATGCGTGGCTATTCGGGGTATAGTCGTGAGTGCGAACCACGTCAGGGTACCAGCCGACCCCCTGATGTATTAGGCTTATCCGGGTACAGGGGGCACTGCTCGGAGGGACCAGAATATTTCCCCCACACTCGTGGGACTAAAATGGAAAAAACCCTTAAAACAAAAACCAAAACACAGACTGTACGCGCTAAACGCCATCTAGCTCAGCTTGGCAAAACTGCAACGACATTTAGCGCTTATCTAAGTGGTGTACAACAGTACCAAAGCAATAATTAAGAGATGGTACCACGGTGTAGCGAGAGGTGTCGCTACTGGTATTTATTGGTAGGATTCTGTAGGAATAACCTTGTACCCACGTGACGCTATGAACGGTGACGAAACGAGTCTCTTGCGGATCGACGACGCAGACGATCGCGGTCGGGTCGTTTCACCCAGGAATACAAAATGGCCGGGCGCGACACGTAAGTGGGCTCTTTGAAGGCGTCCGTGCTTCTTATACTGTAAAACGCGAGCTCTAGAGTATGGGATCTAGTTTGTATGGGCTCTTTGTTGCGTAACTATTATATATTATTTGAAATAAGCTTAGAACTAATTGTTTGGACACCGCGTGGTGATAAGACGTGAACTGTGTGTTGATAAGTGTTTGTGCGCCTGGAAAGGCAGTGAAATCGTGTCAGTGATAGGGGTCACAACGAGGACCTTCTACCAGTGGAAGATCCGGCCAATTTGAGGCTAAGAGCGGCCTGACACAAGCCTAACAGGCTAAGTGAGGTTTCACCGTTTACCTTATCCTTGCATCACCCAAGTCCATCCTCACACTTGCCCCCTCACTAGCTTTGGTTGCTGTTACTGGACTATGGCAGCGTGATCACCTAGGTAAGTGTGTAGTGTTAAGCCTATCACTAGGATATTCAGTTAAGGGCATTGTCCGAAATGCGTAAGTTTCAGAACCACCCTTTTCTTTAAACTGATTCAGCGAATCGTACGATCGGTCTATGGGCCCCCGAATCGTATCCGATTTGTGAACGCTGAACAGCGGGTCAAGCCTCAGGCCTTGGCCTAAACATTTGGTAGCAGAGCGCGTGGTTTTGACGGACCACTAAACATTTGGTAGTAAGAGCGTGGTTTTGACGAACCACTTAACATTTGGTAGCGCAGAGCGCGTGTTCCTGACGGACCACTTAATTAATATCTGGTGGTTCTGAAACTCAACGCATTTCAAAGTAGCAATAACCTTTTGTACTAGCTCACATAGTATTGAATAGTAGCGGGCAACTATAATTGGCAAATTCTTGTTTGTTGCATTGTTAATTCATCCATTCGTGACCAATTGCTGGATGATTCGCTGCTTGCCAAATATACTTGCTACTGCTGGTGCTACTTATAACTTGTAATTAATTGTGGCGCATGCGGATTGGTGTAAGCAGTTGCAAGTATTACTAAACGTGTAAACGCCATTTGAGTGTCTCGCTAGACTTCTTGTTGCTCAAATTCTATGTTTGTTTGGCGGTTTATTAAGTTGTAATTATTTGCAAGCTGCACCTTTCCTTGTATGTTGTTTGCAGGTGCCCAATTTAAGAAAGAATTATTACTGAGCAGTTGAACTGTTAAGTCTCACGATAATTGTTTATAAAGTTCGTATTGCATATCGAGAGAGCGATTGCAACCGGGACAGTTGAATTCAAGTACTTTGTACAGTTGTTGTTGTTGAATATTGCTGTTTCAACAGTAGGTACTTGCTGTCCCACCCGGTAACAAGTAATTGCGGTAATCTTTGCACCTGGACTTGAATTATACATAAATTAGTTTGTGAGGGTACTTGGCTAATTGTTGACTTGTTGTGAGCATTAAGTGCTTAACTCCCTCTAGACTTAAACCGTAAGGATTTGTAAATAATCTAGGTTAATGATATCCAATTCATTCAAGGTTGTATTCTTTGAAAGTTGAAATTAAAGGGTTAGATCGTGTAACGAGGCACAATCACAATGGATTGAGACAGGTCATTTGTTGATTCTTGTTTGTTTGTTGAATCGACCTAGTCATATACCTTGATACCTCTATTTGATGCGTTGGATGTTATTAGTTAATTACTACGGATTACCATAGCGATTGCAACGGATATCAGTCACGTTGATCTCATCTACCTGTTCACCTATATATTCTGATCTTACTAATTGTAAGGGCGATATCGCATGTCCGCATTGCGAGAGTAACCAACGTTCTTTTTTGATACTGATATACCTACTTGCTACTGCTAAGTGCTATTTATAGCTCGTAACTAATTATAGCGCCTATGTATAGCGCAATTGCAATTACTAAACTTGTATTTACCATTGTTATTTAATGTCTTGTTTGTTTGACGGTTTGGTAAATTGTAATTGTAATTATTGTTATTATAATTGATTGTAATTAATCGTAATTAATTGAACTTAATTGGAAAACTTGCACCTTTACTTGTCGGGTATAGGTTACAGTAATTCTTGTTTGATGATTGTTACTAAAGCAACTCGCTGTACTTAACCTTGACCTTGCCCTTTGTTAAACCTGGCTATGAGTGTAATCGGTGGTAGGTAACCGTCGGCAACTGTAGTTGACAATCAAATCTTTGATTGCGTTGCCTTTGATTGATTTTTCTTGATTTAATTATTGATTCATGTTCGATGACTGTTACTGGCCGATTATAATTTGTGATTTTGTATAGTTTTAGAATTATACCTGCCGTTTGATGAGTTAGCGTATTGTACCTAACTTGCAGTGGTTAACTCTGATAATATTATTTTGTGTAGGTAACTTATGTAGGTACCTAGTTACGTATTGTTTTGAACATTATTACAACACAGCTAAGTTGTGAATGACCTTGTAGTTTGCCACTTACAATTGTAGGCGTCATTCGAATATAGTTTTTTGCTTTGACTTTCCTTGTTGTTTTGATATTATTTTTGAATTGTTTAGCTGTCTTGTAACTTGTAATTTGTTGTTGAAATATTAATTAAGTGCCATTGAAGAAAGCTTGCACTTTTTTCTGTGATATTTATTTGTTTGTGGTTTAGAGTACGTGCCATGTTGTAGCTAATATATTAATTTGGTAAATTTGTGAAATGGCAAACCACGAAAAGATTGTAAGCCGAATTCAATCGGGGCTGCGTTGGGCCACGGTAGCGGCTTCATTGATAGGTCGCGATGTCCGACCTGCTGTATTGCTACAGCTGTCCGACCAGGTTCTGGCCAGGCAGACGTTTTTCGAGGAGTTGTATCTAGGGATACTGGTATTGGAAGTCTCTCCTATTTTGCTTGAGTCCGTCGACAGGGACTATGATCTATTTTTTGAACTAACCGACGACTTCTGGGAGGCAGGCGCTAGATTAAGGGAAGAGGCTAGATTAAGCTCTCCCCCCGAGCCCCCTTGTCGGTCCCCAACTCGACCTCTGGATAGTGGCATGCTATGCCCACCGGCTGAGTACTCCGTCGTTGTTGGTTCCTTAAGGACACCGGAGTTCGCCGACCAGTCAGGTAGGGATGAGGACCAGGCTGTCACCCGGCCTGCTCTCAGTCTGTCTAAACCCGGGGGTGTTCCAATTCCCCCGAGGGGGGTCTCATTCCCTCCTCTCCCACTTGATTTGAGGTCTGAGGCGACTCAGGCTGTCACCCGGCCTGCTCGCGGTCCACCCCCACGCAGGGGTGTTCCAATCCCTCCTGGGGGGGTTTCACCCCCCCCTCGCATTTTTGATAGGAGGCTTGCAGTGACGCAGGCGACCGCCCGGCCTACTCGTTCGGCACGCTCTCGCCGTAAGCGAGCACGACTGAAGGGCCGCGCGCCTCGACAGGTCCGATTGAGGCACTACGGGGTACCGGGCAACCCGCTTTTGGAATTGACCCCTGAGTCCCGAAAGGGGACTGCCGGTTTGGGAACCGGTTTAAAGGACGGGCTGGTTTGGCATTTCCGACCCCCCTCCAACTCTAAATATAACAGCGCATAGTTGTTGAGTTCCGTTTAGGGAAACTCTCGTTTTTGATTAGGTTATATTTAGTAAATTAGGTTGATAGTTTTAACTGTTTGTCTTGAACCTTTTGCTTCAACATTGAAGCTGGCCTCGAGTTTGTAGGGTTCTCACACCCGCCTAAATCTCTTTGTTGATTTGCCTAATTTGGTTTTTATTTTATTTTATTTGTACATTGTTTTGTAAATAACCCACTATCGCCTTAACCTTGCTCGCGCTGCCTGCAACTCATATTCGGCTATTTAGTAGCGTGAATCTTGGGATTTAGCAAGTATGTCCCTATTGTGGACGCCATCTCCCCGACCTCATCGTGTCGACTCTACTCCTTGCTGGAGTTGTTAATCGTTTTGGCAGGCCTATTCGCCACCAAGAGTCCGACCTCCACGATGCTCGGTTTCACTGAGCCTACCTGTGCGTTTTGTATATTTCTGCAATAGGGCGGCCCAACTGGAATTGTGAGTGCTTTAAGCACCGGGCCTTGTAGTCACGCAAGGTAGAACTGCCTCGTCGAGAATTGTCTGACCTGGTCTGGACTTGGAGCGGTTCTAATTGTTAAGATACCGATAGTTAGCACTGACTTGCTAACTTTGATATTTTTATTTTTGCTTGTTTAATTTGAATTCTGTTGTGCGCCTAGCCACTCGAGTTGTCTCTTAAAGTTTTGACTGCCATCTGCACAGAGACTTGTGGCTACTGGTTAGATTTGTTCTGACCGGTCAGGACCGATTATTGTATTTGATCTAAGTGTATAGATAGATCCCTAAGATTAATTATTAATTGTTTAGCGATAAGATTTATCTTTTTGTTGTTAATATCGCAAGGACGAACCTCCGACGCGCTATTGGCGCAGTCATTGCCTACTTGTGTTGTAAATTTGAAGTTTGGTCGGAGATTCGGTTTTGCAACCAACTACCTACCCACTTTGTAGTGGACTCGAAATCCTTCGGTCCACGGGGGGGAGTGTGTACGCGCTAAACGCCATCTAGCTCAGCTTGGCAAAACTGCAACGACATTTAGCGCTTATCTAAGTGGTGTACAACAGTACCAAAGCAATAATTAAGAGATGGTACCACGGTGTAGCGAGAGGTGTCGCTACTGGTATTTATTGGTAGGATTCTGTAGGAATAACCTTGTACCCACGTGACGCTATGAACGGTGACGAAACGAGTCTCTTGCGGATCGACGACGCAGACGGTCGCGGTCGGGTCGTTTCACCCAGGAATACAAAATGGCCGGGCGCGACACGTAAGTGGGCTCTTTGAAGGCGTCCGTGCTTCTTATACTGTAAAACGCGAGCTCTAGAGTATGGGATCTAGTTTGTATGGGCTCTTTGTTGCGTAACTATTATATATTATTTGAAATAAGCTTAGAACTAATTGTTTGGACACCGCGTGGTGATAAAACGTGAACTGTGTGTTGATAAGTGTTTGTGCGCCTGGAAAGGCAGTGAAATCGTGTCAGTGTTAGGGGTCACAACGAGGACCTTCTACCAGTGGAAGATCCGGCCAATTTGAGGCTAAGAGCGGCCTGACACAAGTGAGGCTAAGTGAGGTTTCACCGTTTACCTTATCCTTGCATCACCCAAGTCCATCCTCACACTTGCCCCCTCACTAGCTTTGGTTGCTGTTACTGGACTATGGCAGCGTGATCACCTAGGTAAGTGTGTAGTGTTATGCCTATCACTAGGATATTCAGTTAAGGGCATTGTCCGAAATGCGTAAGTTACAGAACCACCCTTTTCTTTAAGCTGATTCAGCGAATCGTACGATCGGTCTATGGGCCCCCGAATCGTATCCGATTTGTGAACGCTGAACAGCGGGTCAAGCCTCAGGCCTTGGCCTAAACACAGACGTAAATGAAGAAGGAGAAAAGGAAGAGCACAGAAGGTCGCAAACTAGGGACGGCTCCCGGACTCGGAGTCCTCTTTTCCGAGTCCCGTGCTCTGTCGGTTCGGGGTCGGACTCAGAGGGCTCCAGACCTTCGTCGAGGTCCAGATCAGTAGCCAGCCGTGGCAGATCCTTGGCCAGAGGACGCAGCTCTGGCACTGGCATTGTCAATTCCCGAGCTAAGCTGCAAGAGGCGAAGGAGGAGGCGAAGGTGGTACAATTTAACCAGTACCTGCGAGACCGGGTCCACCGCAAAGAGACGCCCACACCAGTGTTGGACTCTGACGACGTGATTGAGGTCCAAAGCACCCAGGATCCAAGCTCGATGGATGCTGAGGAGCTGCGGGCTCTCGGTGGGCACAACGTCACAAACATTATCCAGGTTGCCACCAAGTCGGGCAACCTCAAAGGCACCTGGACAAAACGATTGAAAGACGCGGCCAAATCGCTGCAGGAGGTAGTGGACACACTGGCAGCCAGAAGCGTAGTCGACGAGACGCGTAAGCTGAGAGCCGACAACGAACGCTTGCGCAACGAGGTCGAAGGCCTCAAAGCCGAGCTGAGGGCCCACCGACGCGAGTTCAGTGAGATGAGGACGTCTATGGCAGCGTCTAATGCAGGGGGCGCTCCCGCACCCAGTCTGAGTGGCGACCTCATCGAGGAACTGAGGGCCTCCATTGTCTCTTCGGTGGGCAGCATGCTGAATGCCCGGTTTGCCGGGATTGAGGAGCGGCTTTTGCTCGAAAAAGTGCATCGCCCACCGTTATCGTCGGAACGGAAAAAGCAAGCGGCACCGGTAACGCGGCCGGTTGTTCCCTCGGCGTCAGCCCCAACTACATCGGGGAACCGAAACACCGCTGCGTCCCCACTATCAGCCGGAACCTCAGAAGTTACTGCAGGCCCCAGTCAAACTCAGGCGTCCACTGACACTGACTGGGCCACAGTTGTGAAGAAGGGAGGGAAGAAGAAGAAGAAAGCACCTCCCCCTGCAGCCCCGACGGCCACCTCTGCGGCTACAAGAGCCAAACCAGCTAGGCCCAAATTAGCCTCCCGAGACACCGCCGCGATCATAATCACTCTGCAGCCGGAAGCAGCAGCGAGAGGTGTTACCTATGCCCAAGTCATTGAGCGTGCTGAGCTTAGCGTTAACTTGCAAGAGCTTGGCATAGGCGAGGGCATGAGGATTAGCCGATCCGCAACCGGTGCCAGATTGCTGGAGCTGCCTAAAAACCAGACCCAGGAGCAGGCCGAATTGCTGGCAAATAAGCTTCGGACAGCTCTGGATGGCATCGCTGATGTCGTTCGGCCTTTCGAGTCCGCGACCCTCAGGGTTACCGGTCTCGATGATTCGGTAACAAAAGAAAAGGTGGTCGCTGCTGTCGCACGAGCGGGGAGTTGTTCTGCTCAATCTATAAGAGCTGGAGAAGTGCAGCCTGGTACCAGGGGGATGGGCACAGCAATCGTGCACTGCCCCGTCGAGTCAGCCAAAGTGATTGCTGATGCCGGCAAACTCCGAGTGGGATGGAGCTCAGCACAGGTCCAGGTGCTTGAGCGACGCCCCCTGCGGTGTTATAAGTGTCTTTGTTTTGGGCACACAAGACCCGTCTGCCCTTCCACGGTAGATAGGGGAAATCTGTGCTTCAGATGCGGAGGTGATGGCCACAAATCGTCGGAGTGTGCCAAGGAAATGCGGTGCGCAGTGTGCGCGGACGCGGGGGCGCCCTCTGGCCACGTGATGGGAGGCAGAAATTGCAGGCCACCCAGGCCCCGAGATTCGAGGGCAACAAGAGATCGGCCCGCTGCCGATGCTGGGAGAAGTCGGGCGCAAGAGGAGGCTGATATGTCGTCATGAATCAGTTGCGCCATATCAGCTTCCTCCAGTCGAACCTAAACCATTCGGCGGGCGCTCAGGACCTCCTGCTGCAGTCCATCGCAGAATGGAATGTGGACGTGGCCGTGGCTTGCGAGCCATACTATATCCCCGAACACTCCCACTGGGTGGGAGATCTGGACGGCTCCGTGGCGGTCCTGGTGGGCGACAGTGCCGGACCCACCCTATCGGCGCTGGAAAGAGGCTCAGGTTTTGCGGTGGTGAGATGGGGGGATCTGGTCATCGTGGGTACGTACTTCTCGCCCAACCGCAGCCTGGCGGAGTTCGAAACCTTCCTCGACTCCTTCAGGGCAGCCATCACCAGGCAGGAGCTTGCAGGTTCCCTGCACAACGCCCTCACGAACGTATGCAACGCAGCAATGCCGAGGGCTCGCCGACGGCCGCGCCGCCGCTGCGTGTACTGGTGGTCGGCGGAAATCGCGGAGCTTCGCACGGCATGCATAAGGGCTCGTAGAGCGTACGTCCGAAGCCGTAGGCGGAATGGGCTAGATCCGGACCTGGAGAGCCAACTCCAAAACACCTATCGCCAGGCTAAAAAGGCACTGCAGTTGGCCATCAGACAGGCCAAGGAGGCAGCCCGCGAGGAACTGTTGCAGACGTTGAACAGGGACCCATGGGGGCGCCCTTATCGTATGGCACGCAACAAACTCCGTGTTCAGAGCGCGCCGATAACGGAAACTCTGCAACCGGACGCCGTATTGCGCCTGGTGGAGGAGCTGTTCCCGGACCCCCTGGGTCATACCCCCCCCGGTCATGGCCCCTCCTTCTAGGATCGTGTCGGATCTCAGTATCCCTCTTGTCACGGAAGAGGAGATGGAGCGTGCCCGCGAATGTCTAAGAACAAAAAAGACGGCACCGGGGCCCGATGGTGTCCCTGGCAAAGTGGTGCACATTTCATTTGAGTTCCTGGCGGAGCGGCTTCGGGAGCTGTTCAACGAGTGCTTGCGCTCTGGACAGTTCCCGAAGTCATGGAAGGACGGCAAGCTGTGCCTGCTGCGGAAAGAGGGTCGCCCGTTGAACTCCCCTGCGGCGTACAGGCCCATTGTGCTGCTAAGTGAGACGGGCAAGCTCTTCGAGCGAATTCTCGCCGCCCGTCTCAACTCGCACCTTGAGTCTGAGGGTTTGGGACTGTCCGAGGTGCAGTTCGGCTTTAGATCGGGCCGCTCGACGTTGGATGCCCTGGAGGCCCTAAAAAGCCTGTCCATGGAGGCCGTAGAGGAAGGAGACGTTGTCCTTGCGGTCTCCCTGGACGTCACAAACGCCTTCAACAGTCTACCTTTTGAGACGCTACTGGAGGCGCTTAGGTACCATGAAGTGCCACCCTATCTCAGGAGACTGTTGGAGGTGTACCTTCAGGGAAGGGACGTCCTTTGGGAGGGGAGCGATGGCCATATACACAGGCGCCGTGTAAGCTGCGGAGTCCCGCAGGGCTCGGTTCTCGGGCCAACGCTTTGGAATGTTGGCTTCGATTGGCTCCTGCGGAGCCCGCTGCTCCCAGGGATGAGGGTGCTGTGTTATGCAGACGACACCCTTGTCACTGCCCGGGGGGAGACCTACGAGGTGGCGGCTCGCCTCGCCGAGGTCGGCACGTCCATGGTGGTGGATAGGATTGAGAGGTTAGGCCTAAGGGTCTCAGCTTCCAAAACTGAGGTCCTCCTCTTCCATGGACCGCGTCGGGGAGCACCCCGGGGTGCGCACATCACCGTTCAGGGTGCAACTGTGGAGATCAGGGGCCACATGAAGTACCTGGGTTTGCTACTGGACGGCCGATGGAACTTCGGTGTACACTTTGAGCGACTCGCCCCAAGGCTGACGAATGCTGCTGCCGCCCTCGGTAGGCTGCTCCCGAATGTGGGGGGGCCGGACTCGGCCTGTCGCCGACTGTATGCCGGGATAGTGCGGAGCATGGCTCTGTACGGGGCGCCCGTATGGATACACAGTCTAGGGCCTAAGAATAAGGCTCTTCTACGGGCGCCGCAAAGAGTCATCGCGGTGCGTTCGATCCGGGGATATAGAACCGTTTCCTGGACGGCTGCGACGCTTCTGGCGGCCGACCCTCCCTGGGAACTTCAGGCCGAAGTACTTGCCGAAGTATACCACTTCAGGGCGGACGCGAGAGCCCGAGGTGAGCGGCCTGGAGCAGAGGAGTCTGGGCGTATCAGAGCCTTGACCCGCACGGCTTTGATAGAGAGATGGAAAGCAGACTTGGAGTCTCCCGCTGCCGGCGCCTGGACGGTGGAGGCTATTCGGCCTCACCTCGAGGGCTGGACCAAACGACGTCACGGTACGCTGACGTATCGGATGGTGCAGGTGCTTGCGGGACATGGTTGTTTCGGTAAGTACCTGCACCAGATTGCAAGGCGTGAAGCGACGCCTGTCTGCCAGGAATGTGGCGCCCCAGCCGACACGGCGCAGCATACACTTGCGGAATGCGCAGCCTGGGCGCCGCAGAGGCATACATTGTCGTCCATCTTGGGCGGAGACCTCTCGCTTCCGAGCGTAATAAATCGCATGATCGGAAGCGAGACCTGTTGGACGGCAATGGCCTCCTTTTGCGAGCAGGTGATGTCGATGAAGGAGGCGAGCGAGCGGGGAAGAAAGAAGAAAGAAAGAAAATATATTTATTATCAACATTGTGCCACACATTACAATACCTTAAGGTAAATATTACCATGGCGCCTCCAGTACTTGAACATTAAACTCATGGCCAAGCCCTAGAGGCACCCTGACAACACTAATTGTCGTGTGTGGCACAACCCGAAAGAAGGCAACAGCTCAGCATTATGCAGAATGCCTCGCAATACAATATTACGAGAGCATTCTGCGCTGATATTCAGCTGGAGCCCTACTCCAGGTGACGCCACGGCTTCGCAACTAACTATATCTACAAATTATTACTACTTAATCAATTATTCTAGTTATAACATAAGGGCTGTACAAGTGAATAAAAAATAAAATAAAATATTATATATTCTATTTAAATTAAGCGGCTAGTTAAAAATAAAAATAAAACCAATCAAATATAAATAAATAAATAAACAGTACATGCAAAATTAACCTCTTTACAACCAGATACTTTTAAAATAAATAAATAATAAACATCATAATATTGTACTTTGTAAAATCTAAAGAAAAGAAAATTCCGCCACATGATCCTGGAATCTAATCAATCTAATCTAATTGTTTGCTAAGAAGAAATTTTTTGAGATGTAGTTTAAAGGAATACTTGTTTTTAAGATCTTTTATCGGTGGTGGTATGTTATTCCAACATTTAGTGGCGGAGTATGTAAAAGATCCACGAAATGCGGCTGTACGATGAAATGGCACACAAAGACGATTCCTGCGCACACTTCTAAGACGATCCACTTCGCCGTCACCTACCCAGTTCAGTTTATTAATAAGGTACAAAGGTTTCCCCATTTTAAAAAATCCGAAAAGCAGACCAGAAAGATGTAGTTTTCTCCTAGACCTCATTTTTAATAAATGATGGCTGTTTAGAAAAGGAGTAACATAGTTTCTCGGAGGTATGTCGAAACAAAAACGCGCACAGGCATTTTGCACGCGTTGAATAATGCGCTTTGTTCTGCACAAGAGACGAGGCCCAAATACGACATCGGCGTAATTCAACTTTGATAGAACTAATGCTTCTACCAATTGAATGCGTAATTCCTGGGAGAGATATTTCCTCACTTTATAGAGTATCTTCAGTCGGTAGAAGCTATTACGAACATTTTCCGCTACATGGGCCTCAAATCTCAGGTCTGAGTCCATAAGTAGACCCAAATTACGCGCCTGAAATACTCTGGTTAGGTCATTATCCTTAATATTTACCTTTACACTGCTTTGCTGATCTGCTTTTACTTTGTTTAAACCTTTAGGAGAACCGAACAATATAAACTTAGACTTAACCGGGTTGAGCACAAGCGAATTACGCTCTGACCAATCCGCAATGCGGCTAAGATCATCATTCACCAAATTTACAGCACGCTGATATTCCTCAGGCTTAAATGCGTAGTACAACTGTAGGTCGTCAGCATATAAATGGTATTTACAGTTTTTAATTTGGTCGATGATATCAGCGGAATATATAATAAAAAGTAAAGGTCCCAAAACCGAACCCTGGGGAACCCCCCTGGGAACTGGAGCAGTCGCAGACCTGTACTTCTGTCCGTCCTCCTGCACAATTTCTACAAATTGAGTGCGATTTGTGAGATAGCTATCGAACCATTTGACAGCATCAACATTAAAACCATAATACGATAACTTTGATAATAAAAGTGGTATGTTGATACTATCAAATGCCCGAGAAAAATCAAGCAGCACTAGGAGAGTGCACATTCCTGAATCTTGTGCTGCAAGAATATTATCAGTAACATCCAAAAGTGCAGTTACGGTGCCACGACCTGCCCTGAAACCTGACTGATACTCAGGTAAAATCAGGTACTTCTCAACATACGCCATTACCTGCGCGTAAACAATCTTTTCTAATATTTTTGACAAACATGGCAGAATGCTTATTGGCCGAAGATCTTTAGGTGTGATAGGGTCTGAAATTTTAGGAAGTGGACGAACTAAGGCAACCTTCCAATCGCTTGGAAAAGTAGATGTTAATATTGACGTGTTAATTATAGCCTTAATAGTCCCTAAACTTTGGGGAAGCATCATAAGGAGCATATCTAGTGTTATTTTATCTGTTTCCTCTGCATTAGAGTGTAACTGCTTAATAATTTTTAATATTTCAGTATCATTTGTTGCACTGAGAGTAAAAACGCCTTCATATATCTTATTAAACTCGTAATACGTAAGTTGTGACAATGAAATTTTATTGGAGCCTGGAACATCAAGAAAGTGCGCATTTATTGCTTCAACATCGGTGAAATGAGCTGGCAATTGCTCGGATTTTTTAGGCAAGACTGTGTATTTTAAATTTTGCCACAAGACTTTAGGGTATTTAATTTTATTGTTAATATCATACTTAAAGTATGCACGCTTCTCATTATGTATAGCTTCTATAACTAAGTGCTTATACTGCTTATAATTACTTTTATTCGATTCCGATTTATCATGACGCCATTGATTATGGGCATCGTCTCGCAATGCCATCATGAATTTAACTATACAAGTTAACCACGGACTATGACGATCTTTAACTATTTTAGTTATAATGGGGGCATGTGTATCAAATAGTTCTGTAATATATTTATTGAAAGACAAAACCATAAGGTTAACACATCCCAAGGATGAAAGATCCTCCCACGGTATTGCTAAAAGATCGGCGTTAAATGTATTTAAATAAATACTCTTAAGTGACCTAAATACAATAGATTTGGATGGGATCTTTTCCTTTTTGATATTTAAAACACAATATCAATCAATGTTTCGCTGAATTCCGTAAAATGCGTCGGTGAGGCAATTATTTGCGTTAATTGCAAATAATTAAAAAAGGCATTAAGTTTCATTGTTTTTGTATCATGTATATTAAGCAAATTAATGTTAAAATCTCCTAGCAGAACGACATGGTCATAACTTGATAAAGCTTGAATAGTTTCAGTAAGGACATCTAAGAAAAGAGAGGAGGCACCTGACGCTCCTCTGATGCGTCGAAAACGATTGGGGGGGAGGAGGCGCCGATATGCGCGCCTTCCCGTACCATGAGGTAACCCCCCAATAGAGGCAGCTACCATGGAGGGTTCTTCCGCTGAGACGGCATAGTAGTATACATTTGTGTTCCTGTGCCGCCTCATTTACGTCGGAAGGCGGGTCCGCTGGGTTTTAGTGGGTATTCTGCTTCGGCAGCGAGTCCCACATACCCCACCGGAAAGAGCGCAGTATTCCTGCGCTATTTTATATTGAATTTAAAAAAAAAAAATACATTTGCGATAACTTCGACAAAGGCGGAATACACGAAATCGTCGACGGACGTACAGTATTATACGTATATTCATAGTCTTCCGTGGCAAAATATATTTTTTTATTTGACGGAAAAGGAATACAACGACATGACGAAGGTGTTCCATACGGCCAAAGTGACAAAGGTGGGAATTAAAATCACAAACTTGGGTAACAGAACGCCTTTCTTGACGGCTACGAGCGCGGTGAATTACGCAAACGCAAATTCGCAAACGACGATAGGCGTATGGGAAAATATGGAAAAAATGGCGCCGGTTAAAATGGGAACATCGATCACGCCGACCAGTCTGTACGGGCAGACATTGGAGAAATTAGCGGCGGGAGCGAGTCACGATCCGGATCACAGCACGGCACAGGCCAAGATCATGGACAACAAAATAACTTATAATTTTAAATTGAACGGTACGAATAAGCACTTTCATCTTCCTCCGCTGATAATGGAAGCGACGATGCTCTTCAACGCGACAAACTCGATCGGTCCGATATACGAAAGAGAGTACAACGTGCACAACGGAACTTTCCATTCGGCAAACGACGGTTTCGAAAGCGGCGAAGTGATAATCCGAAATACGGCAAACGCAAACTTACTGAACACGAGCAACGCGAACATGAGAGAAGTGTCGTACGGCAAACATAGCACGAAACCGTATAAAGAAGCGACAATCGATAACTTGACGATAGGCGGACTGTACAAGAATGCAAACAACGACTTTGTAGGTAGCATAGGAGTGAGAATAGTACCGCTGTTGGACAAGGACGGGTCGTTGGAAGACGCGATACTGAACATCATGGTGGAGACTTGCATACATTTGGAGTGCACGTCGCACGGAACGAACCTGCTGATGGGAAAATACGATAAACCTCAACCGAACACTCTGTACACTGGCCTGTCTATAAATAACATTAGATGGAATTCGAAATACGCAGTAGCCGGAGCTCCGGCCGTCGAGTAGGTAATAAATTTATAAATAAACAATGTATATATATATGACGGCGCGTCGATGTTTTTAGAGTGGCAAGGAGCGCATCCCCGACATTTGGCTGTAGTCTGTGGCGTTTGACAGCTAACGCTCTTTGTCACTCTGGCACAACTCCGGGCGCTAGTGTCACTCACGCGCGGTGAATTAAGAATTATTCTATTTGCATCGTGCGGTTTTAAGCTACGTGTTCGGTGGAGTGCTAGTTGGAATTAAACCATATGATTGTAACTCAAATTATATTTCTGTGATTCCGTACAAGTTATAATTGTTCTCCTCGCCCGCCTACCCACAAAATATAGTATGGAATCGGCCACTGATGATGAGGGTACCCGTGTGCCTTTATCAGAAGTGGGATGTAAAGGGCCTAGATCAGAGGAGAACAGGCGCGACCATGAAACTACTACGTGCGCGGACCGGAAGGGCGGCGGAACAAAGGCTAACCGCCTTGTGTTCATGTGTTCGGGAGGTTCATGTGTGTGAACGCCAATCATCGAGAGGCACTCTCACTACATCATCCGGTGAGCTCGTTTCCTTTCTTTTTGATAGTGGATCTGCATGTTAATTAGTTACTGATAGCTTAGCCAACTTTGCTGGTATTGTGCGCAATGATTTGGTATATCTAACGGGTATTGGCCGGGGAAACGTTGTGTGTGTCTCTCAGATTCTTAGTCCCAAAAATGTACAAGGCATTTCGTTGACTGTGCTGTTTCATTTAGTACCTTGACGTTTATTCATTACTGGTGGACTTGGCAAGTGCGTATATGGTGTAGACTGTAGCTGATCGAAAGGACTGGCCTATATGGGTCGATGTTCTTGATCAGACTACCGTTTCACTATGACTTTGGTTGTTGTGCGGGGCGATTGTTGAATGGTCTAAGGGACTGGCTCATGCGGGTCGAGGTTCCGGATCACTTCAACCTGGGTTGGTTCTGTATGTGTGAGCTGGGTGGTAAGTGAATGGTCTAAGGGACTGGCTCATGCGGGTCGAGGTTCCGGATCATTACATTTGCGGCAGCGTGTGAACGTGCGACGTTCGTGATGGTACTGGTGGAAGGGATGCTGACGGGTTGTGTCCGGTCCAGGTCATCATATTGAGGTGGTGACTGGTCGAAGGGAAGCCCGAGTTCGGTTATCCGCTCCAGTAGGTGTGTGGGTAATTGACGCAATGGACAGATGTGGTGTTAGGGGACGATATAAAAGTAGAGAAGTGTCAGGGATGGGCGAGCATATCCAGAAGGGTACTTCAGCTGTATGTTTTTCTTTGCAGATTTTCCTGGGCACGAGCAGACGCGCGAGGGCGCGCGAATGTCAGTCCGGCCGTGACGGCGCGTCGATGTTTTTAGAGTGGCAAGGAGCGCATCCCCGACATTTGGCTGTAGTCTGTGGCGTTTGACAGCTAACGCTCTTTGTCACTCTGGCACAACTCCGGGCGCTAGTGTCACTCACGCGCGGTGAATTAAGAATTATTCTATTTGCATCGTGCGGTTTTAAGCTACGTGTTCGGTGGAGTGCTAGTTGGAATTAAACCATATGATTGTAACTCAAATTATATTTCTGTGATTCCGTACAAGTTATAATTGTTCTCCTCGCCCGCCTACCCACAAAATATAGTATGGAATCGGCCACTGATGATGAGGGTACCCGTGTGTCCAGTAGGTGTGTGGGTAATTGACGCAATGGACAGATGTGGTGTTAGGGGACGATCTCAAAGTAGAGAAGTGTCAGGGATGGGCGAGCATGTCCAGAAGGGTACTTCAGCTGTATGTTTTTCTTTACAGATTTTCCTGGGCACGAGCAGACGCGCGAGGGCGCGCGAATGTCAGTCCGGCCGTGACGGCACGTCGATGTTTTTAGAGTGGCAAGGAGCGCATCCGACATTTGGCTGTAGTCTGTGGCGTTTGACAGCTAACGCTCTTTGTCACTCTGGCACAACTCCGGGCGCTAGTGTCACTCACGCGCGGTGAATTAAGAATTATTCTATTTGCATCGTGCGGTTTTAAGCTACGTGTTCGGTGGAGTGCTTGTTGGAATGAGGAACTTTCCAGCCTACGTTCCTTAGAAACATCATACTTAGATGCAAGTCTTAATTGTTCTCCTCGCCCGCCTACCCACAAAATATAGTATGGAATCGGCCACTGATGATGAGGGTACCCGCGTGCCTTTATATATATATTAAAATTAAACTAATAAAATGTATTTGTACACAGCGCCGGAGCAGTGGCGACTCCAGTTGACGAAATGCAGTACGAAGAACCGGAACATCACGAAGAACCTGCACCTCGACCGAAGCCGACACCGAAACCGACACCGAAACCGACACCGAAGCCTCGAGAACCAGAACCTCAACCGAGACCGTCTAGACCGAGAAAAAGACCCGCGACCGAACCGGACACTCAATCGAAGAGACAGAAAAAATGGTACGACGACGGAGAAATCGTGACGATCGACGGAAAAGAAGTGATAGTAGTGAGAGCTGAAAAAATTGCAGGACAGAAAAAAATTACATCGTCAATGTTGAATCTCGAAAAACTAAAAATTGCACAAGAAAACGAAATGACAAGACAAGCTGCGGTGCATGTGGCAGAACAAGAGTGCGGAAAACGAATCATGTTGAAGGAAAAATTCTTAAATTTAGGTATACCGGAAGGAGGATACTACGTCGACAGCAACGAACAACACAGAGAGATGATACTGAACACGGCGACTCCGAAACCACAGCCGAAAGCGCCAGAACCGGTACAACCGCAGCCAAAAGCGCCAGAGCCTATACCCGAACAGCCAGAACCGGGACCGATCAAAGCGATAAAGACGTTCCAATGGCTAAAAATCAACTTTAAGGGGTTGCGTTTCAGAATAGTGTTGACGATAATAGACCAAAAAGAGGTATGGGAAGCGGAGGCGACGATAAAGGTGACGAGACTACCGAGACTAGGAGAAGAATACGTATACCTGGAGCGAAAAAACGAGAGCGTCATGTGGCAAGAAATCACAAAACAATTACACGAAATGACACAAGGAGACATGAACGAAATATTTAAAACGATACTCAAGTGCTATCATAAATATAAGTCTGAATATTTAAGTAAATAAAAGATGATACATTATAATAAATTTATTGCAATGCACAATTGTATTTTATTTATGTGACGGAAAATTTATAGAGCGGGTCACGACAGAATGAACAATAATAGCTATGATGATTAATTTTCGAAAAGTCATCGTGAATGAAATAATCAACGATAGTACGATGAGAATAGTTCACACACACTTGAGTAACACATTCGCGGCAAGAAATCACAATAGGAAAAGTGAACAGTGGATAATAGAACGTAAATTCACATCTCACGTAGGCACCGACGTTTAGATAATGGGCGAACAGCATTATTTCACTCTTTTCCTCCTTGGTGAGAAGTTGGTCGGTATTCGCGTACGGTAAAAATCAAGAAAGCGGGTCAACGCTCGGCCGCGGCAAAGGACGACATTCCATAAAGAGAAAGGAGGTTACGCTCGGCCCCGCGAAGGAATGTGAAATCGAGGTCGAGCGGAGGGAAAAAGGCGTATACAAGGGCCGCGAATCGAACGAATATTCACAGTCATGAACCAGAAGCCAGTGTACTACTACCACATCATAACCAGTGCGGACATCGAGGAAGAACTCAAAAAGAGTAAGCAAATCTATCCAATTGTACATTTTAAAAATGAAACGTGTAATGTCAAATGCCAACTCGGACGACGAGAGCCAGAACAGTCAACTAAAGAGGTATTCGACGAGGTCGACGATGGAGGGCCAAGACGAGACGGGAATTTACGACTGGAAGAAACTGAGGGAGGAGAAGACGCTGAACTATGTGCTGGAACAGAGGGGGTTGGGTTCTCTGAAGGCGATGGCGGATATCGAGTCCGATGGGGAAACGGAAGAACACGAAGATACTCTAACGGGGGAGGCAGCACAGAAAGGCCTGGCGGAAACATTGACGAAATGGGAGGATCAGTATATCCAGTCGGTACCTATATCCCAAGGTCTGAAGGAGAAGTGTCAGCAGTTTATAACGGACCTTACAAACTCGTCGCTCTCCATCAAGGATCAAGAAGACGGCATTGGCACCTCATCTACATTAGTCATAATAAACAGTGGGGATTTAACTCTCGACTGGGAAGAATTATTCGAGAGGGAACCTACAAGACAACAAGCATTAATTGTCTGCCTTGTATACGCGAGTATCTTTATACCGGCGATGGTCGTCAAATATTATCGGATATTCTCAGCGACGAACATATTGAAGCTTGTAAGTGCGCAAGTCATTCGTGTGGAATGGTCGGCTACGATAAATGGGCGGCGCAAAACTACGAGGCTGACTGTACCGAAGGGGGAAATTCAATATTTCGAAATGAAGGCGCAACACTACAGGAAAAACAGCCAGGACTGGTGGATGCAGATGGTGAAACCAGTGAGTGTAGCGTACGCAAACGACTTTGGAACGGAGATCAAGTACACGGCGAAGACGGGCAAGTTTTACGCAGACGGCAAAACAATAATAACGGGAATGCCAATCGAAAGAATAGCAGTAATTATGACCGAAATACAGATATTATTCTACTTTTATGCGAGAACAGTGCTTTCTCAGAATCAGAAGCTATGGAAGTGCTTGCAAGAACGCCTGAAGGCATTGAATTTATCTGTTCATAACAATACACGGAAAGGATCAAAAACTATCTCCACATTGCAAGAATTTTGGTATTTCAAGAATCGATAAAACAACGATTCGAACGTCAAAATCAAAGTTTGAAAGATGTCATCCAGAATTGATGACAGACGAATATCAAGACACGTCGTATAAGACTTTGATAAATATTTAAAAAAATAACAATATAGATATAGCACAATTTGCCAAACTGACAATAAACCACTTGCAAGGAAAGACTGGAAAAAAGAATAATTTATTTTTCTATGGCGTTCCGTCGACTGGAAAGACGATGATCATGTCGTCGTTGATTGAATGTCAATTTAATTTTTGTAGATTGACTGGTTTAACTCCAAATTCCAGTTTCAACTTTAGTAACCTGTTGCATAGCAATGCTTGTTTCATGGACGAATGTAAACTCACTGAGAACCAGTTTGAACAGTGGAAGTTGTTGGCCTCTGGAATGCCAATTCTGGATGACATCTTTCAAACTTTGATTTTGCACGTTCGAATCGTTGTTTTATCGATTCTTGAAACACCAAAATTCTTGCAATGTGGAGATAGTTTTTGATCCTTTCCGTGTATTGTTATGAACAGATAAATTCAATGCCTTCAGGCGTTCTTGCAAGCACTTCCATAGCTTCTGATTCTGAGAAAGCACTGTTCTCGCATAAAAGTAGAATAATATCTGTATTTCGGTCATAATTACTGCTATTCTTTCGATTGGCATTCCCGTTATTATTGTTTTGCCGTCTGCTTAAAACTTGCCCGTCTTCGCCGTGTACTTGATCTCCGTTCCAAAGTCGTTTGCGTACGCTACACTCACTGGTTTCACCATCTGCATCCACCAGTCCTGGCTGTTTTTCCTGTAGTGTTGCGCCTTCATTTCGAAATATTGAATTTCCCCCTTCGGTACAGTCAGCCTCGTAGTTTTGCGCCGCCCATTTATCGTAGCCGACCATTCCACACGAATGACTTGCGCACTTACAAGCTTCAATATGTTCGTCGCTGAGAATATCCGATAATATTTGACGACCATCGCCGGTATAAAGATACTCGCGTATACAAGGCAGACAATTAATGCTTGTTGTCTTGTAGGTTCCCTCTCGAATAATTCTTCCCAGTCGAGAGTTAAATCCCCACTGTTTATTATGACTAATGTAGATGAGGTGCCAATGCCGTCTTCTTGATCCTTGATGGAGAGCGACGAGTTTGTAAGGTCCGTTATAAACTGCTGACACTTCTCCTTCAGACCTTGGGATATAGGTACCGACTGGATATACTGATCCTCCCATTTCGTCAATGTTTCCGCCAGGCCTTTCTGTGCTGCCTCCCCCGTTAGAGTATCTTCGTGTTCTTCCGTTTCCCCATCGGACTCGATATCCGCCATCGCCTTCAGAGAACCCAACCCCCTCTGTTCCAGCACATAGTTCAGCGTCTTCTCCTCCCTCAGTTTCTTCCAGTCGTAAATTCCCGTCTCGTCTTGGCCCTCCATCGTCGACCTCGTCGAATACCTCTTTAGTTGACTGTTCTGGCTCTCGTCGTCCGAGTTGGCATTTGACATTACACGTTTCATTTTTAAAATGTACAATTGGATAGATTTGCTTACTCTTTTTGAGTTCTTCCTCGATGTCCGCACTGGTTATGATGTGGTAGTAGTACACTGGCTTCTGGTTCATGACTGTGAATATTCGTTCGATTCGCGGCTCTTGTATACGCCTTTTTCCCTCCGCTCGACCTCGATTTCACATTCCTTCGCGGGGCCGAGCGTAACCTCCTTTCTCTTTATGGAATGTCGTCCTTTGCCGCGGCCGAGCGTTGACCCGCTTTCTTGATTTTTACCGTACGCGAATACCGACCAACTTCTCACCAAGGAGAAAAAGAGTGAAATAATGCTGTTCGCCCATTATCTAAACGTCGGTGCCTACGTGAGATGTGAATTTACGTTTTATTATCCACTGTTCACTTTTCCTATTGTGATTTCTTGCCGCGAATGTGTTACTCAAGTGTGTGTGAACTATTCTCATCGTACTATCGTCGATTATTTCATTCACGATGACTTTTCGAAAATTAATCATCGTAGCTATTATTGTTCATTCTGTCGTGACCCGCTCTATAAATTTTCCGTCACTTATATAAAATACAATGTGCATTGCAATAAATTTATTATAATGTATCATCTTTTATTTACTTAAATATTCAGACTTATATTTATGATAGCACTTGAGTATCGTTTTAAATATTTCGTTCATGTCTCCTTGTGTCATTTCGTGTAATTGTTTTAATTAGAGATACTTACGAAAATTGCAATAATGTGAACTAAGTCGGAAAAAATCGTCTCTTTTGAGAGCTAACGTAAATAGTCGAAGTTACACGAAAACAATGTATGGTGGAAAAAAGTTCGCGATAGCATAATATGTCTATATTTTAAGGTTGACTCACAATAACCATTTTTATGATTTTCAAATTTGGTCTAAACCAATGCTTTACTTGCGAAGGTGTTTTACCGACATAGTATTAATCCTTATCAAAATAAATTATTAGGATTATTAGTGCTACCCGTGCGAAGCCGGGGCGGATCGCTAGTAAGAAATAAATGTAAAATTCCTTCACGATTCTGAAGTATATTTCCGATGCATCAATATTGTCACAGTAGTTCGTCATATCTCCCAGCGGTGCACTAATCACAGACCGCAGCTGCTCTCGCCGCCTCGTCTCGCGGTATTCCTCCAGGTATTGTTGGGGATTACTATGCGGCAAGCTTTAATGAAATTTTGTACTACACAAATGTTTTTCATCGAAAAATATACAAGAAAAGTCGTTTTGAAAAACTATTTTATTTTTGTTTTCCACTTAAAGTCTTCTACAAGCTTATACTCTTTGACGACCTCCGTGGCGCAGTGTGTAGCGCTGTTGTCTTACGTGCGGAGGTCCCGGGTTCGATCCCCGGCAGGGTCAATTTGGGAATTTATAATTTCTGAATTTTACCTGGTCTGGCCTGGTGGGAGGCTTCGGCCGTGGCTAACCTACCGGTAAAGACGTGCCGCCAAGCGATTTAGCGTTCCGGTACGATGCCGTGTAGAAACCGAATAGGGGTATGGGTTTAATATAACTGCCATGCCCCTAACAGGTTAGTCCGCTACCATCTTAGACTGCATCATCACTTACCATCAGGTGAGATTGCAGTCAAGGGCTAACTTGTAGTGGATAGAAAAAAAAACTCTTTTCAAGATTTTTTTTTACTCTTCTACAAGTTTATACTTGATCCTTTTAGTCACATCTGAGCGGTAGGTAAGTTAAGTGACTGAGTCTGATTCTAAGTTGGATGCGGGCTAACCTGGTGTGTGGCAGTTATATTATTAAAACTCTAATAGGAACCGGACACGGTCAGCTCGGCTTGCTTACATCACAATGACGACGCCAGTGAAGACGATCAGCAGGAGTCGTCTGGAGAAGACGCATTACCACCTCCCCCCCCCCCCCCCCACCTCAACTATCGCCCAAAGCTGCACGACATGCGAACCGCAGTCGAGCAGCGACCGCGTCGCGCGAACAGACTCATGAGTAAGGGCCCCGAACGGGTTCGAAACTAGTCGGGCATTTTTCTGACAGAACACGTGAGTTTATCCGGGTATTATGTATAGTTATAAACCCTACTAGGTTTCTACATGAAAATATTGAAGAATCGCTTGGAGGTACGTCTTTGCCAGTAGTATTGTAACTAGCCACAACCGAAGCCTCCCATCTCCCATTGTACCGGCAGTTTCTTGCCGGTTCTTCTCAATAGAATCAGCTTTCCGAACCGGTGGTAGATTATTACGACTTATCATAAGTGGCACTAGATGTGCTACGTGAAATAAATGAAGTTGTGAATTTTCGAAAGAAACGATCTTTAATTATGTAACAGTCAAACGATTTAAATTAACTAAATCTCAAATGTTAGTCCATAGATTTTTATCAATCTTGATATTCTCCCCCAATTTTTTACGTTTGTATTAATAAACAAAATTCAATATTAATCTACTCGCATGATAAACTGAATATTTTTAATACGATGTCAAAGCAGAAGAAGTATTTAATTTCACGTCGAGTTCTCAAAAGAAACAATCAAAATCCAAGGTGTTAATTTATTCCGGAGATCGGAGAAACCTTAACGCAACCGCTTATTCGTTTGACTTGGAATAATATTATAAGCTGTTCCAAACTTCAAAGTATTTCCAATTAATCGATTATTAAAATTTCAAATACCACTAATCTCTTCGACTAGCAATTAATATAAGTTAATTGCGAAATGTTAACATAGAGAAGGCAATTTGAATAAATCTTAACTCATGATTAGAATTGAGATTCGATTTTAAATCTTAACAATTTATGATACTAAATAACTGATAGACATTCATATCCATACCAATAATATTATAAATTCAAATGTTATTTACTCAAATAAACTTTTACAAGTGCTTTTCGTCGAGTGAATCTACCAATGCGGAATGCCATTCCTACCAAGAAGAACTAGCAAGAAACTCGGTGGTTGCTCTTTTAAACACAAGTATAACAATAAAATATAAATTAAAGCATACAACATAATATTATTATGTAAACGCAGTCCCACTCATAGCTGGAGCGAAAATCAATACTAATATTATAAATGCAAAAGTGTGTCTGTCGGTCTATCTATATAATATTGCAGACTACCAAAGATTTTTATACGCTCCCATGGGTATCAATTAAAAGAGTTTGCTGAGTAGAATACGAAAAATAAAATGACGTCACACTAAATTCAAAATGGCGGACGGCTGGTTTTTAACGATGTTTTTTTAAAAAATATAATTTAACTTATTTTGTTACCCAACTGTTCTTTGCTAATGCTTATAATGGCACATCTTCACCTGCAGACGAATGGTTGGAGGCTCAAATTCCTCCCAGCGCAGCTCAACCGCAGCCTCACAACATTTGCATCTCATTGGGAATGCAACCGCTTACCCGGCACTGATGCTCTATGGATGTGGTATTCAATACACGTGAATTTTGATCTTAAATATTCCGTGGGAGGCTTTTCTTTTCCCTAACAGATTTACTGGCTCTACTCCGTAGAATCTGCTTTAATCCAGCGGCTAATTATGTAATTGCTATAATCATTAATCTAATTAATTTACGATATTATCTGTGATATGGTGATCATAATAAACAAAAAAACCCGGCTGAGTTTGTTGGAGGCTCTTCTCAGACCAGGGCGCGTTTGGAACCCTCGTAGCTTTAGTTTTAAACCGTGGCTTATTATCACCATCACGTCTTATACTTTGTAAACGTGACGTTCAGAAGGTGTACTGTGTACTGTGTAGGTACCTATTTTGAATAAGTTGAGAATAATTTGAGTTTGAGTTTGAGATATCCAAACCGGTGCTATAATCCAGACTTATAATAAGTGACATAAGTTATCCTACATAAATAAAAAAAATAATTTTATTTCATTTCCTAGTTAGGGGTATAATACCCCTAACAGATTAGCCCGCTACCATCTTATACTGCATCATCACTTACCATAAGGTGAGATTGCTGTCAAGGGCTAGCATGTAGTGAAATAAAAAAAAATATACAGCAATGCCGCCTCCATAACAACAATGACTCGTTACAAGTACTAGTAGTTAGTACATTAGCGCGGAGATTTCGCAAGCAATTTCCGCTTTTCCGACGAGCGCAAACACGGCGAGCGTTATTTATCGCTTGAATTACAAATAGAGCTGTTTTCGCGCTAGATAAGCGGTCTTCTTATAACTGGCTTATAATGTACCAGCTACTAGATAATAATCTCGATTATATCAGCATATATTTAGGTTTTATTACTACTAGATATAATTTTACTTTTTTGGACAAAAATAAGCCCAAAAAAAAAAGAGTTACGCCTTAGTTTCATGACTTGTCTTTTCAATAAAATCAGTATAACGAAACGATGTTAGAGCCCCGACTTAAGTATTAGGTAAGTATATAAGTGACACAAGTTGTCCTACATTAAATTTAAAAAAAAAAATATTTCCAAAAAACCGACTTCCAAAGCCACTGTATAGTAAAAAATAATTTTGATTTCTACACACTATGTTGAAGTCGGGCGAGGCTGACGCGTCAACTTTGCCTATCTTTGTTATACTCGCCCGACTTCAACATAGTGTGTAGAAATCAAAATTATTTATTTTACAGTGGCTTTGGAAGTCGGTTTTTTGGAAAGAATTTTTATTTTAAACTTTTTAGTACTCTAAATCCGCACGGCTTAGGAGTGCAGTACCCTGCAGCATCAGAGTTGAGGAGTTGGGACTTGGGTTTAAGTATGAAGTCGTTGCTTGACATCTACAATATGAATTCAACATAAAAAATCCTAAATCGCTATTTTTCAGGAGTTATGTACCCTGAAGCATCAGGGTTGAGGAGTTGGGACTCAGAGTTGAATCGTATACACGTGACTTGATACCTACTATATGAATTCACTATCGAAATTTCCTAACTCCCTAGTTTTGAGGATTTCATGTAGTATGGTACACATACAGCATCAGGATTGAGGATTTGGAGTCAGAATTTTTTATGGGACCACCTCGGGAGCTTCCTCTAATTAATGAAAAAAAAATTTTTCAAATCGGTTAAGAAACCACGGAGATATGCACCGACATACATAAAAAAAAAAACATACGCGCCGAATTGAGAACCTCCTCCTTTTTTGGAAGTCGGTTAAAAACCATTTCATTTCATTTCTTAGCAATCTCGGTACATTAGTTCAAAATAGATTAAATATACAGACACGTCAACCTAAGTATGGATTTATAGGGAAGTATTGCAGGCAATATCCAGCAATGCCGCCTCCACAACAACAATGGCTTGTTACATGTAGGTACATTAGCGCGGAGATTTCGCAAGCAATTTCCGCTTTCGCGACGAGCGCAAACACGGCAAGCGTTATTTATCGCATGAATTATAAATAGAGCTGTTATCGCGCTGGTTAAGGTCTGTTCTTGTTAAAACTGTTCTGGTGAAGACTTGTTATATACCTACTAGATTATGACCACGATTTCGTCATAGAATATTTATTTTTTATTCCGAGGAAACTCTATCATTTTGCGTCAGAAAAATTTGCCCATGTGGGGTAACTTAATTCTGATCACAAAGTTTGTCATCATAAAGTTATTTAGCTATTGGCCTGTGTTCTATGCATAAAGGTGGTTTAAAATGAACGCATCTGACACCAACGAATCCGGCCAAGTCTATAGTCGGTGACCTAACGACAATCAACGTCTTTGTCGTCGTCTCAACCAATAATACATGGTCGAGACGACGATGTATTATTGATTGTGAGTTCCAGGAGATGATCGAGCATTGTCGAGTCAACAGCTCATGAAGATGCTCCGTCAGATGAAGTTTGATGGTAAGGTTGGAAATTCTCAAACTTTTTCCTTCTTAATGCTTTTAACAATCTTTTATCAGTACCACAAATCTAAATTTCCGGTCTGATAGGTAGGTATGTATCTGTAGTGGTAACCAAGGAATTGCCTTACAATTCCAGAGTAACGCTGTACTCGTAAAATTTATGTCTAGCGAGATATATTTTCATTGTAAATGGCGCCTTTGAAGGCTGGAATGTAATTTATTTTTCAACAGAAAGCACAATGTAAGGGCCGTCGAGACGCCAAATCTGCGAACATTCTTGAATCTTAATTAAACCAAACAAAACCTTTATATATACATAAATACAAATAGTATTCCTGTATATAATTAAGGTTTTTACGATAGATTTTGTTTTGATAAAATTGCTAAATTTTATCAGCCAAGAGGCGGATAATCTCAGCGAGTTTAGTACTGTGTACCGAGTACAGCCCACTTAGTAGGTAGGTGTTAGATAAGTCCACCTTCGATTCCCGCACTCTCATAGTCAACTACCAGAGAGTGATCAGATGATGAACCGATGTTTGAGAATGTAATATTGTCAAACGTCAACTTTGTCATCGTCTCAACCAAAAGACGTACACTGCTGTACGAAGGTTACCTGCATGGATTTCAACAGAATGGTCTTGTGCCGCTTGCTTCCAGCGGCTCCCAGCTACGCGCTTGGAATCGTAGGTCCATGATGGAGGTATGACTTTTTTCTTTGCTCAAACTGGGGCTCAAACCCAAAAACTCATGATTCGTAGCCGAATAAAATAGTCATGGCACTGCTATGCTACTAAAAATTTCTTGACATAAATACCTACTCATTGCTTTTTTGACACTAACTGGATCTCGAGCTCAGAAACTCATGATGCTTAGCTGAAACAAGACACGGTACTGCTTTGATACTGAGAATTTCTTGACGGAAATTACCAATGACTTCTTTTGGCACAAACTGGGTCTTGAACCCACAAACTCATGATGTGTAGCCGAATAAGCTATTCTCTATAGGTACACACTGCTACTAAGAATTTTCGTCAAAAATGCTTAACGTCTTTTTTGTCACAAACTAGGTGTCATAGATCAGTCATCAGAAAGAATCATAAATCAATTCAAGAATCATAAGAAATTATGATCTGCATATGAATTAGCTGGCCAAACTACGTATTAGATACTTGTACTAGACTGGTACTAAACTGGTATTAGACAAACGAGGCCATTTACTGTTTACAATATTTTATGCAGTGAACGAGCAAACTGTAATAAATTCAGCCATAACAGGACTCCACTAGTATTAATGGTTGTAAAACGGTTGCAGTCAAACTAGCGCGTGCAACGTCAATAAACAGGGTGAATACACATGGCGATAACACTTCGTCAGGTTTATTTCCAATTGTAATAATTATAGTCCCACTAACATCTGGCCCGGTGGCCAAAGTTGGAACTAATTTTTTTATGCCTGTTTAGTTTTTAATTTAATTTTATTTTTTATTTTTCATAATATATAATAATGTCCTCCCAATCGAATTTCGACCACGGCGGTCAATCTCCACAGAGATTACCCATCTGCGCGGGAGATATTATAGTGCACAAGTGTGTGCGCATACACAGGTGCACTCTGTTCCTTGGCTCTCATAGCCCGATGGGACGGAAGATCCGACACGACCGGAGAGAGATCAGGCGCAGGACCGACGGCTTAACGTGCTCTCCGAGGCAGGGGGGTGAAACACCGCCACTTCCTAACTCCGGGCTAGTACTGAGAATTTCTTGTCAGAAAAACCCAATACTTGTTATGGCCCGACCCGGGACTCGAACCCGGGACTCGAACCTGGGACCTCGTCGGCCGCAGTCGAACATGCTAACCACTAGCTAGACCAACGAGGCACTGACGCCGGAACATAGCTGGATGTAATACTAGGTTTAATAGCTTCTCGATGGTAACACCGTATTTATACTTCGCGCGCGAGTTGAATGCAGAGATAATGTATGTGTTACCATCATAAGCTCTGCATTCAACTCGCACGCAAACTATACTTATTTTATTTATTAGGTTTACTAACAATCACTAACACCAAAAATAAAAACCACCATAATATGAATACAATCTAAGTGAAGTGATTACTTCAAATCAAATGCCATATATCTTAACTATGATATTTAAAACATTAGATCACATTAGATACGTTCCCCGCGCTTTATTTTGGCAAGAATTTAAGAAGGCTTGCCCAACTTGCGTACATTGCAGTTAACAACAGTGTAACTCAGAATCTATATTCATCTCTTTCTAACAACAGGTATAGCGTATGTTAACCTTTATGTTCTTTCCCTTTCTCCGCGTACGTAATATTTACGCCGTTTTTAGGGTTCCGTACCCAAAGGGTAAAAACGGGACCCTATTACTAAGACTCCGCTGTCTGTCTGTCTGTCTGTCTGTCTGTCTGTCTGTCTGTCTCCAGGCTGTATCTCATAAACCGTGATAGCTAGAAAGCTGAAATTTTCACAAATGATGTATTTCCGTTGCCGCTATAACAACAAATACTAAAAATTTAAAAAATATATATATTAAGGGGGGTCCCCATACAATAAACGTGTTTTTTTCGTATTTTTTTGCTCAATATTAAAAACGGTACCAGGTAGACGGTTCAAATTTTCACAGAATATTAACTTGTATATTACCTTTCAAAATAAATAATTAAATATCAATAAAGTAAATATTAAAGGGGGGCTCCCATACAACAAACGTAATTTTTATTTTTAATACGTCATAAATCGTCAAACTTACTACAGGTTTGTACGGAACCCTCGGTGCGCGAGTCCGACTCGCACTTGGCCGGTTTTTTTAGTGCAATGATGTTCGCGTATGCCGCGTTTTTTTGTAATAAGTCGTTGCATCTTATGGCTGGTTAGCGAGTAGGTAAGATAAAACATTTGATTACTTATTATTATTAATTTTTTTTTTCAAAAGAGCAACCGCCGAGTTTCTTGCTGGTTCTTCTCGGTAGGAATGGCATTCCGAACCAGTGGTAGATTCATTCGACTATTCATAAGCACTTGTAAAAAGTCTATTTGAATAAAAAACTTTTGAATTTGAATTTGAATTAGACTTGAACAACTTACCAATTACTTCGCTTTTGGGTGACACTCTTCATTTCTGTAGGTGGAGTCCGTAATATTAAGTGACCTCGTACCAGACAATGTTGGTAGGACTATAGAAAAATTGTATAAAACTAATAAAAACATGACTGCTTTTAAACATTTTTTTTTATCCACTACAAGTTAGCCCTTGACTGCGACCTCATCTGATGGTAAGTGATGATGAAGTCTAAGATGGTAGCGGGTTAACCTGTTAGGGGCATGGCAGTTATATTAAACCCATACTCCTAATTGGTTTCTACACGGCATCGTACCGGAACGCTAAAACGCATAGCGGCACGTCTTTGCCTGTAGGGTGGTAACTAGCCACGGCCGAAGCCTCCCAGCAACCCAGACTAGAAAATTCAGAAATTCAGAAATAATAAATTCCCAAATTGAATCTGCCGGGGATCGAACCCGGGACCTCCGCACGTTAAGACAACAGCGCTCAACACTACGCCACGGAGGTCGTCCACAACATATCTACATGTTATAGAAACATTCATACCTACTAATATTATAAATGCGAGAGTGTGTTTGTTTGTTGGTTTATCGGTTTGTTGGTTTGTCCTCGCAACGGAAAAACGGATTGACGTGATTTTTGGCATGGGTATAGTTGAGGACCTGGAGAGCGACATAGGCTACTTTTAATCCCGGAAAATTAAAGAGTCCCGTGGGAATTACAAAAACTTATTCCACGCGGACGAAGTCGCGGGCATTAGCTAGTTTTTTTATAAAACTAATAAAAACATGACGTTGATTTTTAAAATACCTACATGTTATAGAAACAATCAGTTTACAATCTGTTTTTACGTAGGTAAGTAGGGACTTTTCCCGCAACTGGCAACTGCGATATTTCAACGACTACATTTCAGCTCCCGATACCTCCCGCGGCGATATTAAATACTTGGAATAGCTTCCAAGATGCTCCGCCGCGCGGTTACGCCGCCTTGTGGCGAACGAAAATCTTGTGAAATACTCTCTATTGATTCGCACTGGTTGCGAATTGTGGGGCTCACACAATACAAGCGATGTGGGTGTACTGACTTATTACTTACTAGATGATGCCCGCGACTTCGTCCGCGTGGATTAAGGTTTTGTGATCCCCGCGAGAACTCCTTAATTTTCCGGGATAAAAAGTAGCCTATGTCCTTCCCCGGGATATAACCTACTGCCATACCAAATTTCAGCAAAATCGGTTGAAAAGATGGGCCGGGAAAGCGTAGTAGACAGACAGACAGACACACTTTCGCATTTATAATATTAGTATGGATCTGTATTATAGGTGTCACTGGAAATGTAAGAAATAACAGTATTTTAGGAATTGATATCTTATTTTACTGAGAAACTGACTAACTGGCATGGAGCAGCTTAATGAGTGCCCTCGTATGTTCCGATATACACTGCGAGCACTGTTCAGTGCTCTTACTGGGGAGAAATTCGTTCGTTATGGACTGACAGTATACTGTCGCAGTATTCTAGGGAAATGCATAACGTCATAAATCGTCGGCATTTTTGTACTGTGAGCACTGGCGTTTTGGAGGTAAGGTGCTCTCAGTGCTTTGATCACGTGATCAACAGCTGGACTGCGTTCCGTTTTAAACAGTAAACAGTATAGCTAACTATAAAGGAACGGCTTTGCAATATAGTAAACTAGATGATTCCCGCGACTTCGTCCGCATGGATTAAGATTTTTTGATTCCCGCGGGAACTCTTTAGCTTTCCGGGATAAAAATCCCCACAATCTACCCCTGTACCAAATTTCATCAAAATCGGTTGAAAAGATGGGCCGGGAAAACGTAGCAGACAGACAGACAGACAGACAGACGGACAGACAGAGAGACAGACACACTTTCGCATTTATAATATTAGTATGGATTGACGTCACGCCTTACAGTGATCGCAGTGTATATCGGAACATACCCGAGATTAAGCTGTAGTTGTACAATATTCTTTCACCCTAATGTCAAATTAGTACGTGTCTTACCTCTATGTCCATATCTATGTCCATACATTTACATAAGAGAGATCCCGTACCCCATATCATAAGTTTGGGGCCCTATACGGGATGTATTTTGTATGTTTGTTTGTAGGACTAGGTATACCTCCAGGTGCTTAGAATGTCACGGTAGCCGGGTCTGTTATTTGTATTTGCATCGACCCACTGTTTGAGTATAATATAGTTTACTTTATATATTGTAACAAATGGTTTCATATAACGTGCCAACACTACAGAAAAAAAATAATTTTTTTCTTATATTCTTATTCTCGATTGAAAAGGATTTTCAGAAAGACCCAAGCTGTAAATATACTTCAGCTAGTTAAAGAAACTTATGTATTTATGATAGGCAGGTACGTCCCATGATACGCTAAAACAAACGTAATGTGGGGTTAGTACGAGATCTCTCAAACGTTGGTAGAATTCGAGTGACGAAATCCTTTATTATTATTTTTTCAGATACAGGCTAGCCCTTGTCTGGGAAAGTAAGTAATAATCCAATCTAACATGGAGTATGGGTATAGCTTAAACTAAAATTGACCACACAAATATAAAAGCTCAAGAGTATCCGTAGGTGTTCATCTAGCGTAGCACAGAGCTTTTGTCAGTTTTAGAACTTTCTGACAGGACAACACGCAGGCTGGAAAAATCATACGTTAAACGTAGAAGTTCCACCGTTCGTAGTAGAATTTCGTAACCAAGTTTTAGCAGGTTCGATTTCTTATTGAGGAATTCGCGAAATGTTTTTGATGTGAAAACTTTTTTAGCTGCGTTGAGCACTTTTTGGTAGGGGAAAATCGTATGGGTTCGTGTCACCGACATGCTGTGACGTATTTTGCAACATTAGTGTTGTGTATATTATTAAATAAAATTGAATGGAAAAAGTTTAATGTGTATATCCTGTACATTGATCAAATAGTGTTAAAGTTTGATTATTATCAGATTGATGTTGATAATTTTAATTTAAACATTATGAAATTTCAAATTTTAATACTAAAATTCTAAGTTACAAGTTTTCACTTCTATCGGCAGTCCCTATGACTGCCAATTATTAATTTTTCAAATAGAATAGCGAAAGTAACTACGACGATGCTTGAAAAATGTCTCCGTTGCATGAGATGTGAGATCTCATACTAAGCGTACCTTTCAGCAGTGACCTTTCACCTTACACGGCTTTATGCCGCTAAGAGGGTGATAATAAAGTTACGCCGCATAATGACGCGCACACAATGTGTTTGTTTTGCTTTGTCTTGCGTCATTTGTTATTTGAGGAGACATGGCGTAAAAAGGGTTGTTATGCCCTCTATACAAACGACCTCCATGTTCAACACATATTTACTACGCATTTACAGTTCGAAGCAATCTTTTTGGCGTCTCAGAACACCACTCCACTCCAGCCTATTAACGTCCCACTGCTGGGCACAGGCCTCCACTCTCATAGGAGCGAGGGAGTTAGAGCTTAGACCCACCACGCTGCTCCAATGCGGGTTGGCGGGCTTTAACGACTATTATCATGTTAGTGATAATAACCGGGACCGACGGCTCGTCTCAGAACAACAATGACATATTTTGACGAGGGTTTGATTCCCGGGCTTATCTATAATAATCGATTTCAAAAGAGCAACCACCGAGTTTCTTGCTGGTTCTTCACGGTAGGAATGGCATTCCGAACCCGTGGTAGATTCACTCGATGATTCAAAAGCACTTGTAAAAGTTCATTTGAATAAAAAACATTTGAATTTTGAGTTTTTTTTAAATTTTGGCTGGAATTTGGAGCTTGGAACATCGGCGCAAAGTTGCCAGTCTGTCGGTATTCTACAGGATATATATTTCGGAAAGTCTGCCCAAGAACTATTCGATCTGGTTCCTCCGTCACCTTTTTATCATCGAACCGCAAGGCATCGACAAGGTCTGGGGGTCTACTCTCTTTCTCTCAAACGAAACTTCGCAAACGAACGTAATTAGTCTGTTATTAGACCCACACAAAATCGTTCAATCCAATCGGTCACGAAATTTTCTATGGATCCGTACTTCGTCTGCGTGTACGAAAACGAAATAGAGAGGAGCATAGAGATAATATTATGTAGGAGAGGAGTTAACGAAATTTCGTTCGTTTGTTTGCGAAGTTTCGTTTTAGATAAAGAGAGTAGACCCCCTGCACCCTTACGCAGTCGAAATTCCGCGGGCTCGTACGAAGCGATTTGCTTCCTCGTTTCTAATTCGAACCGCTAGGATATGGAATGCCCTTCCAGCTTCCGTTTTCCCTACCTCTTTCAATATAGGTACCTTCAAATCAAGAGTGAATAGGCATCTTCTAGGCAAGCGCGCTCCACCTTAGGCTGCATCACCACTTGCAAGCAAGTCTGATTGCACACAAGCGCTAGCCTATATATTTAAAAAAAAAAAATTTGTTTGATACTGTCGCGTCGCGTCGCGTTGTGTCGAGTCGCGATGTCGCGTTTGTCGCTCACGCAGGACAACGGGTAAGATTTACTAGCATACAAAAGATAAACCCAGTTACGTATCAAATTCCGCAATCACGACCTCGTCAACGATTTTTGACGACCTCCGCACTGGCGCAGTGTTGAGCGCTGTTGTCTTAAAGTGGGAGGGCCCGGGTTCGATCCCCGACTGAGTCAATTTGGGATTTTACAAATTTCAGAATTTTCTCCGGTCTGGCCTGGTGGGAGGTTCGGCCGTGGCTAGTTACCACCCTGCCGGCAAAGACGTGCCGCCAAGCGATTTAGCGTTCCGGTAAAAATCAGAAATTATAAATTCCCAAATTGACCCTGCCGGGGATCCAACCCGGGACCTCCGCACGTTAAGACAAGAGCGCTACACACTGCGCCACGGAGGTCGTCAAAATGGTGTCGCCCGTGTAGAAAGTAGAAACCGATTAGAGGTATGGGTTTAATATAACTGCCATACCTGTAACAGGTTAGCCCGCTACCATCTTAGACCGCATCATCACTTACCATCAGGTGTGATCGCAGTCAAGGGCTAACTTGTAGTTGATAAAAAAAAACCTAAACCAAGGCAATTGAAGTATCAATTAGAGTAATAGGTAATGCTCCAGTAATCGCTATCGTATTAATCGCGCTAATGAATTTGTTAAGCAGTCAATAGGTACCTACAACGTCCAATAGATAACAGTATAACTAATTAACTAATCGATGGCTCTTAATTTCAAAGCTGTAAAGTTCATAATTCGTCCACATTACATTACTAAATATGTACTTTATAGACTGTATCATTGGGGTACGATCTGACTTATTGCTCTACACGTTTCAGTTGGAATTTAAACACTATTGCATGTAGTTACGATTGAGTTTAGCATGAAAGCGGCCTCACTTGTGTTGTATGTATCCCCTAATTAATCACTTCAATATAAAAGTGGCTCAACTTAGAAAAGAAACAAACTGAAAATGAATTGAAATTATCGATTGCTAAGCACTCATAACAGAGAATCATAATATTGCTAAGAATTTCATTTTGTGGCTAAAGCATTATGAATGTAAAGAGTAAACTAGGTAACTCACTGTCTTTTTTTTTTCTCATAAGCAATACTTTTTATAAGTTTTATCCTTCCCTAGTAAGTTTAGGTAAAATTAAAATTGTTATCAATGTACTCGAATACATGCGGATAAATTAGATCCATGCATGGTAAATACTACAAAACGGAATAAGATCCTTAGCTCCTTGAACAAAATTATTAAATAAACATAGATATAAAATAAACTTTTCAAAATATACACGATATTCAAGGACCCTTGATTTTACTAATATTGTAGTTATTCTGACTTAGGTAACTTTTCAACTGCTAATGCGGAAATAATATAGTTGTACAGATCATTTCTGCCTTACTTTATCCGGAATTAGAGCAGGGTCCAATTTATTGGTCGATTAATATAATATTGTTATTATAGATTTCTCATAATGTCATGTAGGTAGGTATCTACCGAATTCTGGTATGATATTCTCATTAATGTAGAATTTTAGTACCTTGTTCTGGCTGTAACAAAGTTAAAGTCAAAGTCAAGTCAATAATATAGGTATCTACACAATGAATGTCGATTTTATAATGTAGTGAACTTTGATGGTGATAATTTACGACGATATCTTAAAACTAAAACGAGGGTTCAAAACGCGCTACAATTCAATAAGATTTTATGAACTCTTAAATTTAGAAGGGGCACAATTATAGTCCGCTACTTTAAAAAAACCAAACCTATTCCCAATGCAACGCCAGGCCACTGGTGGTACAGGTCTCAGTGGCAAATGAGAAGAGTAGTCATACCGCTGTCCAAGTGTGGAATGGAACGCCAAAGACCTTAAATCCAATACATGAATTCCAGGGCTCAATCGCTATATATTATAGCGACCACGAAATCAAATTACACTTACACTTATAGTCACTCTTACTTACACTCAGAAGATGTTGACTCAATAATGAAGGATTGTATTCATAGTTCAAAAGTAGCAGAATTCAATAAAGCTCGACGCGGCCAAACTTGTCGGGTCGTTGGCGAGCGTTACCATTGCAAATGACGTCTGCACAAGTTAGTGTTGTTTGTTGTGCTGTTTGGTGTTGTGATTGCACTTCATCTATGCGAAGCCAGGTAGAGGCTACGGTTTATTTCGCTTTGATATAACCCGTTGGTACTAATCCATTCTAATATTATAAATGCGAAAGTAATAATGTCTGTCTGTCTGTTCGTCTGTCTGTCTGTCCTGCCTCTCGCTGTCATTTGTAATGCATGGTTTCAGTCTGATGGAACAACCACCATATTTTCACCACCATATAATCCATATAAATATTATAAATGCGAAAGTTTGGATGGATGGATGTATGTATGGATGTATGTTTGTTACTCAATCACGCTCCAACGGATGAACGGATCTGGATGAAATTTGGCACAGAGATAGATTATAGTCTGGAATAGCACATAGGCCACTTTTTATCCCGGAAAATTAAAGAGTTCCCGCGGGAACCGAAAAACCTCAATCCACGCGGACGAAGTCGCGGGCATCAGCTAGTATATTATATTTACCACACCTCGCTCCTAGCGATTAATAATAATTATTCCCTGAGTTAAGAGCACGTTAAGCCGTCGGTCCCGGTTATTATCACTAACATGATAATAGTCGTTAAAGCCCGCCAACCCGCATTGGAGCAGCGTGGTGGACGTTAATGGGCTGTAGTGTTGGTAGTGGAGTTAAAAGAACACATCCGAGGCACCAAATTCGAGAACAATGGCGAGGTCATGACTGCGGTAGAGGTGTTTTTTTAGACTTGGGAGAAATATTATTTTTAGATACCTTGAAAAGCTATAATATTCCAATACTAGCTGATGCCCGCGACTTCGTTAAGTTTTTTTAATTCCCGCGGGAACTCCTTAATTTTCCAGGATAAAAAGTAGCCTATGTCACTCTCCAGGTCCTCAACTATACCTATTTCAAAAATCACGTTGATCCGTTGCTCCGTTGTGGCGTGATTGAAGGACAAACCAACAAACAAATAAACCAACAAACAAACACACTTTCGCATTTATAATATTAGTATGATTGATGTAAGTAGATTACGTTGAAAAACAAAATATTAGCTTGTATAGATATTTTATTCTTGTGGTTTTTATGAATGATATTACCGAAAACTTTTTGATCGCCCCTCGTTTAAGCTTTATGCATTCAGTAAATAGTCGGAAAAATACAGTCATAGCACAGAATATGTAATATTACGTTGGTCATAGCTTTGTTCGTGCCGAAATAATAATGCAGTAACATAATACTATTGCACGCTGCATTTACGTACATTAGAAACGAAGCTGCAGAAAGCTTAGACCGTTTTAAACTTCTCGCTGCAGCATTAGCATTGCTAATGAGGCACATGTTTGTAGTCCGACAAACTTATCTGACCCGGTGACAGCGTCGCTAGTATCTATGAAAAATAAAATAAAAACAAAAACTAAACAGGCATAAAAATTAGTTCCAATTTTGGCCACCGGATCAGATAAGTTTATGGGACTTATAGGGCTTAACGCATTAACACTGACAGTAATTATACGTTAAAGAACAAGTATTTTAAAATGAGTTCCCAGAAGACATATTGGAGATGTCTCTAAACAAGTTCAAAAACAGTAAAACGGAAACTAATTGAAATGTCTTATTATAGTGTAAAGGAGTATTTGAATGATAGGCAGCCATGGGTATGAATTGTTCCAGCGGCAAGGTATAATTAAGTAATCCATATAAATATTATAAATGCGAAAGTTTGGATGGATGGATGTATGGATGTATGTTTGTTACTCAATCACGCTCCAACGGATGAACGGATCTGGATGAAATTTGGCACAGAGATAGATTATAGTCTGGAATAGCACATAGGCTACTTTTTATCCCGGAAAATTAAGGAGTTCCCGCGGGAACCGAAAAACCTCAATCCACGCGGACGAAGTCGCGGGCATCAGCTAGTTTCCTATATTTGTGAGATGGCGATAATAAAGAAAAAGAAAAACCCGACTGAGTTTGTTGTAGGCTCTTCTCAGACCAGAACGCGTTTGGAACCCTCGTAACTTTAGTCTTAAGATACCGTTGATAATTATCACCATCAACTCTTATTCTTTGTAAACATGACGTTCAGAAGGTGTACTTTGTAGGTACCAATTTTGAATAAAGATGATTTGAGTTTGAGTTTGAGTTCCTAATAATCTTTTAAAAGCGCAGCTATTTAATAAGTACAAGGAAGAGCTGTCAAAAATGCTCCGCGTGATATAAAATCTCGAGAGCTTCATACTACAGCTGCTCCCGACATAGTTACACGGAAAAATGCTCCCCCTCCGCCCCTCACGTTGTCACCTTGGGAAATTTTATAGTCTACAACATATTCTCACCTAGCGCGCCGCTGGTATTTCACAGAGCTCCTTGCTTGTGGCACAAGTTGTAAGAAATACCGACAGCGATTAATTTTTTTTACTAGTGTTACGTCACAAGACCACAGCCAACCATAGAGCGCCAATCCGAGCCAAGCCAAACCACAACTCAAACTATCGGACGCCGGACGCATTCTTACTTACCAACATACATTTTCTTATCGACATCAATTTTTTTTAGTAAATATACATAAGTAAGTACGACTATATACTTACAATAAATGACGGTTAAAAAAATAAATAAATGCAATAATAATGACTAGCTTTTAGTACAGTGTTGTGGCACTATTCGATTCCAACATTTTGGCGATTCAAATGAATGGTTTGCGTAGTACATTTCAAATAATAAAAAGCTAATTTTTAATACAGTTGCTCAAAAAGTGGCGTATTGCAGGGACGTATAGCGTTCGGGATGTGGGCTATTACATACTCGTGCTTTTTTTTTACCTTTCCCGAACTCGTGCGTTCTCTTTCCCAACTGTCAAAATAATGTCTATTAAAAAGAAAAACCAACCATGAAGTTTTTACTAAAAAAATTCATAAAAGTTTTTATGATTCATGCAAATACGTATATTTATAAAAGAAGCTACTAATTTGTTTCAATATCAGATTTAATGATTTGATTGAATGAGTTTGGTTAGGTTTCATTTCATTTCATCTCATTAAATTTCATTTTCATTTCATATCAATAAAAAAATTCTACTGAAGACTTGGCTGTATGGGCATAGTTCCCTTTGCCTATCAGAATGGGTGAAGAAAAAAAAAACTCTGCTTATATTCTACGGTTGGCGCCATTTTTATGACAAATATACATGAACAATCATACGAAATTAATAATAGTTTGTCTCAAACAGTAAATATGCAACCTAAAACTTCCCCAGTTAGTATAAAAAAACCGGCCAAGTGCGAGTCGGACTCGCGCACCGAGGGTTCCGTACAAACCTGTAGTAAGTTTTAAATTATTAAAAAAAAACTACTTACTAGATCTCGTTCAAACCAATTTTCGGTGGAAGTTTGTATGGTAATGTACATCATATATTTTTTTTATTTTTATCATTCTCTTATTTTAGAAGTTACGGGGGGGGGGGACCAACATTTTACCACTTTGGAAGTGTCTCTCGCGCAAACTATTCAGTTTAGAAAAAAATGATATTAAAAACCTCAATATCATTTTTGAAGACCTATCCATAGATACCCCACACGTATGGGTTTGATGAAAAAAAAATTTTTGAGTTTCAGTTCTAAGTATGGGGACCCCCAAAATTTATTGTTTTTTTTCTATTTTTGTGTGAAAATCTTAATGCGGTTCACAGAATACATCTACTTACCAAGTTTCAACAGTATAGTTCTTATAGTTTCGGCTGTGACATACGGACGGACAGACAGACAGACAGACAGACAGACAGACAGACAGACAGACATGACGAATCTATAAGGGTTCCGTTTTTGCCAAATTTGGCTACGGAACCCTTAAAACTGTACCAATTTCAATGTACTTATATGTGAATTATAACTTTTATAAGAAATAAATGTTAAGTTAGTTGAGTTTATTGTGTTTTTATTATTTTATTAAATTGCTTCATTTTTTCGCAACTGTATTAAAAATAGTCGTTCAGTACACGTGCGGAACCGTCATTGCAACTTGTTCCAATTACTGTCAACCCTCGCTTTCGGCTGCGCCTCGGCTCGGGTAGACATTTGTCGGAACTCTTTGCAATGACAGCCTTTCCACACTTGTAATGAAATATACTATTGCATTGTAGTGTTACAAGCCCCGCTGATTGTCAGATATGCAAATAATTATGTAATTGCGACGATTGTACGTTTTCCGCAGCCAATAAAAAGCTCGCATCAATCATAGCAGGGGCCACACTTACCTACAACGCTTAAAGCAATACCTAAGCAATATTACTGAAAATTACAGTTTGATGTCACGTACCTTGTACGTTCCTAAAATAAGGACTAAAACTAGTGGTTCGCCCCGAACTGAGACCTCGCGGTATCACAGAGCGCCATCTATTGACATCATTGTGAAGTTCTGTTAAAAGTACTGAAGCACATTAAAAATTAAATTATTTCGTTTCCTTATTATATTTATCTAATTTTAGTATTTGTTGTTCAAGTACAGGATATAATTCAAATAATTGATCAAGTTTCAGGCTCAGCCTTTCAGAAAATTGAGAGTTCTGAGGTCAACTTTGGACGTTAGAAAATCTCCACTTTGAAAGCCCCCCCATTTCGTCAAATTTAGGGGAAAAATTAAAAAAAATATATTTTTGGACTCTTTTCCTAATTATCTTTAAAATTGTATACCGCAACCCAATGTAACCATATAAAAATATTTTACTTCGCATTCGCTTCTATGAGAGCCCCCCTGAAATAAAGATTTTTATAATTTTTTAAGCCATATTCGGTGGGAGGCCATCGGTTTACATATTATATTTAAATTTGAAGTAATTACGTTCAGTAATTCAGAAGTTATAAGGCTCTGACAGACGGACGGACAGACGGACGGAGGGACAAGTGCCAATTCACTCATGTAGACTCAGAGACCTTCGCTTCGCTCGGTCAATAATTCTGAAACACGAAAGCCAACAACAATGGAACAAAGCTTTAAGCATTGGCAGTATGGTCTCGCATCGCCTATGACTTGGGCCACGTCTTCACACGTTCGCGCGGCCGAGCGTTTTACACTAGACTCTGATATGCGACTCCCTCGAGGCCTCTCGCAAAATAACTTTTAGTGAGGTATTTTTATTAACCGTTCGCTTTGAGTATCGCAAATGGTGGATTGAGCGATATTCAACTTTGTAATGCGTGAATTATTCATATTCCGCGCGTTAACTTTCGTCAAAAGAGCGAAATGTTATATTTTGAATATTTTTAAAATGGAAATGATTGCTTTCCGGGAATGATTTCTTTTATTCTTTGTTTTTGCTGATATGGTATTATTATGTACATGATTACGCGTGTGTACTATGTACTTTTATTACTCGGATACATAAAGATAAGAATTGACGACCTCCGTGGCGCAGTGTTGAGCGCTGTTGCCTTAACGTGCGGAGGTCCTGGGTTCGATCCCCAGCAGGGATCGGAAATATATAATTTCTGAATTTCCCTGGTCTGGCCTGCTGGGAGGCTTCGGCCGTGGCTAGTTAAGACCCTACCGGCAAAGACGTGCCGCCAAGCGATTTAGCGTTCCAGTGCGATGCCGTGTAGAAACCGAATAGGGGTATGGGTTTAATATAACTGCTATGCCCCTAACAGGTTAGCCCGCTACCATCTTAGACTGCATCTTCACTTACCATCAGGTGAGATCGCAGTCAAGGGCTAACTTGTAGTGGATAAAAAAAAGACAGACACACTTTTGCTTTTATAATATTGGTTTGCATTTACCGGAAACTCTTTAGTATAATATGAATAAGCTGTATACTACTATCGCCTCCTAGCAGTAAGGAGACAAAAAAAGGCAATGCAGTCCTAAGAAAAACGAAATAGAAAATTAAAAGCTAAGTGGTAAAATGTTGAGAGAGGCGTCCAGAGGCGGCATTAGCGCCTTATCTCGCATAAAACACAATTACGTCACAGCAAAGCTCTTTACTGCTGCAGTCTCCAGCAATAAGTATAGTTAGTGCACAAACTTGCGGGACTTGCCAGATGCCCGGCTGGTAAACTACAAGATTTTCCATAAACGACCTTTGAGTTTTGCGGATTTTCTGCATATCACACCTTGTTACATCTAGCCAGGTCGCCTAATAAAACGAGGTTTTAAAAAGTTGAAACTTAAAATTCTTTGAAATCCATATTAATATGAATACAATGAAATATTGTAAATTTTTGTTTTCGTGGGCAAATAAATTAATTATAATCTATCTATCTACTACCTAGCATTTTAAATACAAAAGTGAGTATGGACTCTGGCTGTCTGTCGGTCCGTTTGTCTGTCTGAAGTCCTTACTAGCGCGCGGCAGAATTTTTCCTGCAAAAGCCGCGTGTTGTTGCCGCGCACTTGCTGTGCTATGTTTGAACACACCTTAAGAAAATAGTGTAATGGGTGGAGTTTCACCCTTTATATATTTAAGGTCTAACCCCACTTGAGATGCACGGAGCAACGCGGCACGTAACGGCAAAAATTTGTATGATTTTGTATGGGGCCGCGTCGCCAGTGCGTCTCCGTGCCACGTCACTTAAGTGGGCCCAGCTCCATACAACCTCATACAAATAATACTTGCCGCTACGTGCCGCTTCGTGCCGCGCCTTTTATTTATTTATTGCTTAGAACAGAAATATAGTGGACAAGGAAGCACTTTTCTCTATAAGAGATAGACTCTACCAGTCTCTACATCGAACTACCTATAGTTCAAACTTAGGACTTGGTCCCATCTGCCCCGCTGGCTCTGCCCCGCTAACGGGGCAGTTGGGAAAAATAGTGCCATCGGCCCCGCTAGCCTCGGCGTAGTCGCTTAACGGGGCAGATGAAACTTTTTCAAACATATTTTGTGTCATTTGCCCCGCTACGCTTCCGTAAGAAACTTACGAAAAACTTTATTTTTGTTTTTTACCTATAAATGTAAAAGTTTGAAGTTTGGCAATAAGTCAACACTATAAAACATTATAAATAATATCCTAAACAGCTACATTGATTAGTCTTTTTATATCATAGTCAAAAATTAAAATTACCAAACAAGATCATTATAAAGTATATTTACTATCACTAAAAAAATCAACACCTTTAAATAATTTCCAAATCAGCTACATTGATAAGTCTTTTATATCACAGATTATAAATAAATAAATAAATTATAAAATGAATGAACGAGAAGTTTAATTCGCTATAATCCGCCACAGCAGACCAATCTATGTGGTACAGTGCGTGTCCTTCGCCAATAGCATGCGAACAACCACCACCCAGCAATTCGCACCGGCACCGCACCACACCACACAAATCCTCCAAATCACTCTCAACGTACGTTTCACTCCGAAACCGGAGCATCTTCAGGAGATGTTGACTCGACAATGCACGATTGTAAACAACAATCGTTCATTCAACAACAATCGTGCATTGTCGAGTCAACATCTCCTGAAGATGCTCCGGTTTCGGAGTGAAACGTACGTTGAGAGTGATTTGGAGGATTTGTGTGGTGTGGTGCGGTGCCGGTGCGAATTGCTGGGTGTTGGTTGTTCGCATGCTATTGAAGGTGAAGGACACGCACTGTACCACATAGATTGGTCTGCTGTGGCGGATTATAGCGAATTAAACTTCTCGTTCATTCATTATCATGGACTTCCGCAAAGTAACGCCTGCTTCATGCCTGCTTCGATTGAATAAATTATAAAAATCTAAAATCTACAAAAGAAGAACATCATGAAGTAAATTTATTACTACCTACTTATTACATACTTCAGACTACTAAAATCACATTTAGGTTATAATTTGCAAACAATTAACGGAAGAGGTCATCCGTAAATTACGTCACACACAAGCACCACACAAGCCACTTTTCTTCTTCTTTTCTTGATCTTGTTTTGTAATGTTGATTTTTTACTGTGTTTTTTAACCTGTGATATACATAAAAAGGCTAATCAATGTTGCTGTTTAGGAAATTATTTTATAATGTTTATAGTGTTGATTCTCTTTTTCTTAATATTATTTTTGTTCAAAAAATTAAAGCTGATTATAATATTCAAACTTTTTCATTTATAGGTAAAAAAACAAAAAAAAATTGGCAGTCATCGGGACTGCCGATAGAAGTGAAAGCAAATATAAAAATATTTAAAATAATTAAAATATAAACCTTAAAACTAAGGCATTAAAGTTTAACAAATGTAGTATATTTAAGAATGTCTTAGTAACAACGCGAGCATGTCGGTGTTCGCTAGCATGTCGCTGTTCGCGTGCACGTCAGTGCGAGGTGTTGGTGACGCAAATCCACAAGTTTACCCCCTACCAAAAAGTTCTCAACGCGCCTAAAGAAGTTTTCACTTCAATAAGTTATTCGTAAGTTCCTTACGGAAGCGTAGCGGGGCAAATGGCACTTGATCGGTGTGGAAAAGTTTCATCTGCCCCGTTAAGCGACTACGCCGAGGCTAGCGGGGCCGATGGCACTATTTTTCCCAACTGCCCCGTTAGCGGGGCAGAGCCAGCGGGGCAGATGGGACCAAGTCAAACTTAGTAGGTATCTGACTTAACACTGTTGCACAAACTGTTCTAACTATTCTTAAAAAACTTTATATTGAACTTAAACTCATTGCAAGTTGTGTATTATATTTATAATATATTATGTAGGTATATTATGTATTTATTAAAAAATAAAAAAAAATTATTAAATGTATTTAATAAAATAGATAATTAAAACTAGAAACCTTATATGAGTTATATTAAAATTTAAAATATAAACCTATTTATTAAAAATTTTTTTTTTTTTTTTGTTCGTCATTCTTACTCATACAGGTATATTTAAATGTAAGCCATCATTTTGTCAGCCCTAACGCAGACTTCGGTCTATTTGGGCTGCAAATTACAAACGCCAGCCTCTGTTTTTGGTCTAGTGCTTTGGTCTGTAAAATTGTGGTGTAATTTTAGTTTTTTTAAAAGGCATCAAATAAATAAATAAATAAATAAAAATAAACCCTTGGCAGTGGGAAAGGTTGTAAAGGAAGAATAGTTAGGAACAACAAAATATGAGGTGGAATGAAATGAAATATTATCATAAACTAACACAAATATACACAACAATGACATAAATATATACATAAATAAATACATACCTACATAATTATGACATGATACATAATGATAGAACAGATAAGAACATATTATTATTATACGAGTATAAGCTGTGTTGTAAGCTGGCACTGCAAGTGATTTTAACTTGACACGAACGCACTGGCATCACACGAGGAAAAGCCTCGTGAAAACGCTCACGTAAGTATGAAGGGGAAGATGTATTAATGGGGCTAGACCTTAAGTAGTCCGTGCACTGACCGTTGATTTATTGTGGGTTAGTTTACAAAGTACTTTAGTAAGCTGATAAATAACTTCAAGACCGACAGCTTAAAATAGCACATTCAAAAGGCCTGGCACAGGAATGTACATGAGAACTAAATGAAAAACTAATTTCCCTACAAAGGCGCCGACACTCGCCAAAAAACAGCTTGTGTTAAGGCAGATAAGACTTGGAACACGCTATGGACATCTCTCATGTAACAAGAACTAGTAAATCAGACGCCATTAATACCCAGGGGGCATACAACCATCGCTTAAATCCGTATTGTTTTAATATTGTTGACGTTCGTGTTTTAGAATAATTATAATCCTTATTTGAGGGATGTTACGGTACGCGACATAAAACTGTAATTTTTAAATAATACTTCTTTAAGCGATGCAGATGGTAGTTGCCTCCCTGCATACATACACGAAGAAAACAAATTATTATTTTAGACGAAATTTCAGTTAAAGCAGGGTTGTAGCACCCAAGGGGGGAAGGCGGATGTGTTGAAAGTATTTCGCTGTTATAGTAACAGTATATTGCCTACAGCGAAAGATGACATACCTACTTACTCTATCCTTCTTACTATTACCAGAACTCTGTGCTATTACAAGCTGCATTGCACTAACTTTTTGCCCACCAAACATCTCTTGTAGCACAAGTTGATGTTTTTACATCCATAATTAAGATTTTTAAGTCTTTTGGTAAAAAGTGTAAGTGAAAGGAAGTTTAGTAGAAAGTAGTTGTTTCAGGAAGTATTTAACAATAACCATCGATAGTGCAATCGACCCTTAAAAGCTAGCATCAGTTAATGGAACAAGTCAGTATTCTTACATCCCTCATCCGAATCAACTTTCAGAACTGGTGGTAGATTCTCACGACTCATAAGTGGCACAAGTTTTTCTACGTGAAATAAATCATTTCATTTCATTTCCTTATTTTAGATTATAAGTCAATCTGGGATAAACTGTAGAAGAACCCTGATAAAAAGAAAGAAGCGTAGCAGACAGACAGATAGATAGATACAATTTTGCATTTATAATACTAAGATGGATTTAGTCATTCACAGTATTTAATCAAAGCAAAAGCGCGTACCTACCTACCACCGAATCGCGACTCGTTACAAAGTTACCCCGTCGGCTGAGGTTATCTCGCTTTCACGAACAATTGAATAATGAAATAAAGCGTTGAATTATATTTCAGTTTCGGTTTAAGGCTTGGACAGATACAACTCGTAGCGGTCTTTCTAATCTCCTGCTGTGACTCTTGAATTACGCTAAAATCAATGATCAGACACGTCTCTCATTGTTTTTTTACGTGACGGAACCTATACCTACTCTGTGTTAACTGAGTCACTAGCCTTAATGAAAAGTTGCTCGAACTTGCATTGACATTACAATTTTATATTTTACCGAATTTATCACATATTGATAATATTATTACATTCGTACGTACGATCAGTAACGTCTGCGGTGCAAATTAACAATCATTTCATTGGGTATTTATGTCGATAAATAAGTTATACTTAGCAATGATTTTTTACAAAAATGGTGTCATTAATACAAGCGTTCATTGTGTCGTACTGCTCTGCAGCTGCTGTCGTCCCGCTTTGCGTTTGACTAAGGCCTTATCTCAGAAACGCTGTGGAGCGACGTATCTGCTTAGGTGTAGCCGGGGAACTGAAGGAAAATATTGAGGAGGTATTTTTGTCTGCGTTGATTAAGTTGATTTATTCTCGCGGGAGCGTCCGGGATAAATAACCTATGTCTATACCAAATTTTATCAAATTCGGTTGAAAAGACAAGACACTAAAGAGTAGCAGATAGATAGACAGACCCACTTTCGCATCTATAATACTAATACTACTAATATTAGTATAAATAATACTAATATTAGTATGGATACTAATAGACGTGGAGGAAGTGGGTCGATGTGAAATGCATAGAACCGTGTACGTGTTCTCTTGGGACAACTATACCTATACGATAAGCAGCGGATGCAAACAAACTTTGATTAATTTTCCAATTGAAGACTACTTAACTTACTTTAAGATTACTAGGTATATTATCTCCGAGTAACATTTAACTGACGAATAAAGAAATTTTGACAGAATTATACTGTACAATAACTGCCAACGCATAAGACATGCGTTCAAAAATATGTACGACTAGCTGATACCCGCGACTTCGTCCGCGTGGATTGAGGTTTTTTGGTTCCCGCAGGAACTTTTTAATTTTCCGGGATAAAAAGTAGCCTATGTGTTATTCCAGACTATAATCTATCTCTGTGCCAAATTTCATCCAGATCCGTTCAGCCGTTGGAGCATGATTGAGTCACAACATCCATCCAAACTTTTGCATTTTTAATATTAGTATAGAAGTATAGATATCAAAAATAACAACTATTTTCCCGCGAGCTTTCAGCCTATGCGTTTTGTTCGCATCTACTTGTAAAAGTTGGTACTTTCAGCGTTTTAATGTTTCCGCAATGAATAATTACTTTCATTGTGTGTTTTGTTCTATGTTCCAGCTCCTTGGACCGTTCTTAAGATGCCGAGCGTTCCTGTTTTGTTCTGTATTACAATCTAATTTTGTAGAGTCCCATAACGACCTCTCTGACGCAGTGGTGTGCTACTACTACTACTACTACTACAGCCCATCAACGTCCCACTGCTGGGCACAGGCCTCCACTCTGATAGGAGAGAGGGAATTAGAGCTTCGACCCACCACGCTGCTCCAATGCGGGTTGGCGGGCTTTAAGCACGTTAAGCCGTCGGTTTCGGTTATTATCACTAACATCTGATAATAATAATCGTTATTAACCTAAGAGTTGAAATAGTAAATCGAGTAGTATGCGGAAGGACCTGGGAACCCACCGCATTATTATCCCAAGAAAACTCCTACCATTATGTGATTCATGGAAAGGGGTCACGACCCTCAGCAATGAGGAATACGAAGCATAGATAGAGAAGTTGTTCACAAACAATTTCGTGTTTCGTATTGCAATAACAAATAATAATGGCCACGTCTGGTCTGTCTGGTGTTTGTCTGGTGGGAGGTTTTGGCCGTGGCTAGTTACCACCCTACCGGCAAAGACGTACCGCCAAACGATTTAGCGTTCCGGCTACCATCTTAGACTGCATCGTCACTTACTATCAGGTAAAATAGCAGTCAAGGGCTAACATGTAGTGGATAAAAAAAAAGTTGTTCACAAACAATTTCGTGTTTCGTATTGCAATAACAAATAATAATGGCCACGTATTTTAAGGAGCCGAAATAACATTTCCGGCGGCCGTAATAATATTTTGGCGCGATGCCCGCCGTAAACTGATTCTTTTGGTTAGTGTTACGGTAACGAAGTTGAAGTAATGTGATCAAGTTTGGTCTCCGCAAATAGACTGAATCGGATAGTGAATTTTTGTCACCGTTTTTTAACAAATCACTGTTTTTGTCGTCTCTCTCTCTGCGTTCTCCGGAATTTTTAAAACCTTAATCCAGATTGGACGAAGTCAACCAACGAAGCGAATTTAATTTATAAAATCCAAAAGTTTTTTTTTTTTAAATATCAATGAACCTTAGCCTGATCTTAAGTCTTAACAATAATATATTTGGTTGTATATTTGGAAGGTTGGATATTTGTTACTCCTTCACACCAAAATGACCGGACCGATTAGGCTGAAATTTGGAATGCAGATATTTTATACTGTAAATTAATAGTTAGACTACATAAGATCCCGCAAAATTAAAGAGTTCCCGCTGGAACGAACAAACCTTAATCCACGCGGACAAAGTCGCGGGTATCATATAAGTAGTACTTTATACTAATACTAGCTGATGCCCGCGACTTCGTCCGCGTGGATTGAGGTTTTTCGGTTCCCGCGGGAACTCTTTAATTTTCCGGGATAAAAAGTAGCCTATGTGCTATTCCAGACTATAATCTATCTCTGTGCCAAATTTCATCCAGATCCGTTCATCCGTTGGAGCGTGATTGAGTAACAAACATACATCCATACATACATCCATCCATCCAAACTTTCGCATTTATAATATTTATATAGATTATAAATGCGAAAGTGCTTGTTGGTTTATTGGTTTGTCCTTCAATCACGCCGCAACGGAGCAACGGATCGACGTGATTTTTGGCATGGGTATAGTTGAGGACATGGAGAGTAACATAGGCTACTTTTTATCTCGGAAAATTGAAAAGTTTTCGAGGGAATCGAAAAAACTTAAACCACGCGGACGAAGACGCGGGCATCAGCTAGTACCTACCTAATGACTAAAATTTTAAAAAAATAACGCGCCGAATTGGGAACGTTTTTTGGAAGTCAGTTAAAAATTATTTTGCTTTTTAAATATCAATAAAACTTAGTCTACTTTTAAATACATAAATGGCAAACGTATATATTATTTATGTATAATATACGAACGAACAATTTCAGCTCCGCACCGCGCGGGTCGCAATCACATTCGATTGTAATGCAAATGGCCTCCAAATTGAAGACTGCGCGATACCCGCGTCTGCTCCGATCTAAACAATGTCTCGCCATACGAGGCTTTCCCGAAGAAAATTATTTTATAATCGATATTTTTTTCTTAATTAAGTAGGTCTTAATAAATTGCGAATTCATATTTTTATTTTACTACAAGATAGCCCTTGACTGCTATCTCAGCTGATGGTAAGTGATGATGCAGTGTAAGATGGTAGTGGGCTAGCTAGGGGTGCGTCAGTTATATTAAAACCCATTCCCCTACCTTCAAATCAAGTGTGAATAGTCATCTTCTAGGCAAGCGCGCTCCATCTTAGGCTTCATCACTACTTGGAAGCATGTCTGATTGCAGCCAAGCGCTAGCCTTCGAGTAGCGCGACGAAGTTCTTTAGTACATAAATATTAATTTCAAGTTCTAGTCGAGGTAAAAAGAAAATAATTATTCAGGTATAAATTTCTTATCATGATTTTTTTATCGATAAAAATCAAAAATTATTTTACAAAATTAGCTTAACACTTTTATTTTATTCACAATGATTCATTAAAATATATAATAGTAATAGCAAACTGAAATAATAATAATAACAGTCATCACGTAAACTATACATTAGACACTGTATAGCAAACATACATGAACTATACATAAAAATCTTACTCCACGCATTTTCGTTACGGACGTTTTTTGCAGAATAGGGTATCGTCCCATAAGGAACTTCGTTCCGAAAAAAAAGTTTACTGCATAGTCCCTATTCGTATAGTCTATTCGTGGTTATAAAAATTCGGAGATTCTGAACATTCTTCGTATGAGATACGAAGACTGTATGATGTATGAGAGACCAGACCACTTGACTATCTGTAAACCACTGTGTGGGACGCTGAGGAAGCTTGGTTTATCAAATATGGAGATCTTGGTGCATATGCGGATGCAAGGAAAGCCTACATGAAACAGAAACATCGCATGATATGGGAAATGTAGATGTGTATACTATGTGTTAATATAGTAGATTTTTTTTTATTCAAAAATTGAAACAGTTCATTTTGGTTAAGCAAAGGGAGTATGAAATGGTCGCTGTTGATGTATCTGTTATATAGTTAGGTTATTAAGTAATTAGGGTAGAATTTCTAAAGTTTATTGGTGCGGATACAAGTTAAGTATAATATTTTATATGTAGTTATATCATAACTGATAGGTATTTAAGTTTATAGTTATATCATGTATTGCTATTACGTAATGTTTTCTTAGTATATAATATTATATTGTATTACATTATATTATATTATTATACATTATATTATATTATTATACATTATATTATACCAACTTTATTATATTATATTATCATGATCTTTATATATTCAATTCATATCTGCGTATACATGTTGTTTGTTGTTTCTACTGTTCTGGACTTGATTTTTTATGTGATTGTACTATGCTCGATTTAAGTGTATATTATAGTGGAATACAGATAAGTTATGATTGTTGTAGGTTAGGTCGTTGGATGTGACGTCACCCGGGTCACAGCTGAAAATCAGCGTCCTGCACAAAACGTGCAAATGCAAGTTTTGATGTAGGGCATAAGGCTGAGCTGTACACCCATTCTGGGTGGTGTCACAGACAAGCATATTATTGGGTACAATAGTATAGAATATGATTGTTTGTTTGTGACACCATTATTGAATAAATTTATTTTCTTTCTTTCTTTCTTTCTAGATTATGTATAAATGTCACTGCAATAAAAGAAATTCTAGTGTAAAAAAACTGTAGAAACAGTGAAAAAGTTGCACTGCCCCTGTCAGCCACACACACACACACAGTTTCAGCTGCGAACTGCACCGCATGCAATCACATTCAATTGTGATGCAAATGGCCCCTGAATTGCGGGCTGCGGAACGAATGGCTACGTCATTTCTTAGTGTACAAGTTAGGTAAGCACGTCTTACCTAACACTTGCACTTTTATTATTTGTAAAGTCTTGCGTCTTATTACAATCCTGCTTAATATTGAACACTTAAAAGTGTGCTTTTTGTTGGTTTATCCTTCAATCACGCTGCAACAGAGTAGGTAACTAACTGATGTGATTTCCCGCATTGAAAATGAAAATGAATAATGAAAATGATTTATTTCATGTAGGACAACTTGTGCCACTTATGATAAGTCGTAAGAATCTATCACAGACATACCCCATTGATTCAGTTAAAGACCTGGATATTGACTCTGTTTGTCTCGGCAATTTAAAGAGTTCCCACAGGAACTCTAAATATTACAAGCGAAGTCGTCATCATCATCTAGTTGACATATTATTTTTAACCAACTTCCAAAAAAGGAGGAGGTTCTCAATTCGGCACGTATCTTTTTTTTATCTTAGGTATTTATTATATCGTATAGTCTTTACTATTACCTATTCTGTGGCATAACTTCGCACTGCCCCTGTCGGCCACACACAGTTTCAGCTGCGAACTGCACCGCATGCAATCACATTCAATTGTGATGCAAATGGCCTCTGAATTGCGGACTGCGGAACGAATCGCTGCGTCACTGCTTAGTGCACTAGGTCGGTAAGAACGTCTTAACTAACTCTTATTTGTTACATCTTACATGTACTAATAATAATAATAAATAATAATAAAGTTTTTATTTAAAGGCATATAGAACCCAGTATAAAATAAGTCAATACAAATACAGTACATAATATAAAACATTGAAACTTACGGCTAACTGAAATGGTTAAAAAACTCATTTCAGATGTGGCAGGTCCCAGGTACTTTCTACTTTCTGTTCTTGTCTACTAAATTGTTTGTTTCTTGTAACAATCTAATAAATAAATTAAAAAAATTGGCAGTCATAGGGACGATAGAAGTGAAAACGAATATATATTTTTTTGTTTTTATTTAAAAACCTTAACAGTAAGGCATTAATAGTAGATTAGTAGCCAAGGGTTGTAAGGCATCAATTGCAGCCCGAGATATTTAGGCGCACGAGCGCAGGGAGGGCGCCTATAGTTCGAGGGTGCAATTGATGCTTAGACCCGAGCTAACTACTCTGCTTTACATCTCGATTGTGAGGTAAAGTAGGTCCTTATTACCCCCAAATGGAGCTTGTAGGTGACCAATTAGCGCTCTAGGGTAATAATGTAGCTAGAAAAGCCCAAGGGCGGTAAGTAATTAAAAAAAAAACTCTTCACTCTTTCAAAAAGTTCGCGTACATCTAACCATCATACTTTTTTTAATTACTTACCGCCCTCGGGCTTTTCTAGCTACATTTTTACCCCAGAGCGCTAATTGGTCTCCTACAAGCTCCATTTGGGGGTAATAAGGACCTACTTACCGAATATGAGAGATGTAAAGTTTAATTACGAATGTAATATATTTATATTTAAAACCTTTTGTCTTCGTAACAACGCGAGCATGTCGCTGTTCGCGAGCATGTCGCTGTTCGCGAGCATGTCGCTGTTCGCGAGCATGTCGCTGTGCGCGGGAATGTCGGTATTCGCGAGCATGTCGATCACGCGAATCCACAATTTTACCCCCTACCAAAAAGTGCTTAAAAATTGATTCCTGTTCGTTAGTCTCGCTAAAACTCAAAAACGGCTTGACCGATTCAGATGGAATTTTTGTGTGTGTTTCAGTGGGTTCAGGGATGGTTTATATTCACAATTGGACCCGGTAGGGGGCGCTGTAATCAGGTTCTAGGTTCAGGGTAGGACGACGTCTACTGGGCCCAGTAGTTTGCAATAAAAACACTTTGGTGGGAGGCCTCGGCCGTGGCTAACACCCTACCGGCAAAGAAACCGAATAGGGGTATGGGTTTAATATAACTGCCATGCCCCTAACAGGTTAGCCCGCTACCATCTTCGACTGCATCATCACTTACCATCAGGTGAGATCGCAGTCAAGGGCTAACTTGTAGTAGATAAAAAAAAACCCCTTCTCATTCTCTCATAGCAGACTTAAGGCTCAGTAGCTGACCGGCGATAGTTTGAAAAGATTGTTTTTTTTTTTTTTAAATCTTTATTTTTGATGGGGCTTTATCACGTTGTGATTATGTCGCCCCCGTAAAAAAAAAAACACTTTTTATGACGATGACATTCGTCACTATATAAACAGGCATTAGACACGTTAACATTTCCGTAAAACAACGGGCACATACGGACATAAACTTAATCGCATCTACGCAAAAGCAACATGCATAAATCCTATCAATTTAAGATTTTTTGGTAATTACTTTTTGTTTTGAGTTAAATAACAAAGCAACTCATTATTAAACTTTAATACTACCCCTTTGAACTATTTAACTGAAAGCGTCATCTTATTTCTTAACGCTTCAACTCGTTATAAAGTTTTTTCCTCCGAGCCCGCGGTTATCTCGCTTTCACGAACAATTGAATAATGAAATTAAGCATTGAATTATATTTGAATTTTGTTTCAACTCCATGGCTGTGTGTCCATTATACTGCCTGGTCTGTTTATACGGTGACCATTGGCAACGATAAATGAAATGATACATGATTTATTTATTTCACGTAGGACAGCTTGTGTCACTTAAACCCATTGACTTACCAATACCTTAGACGCACAATCGAAACGCAAAAAACGGCATGGTCAAATTGTGCACAAATAGACATTGTGAACAATTTTCGCCTCAGTCGCGCATGAGTACACTAGGCGACAAAATGTCGTATGTGTCTAATTGTTATTACAAAATTGAACCCTAAATGTAAAGCTATATGGTTGGTTTTTGTTTGACCCGTTTGGTGTCTCAGTCTATATTATCTATAGCTGTGTTTGTATAAGCGATTGTGGACGCTTTTTGAGTATTAATTTGTAGGTAATGTTGTATCCTTAGTTGGTAAATCGATGCTTAAACCTAATAAGTCAAGACTCTACCACAGGTTTGGAAAGCTGTTCTACAGAGAAGAGCAAGAAACTCAGTGGTTGCTCAATGTCATCATCACACATTACTTGTCGCGTCTATGTAACCTACATGCGCTTTATAATTATCTATATAATTATCTGTATCATCAGTGTAAGAAATCGTAATCGTTTGCCAAACGGATAATTCAACCTGTTTCAGGAGGTCATAGATGCTTGCACGTCAAAAAGCATGTATGTACTCCATAAACAGTTCGAGTAATTCATTTCAAGTTGTCAAATGATTACGTTTTGATTAGACAAGTGGGTCTCAGAGGCCATAGTGCCAACGCATAAAGCCATATTGTTTCATTATTGTTGACTTGCGTGTTATAGAATTATAATCCTTATTTTAGGAACGTCAAGGTACGTGACATCAAACTGTCATTTTGAGTAATATTGCTTATGTATTGCTTTAAGCGTTGGCAGTATGGCCCCAGACGGTCCGGTAAAGCAGACGTGGTACAGTGGAAGCTCGCACCGACGCGGCCGGATGACGCATCTCCCTTTTGTTTTGTTTGGTTAGTGACGTCTATTAGGAAGTTTCACGGTTTTAATGTTTCCTTTCTGAATAATTAGATTGTGTATTTCGCCCGACGCCACAGTGGAAACAGCACACCGCAAGTATACTTTCATACAGTGGGTAGACGGCCATGCAAATGACAGACCCGGCTAGCAAAAGTTATAGCACAGAGAGAAACGTTACTCTCACTTATAGTTGATAGAGTTAAGAAACTTTTTTTTAAATATATTATAGGCTAGCGCTTGGCTGCAATCAGACTTGCTTGCAAGTGGTGATGCAGCCTAAGATGGAGCGCGCTTGCCTAGAAGATGCCTATTCACTCTTGCCTATATTAAAAGAGGAGGGGAGGAGGGGGAAGATGCATATAAATTTCACATAGTGTTAAAAAATTTAAAATTTGGCCAGTTTCTTCGGTCACGTCGCTGTCACCCCGCAGGGTTGCTCTGTCAAGACGCCTCCGTCGAACGACTGGTAGGAAAGAACCTCATTAGGCTGTGGTATAAATTGTATACAGAATGATTTATGCGTCTAGTTCTCGAAACAATACGAGTACGTTCGAGTAATAAACAGTAATAAACATAAAGTTGGAATAAGAAATCGACAATGATATTGCTCTTTCTCCATACAGTTGAAAACTTCAGCAAGTTCAAAGTTTGAGTTCCAAAATACTCAATAGTTTGCTCCATTGACATCATTCGAAATTTTAAATTCAAATAAAGTTGTACAAGTGCTTTTGAGTAGTCAAATGAATCTACCGCTTTATTATCTCAATCCAGCCTCCTTCTTCTTTTTTGAAGTCGTTAAAAAATGAAAGTTTATTGAAGTGATTGAACCAGAGCACGCAGGCGCCATACTGGCAACACTTAAAGCCATATTGTTTCATTATTGTTGACTTGTGTGTTTTAAAATTATAATCCTTATTTTAGGAACGCCAAGGTACGTGACATCATGATCAAACTGTCATTTTTAGTAATATTGCTTACTAGCTGATGCCCGCGACTTCGTCCGCGTATAATAAGTTTTTTCAATTCCCACGGGAACTCCTGAATTTTCCGGGATAAAAAGTAGCCTATGTCACTCTCCAGGTCCTCAACTATACCCATGCAAAAAATCACGTCGATCCGTTGCTCCGTTGCGTTGATTGAAGGACAAACCAACAAACCAATAAACCAACAAACCAACAAACAAACACACTTTCGCATTTATAATATTATTAGTGTATAAATCAGCGCTGTTATGGTGTATCTACACCATAACAGCATTACGCTGAGCCGATGCCCTTTTTGGAATTATTTATAAGTCACAGTCTAGTTTTTAAGTTATTTCTTTTTCTTTTGTCTGTGTTTGTGTTTGTAACTTCACTGTGTCTGGTAATTCCAAATAAAGATTTTATTTATTTATTTATTTATATTATTATGTTTAGTAAAATTAGTAAATTTGGATAGAAGCAGGCGTTTCTTTGCGGAAGTCCATGACATTAAAAAAACTAGAAGTTTAATTCGCTATAATCCGCCACAGATCTGATCAGATCTGTGGCGGATTATAGCGAATTAAACTACTAGTTTTTTCAATTAGTAAATTAGTAATTAGTATGATATGATTTTAGGAACGTCAAGGTACGGAACATCTAACTGTAATTTTTAGTAATATTGCTATAAGTATTGCTTGCGTTGGCTGGACTAAAATGTAGCAATTTATCCTCAACGGAGTATAGGCGATGTAATCATGCTTTGGCCCCGCGCCCATCGTGCACTGATTTTTGGGGCTACTGCGGTAACTAAGTTTAAGTAATACGATAAAGAAGGTCCTATAGAAAACGAGCTTACCTATCTATGTTTTTGTATTTAATTTATGATTTATTTCACTGCTGAAACATGAATAAACTAAAATCTAAATATTAAATCTATATATATAAAATTCAAAGTCCTGACTGACTGACTGACTGACTGACTGACTTATATATCAACGCACAGCCTAAACCGCTGGGGTTAGAATCTTGAAATTTTGACAGTAGGTTCCTTTTGTGACGTAGGCGCACACTAAGGAAGGATTTTTCAAAATTCCACCCCTAAGGAGGTGAAATAGAGGGTTAAAGTTTGTATGAAAGTCCGTCATTTCTCAAGTTATATCCATGAAACTTGGTATTTTGGCTTAAAGTAAAAAATAAAGAAGTACGTGTGTCACAGTTTTTCAAAATTCTACCCCCAAAGGGGTAAAATAGGGGTTGAAAGTTTGTACGAAAGTCATTCATTTCTCAAGTTATAGCCATGAAACTTAACATTTGGGCTTTCAGTTAGAAATGAAGAAGGATGTATTTCACCATTTTTGAAAATTCTACACCCAAAGGGGTGGAATAGTGGATGAAAGTTTGTAAAAAATTCCTTCATTTCTCAAAACATTTTTCAAGTTATATCAACGTCCTTGGTATTTTGGCTTTCAGTAAAAAATAAAGAAGTACTTGTGTCACAATTTTTCAAAATTCCACCCCCAAAGGGGTACAATAGGGGTTGAAACTTTGTATGAAAGTCCTTCATTTCTCAAGTTATAGCCATGAAACTTAGCATTTGGGCTTTTGGTAAAATAAGAATAAGTGTGCGTCAACATTTTTCAAAATTCCACCCCCAATGGGGTAAAATAGGGGTAGAAAGTTTGTATGAGTCCTTTATTTCTCAAGTTATAGCCGTGAAACTCAGCATTTGGGCTAGCGTACGTGTTTCAACATTTTTGAAAATTCCCAAAGGGGTGAAATAGGGGTTGAAAGTTTGTATGAGTCCTTTATTTCTCAAGTTATAGCCGTGAAACTTAGCATTTGGGCTAGCGTACGTGTTTCAACATTTTTGAAAATTCCCAAAGGGGTGAAATAGGGGATGAAAGTTTGTATGAACGTTTTTCAAATTATATCAACAAAACTTGGTATTTTGGCTTTCGTTAAAAAATAAAGAAGATCATGTGTCATAGTTTTTCAAAATCCTACCCCGAAAGGGTTCAAATAAGGGTCGAAAGTTTGTATGAAAGTTCTTCATTTTTCAAGTTATAGCCGTGAAACCTAGCGCTTGGTTTTCCCGTTAAATATGAAGAAGTATGTAATTCACCATTTTTAAAAATTCGATCCCCAAAGAGGTGAATTAAGGGATGAAAGTTTGTATGAAAGTCCCGCATTTCTCACGATATTTTTCAAGTCATATGTAACGAAACTTTGTATTTTGGCTTTCCGTAATACGTGTGTCCCAGTTTTTCAAAATTTCACCCCCGAAGGAGTAAAATAGGGGTTGAAACTTTGCATGAAACTCATTCATTTTTCGATCGCCAAGGCCGTTCAATAGAGTTTTTCCTTCAATCACACTGCAGCAACGGATCAACGTGATTTTTTGCATGAGTATAGTTGAGGTACCTGGAGAGTGACAAAGGCTCCTTTTTATCCCGGAAAATTAAGGAGTGCCTATGGGGAAAAAAACTTAAACGCTATTTAAAATTCAAAGTCCTGACTGACTGACTTATATATCAACGCACAGCCTAAACCGCTGGGGTTAGAAACTTGAAATTTTGACAGTAGGTTCCTTTTGTGACGTAGGCGCTCACTAAGGAAGGATTTTTCAAAATTCCACCCCTAAGGGGGTAAAACAGGGGGTGAAAGTTTGTATGAAAGTCCGTCATTTCTCAAGTTATATCCATAAAACTTGGTATATGAGCTACGGGTAAAAAATTCAGAAATACGTATTTCACAGTTTTTGAAAATTCTACCTCTGAAGGGGTAAAATAGGGGTTGAAAGTTTGTATAAAAGTCCTTCATTTTTCAAGTTATAGCCATGAAACTTGGTATTTGGGCTTCAGGTTTAAAATTATGAAATACGGATTTTACAGTTTTAAAAATTTCTATCCCCAAGGACGTCAAATAGAGAATTTGTCTTTCAATCACGCCGCAACAGAGCAACGGATCGACGCGGCGCGATTTTTTGCATGGGTATAGTTGAGTAGGCTGGAGAGTGATGTAGGCTTCTTTTTATCCCGGAAAACTAAGGAGTACCTGTGGGAATTAAAAAACTTATGCCACGCGAACGAAGTCGCGGGCGTCCGCTAGTTAGATATAAAAAAACCATAATCTAAATCCATACTAATATTATAAATGCAAATGTGTGTCTGTTTGTCAGCTACGCTTTCACGGCCCTTCTGTTCAACAGATTTTGATGAACCAGGAAGGACATAGGATTATTTTATTCCGGGAAATTAAAGAGTTCCCGCGGGAATTAAAACAAAATTGGCAGTCATAGGGACTGCCACAGATCAGAGAATCTGCCGATAGAAGTGACAACAAATAATACATTTTTATTTAATTATTTTAAATATAATAAAAAAATATATTAAAAAAAAATTATTAAAAGATAAACCCTAAAACAAAGGTATTAAAGTTTAATTACGAATGTAGTATATTTATATTTAAGACCTTTTGTCTTCGTAACAACGCGAGCATGTTAGTGTCCGCGAGCATGTCAGTGTTCGTGAGCCTGTCGATGACGGTGACGCGAATCCACAAGTTTACCCCCTACCAAAAAGTGCTCAAAAGTGCGGCTAAAGAAGTTTTCACTTCAAAAACTTAATCCACGTGGAAGTCGCGGGCATCGACTAAGTAGTATCTTATACACGCTTCATCCCCACAACTCGATCCATATTGCGGATATAACATTTACACGCCGACCCTCGCAAATCCCCGCGGGTGAGTACGGCTATCGTTAAAATTATCCGCTGACGACCCCTGGGCAAACATCTTTAGATTGCCGAGTGGGAAGATATAGATGGGAAAAGGTGTGCTGTAATATGTTTTTATTGTTAACCGATTTTACGCTTGATCGGTATCTTGAGTATGTTTAGGGTACCGTACCTCAGTCGCCTATGTGTTATTTTTTTTTATCCACTACAAGTTAGCCCTTGACTGCGATCTCACCTGATGGTAAGTGATGATGCAGTCTAAGATGGTAGCGGGCTAACCTGTTCGGTTTCTACACGGCATCGTACCGGAATGCTAAATCGCTTGGCGGCACGTCTTTGCCGATAGGGTGGTCCATACTTAATATTATAAATGCGAAAGTGTGTCTGTCTGTCTGCTACGCTTTCACGGTCCATCCGTTAAACCGATTTTGATAAAATTTGGTACAGGGATAGGCTGTAACCCGGAAAAGTACATAGGGTACTTTTTATTACGGAAAATTAAAGAGTTCCTGCGGGAGTTAAAAAAAACTTCGTCGTTCGGCTCGAACCCGGGACCTCGTCGGCCGCAGTCGAACATGCTAACCACTGAACCAACGAGGCAGATAACGTCGTGACACGTCGATGTCGACGTCACACTAGGGAGGGGGGGGTCTCACAAATGTGACCAACTGTGACAAGGACGGGGGAGGGGTCAAAAAATAACGAAATTAGTGTGACGTACCTACTTTATGGATGACCCATTAGTATAGATAATATAGATGTCGGTAAGTCAATGAAACAAACTCCGCCCGTGTGCAAAGTTGCAACAAATAATTTGCTGCAACAGCGACCGAGGCTGCGGCCGCTCCACACTTTGCAATTTAGGAGCTATCTGCATCACAATTGAATGTGATTGCATACGGCGGAGTGTAGCGCCGAAACTAGGGGCAAACTACATTCGCTTAAAACAGTATTGTTTTATGATTGTTTATTTTTTTTAAATCTTTATTTAAAGAGCTTGGTCGCTTAGCGACTACGAAGCTCTGTTATGGCCACAAAAAAAAAAATTGTTCTTGACTCTAATGCACAATTATTATAAATCTATCCAATTTTTAAGTGAATGTCATAATATTGTCTTAAAACTATATTAATCCCGCCAGTAGATTTTAAAATACTAAAATAATTGAACACCCTGTAACAGCAAGTCTCACGACCTCATTCCGGACACATCCTCCACAACGTCACACTGTGTGCAATAAGGTGTTGATACTCTTGTTTTAGAAATATAATCTTTATTTTAGTGACGATAAGGCGTGATATAAGACTGTTATTTAGAAATAATACTGTTTGAAGCGATGGTAGTAACCCCTGTACAGTGTACACAATACACATAGTGACTATTAATTGTTCCCCACACTTCAGACTGCTACTTACCGACAGGTGAGATCGCAGTCAAGTGCTTACTTATCTAAATACTAGCTAATGCCCGCGACTTCGTCCGCGTGCATTGAGGTTGTTTGGTTCCCGCGGGAACTCTTTAATTTTCCGGGATAAAAATAAGCCTGTGTTATTTCAGTCTTTACGACTTTTAAATTTTAATCCAGTCTTTACAATTATATTTTACAATACTAGCTTGCGTTAACCTAAGTTATCTAGTTTCTGGTTCCTACCTGGTTCGAAGGTTATCCATCGCCATTCAGCTTGGTAATGCTGCAAGCTTGATGGCCCAAGGGCAATCAGGGGTGGTCTTTTTAGTAGGTATATAGGGATTTGTTTTTAGGTATATAAGAATTTGTTTTAAATTCATTTTATAGTCAATAGTTATTCCTCGCTGTCAATACAAAACAAGATCCTGTTATACAGACAAGTCCTGATGCCTATTTGGACCTACGGTGTACAGCTATGGGGCTAGGCTGTACCAAAAAGAGTAATATCCAAATTATACAACGGTTCCAAAATAAAGTACTCAGGAGTATAGTAAATGCGCCCTGGTACATCAGAAATGACGATATTCATCGGGACCTCAATATTGAATACGTCGAACAAATTATAACAAAATTTGCGAAAGCCCACGACCATCGGCTTCATCACCACGTTAACGTTGAGGCAATCCAGCTGCTTGACGTAACGAAACTAGTGAGAAGACTAAAAAGGACTAAACCTTTTGAGTTAGTGCATAGTGATAAGTGACAGTGTAGTGTGTAGTGCTAAAAGAACACGTGAACAAAGTGTCAGTTATCAAGAAAGACTAAGATGAGTCAATGGACAATTTCTTAGTACATAAGATAAATTATAAGTTTAGGTTAAAGTAGAACTACTCATTAGCCAATTCGTTAGGCTAGATCGTAGTTAAATGAGTACCTCGCTGGTACTCAATAATAGGAAAAAAAAAAAATTTTTATAGTAAGTTTAATATTTAGATTTCAGCTTGCGTTATCTGTAATTACATCAGGAAATAATGCTTTTGTAAACTGTCCGGCAAACGATGTCATTATAGCGATAAAATAATAGCTCTACATTCCACATTTGCGGCTTTTCCTAGTTATTCTATTTCTACACACTTTGACACTGTAATTAAATTCGGCCCAACTATTAAGTACTTAACCTTAATTATGAAGCAACTGAGAACCTGTTAAGAAATAAAAATAAATAAATAATCCATTCATTCACTTTTCACTCACACAAATATATTCACACACACACTTACACACACACACGCATACTCACTAACGCATACAAACACATAGACACACGCACACGCATACGCTCTTTATGAACCTGCTAGCTTATTTAGATTGCACAAAATTGTATTCCTATCTCTGTGAATATTGTTAAGATAAATAATTAAGGCATAGACTTCATCCTGCAGTTGTGTACCTAAGTTCTTTTGTTTTATTGTAAAGTGTTTGTTTTTTATCTTTTTTGCTACTCTAGAATAGCCATTTGGAAGAGACTGACCCCCAAGTCACGGGTTATCCTAGTTTGGGGGTCCAGGGTAATTTAAGGAAATTGTACATATTTGTTTGCATAAATAAAGATTTTTATTATTATTATTATTATTAAAATTAATTGCAAACTATTCAGCGGCCATCGCTAATTGGCTGATATTAACTGACGTACTCACCTTTGTCGTGAATTATAATTTAAATTAAGCACTTTTTAGAAATTAAGTTCTTTATGGCAGGTTAAAACGCAGAATACTAATTATATTATTACTAACTAATATTATGGATAGGTATGCAGTATAATATTTAAGTATATATTGCATATTTCTATTATTTCTACTAATTTATTGGCATACAAAGCGGAGCTTAATGCTGAGCTGTACACCCATTCCGGTTGGTGTCACAGAAGAAATTGTTACATTAATTGTATACTATGTTTTGTCTGTGACACCATTGTCGAATAAATTGTTTTTCTTTCTTTCTTTCTTTCTTTCTTTCTATTTATTTATATTACAAGTATAACATATTTATATAGTAACAGTACCTATTTGAATGTTGATATGTTTATGTAGGTATGTATTTAACCTTAGTGATAAGGTCACCTCTTGTATGTATTATTATTTTAACATGTCCTTTGTACCTGTTCTTTTTCATTCAATAAAGTTGTTTAATAATAATTATACTACTTTGTAAAGAATTAGTTAATTCTCAGAGCCCGTCAAATTTATAGAATAGCAACTTACGTTTTACAGGGTGTCGACACCATATACCTATGGCTTTTCTGAAAATTCACGCGAAAAATTATTCTCGCATTACATAATATTGTGATAATATAAATTACAGAATTACTTACTTACTTACATTGACGATATATTTTCTAAAAGAGTTTAACATTAAAATGTCTCATAAACTACATCATACCGAGGTAATGCTAATATTATTATAATAATCCATACTTGATATTATTATAAATGCGAAATTGTCTGTCGCTCTGTCGGCCTGTCTGCCTGTCTAATAAGCTTTCACGGCCCATCATTTCAACCGATTTTGATGTTTGGTCATCGATTATAGTACATCGATTGTTTCCCCGGGGAAGGACATAGGCTAAAATTGAGCCAAGGGATTACAAAAAAAAACTTAAACTAAGCGGACGAAGACGCGGGCATCACCTAGTAAGTTGATAACTGCCCAGTGCTAGTGAAAGTAAAACAAATAACTTGTGTAGTAAAAGACGCAAAATCCCTTCGAGATTCTAATTCCAGTAATTTTGCACCGTCAAAGTGTCCGACAGACTATTTTCTTTTTCATAACATAATTGCTTTCTCTAGGGACCGTCTGAATTGTATTCTTTTTTATTTTATCTGATCCATACAATAACTATCTTTTGCCCGCAGCTTCGCTCACGTTTTAAGTAAGATTTTCATTTAAATTTCAAACCCCAATTTTACCACTTTAGGAGTTGAAAATTCAAAAATCTTTTCTTAGTGGAAAAAAAAATCAGCCCAATCCACCCAGTGAATTGAGCTGTGCGTTGATAGATCAGTCAGTTAGTCAACTTTTTCTTATACATTTAGACAGTGCGGCGGGTCTAGTCTAGAGGGAGGCTTCGGCCGTGGCTACTTGCTACCCTACCGGCAAAGAGGTACCGCCAAGCGATTTAGCGTCCCTAGACAAGATTGCTGTTAAGGATTGACTTGTAGTGGTTAAAAAAAAACTATTTTCCTTTGGCTAGCTTAAAAATGTCAACAAGGTGCTCCTCGCAAAATGGTTTTTTCCATGAACTAGAAATGAAAAACCGTTAACGCTGTAACTAACCTGACGGGGTCCTTAGAATCTAAACCTTAACTCTACTTATAAAATTCAATATCTCTTTAAAATGGCACGTGAATCATCTAGCAATAAGACCCTCATAATGTTGTGTCCATAATAAACCAAGATCTTTTAGAGTTTCGGAAGCCTCGAGCTCAACCATCCCAACGACATGCTTATATACCGATGTATAGTGACGTGTTCAAGTTTTAAACAATTTATAAACGCTTTCAAGTATTGATTTAATGTAAAGTAAATGGTGATTGGTAGCTCCACCCCGCTCACCAATGATAGGCTTCGGCCCTCTCTTGGTATCCCAAGAGGAATTAGTCATCGACTAATAGGTCTCATAAGTATACCAAAAGGCAGCAGCCTCCCCTCGTTAAACCACTAGGCCACCATTTGGGGAAATAGCGAGACGTATGCAATCATATTTTAAATTAGTTATACAACGCGGAAACCACCATGGGTAGTAGGACGTCGTTTGTACGTTACATAGGTTGTGAGCCAATGTGACGCAGCATAGGTCGTGAATCTATGCATTTACAAGTAACATAGGTTGTGAATCTATGGAACCGTAAATAGTATAGTAGCACAGGTTGTGAATCCATGCAACTATGAAAGTGTCGAGGCTGAGTCAGGCGTAGCGCAAAACATAGCTAGATATTCGGTATCTCACGTGTGATCCAACCTTCGGTAATAATAAACAGCGTCCTATCAACCATGGTTAGTTGTCGTTCGAATGTAACGATAGTTACGGGTTTACATAATGTAAGCATAAGTAATCATCTATAAGCAGATCGCATGGCAGAGTCAGATATACTGCAGAACATAGTAACTACATTCCGCAGCCCCAACTCCACCAGCGATGATTATATGTAGGTAATATACGTGTAAGTATGTTGTATTAAAATATGTATATAATCCACCATAGGCGGATCAAATATCGTTGGAAGCCTCCAACGACATTATGCGTTCGAACGAACGACGGACATCGTGACACATACTGCACGCACCATTACACGAACAGTGAATCCACTTTGCTCGGCACCAGCCCGCGAACGACGGTGGACATCGTGACACTTACTGCACGCACCATTACACGAACAGTGAATCCACTTTGCTCGGCACCAGCCCGCGAACGACGGTGGACATCGTGACACATACTGCACGCATCAAGCATACACCACAGCACCGCTGTGCACCATCACATACACAAGCTACCACAGCATACTATCGCATCGCCGTCGCTTGTTCGGCGACCAGTCCGTTTGTCGGAAATCTTTCTAGCATGGACCGAGATCGCTCCTCCACTATACATACTATACTTTATTCTCTAATATTGTTTCAAAATATATATATTTTGACTGAGAGGTACGAATCGTCACAACGCGATACTGTAGAGAAAGTCAAACTTAAAAATAAACTACGCGACGTCTAGACAGCAATCCTGCGAAGTCTCAGGATAATATTACTTCAATTATGTTTCCTACGTAGAATCAGCCCCCCGATTACGTAAGAATTGTCAATCAAACGTTAAAGATTTTCGTCAAAGTAAAATAAACCATGACAGCATTGAATTAGAGCTCAATTTCGTCTGCCCATTCTTATACGTTTAGCGTATCGTACATACCTAAACGTATAAGAATGGGCAGACGAAATTGAGCTCTAATTCAATGCAACTAAGGTTTATTTTACTTTGACGAAAATCTTTAACGTTTGATCGACAATTCGTACATGATTGGGGCCCAGAAGCCATACAGCCAATGCTTAAAGCAATACTTAAGCAATTTTACTCAAAGTGACAGTTTGATGTGGCGCACCTTGACGTTCCTGAAATCAATACTAATATCATAAACGCGAAAGTGTGTCTGTCTGTCTGATACGCTTTCCCGGCCCATCTTTTCAACCGATCATGCTGAAATTTGGTATAGAAGTAGATTGTATCCCGGGGAAGGACATAGGCTTTTGATCCTGGAAAATTAAGGAGTTCCCGCGGAAATCAAAAAACATTAATCCACGCGGACGAAGTCGCGGGCATCATCTAGTAAGGATTATAATAGGGATGATGCATAAGTATCAAAAATAAATTATTTCTAAATGATTATTAAATAGAGGGTCTTCCAAAAGACCTAAAATTCAAATACTCCTAGTTTTACGTTTGATAACCATTTTAAAACATAGATTAAAGAAAAAAAGTGCGTTGAAATTTGATGACGTCACAACTGTGAATTTAATACAACTTCCATGATACTAGAAGAACGTTTTTAAGTTTGATAAAGAGTTGATGATTTGATTGAGTTGTCATCATCCCTATTCTAAAACACGATAGTCAACAATACTGAAACAATATGGCTTTAAGCGTTGGCAGTATGTCCCGAGTTCACCTGATGGACCTAGGCAGCTGCTAGATCTCGTATATTGGCAGTATCTCACTATGTGTATTTTAGGCGGTGAAGATAAGAAAACCGTGATAGCCTTGTGTTCTGGAGGTCTTGCTTCCCATTCGGATGGTCGGTGTTCGATCCCCGGACATGCACCTCGGAGTTATAATCTATATATATAAAATTCAAAGTCCTGACTGACTGACTGACTGACTTATATATCAACGCACAGCCTAAACCGCTGGTCCTAGAGACATGAAATTTGGAGGGTGTGTTCTTTGTGAAGAGTAGGTATCCACTAAGAAAGGATTTTTCGAAATTCCACACCCAAAGGGGTAAAATAGGGGTTGAAAGTTTGTATGAAAATGCGTCATTTTTTAATTTACATAATATATCCATGAAACTTGGTATTTGAGCTATCGGTTCAAAATGAAGAAATACGTGTTTCGCCATTTTTGAAAATTCTATCCCCATAGGGCTGAAACAGGGGTTGAAAGTTTGTAGGAAAGTCCGTCATTTTTGCTGTAGCCATTAAACTTGGTGTTTGGGATTTCGGTCTGAAATGAAAAAATACGGGATTCACAGTTTTTGAAAATTCTATCCCCAAGGCATCAAATAGAGAGTTTATCCTTCAATCACGCCGAAATAGAGCAACGGATCAACGTGATTTTTTGCATGGGTTGAGGACTTGGAGAGTAACATAGGCATCTTTTTATCCCGGAAAATTAAGGAGTGCCTGTGGGAATTAAAAACTTATGCCACGCGAACGAAGTCGCGGGTGTGCGCTAGTATTATTACGATGTGTTATGATTATTGTATTGATACGAGTATTGATACGAGTATTGTACTGTTTCTTCACGATGTGTTCCTTCACAGTAGCTTAAACTGTGAAGGAACACATCGTGAAGAAACAGTATACCTAAGAGTTCTTCTTCAAAGGTCTGCCAATCCGTAGTCGGCCAACGTTGTGGACTATGGTTAAATATTGGATAGAAGCAGGCGTTACATTGCGGAAGTCTATGATAATGAAGGATCTAGAAATTTAATTCGTTATAATCCGCAACAGTAGGAGAATCTATGTGGTACCTATAGTGTATCTTGCACATGCAGCTTGCGATATTTATCACACCACATAAATCTTCTTATTGGTGTGTGAAGATTTATGTGGTGTGGTGAATATCGCAAGCTGCAAGTGCAAGATACACTGTACCACATAGATTTGCCTACTGTTGCGGATTATAGCAAACTAGCTGATGCCCGCGACTTCGTCCGCGTGGTTTAAGTTTTTGATTCCCGCAGGAACTGCTTAATTTTCCGGGATAAAAAGTAGCCTATGTCACTCTCCAGGTCCTCCATTATATCCATGCCAAAAATCACGTCTATCCGTTGCTCCGTTGCGGCGTGATTGAAGGACAAACCAACAAACAATCACACTTTCGCATTTATAATATTAGTATGATTAAATTTCTAGTTCCTTCATGACTATGGTAAGCCAATTTCATTCTGTGAAAAGACTTGTGCTCTGTGGTTAGTCGGCAATGGATTGAACTGGTGGTGGTATTCAGGCTGTGGTACCACATTTCAGCATAAATCAACTAACGTGTCCAACTGTTTGATTGCTACACAGTGGCTCTCCTGACTTTTTATGTAAATAAATACCCCCAACAATCCAAGTTCGACGTTTAAGTTTCCTGAAAAAAATACGAAGGTCTTGTATTACTTTCTCTTTGAGAATTTGCTCTGGGATCGTAATTATTAGATACTTTCGAACTTTTGCTCTTCTCAACCTTCGACCTGGTTTCCTGAGCGTAAAGAAGGGTCTTATTGTGCTGACCTATATTATTAGGTGGATATTACTTACCTACATTTTATCCATATCCATACTAATTATATAAATGCGAAAGTGTGTCTGTCTGTCTGCTATGCTTTCCCGGCCCATCTTTTCAACCGATTTTGACGAAATTTGGCACAGATGTAGATTGCATTCCACTTTTTATCCTGAATAAAAAAAACCTTACGAAGTCGCGGGTATCATTTAGTATTATAAATGCGAAAGTGTGTTTGTTTGTTGGTTTGTCCTTCAATCACGCCGCAAAAGAGCCATTATTGAGCACCTGAAGAGTGACATACCTATAGGCTACTTTATATCCCAGACAATTAAGGAGTTCCCTAGGTTAAAAAACTTATTCCATCAGCATCAGCTAATCACAAACATAATATCCAAATAATATTATAAAAGCGAAAGTGTGTCTGTCTGTCTGTTTGCCTGCTACGCTTTCACGGCCCATCTATTCAACTGATTTTGATGAAATTTGGTATAGAGGTAGATAACATCCCGGGGTAGGACATATGCTACTTTTTATCTCGGAAAATTAAAGAGTTTCTAATTCGAACCGCTAGGATATGGAATGCCCTTCCGGCTTCCGTTTTCCCCTCCTCTTTTAATATAGGTACCTTCAAATCAAGAGTGAATAGGCATCTTCTAGGCAAGCGCGCTCCACCTTAGGCTGCATCACCACTTGCAAGCAAGTCTGATTGCAGCCAAGCGCTGGCCTATACATTAAAAAAAAAAAAAAAAAGTTCCCGCGGGAATCAAAACACCTTAATCCACGTGGATGAAGTTGCGGGCCTCATCTAGTAATATATAAAACGAAGAGATGTTACGAGATCCCATCATAAAACCCCATGTAATAGGTATGCAGGTTTATGGCGCTACTATGTCGATGAAACGAATAGAATATTAACAAGGGTCTTCGATGTGTAGCAATGAATAAACCGTTTGAAGAGGTCCTTCATTACCTTCATCCGTGAATATAGTTGAATACCAACGCTATTTGAGGTGTTAGGTGAAGTTAAGGTAAACGATGAATTACTTTTTACCTATTTCTACCAAACTTTTATGATCTAAGCAGTCTTCTGATACTAGAAGATGCCCGCGTAGTTTTCAAGACATTATCCATGCCATTATTCATACTAATATTATAAATAAATGAATGAATTAATGAAAATATTCTTTACACGCCAAATAAATAACCAGAAAAAAAATATAACAAAAAATACAAATCGGTCCAATTGTCGGCCTAATCGCTTTTAAGCGATCTCTGCCAGGCAACCAAGTCACATTAGCACTTAACTAACAATACAATATTATTAGATAATAGATATATACACACAAACATAAATAAATACCACCACATATAATACATACCTATACATACATATAGACATACATACAAAATGCAAAGGAATGTCTGTCTATCTGTCTGTCAAGCCATCTTTTCCAAAGATTTTGATGAAATTTGGTATAGAGATAGGTTGCATCCCGGGGGAGAACACATGCTACTGAATTTTATCACGGAAAATAAGGAGTTCCCACGGAAATCGAAAAAACTTTGTCCACGCGGACAAAGTGGCGGGCATCATCTAGTGTTCAATAAAGTAGTAATATTGTAGCGTACTCCCACAGATTCCCGGGATTTCTATAAACAAAATTACTCCCCAGTACATCGGATATTGGATAGCGCGAATACAAGGATAATATTTACATAAAATGTTTTTCTCTTCGACAGCGAAAAGTGATATTATTGTTTATTTATAGACGATATTATACATTATTCTTCGAATAAGTAGCAATATTTTAATGGCACGTCATGAATTATATCTAGTGTAGTGGGCTAAAAAGTAGCATAGGTGTTATTCCGGACTATAATAATTTATCTCTTTGCCAAATTTCATCCAGATCCGTTCAGCCATTTTGGCGTCATTGAGTTACAAATATCCATCCATCCAGACTTTCGCATTTATAATATTAGTATAGACTAGCTGACGCCCGCGACTTCGTCCGCGTGGTTTGGCGGGACCCTCGAACCCGATTGTAGCGCCCCCTACCGGGTCCAATTGTGAATATAAACGATCCCGGCGTCCAGACAAACCCAACAAAAAAAGAATTAGCGAAATTGGTCCAGCCGTTCACGCGTGATGCCGTGACCAAGGGAAATAGGGATTCATTTTTATATTATACCCCTATTTCACCCCTTCGGGGGTGGAATTTTGAAAAACTGTGAGACACATATGTTTTCATTTTCTACCCGCAGCTCATATATCAAGTTTCATGGCTATAACTTGAGAAATTAAGGACTTTCATACAAACTTTCAACCCCTATTTCACCCCTTCGGGGGTAGAATTTTGGGATAAAAAGTATCCCATGTCCTACCTCGTAGTATGGGCTCAAATCGTGCCAAGTTTCGTTTGAATTCATTCAGTAGTTTCGGCGTGATGCGCGGCCAAGATACAGACAGACAGACAGACAGACAGACAGACAAAAATAAAAAAAATTACAAATTTGGCTTCAGTATCGAATAATGAGTGCCCTCCAAAAAAAATTTTCAAAATATCTTCAATGTACAGAATTGGACATGTTACAGTTTTATTTTATTATAAGTATATAAGTATAGATTAGTATGTAATATGTATACTAGGACGCCCGCAGACTTAGCCGCGTGGATTATTCTTTTTAAATTGCGCGATTACTCTTTGATTTTTCAGCCTATGTCCTTCCTGTATTTTATTTAAATCTGTAGTTTAATGTAAAGTCTATTTTTATTACGTCATCAAAAGCCTTTAGCCTCTAAGAGCGTTTAGGTGACGTCACATTTCATAGAGAATGGAACGGTGTAGAGGGCAGGTACGCACCCGTGTCAACGTAACGCCCCGGACGGGAACGTAATCCGTCCGGGCGCGTCGTAAAATGTCCGGAATCGTTTATTCATTGCCGCATCAAAGACCCTTGTTAAAATTCTATTCGTTCCGCCGGTACATTATCGTACCGTGCCATGTGAGGCTCAGTTATATTAGCGACTAGCTGATGCCCGCGACTTCGTCCGCGTGGATTGAGGTTTTTCGGTTCCCTTACTCTTTAATTTTCCGGGATAAAAAGTATCCTATTCCAGACTATAATCTATCTCTGTGCCAAATTTCATCTAGATCCGTTCAGCCGTTGGAGCGTGATTGAGTAACAAACATCCATCCATACATCCATACATCCATCCAAACTTTCGCATTTATAATATTTATTTGATTGTTTTAGTATATTGCAGTTTAAATTATGTTTCCTGTGAGTTTGACCGTAAGCGTAAGGTTATACCAGGGGGTCTACTCTCTTTCTCTAAAACGAAACTTCGCAAACAAACGAACGAAATTTCGTTAACTCCTCTCCTACATAATATTATCTCTATGCTCCTCTCTATTTCGTTTTCGTACACGCAGACGAAGTACGGATCCATAGAAAATTTTTGCGACGGATTGGATTGAACGATTTTGTGTGGGTCTAATAACCGACTAATTACGTTTGTTTGCGAAGTTTCGTTTGAGAGAAAGAGAGTAGACCCCCTGAACCTGAGGCCTTATTACGTAAACATGATGGCTACTTAGTATAATATAATGATAGCAATCACCTCTGACGAAAATAACAAATCGATACAAATTTTTTATTGTTTATTGTTTGTTGATGCCCGCGACTTCGTCCGCGTGGTTTAGTTTTTTTTTATTCCCGCGGGAACTCCTTAATTTTCCGGGATAAAAAGGTTCTCAACTATACCTATGCCAAACATCACTTCGACCCGTGACTCTGTTGCGGCGTGATTGAAGGACAAACCAACAAACAAACACACTTTCGCATTTATAATATTAGTATGATGCGTAAGTGCGTCTGTCTGTCTGCTGCTGCACTGCTGCTGTTTTCCCAGCCGTTTTTGACGATATTTGGTATAAATGTAGGTTGCGTCCCAGGGGAGGACATAGGCTATTTTTATCCCTAAAAAACCGTTATCCCCGCGGATGAAGTCGCGGGCATCAGCTAGTATTATTCATAGATTCTATTCTAAATGTGAAAATGTGTAAGTATGTCTGTCTTTCATTTTCATAATCTACGCGGACTCAGTCGGGGGATCATCTAGTGATAATAATTATTTTGATTGAAATTAATGAACCACGAGACCCGATTTAAATTATTCTCGGCGGCTGCGAATGAATTAAATGTTGCACAATAGTAATGATTGAGTAAGCTACATTTCGGCATAAATCAGGAAATGGCTGAAACGTCGAATTCGGCCATCAATCAGGTGTCATTGTGCGGTCGGGACTCGGGCCGACCGTGATGAAGGGTTGACAGTCACCAAATGATTCCACGTATAATATTTATAGTCCCACAAACTGACCCGGTGGCCAGAATTGGAACTAATATTTATGCCTGTTTAGTTATAGTTACCCCAATGCCCGCAGCGCCGAGCTGGACGAGACACGGGTCCTTTTTATTTTCGTGTCACCGACATGTTCCGCGCATGCATACTGTCACCGAGTCAGATAAATTTGTGGAACTATAGTTTCGAGCCACAGTACACGGCATGTTAGCCGACTTCAAAAAAGGCGAGAGGTTCTCAATTGAAGACTACACGAGAAAAAAAAGTTGTCAAAAAAGAATACTTAAATCTTAGTTTAAAACCTAATAATTACATCACTGAAATATTTTTTTCTTCGCAATATATAAAGATACGGAGGATAATAGACCTTAATTATGAATATTACAGTCATACTCAAACCTTCATACTCGTAGCTTCCGACGGCGACGGTTGCCGCTTGCGCCCAGCCGCTCTCGTGCGCGTAAATGCGCGTCATGGGCTCACAAAATATCTATGTGACCAACTGTGACAAGGATGGGTCACTTTATGGATGACCTCTTAGCGCTAAGTAGAAGCGAGGTAACTACGTGTTACTATTATGGCGCTTACTGATCACATTATTTAAACGAGCATTAACGATGGGTGAAAAGCGACGCGTCAACCCGTCGCGGCGTCACCACATTATATATTGGTATATTAGCCCGCGCGGTCGATCGCATCCCAAAACAATTAACTGTGATTGTCACCGAATATAATGTACGCTGTGGTGTAAATTGTGATTTATTTTGGCGGATTATTCTCGATATTATTATATGCTTTAAAATTATGCTTGTACCAATTGCGTCCCTATTTAAACTGCTATTAGTAGCCAAAAGGTTAAAGCCAGCCATTTCAACTAAATTGTTCTTTAATATTATTTCACTAAACATGAAAAGAGCAACGGCGAACTTCCATACATCAATATTATTGAGAAAAAATAATTATGTACACGTGTGAAAAAAATATGTTTTTATAAGCGTCGAATATGAAGCTAGCAGCTAGAATTTTTTTTTATGAGCCTAGAAAAAAAAGATATTTCGTTTTAAAGTTTTGTAGGTTATGTGGTAATGGCACTTCTAAAAATGACAACCGGAAGAAAGTCACAAATACAAAGACAGATGACAACCACAGACCAGTAAAACATTCGGCACAACCACAGACAATCAGCATCAGTGCTGCCATAATATTCTTTCAATTATTACCATTCTGTTTGAGATTATTAAATAATGTATCATAATAATATATAATGTAAGGGGTATGGGTTTAATATAACTGCCATGCCCATAACAGGTTAGCCCGCTACCATCTTTTTTATTGACTACAAGTTAGCCCTTGACTGCGATCTCACCTGATGGTAAGTGATGACGCAGTCTAAGATGGTAGCGGGCTAACCTGTTAGGGGAATGGCAGTTATATTAAACCCATACCCCTATTCGGTTTCTACACGGCATCGTACCGGAACGATAAATCGCTTGGCGGCACGTCTTTGCCGGTAGGGTGGTAACTAGCCATGGCCGAAGCCTCCCACCAGGCCAGACCAGGGAAAATTCAGAAATTATAAATTCCCAATATGACCCTGCCGGGGATCGAACCCGGGACCTCCGCACATTAAGACAACAGCGCTACACACTGCGCCACGGAGGTCGTCAAGACTGCATCGTCAAGCAATCTTAGACTGCATCGTCACTTACCATCAGGTGAGATCGCAGTCAAGGGCTTACTTGTATATAAAAGAGAAAACTAGATGATGCCTGCGAGTTCGTCCTCGCGGATGGAAGTTACATCTGTACCAAATTTCAGCAAAATCAATTAAACGGATTGGCAGTGAAATGGTAACAGACACCCACCAAGACAGACTTTCGCATTTAAATTATACTCTACAGCAACCCAGTACTACCATTTTATATGTATTAAATTGTTTCAATTCAATCATAATTTTGTTGTTTGTAAAAACAACGTAAATTTTTCATGTAAAATTGCTTTTGTTTCAGGTGAAAATTTTAATAAAATTACACAAAAAGAACCCGCGTCCAATCTGCTTCCTGCGATCATTTATCATCGCGATCAGTGGGCTTATTACCATTCCTTATGCAGTTTTATTTTGCAATTGACGTAACTTGACGTCCCTAAAATAAGGATTATAATTCTGAAACAAGAGCTGAAATAAGGTTAAAATAATACTGTTTTAGGCGACGGTAGTAAGCCCCCAGGTCGAGCATTTATCTTTATTACGTTCTCCCGTAAACAATACATAATAAGCTCGCTGGAATACTTTTGACGGCTTTAAAATACGGGATATATGACGGACCAGACAGGGTAAACCGTCGGGGCGAAAGCTATTAAATATCCTAAGTCTATGGGGCGAAGCTTTCGTGTCGGAGGTGGATTATGTTTTGTCTTAAACTGTGTAAGTATCCAAATAAACCAACAAACAAACACACTTTCGCATTTACAATATTACTATGATGATGAAAGTGTCTCTACTCGTATCTTAACAGTATCATGTTTTTGTATCTTCAGTCTTCACTGTCTTTGGTAATCCATACTATCCATACTTATAATATTATAAATGCGAAAGTGTGTCTGTCTGTCCGTCTGTCTGTCTGTCCGTCTGTCTGTCAGTCTGCTACGCTTTCACGGCCAATCTTTTCAACCGATTTTGATGAAATTTGGTTCAGTAATAGGTGGCATACCGGGGAAGGACATAGACTACTTTATATCACGGAAAAGTAAGGAGTTCCTGCGGGAATCAAAAAAACTTAATCCACGCGGACAAAGTCGCGAGCATCATCTAGTTCCAAGTAAAGATTTTATTTATATATCTCTCACGCCTCGGTGGGCTCTTTTCAACCACGCTGACACGCGGACGAAGTCGCGAGCATTATCTAGTTCATAATAAAGCACCAAGTGAACCAACCCAACAATAATGGAAGCTGTAATAATTTGCGCCGGAATATTAATTATACGCCGCTGTAAATGACTTTAATGACAAAGTTTTAATGATTGGCCAGGACACAGCATTCAACTATAAATCAGGATTTCGCTCCAATTGTGCAGAACCCCGCCATCAATCAGGTGACATTGTGCGGTCTGATCGACCCTGCTGAAGGATTCAAAATTACCAAATGATTCGCTCGCAGTGGATTTTATTTTGGATATTAACACGAGCATTTACGGGTTGGGTGAAAAGTGACACATCAGCTTGTCATGCTGTTGCAACGTTTTATATTGTGTGTAAAGTTCGTGCGGTCGATCGGACCCTGAAAACAATTAAATGTTATTACTGTTTTGACTGTAATTAATTAGGTTGAGTATCCAGTTATTTCTACACTTATGACTGAACTAGCTGATTCCCGCGACTTCGTCCTCGTGGATTGAGGTTTTTTGGTTCCCGCAGGAGCTCTCAGAGGAGCCTATGTTTTATTCCAGACTATAATCTATCTCTGTGCCACATTTCATCCAGATCCGTTCAGCTGTTCTGGCGTGATTGAGTAACAAAAATTCATCCATCTAAACTTTTGCATTTATAATATTTTAGTTTAAATAAATAATTTGTTATTGGATCTATTAGTTTCTTAAAATACCCATAGCGTGGAGTATTTGCCAATGCAAACTTTGCATACTGAAAATCTGTATAGGATAATTTTTATTCCTTAAAATATAAAAAGCGCACGGAATTTTCAAAAAATCTAATTTTACGCTAACATGAATTAAAGAATTGGAATCCAATAAGTCCAAAAGTTCATTCTAAAAAATAATCTATGAACTGGTTTATTAGGCACAAAATATCTTCTCGCCCCTAACTCCGGTCGACCCAAAACACAATATTCACACGATATTAGGCCGATATCTAATTCTGTGATATGAATGGGGCGCCTCGACCCGGGGCATAATGAAAAACCCCGCCTCAGTGTGCGCCGCGAATAATTATATCGGTCCTTCTGTTGTGTTGTGATTTTAACCAACCACCACCCACGACTACAGCCCATTAACGTCCCACAGCTGGGCACAGGCTTCCACTCTCATAGGAGAGAGGGAATTAGAGCTTAGACCCACCACGCTGCTCCAATGCGGGTTGGCGGGCTTTAACAACTGTTATCATGTTAGTGATAATAACCGGGACCGACGGTTTAACGTGCTCTCCGAGGCACGGGGGTGAAACATCGCCAACTTCCTAACTCCGGGCTAGTACTGAGAATTTCTAGTCAGAAAAACCCAATACTCAATTATGGCCCGACCCGGGTCTCGAACCCGGGACCTCGTCGGCCGCAGTCAAACATGCTAACCACTAGACCAACGAGGCAGTCATTTGATGAGGTGAGGTGTGATTTTAACCGATTTGTCGTAATACAACTGTTTTTATTTGTAACTTATTATGAAGGTAGGCTCTTGAACAAGTAGTCAAGTATGGATTCTGTCTGTCGGTCTGTCAGTGTAGTCACGTTTTCACGGCCCATTTTTTCAAACTGAATTTGACGAAATTTGGCCGAGACTTAGTTAGCATTCCGGGGAAGGACATAGGCTACTTTACCGGCTTTCATCCTGGAAAATAAATTGAAGCGTTCCCTGGGGATTCTTAAGAACCAACCTAAATCCACTACTTAAATTTTCCTTTAGATACCTAAGTTTAAAAAGTCCATTAAAAGTATGCTCCTTAAAAAAGCTTATTATACTGTTGAAGATTATGTAAATGATAAAAGAGCGTGGATTCGACTCGCTCCATCTATGCCTGGGAATGCAGTTACTTGTGTATCTCAATGATAATAAAATTATTGTACTTTAAAAAAAAGCAACCGCCGAACTAGTGGTAGTTTCATTTGACGATTCAGAATTTTTTTTTGACGACCTCCGTGGCGCAGTGTGTAGCACTGTTGTCTTAACGTGCGGAGGTGCCGGGTTCGATCCCGGCAAGGTCAATTTGGGAATTTATAATTTCCGAATTTTCCCTGGTCTGGCCCGGTGGGAGGCTCCGGCCGTGGCTAGTTACCACCCTACCGGTAAAGACGTGCCGCCAAGCGACTTAGCGTTCCGGTACGATGCCGTGTAGAAACCGAATAGGGGTATGGGTTTAATATAACTGCCATGCCCCTAACAGGTTAGCCCGCTACCGCTATCTACCGCTATCTTAAGCTTTGGTCTGGTGATCATGACGCACAACGCTGCGGTATGCGGTATGCGTTGCCGGACACTCAATCATATGAAAAACGTCGAGAATGTTCTCTTGTTCCGTCGCAGTATGCGTCAGCGGCGAGGGGCAAGCGCGGTGAAGTGGGGAGGTGTACTGCCGCACAGCGCGGCATCATTAGCTTTGGTCTGGTGATCATGACGCACAACGCTGCGGTATGCGCCGCAACGCAGCGTCACGACGCAGCATTTAGCGTCGCTGCGGAGAGGTGGTCAGTTGATTTTGCCGCAGCTACCAAGGTAGACGTGAACATGAACAATTTTATTCCCTCCCTCCAGCAATTTTCTTTAACTATCAAACTTTTATGTTTTTTGTCTTTATTTTTATATAGAGAAGGATAGTTGCGAACTAATTCTGTTAAATTGTCTTCGAAAAATTCCATATTGACTCAGTGACGCACACCCGTGACGCACACCGCACACCACAGCGTTGAACCGAGAATGACGCCGCGCTGTGCGGCAGTACACCTCCCCACTTCACCGCGCTTGCCCCTCGCCGCTGACGCATACTGCGACGGAACAAGAGAACATTCTCGACGTTTTTCATATGATTGAGTGTCCGGCAACGCATACCGCATACCGCAGCGTTGCGCGTCATGATCACCAGACCAAAGCTATTCTCGGTTCAACACTGCGGTGTGCGGTGTGCGTCACGGGTGTGCGTCACTGAGTCAATATGGAATTTTTCGAAGACAATTTAATAGAATTAGTTCGCAACTATCCTTCTCTATATAAAAATAAAGACAAAAAACATAAAAGTTTGATAGTTAAAGAAAATTGCTGGAGGGAGGGAATAAAATTGTTCATGTTCACGTCTACCTTGGTAGCTGCGGCAAAATCAACTGACCACCTCTCCGCAGCGACGCTAAATGCTGCGTCGTGACGCTGCGTTGCGGCGCATACCGCAGCGTTGTGCGTCATGATCACCAGACCAAAGCTTTAGACTGCAACATCACTTAGCATCAGGTCAAGGGCTAAATTATAGTGGAATAAAAAAAAACATTCTGTTTTAAAGAAAATTAATAAGATTAAGTGCTATACTACTACGGTACTATTATGGTTACATTTTATATTAGGTAAAAGATTTTCCTCGTTCATCGTTCCGTTCAATGGCGGCAAGAAAAGTTGACTCTAAACTGCTTACATAATATCTTTAACTGGGATTTGATGCATTCGAATAAATTCGCATAAAACGTCCGCAAGCAGCTGGTTGAAGTAAAATAATAAACAGGCAACGTTGAGTTTCCGTAATACTCAAGTCGGAATAGTTCAAGAGACGGCACAACACCCTATCGGAATAGCTGAACGTTGAGAATAATCATACCTTGTATATGTCTCTACAACGGGGAGTGCTCTGAGGAGTTATTTAATCTAATACCACATTCCGTGTTCTCCAGTCGCACTCTTCGTCGCAGAAACAAATTTCATCCTCACCACCTGGACGCCTGGTCTTCTTCCACCTCCCGTTATTCCAGGTCATTTCTGCCACGCACCTGCAAATTGTGGAACCAGCTTCCATCTTCTGTGTTCCCTAATGATTATAATATGGGGCTCTTCAAAGGGCGGATAAACAAATTTCTCAAAAGCCAGCAACGCATTGGCAGTTCCTCTGGAACTATTCTGCAAATGTTCATGGGCGGCAGTAATCACTTACCATCAGGTGACCCGCCTGCTCGTTTGCTCGCTATATATATTTAAAAAAAAAATGATTGTACAAATAATACTTGCCGCTACGTGCCGCACCGCGCTCTCTCCCCGCCTCTGTGGCGGGACTAGACCTTTATGTCCCAATGCATCTATGTGTCGGCCCAGCTCCATACTTATACAAAAAATATTTGCCGCTACGTGCCGTGCCGCGCCGTGCATCTGTAACGAGGACATTTAACCCTGAATCTGCCTAGTCACGAATCTGAAGGAAGGGACGGGACGAAAGGGACGGGTCAGGTCGGTCGGGTGTGTCAAGTCATCCGAGTCCCGGAAGTCTCGACGACGACGATGACTGACTTTAAAGTTAAGTAGATACTGAGGTCAATTCTGTTGTACTTACACCATCTTTAAAATAAATTGAAATGATAGCTTTATTTATATTGCTATCCCTTTCATTATATTCCCTGAGGAAACGAGCAATACTAGATTTGGAGCTGTAATTTTACGACGGCGACCCTCTCGTCCACAGCGCCGAGATAAACAGGTCTCGCGCGCGCGACGGTGATGATCGCCTGCAGCGCCGAGATAAGAGGATTTGACACGGGTCTCGCGCGCGACGGTGATGACGTCATCCGCAGCACGGATCCGACTCCGGAAGCGACAACTGATCCTGAGGCCTGTAGCCTACAAGCCAGGCCCTAGCCGATTCACGGCTAAAAACATTCACCGGGGTACAGAGTTACTCCTCGCGCCGCCCTGGTAAGGAGGCCATGCCTCCAGGCCCGTACCCCCGCTTGGCCCTCATGAGCCAAACGGAGAAGACCTGTGCTGCTGCTTTAGTTTAATTAAGAGATCGTGAGTATCAGAATAAGGACGATGCCTAATTCAAAAATAAATTATTTCTAACTGATTATTAAATAGAGGGTCTTCCAAAATACCTAAAATTCACATCCTCGGTTAGTTTTAAGTTTCCCATTTTTAAATATAGATTTTTTTAAAAAAAGTGCGTTGACATTTTATGACTGCACACACAACTTGCACACACACTTTCATACAACTTCCATACTAGAAGTGCGTTTTTAAGTTTGATGATTTGATTAAATAAATAAATGAAATCTTTATTTGAGATTTAAAATACACAGAACACAAACAAAGTTAATTAAAAGATACAGAAAGAACTTATGGACTAAACACTATATTTCTATAAACTTATATACTAAACTCAAAATGATTGAGATGTCATCATCCTTATTGGCCACTATGTAAAAGTGGAAAATAATGAGTGTGCACAGCTCTTAGACTAGAAAAGTTGCCGGTCTGATTTTCGATTTGTGAAGTTTAAAATTGCGATAACCGCGAGCCGGGCTCCCGGGACGATTTAACATTTTGTTCACAGCGCGCTGGGCGGCTCTGGGCGGCTCTGGGCGGGCGGGCAAATCTCAGGTATTTGTTCTATTTTCTGATTTCATAAACGTGCAAGTAGTTTATAGGTACTTGTGATTGAGCTCGATTTATTATTATTTGCCGACTTTTTTCTGTTATTCAGCTAACTTTCAATCGTACTAATATTATAAATGCGAAAGTGTGTTTGTTTGTTGGTTTGTTGGTTTGTCCTTCAATCACGCCGCAACTGAGCTACGGATCGACGTGATTTTTGGCATGGGTATAGTTGTGGACCTAGAGAGTGACTATCCCGAAAAATTAAGGAGTTCCCGCGGGAATCAAAAAAACTTAAACCACACGGACGATGTCGCGGGCATCAACTAGTACGCAATAATAGGAAAGTCAAGAAGTAGATCATGGGATTTTTCTAAATCAGCGCGGACGAAGTCACGGGCGTCATCCAGTACACATCCTAACTATCCATCCTAAATATAATAAATTCGAAAGTGTGTCTGTCTGCTACGCTTTAGCGGCCCATCTTTTCAACCGATTTTGATGAAATTTGCTATAGAGATAGGTTGCATCCCAAGAAAGGACATAATATATTATAGGCTTTTTATTGCAGAAAAAAAAATTAATAATATTGTAAATGAGAATGTGAGTTTGTTTATAATATCTATTAGGGAGTAAAAATTTACGACATTATAGCAAACATTGCTAAAATACGAAAAGTGGGTCTTTATTTTTTATGTTATTTTTAAAAAAGACTAACGGAATATTCCAAATGTCACGGTGCCCTTAAAATGTTTTCCCAACTGGAGGAGTTTATATCGTATACACAGAGCTAGTGGACATTTTATAAAAAAAAAAAAAAAACATTTATTTCGACCATAAAGATCATAAAATTTTGTTAGTAACAACACACACATTAACCTAATGTTAGTAAATCTAAAACTACCTAATCCTAAAACCTTATCTAAGACAGCCTTGATTTGTCAGCACGTGCACCATATGACAATGGTTCAGGTACTGACAATCAAACCTGTCTGCAAATGCCCTCAGGATGCCATTGGAGCTAGCCCGAACCCTGCGCACCAGGGATGTGTACCGTTTGCGCATGACAGTGTAGAACCAATCCACACGCGCATCGGCAAACATCCCCGTTTTGTTTTCTTTGTTGATTTTCTCTTTACTCTTCAATTTACTCTTCCTTCAGAAATACTTAAAGTCGCACAAACATAATATCTGACCCTGTGACAGCGTTAATAGTATATGAAAAAAAAAAACCGGCCAAGTGCGAGTCGGACTCGCGCACCGAGGGTTCCGTCCAAACCTGCAGTAAGTTTTACGATTTATGACGTATTAAAAACAAGACGAAATTAACCGCAAAACTAACTTTGTTTGTAGAGGTTTATTGTTAATATCAAAAAATTACGTTTGTTGTATGGGAGCCCCCCTTTAATATTTACTTTATTGATATTTAATTATTTATTTTGAAAGGTAATATACAAGTTAATATTCTGTGAAAATTTGAACCGTCTACCTGTTACCGTTTTTAATATTGAGCAAAAAAATACGAAAAAAACACGTTTATTGTATGGGGACCCCCCTTAATATATATATTTTTTTAATTTTTAGTATTTGTTGTTATAGCGGCAACGGAAATACATCATTTGTGAAAATTTCAGCTTTCTAGCTATCACGGTTTATGAGATACAGCCTGGAGACAGACAGACAGACAGACAGACAGACAGACAGACAGACAGACAGACAGACAGACAGACAGACAGACAGACAGACAGACAGACAGACAGACAGACAGACAGACAGACAGACAGACAGACAGACAGACAGACAGACAGACAGACAGACAGACAGACAGACAGACAGACAGACAGACAGACAGACAGACAGACAGACAGACAGACAGACAGACAGACAGACAGACAGACAGACAGACAGACAGACAGACAGACAGACAGACAGACAGACAGACAGACAGACAGACAGACAGACAGACAGACAGACAGACAGACAGACAGACAGACAGACAGACAGACAGACAGACAGACAGACAGACAGACAGACAGACAGACAGACAGACAGACAGCGGAGTCTTAGTAATAGGGTCCCGTTTTTACCCTTTGGGTACGGAACCCTAAAAACTAAACAGGCATAAAAATTATTTCCAATTTTGGCCGCCGGGTCAGATACGAGTAAGTTGGTGGGAATATTGATAATTATATTTCGTCGCTTCATTCTTCAGATATAATTTTTACATTGTAGTTTCCTCAATCATGCAACAACAACAAGCAACAATCGCACGATTTTTAGAGATGTTTTATTTTAGTTTATTGATAAAATTCTCCCGCTTAAGGCATCCCTACCTGGTTACACATTCAATATTTGTTCGTCATTCTTTTTTCGTGCGTAGCAACGATCGGACGTTCCCACTTTCAACAAAGTTAATATTATTATTTTATATCTAAATAAAAAATATTGAAAAAGAAACAGCCGCTGCTTCTTACAGGAAAACGGTGAGTCTTTAATCTTTCAATTTCAGCAATTTATTTCATGCCTGACAGGCTTAAGAAATTATACTTAAATTATATTTTCATGCAGTGTCAAATTACACTATGTTGTATGTGGGTAGGTACTTAAACAAAACAGTTCTGTCACTTTTATTGTGGCTCTTGCGTATTTATTACATTAATAATTATAATATCTAACTCACTAAAGGTTTTCCTAGGGTTTACCCGAGAGGTAACAACGAAGGAGAGTAAACTTTTCAGCATAAAACACGCTTATGAAATTATTCTTTTATGCAGCGTTTAATTATTCTAAATGTCCATCCGGCGGGTTGCCCAAGAGGCACCATGAAGAAGGTTAAGCCCTTCAGCATGGCTCGCCTAAGTAATTATAGTTACTTAGTACTTACACGAAGAACGTGTTAAAGTACGCTAATCCACTGGGAGGTTACTAGCGAAGTAACACGACGCAAATCAAACCTTCCAGCTAGACACTCCTAGCGACAGCAGGATAAGGAGAAATATTGGCGCCCGTTAGACTCGTCTGATGACGAGAACTTTGCAGGTTAGTCGAAAATTCTATTACTAAGTGTTAAAAAGTGTTTTTAACTCGGGATTGACTGCGAGTCAATTGCGAGATCATAATTGGCTGCGAGCCAATTATGAGTCATATTCTTATGACACTCATGCAGTGAATATGTGCCACCTGGACTAGATAATATGCACATTAACTGCAAACTAAAAAAGTGTTTTTAACTCGGGATTGACTGCGAGTCAATTGCGAGATCATAATTAGCTGCGAGCTAATTATGAGTCATATTCTAATTACACTCATGCAGTGAATATATACTTATCACCTTGACTAGATATGCACATTAACTGCAAGCTTTTGTCCGCGAGACAAAATTAACGCAAAATGCGTACATACTACCTCCATATTCGTCCGCTCACTTATTGTATTCTTTAGAGATACAAATGAGGTTGAGCACCATGCACAAGACGAATTCACTATTCTCTGAACAAGGGGGAAGTCGTGAAGAGTCAAAGACGACCAACTATATCAGATTCGTCACTAAGGACCGGCTTAGCAAGCCTAACACAAATTGATTTCGTTTCGTTCACAAATACTCGAGAAGTATCCGGAACACAGGTAAATTAATTATTTACCTACTTATAAAGAAGGTTACTTTTTACTCTTATTATATTTTTTTCGTGCGACGTAGCAAACGCACGTGCACTGTTTGTTAAAACTTTTAAAAGTGAATATTTAAGTGAAATGCCGAAACGAAAACGCGAACAACAGAAACGTAATCGTCGAAGGATTATTATAGAATCCTCATCAGACTCCCGGTATGCATTCATAATTCAACCTACCCTCGCATAAAAATAATTTTTCACTATCATAATATTGCATTAAAATACAGCTAAATTATATCGCTTTCAAAGCAGAAAACCGGCTTATTCGAACGTACAAACGCCTGATGGTTGACCAAGAGTTAAAACGATGGCCGTCTACCTTACTTTTCATCATACCTGTGTAAGAAAAACATACAACAAACATTTTTCTCTAGAAATCACAAATCATTGTGTAACTGAACAACCTGGCGATTCACAGAGTGTTAACACAAAGGTTTCACAGAGACTAAAACTTTATAGTCTCGTACCTACATTTTCAGACTATAATATTATGTAACAGAACAACATGGCGGTTAACCGAGAGTTAACACGAGGGTTTAAATACACGCTAAAAGTTTCGTCTTGTACGTTCCATACAACAATGGGGTGTAGGCGAACAACCTGGTGGTTAACCGAGAGTTATCACGAAGGTTTAACAGAGGCTAGAAGTTACGCCTTGTATATTTCATACGATAATATTATGTAACCGAAAAACCTGGCGGTTAACCGGGGGTTAACACGCAGATTTAATAGATGCTCTAAGTTTGTCCAGAGCTCGATCCAGAACTCCTCGGGGTACTCGGAGATAGAAGAGACAGGAAATGATCCAAAATTTGGTGAAAAATATAATAAATGAATAGACCTGAAAGAAATGTAAATCATTCAGTGAATGAAATAGTCAAGATCTCAGGTTCAAAATTTCCAGATGTAATTGTTCACAATATAAAACCTCTCAGTATCAAACGTACATACACCGTCAGAGAGGTAACAAAAGGTCTGAGATAATGAATATATCCTTTTTATCAGTTATCTAGGTACTTTAGCGTTATATAAATTCAATTTATTTACGAATACTGTAGATACAGAAAACGAAAATAAAAGCGGCTAGTATCTTGCCTCATAGTGGTGTGCAAAGAAAATTTGCAACAAAAATGTGTGGTAAAATTGCAAAAATTACCCACAAGTTTTACGTTTTTCCTACCCACATGTTCTTGGGCTCAAATCTCTAGTTTTATATCTCCATCGTGCTGGAAGCATAATATATCATACATCCGATGACGCGTAAGAATGGTTGACTAAACTTAGAAGACGGCAGAAAAATAAAAACCTAATTGAGAACCTTTTCCGTTTTGGAAGTCGGTTAAACGGCGAGTATTTTTACGACCGGAAGTAGACTTCGTATGATGTACCTAACAATGTAAAATTTTATCGTATTATTGTTTTTTTAAAAAAGATTTTTCGCGGGCTAGCGGGCAAGCATTACTGCAAACTCGGGATAATGCATAGTTCATGCTGCCCGAAGCGGGATCTTAACTTTAGTATCTATGCATCGTCCATATATTGGAAACAATCTTTGAAAAACCGTCATGACACTGTCGTTATTATAATACCTACATCGTTATCACTCGTGGAAAACATACAATTTACTCCGCCTTAACATACTTCATAATAACTTGCTTAATGCAAAATTAAAATACTTTGTTTTTTGTAAAAAGAGTAAAGAGTATAGATCCACGCTCTCAGCGCGTCTACCTTAATAATTGACGGAGGGAAATGATTTAACGCATTCATTCAAAAATAAGTAGGTACTTATGAATATTAAATAATTTATAATGACTGATGACACATGTTTTTAGCGACATGAACAACTAGGTTGTCCATTGTTAAAAAAGTATAGTAGCCTGATATCTCACTTAATTTAAAGCTTCTAACGTCAGTGGGGTTTAAATCCCAAACCGACCGACTTACACCTCCAAGTCGACATTAGTACTACCTAGTAGTCAGTGGCGTAACTATACCATCTGAGGCCCGTGGCAAATTTTTCGGATGGGGCCCTCCGGCGTCCCAGTAAAAATAGTCACGTTAGAATTTAATTTTAATAAACCACTGATGTTATTTCTGAGCTCGTGGCCTCTTAGACCGGGGCCCTCTTAGGTCGGGGGCCCGTGGCATTTTGCCAGTCCTGCCACCCTATAGTTACGCCACTGCTAGTAGTCTATCACAATATCGACCGAGTATATTCATCATTTTTCATTTATATTCTGCGGGGAACTTATACACAAATAGGTATTTGTCGTATTCCATAATCTTGATTATGGCATAATTTTTTGACAAACATCATAAAATGGTACCATTATTAATAATTTTATTAAATATGTGCCTGTTACTACAGGCACATAATTTACCTCTACAACAATAAAGGACCTCTACAACAGGACCGGAATAACCCGTTCCTTTCCCGCCGCGTTTTGAAAAATAATAATTTTCTCCCCCCTTCTGGGTAGGTTTCCAAACGTTCAAACGTCCCATTGGACGTCTGTTGTGTGTAAATACAACCAAGTACTGGGCCGGCTAATATACTTTTGATTAGATTATAAATCTTGCAGCATTAACATCAATAATTATTGGTTTCATTTGCTTGCATCCAACCTGTAAGCTTGTTACTCAGGCGCTGATGTAAAAAGCGCAACATTGTATTTCTAAAGTAAAATGAATACTTAAGAAAAATCTTAGACTCATGAACTATACATATGATATAACTATACGTAGATGAGAATATCAAGAAATCCGCACATGATTCCAACCTTAAGCATAAAGCTGCTTAAAACATTACGACTCAAATAAGAGATTGAAAAAAAAAAAAATATTGACAACAATAATTAGTATCTATTCAACATGGATACAGTTCTTGCAAAAATAGATATTTTCTGTATCTCTAAACATCTACAATGTAAAAATTATATCTGAAGAATGAAGCGACGAAATATAATAGATGATCAAACGAACTTCCTGAAGTGAAGTTCGATCATTATTATATGAGTCGCTTCATTCGAAGATATATAAATAAATTCCCAACCCACCCAACCCGAAATATATTTTTGCAATAACATTAGGTACTTATATATCTCTAAAAAGAATGACGAACAAATATTGAATGTGTAACCAGGTAGGGATGCCTTAAGCGGGAGAATTTTATCATTATACTAAAATAAAACATCTCTAAAAATCGTGCGATTGTTGCTGCATGATTGAGGAAACTACAATGTAAAAATTATATCTTCGAATGAAGCGACTCATATAATAATGATCGAACTTCACTTCAGGAAGTTCGTTTGATCATCTATTATATTTTAAAAATCTAATTAAACTAACCTATTGAATGAAAGAAAAAGATTAAATAAGCTTATCTACATGTTGACCTTAAACTGAATTCAACCTATACCTTTATAAAGTCCTAATTCAAAAGTCCACTAACCAATCTAGACCAAAATTTGCTAATTTGAACTAGATGATGTGGATTATTAATGGATTAAGCCACTGACTTTATACAACTCTGAAATCAGGATTGAAGATTTTTAGCTTACAGTAGTGGTATCAGGATAATTTTATGTAAAAAAATTATTATTTGTAATAGGCTAGGTAACTTTCGCTCATGCGCCATGTTAAATCTTGTGCTTTGTCTTCTGTTCTTGAACTGATTTACAGAGCTTGACATCACCACATACTTGGGTAGTTTATTCCCAATGCACTGTATCCATATGCACTACTCTGTGGCTCAAAAAGTGTTTAAAGGGATTTGTTGATGCCAATTAGTAGCGCAGCTTTTTGATCATGTCCTCTTAGGCCGGGGTTTCTCTTTGTTACAAATATTTCCTCCATATTTGGGACATTATAGTAGTTGTTCAGTATTTTGTATGTCTCAATGAGATCGCCCCTTTCTCGCCTACTTTTGAGGGAACTAAGTCCCAGTTTTGAAAGTCTTTGCTCAAAGGTAGTAAATGTCTTTTTAGGGTATGGAAAAGACATGTTTAAAATTCAAAAAAATTCAAAATTCAAATGTTTTTTTATTCAAATAAGCTTTTACAAGCGCTTTTGAATCGTTATAATATGAATCTACCGCTGGTTCGGAATGCCATTCCTACCGAGAAGAGCCAGCAAGAAACTCGGTGGTTGCTCTTTTCCATCAAAACTTACAATCATCATAATGATACAAGTAACTGCAGTCCCACGCATAGCTGGAGCGAATCAAATCCACGCTTTTTTTTTATCATTTACGTAATCTTCGATAAAAAGCTTAACTTTGAATGTCACTCACTCTCAGTACGTTATGAATAAAAAGTGCCGATACGCTATTATCGGGGCGAATCGCGGAGGCCGTGTCAATATTTACCTTTAGTGAGCATCTGAGGCCCCCCGAGGTCGAGGCAGGTCATAGCAATGTACCTATTCCATATTGGATTTGAATTAACTCGCGAAAAGGCCTTATAATATCAATTTATGATATACGGTGAATATTATCGTTACTATTATTATTTTTATTATTTGCAGCCTGTAGGGTCCCAATGTTGGGCAAAGGCCTCCCTTTCCTCCTTCCATTTATCTCAGTCCATAGATGTTTGGGGCCAGTCCTCAATAAACGGATCGAGTCCTCAATAAAGGCATCGAGTTCGTCGCGCCAGCGGCGCCTCGGCCTTCCTCGACGTCTTTTTGAGTTTTGTGGCGCACCGTTTTATCGTCACTAGGGTTGAACAAAAGTTAGCCGACACAGGTTTAGCATGAGTTTTTTGACTGGAGTGGGTTCGGCCGTGGCTGGTTACAACTGGGAACTCCTTAATTTTCAGGGATAAATAGCCCTTTTCCTTCTCCGGGGTACAACCCATCTCAACTCAACAAAATCGGTTCAAGAGATAGCCGTGAAAGCGTAGCAGACGGACAGATACACTTTCGCATATAAGTGGTAAGAAATAATTAAGTAATAAACATGGAAGTATGGATTGATTTTATTATAATGAATTTAAAAAAAAAAAAAAATTACAATTAATAACATAATGTTTTTGACCTTTGTTGTCTGTTTAATAAATTATTCATTCATAACCAATGAATGTCAAGACAAGAATGCTCTTGCTTAACGATCGCTTAAAACAATACCAATATTATTTTAAAATTACAGTTTTATGTCACGTACCTTGATATTACTACAATAAGGATTATAATTCTTTAAAACACGAACGTCAACAATATTAAAACAATACGACTTTAAGCGATGATAGTATGCCTGGTTCTGGTTCGTGTAGTCTAAGAGCTATAGGATAAAAATGATTAATGATAAATGATTCATGTAGGATAACTTGTGTCACTTATGAAACGTTAAGACTCTACCACCGGTTCGGAAATCTGATTCAACTGAGAAGAGCCGGCAAGAAACTCAGCAGTTGCTCTTTTCTTAAAAAAGAAAAGGTTACAATAAGTAGAAAATACAACACAAACGTTACAAGTAGGTATAACACTGACTTGTGGGTCACTGGATGCGAGGCCGGTTGCTTCCATGCAACTTTGTCATTAATAAAAATCATCGATAGTTTTTTTTTTTTGCAAGATAGGCTTGAGCTTGACGACAATCACGCTTAATACAAAGCAATGATGAGGTCTAGGTCGAAGCGCGCCCGCCTAGAAGATGCCTATTCACTCTTGCCTTGAAGGTACTCAAGTTATACGCGGCAGGGAATACATGCGCTGGAAGGGCATTCCACATCCTGGCGGTTCGAATCAGAGACGTAGAGCAGAACCGTTTAATTCGAACTGACTGGACGTCAACCACATAAGGATACCAACGCAAACGGTTTCTTGCTGTTCTGTGGTAGAACGGTGAAGGGGGAACAAGGTTGAAAAGTTCCTGAGCACGGTTAATAGTGTAATAACCTCGACTTAACAAAAATGCTGTTTAACACCAGAATAACCTCTTGTCAGGGGGTACCCTAACAAAAGCTTATTCCTATAGCTTAGTGAATAGTCGGAATGGATTTCCATACTCCGGCAGTCGCGTGAGCGCCTCATGCAGACGCGGCAAATGTAATCCACACGACTCATGGATTTGCATTGCTAGTCATTAGACACTGAGGTTTGGAACTACCGTCTAAAACATATTTGAAGTAAGATTCTGTCTATGGTATAAAACATACGTTTGGGTGATTGTCTAAGTTTTTAAAACGTAGTGGTGAGGACTAGGGTTTGATTCCGAGCACCATTTATAACTTGTCGGGCATCCATACATATTCAAATTCAAATTCAAATGTTTTTTTATTCAAATAAGCTTTTACAAGCGCTTTTGAATCGTTATAATATGAATCTACCGCTGGTTCGGAATGCCATTCCTACCGAGAAGAGCCAGCAAGAAACTCGGTGGTTGCTCTTTTCCATCAAAACTTACAATCATCATAATGATACAAGTAACTGCAGTCCCACGCATAGCTGGAGCGAATCAAATCCACGCTTTTTTTTATCATTTACGTAATCTTCGATTGTATAGTAAGCTTTTTTCACGAGCATACAATATTCAATCCACGCCAAGACTGGCAGACAGAGGCAGCCCCATTTCCGACGGTGGCACCCGTTCACGAGCATGACGCATGATCCAGCCATTGCTTCGCTCAACCATATTTGAGGGAACATAACAACCCGCACCACACGACACCACCACAGAAACGTTAAAGAGAGTGTGACATATTAAAAAAGCGAATGTGTGTCTGTCTGTCTACTACGCATTAACGGCCCATCTTTTCAATAATCGGTGGTGGATAAACAATAAAAAGTAACAAACGTTTAAACAGACAGATGTAGACCGTATTTGGATTACAAAATCTATAATATTAGATTTTTTTCCTACAACTGAAATTTATAGCCAACTAGCTGATGCCCGTGGCTTCTTTCGCGTGAATTAAGTTTTTATTAATACGTACGGGAAATCCTCAATTTTCCGGGATAATAAGTAGCTTATATCACTCTTCAGGTCCTCAACTATACCTATGCAACCTATGCAACCACGTCTATCCGTTGCTCTGTTGCGGCGTGATTGAAGGATAAACCAATAAACCAACAAACAAACTTTCGCATTTACAATATTAGTATGATTTGGTTCCTCACAAAAACGCACATTTACACCACTCACTGACTGAAGGATCTCCAACAAATCACCATAACATCGGCGCCGAAAGCAATTCCAGTTTCCAACTAGCCTCGTGTAATCTAACCTTAACAGGGGACAAAGTCGTGGTGGGAAGACGAAAGTTAAATTAAACGGTGTCTTCTTGGAGTTTTCATAATATTCTGTGGAACAAAATAAAGATAAAGCTGACCCCTAGTTAACGCCAACATGATTCTTTCCAAATTTCAAAGCCACTGTAAAGAAAATATATTTTTGTTTCTACACAAGTGAGCGAGTGTCACGCATCGATTTTTATCATACACCAGCTTTTGCCCGTGGCATCGCCCACGCAACTTTCACACAAAACCACCGTAAGGGTTAAATTTTCAAAAATCCTTGCTTAGCGGATGCCTACATCATGATAGCTATCTGTACGCCAAATTTCAGGCCAATTTGTCAAGTGGTTTAAGCTGTGCGTTGATAGATCAGTTAGTCAGTCAGTCACCTTTTCCTTTTATACATTTAGATTTTTATCTATTCCTTCTATGCCTGTGCGACTCCTAGATATGGCAATGGGCGGGACACATAGATCGAAGAACCGATAGGCGTTGCGGTCCCAAACTGCTTGAATAGCGCAGCGTTGTACGACCCCCGACTAAAGGGGACGTATGATATCAACTTCTCAAGCGGGTAGCTGGGAGCCGCTGGAAGCAAGCGGCACAAGACCGTGGCCTGTGATCCATACACCAGCTGTCGACATCTACTGGTTGAGACGACAACTTCAAGATAGTGTGTATAAAAAAAGTTGCTTTACGTCAATGTTTTGAAAAGTATTTTTGCCTAGCTCCCGCGACTTCGTCCGCGTGGATAAAGGTTTTTTGGTTTCAGCGGGAACTCTTTAATTTTCCCGGATAAACAGTAGCCTACCTATGTGTTATTCCAGACTATAATCTATCTCTGTGTAAAATTTCGTCCAGATCCGTCCTGGCGTAATTGAGTAACAAACATTCATCCATCCGTCCCATCCATCCGTCCAAACTTTCTCATTTAAAATATTAGTATTTAGACTAGCTTTTTAGTATGCAGATTAATCAGTCTCTATAGCTGAAGGTCGGTAGATATCGAATGAATAAAATAGTATCTAAAATCTAAACCCTCAACATCAAAGCCTAAAGCTTCACTATAAACATCCGATGAAACTAAATAACGGATGAAACACAGTCGGAACTGCGGTTCATAGACTTAGTGGATTAGTTTAGTCCAAATAGTTCAAAGGGTAAACGCTGGCGCGCTTAGGTGTTAATTACGAGCTATCGATTTAATTGGAAAATGGCGGCGCTGTTTATATCAAGCCAATAAGTTGATGCTAATACAATCTATTTAGTAAACATCGATATAATTATATATAGGTACTAGATGGGCCCTATCATAGAATAAAATAAAATAGGGACTGCCGGTAAAAGTGAAAACGAATATTTTGAATGATTTTAATTTTTTTTTAAAAATATAAACCTTAAAACTAAGGCATTAAAGTTTAATTACGAATGTAGTATATTTATATTTAAGACCTTTTGTCTTCGTAACAACGGGAGCATGTCGGTGACGGTGACGCGAATTCACAAATTTACCCCCTACCAAAAAGTGCTCAACGCGGCTAAAGAACTTTTCAATTCAAAAAATTGGGCGTCCGACCTGTGGAGTGCGCACCACACCTGTATAAGCCTGTCATTGTCCCCGCCATAGCGCTGTCCCGCTTTTCAAACTAGATGGCGTTAGTAAAATACGTCCACATTCTTTGTTTGTCAGGGCCCGTCTATGTAAATTAAGGTCGTTGTTAGTAAATCATTTTGTCACTAAGTAGATGATGCAAGCAACCACCCGAATAGGACGCTTGGTGCTTGCTTGCTTGCGGAAGCTTGGTGTCTATACCGATATGCTTTCACCGCTTCTATTAAAAAGCTATTGACATTTTCAATTTTAAAACTAAATATGAATTTACACAAAAATCTGAATCCATCCAATAATTCTTTAATACTAATCCATACTATATAATATTATAAATGTGAAAGTGCGTCTGTCTGTCTGTCTGCTACGCTTTCACTGATAATCTGTTTAACCGGTTTTGATGAAATTTGGTATAGGGATAGTCTGTCCGGGGAAGGACATGGGCTCCTTTATATCCCGGAAAATTAAAGAGTTCCTGCGGGCATCAAAATCCTTAATCCATGCGGACGAAGTCGCAGGCATCATCAAGAAAATGTGTTTGTTTGTTGGTTTGTCCTTCAAACGCGCCGCAACAGAGCTACGTATCGACGTGAGTTTTTGCATGGATATAGTAGAGGACCTGTAAGCTTACTCCCAGTTTTAACATTGACGATACGATTGATCAACGTGAGCGTTCGATCACATTTGCGTCAAACTAAAATGAACCTTAATTGCATTGATTTAGAGCCACAAATTCAGTGCAACCGATTTAAATTTCGAAAGGTATCGTTTGGAGCGCTGGCTGTGAATGCATACACGAAATTGAGCTCTAAATCAATGCTATTAAGGTTCATTTTACTTTGACGCAAATGCGATCGAACGCTCACGTCGATCAATTGTATTTGCAATGTTTAAACTGGGAGTAAGCGTACTGGAGATTGACATAAGCTACTTTTTATCCCGGATAATTAAGGTGTTCCCGCGGGAGTTCACTTAAAAGACTTAAACCACGCGGTCGAAGTCGCGGGCATCAGCTATACTTTACTGATAAAGGATGATGCTATAAGTAAAATCAAATTACATAAGGCTGCAGCCATCTTCAACCTTTCTTGTTCACTTAAATTCTTTCGCTATGTCAGTACGTCTATATTGAAAGTCTTAAACGATATTAAACGTCAGAGATTCCACAAGACATCGCCGACCCCGGGGTATACGCATTCCCGACTGGACATTTTATAAATGCAGTCCTCAGTACTGAATTTAAGTTGTGAACCGATCGCACATTAGAAACATTCGCTCCGCTTTAGCCGCACTGTCCTTGGAAACTCATTCATTATTACACTCTCTCTCCATATTTTATTATCAGTAAATACTCATAAATTATCATGTTGCATTCTAACAGCTCAACTGCGGCCGACGAGGTCCCGGGTTCGAGTCCCGGGTCGGGCATAATTAAGTATTGGGTTTTTCTGACTAGAAATTCTCAGTACTAGCCCGGAGTTAGGAAGTTGGCAGTGTTTCACCCCCGTGCCTCGGAGAGCACGTTAAGCCGTCGGTTTCAGTTATTATCACTAACATGATAATAGTCGCTAAAGCCCGCCAACCCGCGTGGTGGCTCTAAGCTCTTAATTCCCTCTCTCCTATGAGAGTGGAGGCCTGTGCTCAGCAGTGGTACGTTAATGGGCTGTAGTGGTGGTGGTGGATTCTAACAGGCAGTATTTAGCTCTACATTTCATAATATATAATTCACTCAGTTAACTGATAGTGGCCATTTTAACCTGGAAAACACGCCTTTCTGAAAAGTTTTATTTACATAAACTGTTTGTTTTCCTATGTTTTATAAACGTGGAGGTGGGCGTTAATAGCTGCAACAGTTTTATACTAATGCAGTTGTTTCAATTTCGTTTCAAATAAATGAATAAAAATGGTCAATCCAGTACTACAAATTGTTTTTTATAGTAAACACGACGTAAAAAACTAAAAAATTGGTAGTCATAGGGACTGCTGATAGAAGTAAAAACGAATATTTAAAATCAATTTTTTCTTTAATTTTTTATTAAAAAAAATATAAAAAACCAAAAAAAAACAATAAAAAAAATTAAAATATAAACCTTAAAACCAAGGCATTAAAGTTTAATTGTTTAATTACGAATGTAGTTTATTTATAATATTTAAGACCTTTTGTGTTCGTAATATCGCGAGCTCGGTGTTCGCCAGCATGTCGGTGACGGTAACGCGAATCCACAAACTTACCCCCTAAAAAAAAAAAACGCGGCTAAAGAAGTTTTCACTTCAAGAATGCATTTCACGCAATGCGGATGGCCCGCGCGGCACATACTCGTACCTATATGATAAACGAACATCATTATATAGAGTAGTTACTCGTACAATGCGAACAGGGTGCTTTTTAACATTGTCTGTTTTGACCCACTTAGCTGAACAAATGGTCGGTATTTTACAAGCATCTGCTTATTATGGGAAGCAGTTTTTAGAGTGCTCTTACATCTTCATCTTTTTGTTTTCTTCCGCTCAGACAAATCGGATGACATAATTTTTCACGTTCTTTTTCTGTTTTTCATTTGGTATTGTTATAATAATGACTAAAATTTCTCAGTACTAGCCCGGAGTTAGGAACTTGGCGGTTTTTCACCACCGTGCTTCGGAAGTGGGAGAGCACGTAAAGCCGTCGGTCCTGCGCATGATCTCTCTCCGGTCGTGTCGGATTTTCCGTCCTATCGGGCTTTGAGATTAAAGGAACAGAGAGTGCACCTATGCTTACGCGCACACTTTTGCACTATAATAATATTATCTCCCGCGCAGATTTTCGGCCGCCGTGGCCGAAATTCAGTCGGGATGACATTTTAAGTATTATTATCATCTAAAATTCTACATCAATGATTATTATCTAAATACTTAAGAGGAAAAGGTGACTGACTGACTGATCCATCAACGCACAGCTCAAATCACTTGACAATCAGTCAATTTTGGTTGGTTGAAATTTGGCATACAGATAGCTATTATGACATAGGCATCCGTTTTTTGAAAATTCAAACCCCAAGGGGGTAAAATAGGGCTTTGAAATTTGCATGAAAATCGAACCTAACGTGAGCGAAGCCGCAGGCAAAAGTTAGTTACTATATAAAGTATAATATTAATCTTTTTAGATCTTTGAAGTAGAACGCCATTAGAATAATGCAATGTGAACCAGCCATCAATCTTTAGCATCATAATCTAGCATCGGTTAGATTAATTACCGTCTCAAAATGTACCATATCATGATACACAGTGCGTCAGGAACCTTTCGCTTATTAAAAAAGTTTATTAAAATTGATGATACCACCGGACACCCGTAAGCTCGGTTTAATTAGGGTGCGTACCCTGTCCGTGCACTGTTCCACAACACGTCCATTTTTGGATAAAGCACAATTATTTATTAAAACCCTCATTGAAGATTTTAAAGTCTAGCCCCACTTGGGATGTTTTATTTATTGACAGCTAGCTGATGCCCCCGACTTCGACCGCGTGGTTTAAGACTTTGGATTCCCGCGGGAACTCCTTAATTTTCCGCGATAAAAAGTAGCATATGTCACTCTCCAGGTCCTCAACTATACCTATGCCAAAAATCACGTTGTTCCGTTGCTCCGTTGTGGCGTGATTGAAGGACAAAGCAACAAACCAATAAACCATCAAACCGACAAACACACTTTCGCATTTATAATATTAGTATAATATTAGTATGATTATTTATTTATTATTTTTTTTATTGCAGGTTTTAAAGTCTAACCCCACTTGAGATGTTCGGAGCGGCATGCAGCGGAAAATATTATTTGTATGAGTGAGTACAGGGCCGCGTCGCGCAGTGCATCTCCGTGCCGCGTCGCTTGAGTGGGCCCAGCTCCATACAACCTCATACAAAGAGTACTTGCCGCTACGTGTTGCGCCGCGCCGCGCTTCTGTAGTGGGGCAACAGTAATGGCAAAATACATTAAAAAATGCACCGTATCGCTTTAATTTTAATGTATTAAAAAACAACCAACCATGCAACTATAGTAGATTAGTAGCCAAGGGCTGTAAGGCATCAATTGAAGCCCGAGATATTTAGGCGCACGAGCGCAGGGAGGGCGCCTATAGTTCGAGGGTGCAATTGATGCTTACACCCGAGCTAACTACTCTGCTTTACATCTCGATTGTGAGGTAAAGTAGGTCCTTATTACCCCCAAATGGAGCTTGTAGGTGACCAATTAGCGCTCTAGGGTAATAATGTAGCTAGAAAAGCCCTAGGGCGGTAAGTAATTTAAAAAAAAACTCTTCACTCTTTCAAAAAGTTCGCGTACATCTAACCATCATACTTTATTTAATTACTTACCGCCCTAGGGCTTTTCTAGCTACATTATTACCCCAGAGCGCTAATTGGTCACCTACAAGCTCCATTTGGGGGTAATAAGGACCTACTTACCGAATATGAGAGATGTAAAATAATTTTAATGTTTTTTTTTATTCAATTAATCATTAATTAGAAGTGCACTTTTGAATCGTCAAGTGGATCTTTCACTTATAATACCATACCAATATTATCACTGCAATACTACAGCATTTGTAATTTTCACGGCCCATCTGTTACATTCAACTCTGTCGAAATTTGGTACAGTTTTACTGGTTCCATCCGGGAAAGGACATAGGCTACTTTTTATCCCGAAAAATTTCAGAGATGTCACGAGTTTTTGACAACACGGACAAAGCCGATCATCTTAGTTAACATATTATTCTAAAGTGAACAATTATAATGCACTTTGGAGTAGACGTTTCGTATTTTGGGTTACCCATTAGTATCCAAAAGCGGAAATCTTCGGCCATTTCTTTTCCTACATTGAACCGGACGGAGCCGGCTAAAGCCGGTTCAATCTCGATTATACCGGCAACAACCGGCGCTCGATTATAAACACTCGGCCGACAGTAACCCGATTTAGGGCTTCCTACCGGCGCGGCGATCTTGGCCATCGACCCAAACTGTAAGATGAAGCGGACGGAATAATTTATTGTTATTGGAGAGAAGCAGGCGTTACTTTGCGGAAGTCCATGATAATTAAGGAACAAAAAGCTTAATTCGCTGTAATCTGCCAAAGCAGACAAGTCTAGTGGTGCGTGTAGCTTGCGAAATTCAATAAGCCAGCAATTCGCACCGGCCTAACTACACCATAGTCATAGTGGGCGTCTATTGTCAGGCTTCATAATATAATATGGGACAGTGTCAAAGTTTATTGATAACGTTGCCTTAAAATAACAAGTTAAAGTGGTTTAATTTACATCCATAGATGTTTTAACAGGTGCGTACGTGGCACAACTATCCTAATGAGCCTAAAAGAGCGTACAGTTTAACTTTTTTTACATAATATTTTTAATAAGTAATTGTAACTTAACTATTTAAACAGCTATGTAGCTATTCCATCTATACATCAAATCGTATACAGTTTCAAGACATTTAAAAACTATCGATATACTTCTAATCAGTAATTTATCAAGAGGACGAAGAAGATGATAAGCTTACTGAAAGAACTCCACTTCATTTGGATTTATCAATAAAATACTGTAGTAAAATATTTAATTCTGCCATATCCGTTATTCTAAATATATAAAAGGCAAAGGTGACTGACTGACTGACTGACTGACTGATCTATCAATGCACAGCTCTAACCACTGGTCGGATCGGGCTGAAATTTTGCACTCAGATAGCTATTATAACGTAGGCATCCGCTAAGAAAGGATTTTTGAAAGTTCCAACCCCGAAAGGGTTAAATGGGGGTTGAAAGTTTGTACAAAAGTTCGTCATACACGAACGGCAACGAACGAATCGGGATGGACGTTATTTTTGGCAAGGGTATAGTTGACGACCTGGAGAGTGACATAGGCTACTTTGTATCCCGGAAAATTAAGAAGTTCCCGCGAGAATAAAAAAAACTTAAAGCACGCGGACGAAGTCGCGGGCATCAGCTAGTCCGTAATATAAAGCTGTTCGGTGCTATTGCATTCAAAAAAATAATAAATGAAATTATCCTAGTTATGTAATTGGAGATTAAATCGCAATAATTTCACAAAACTGCCGGTAATAAAACCCATTACTGGATAACGCAATTTGTAAACTATATGGACTCGTAATGATTGTGTACATCATAATTATTTCACCAGAAATAAATGGTTAGCAATAAACGTCGAAGTAGCAGTTTATGAAACTGCAATCATCGACATAACATCACAACTGTATCTTTGACTTTTAAAATATTTTCTTTCATGAATGGTTCTAAGTTTGACTCGCTCCAGCAAGTTCAAGGACAGCGGTTGCTGTAATAACACAATGAAATTGTTAATTTTTTTTTTTCAAAAGAGCAACCACCGAGTTTCTTGCTGGTTCTTCTAGGTAGGAATAGCATTCCGGAGCAGTGGAAGACACACTCAACGATTCAAAAGCACTTGTAAAAGTTTATTTGAATAAAAAACATTTGAATTTTGAATTCTAAGCAGTTTTAATATTTTAATCATTCAAGTTTAGTTACAAGGCAATATACTAAGTAAGTAATTAGTATTATTGTAACCCGAAGAAATTTGTACGGCAAGGTTAGCTGACCAAATTTTTTTAGGATTTTCTTTCCAAAATCAAATCTTCTATTTTGTCTTGCAACTTGGACCGCAGCCGAAAGTTAAAGCCGTACGACTTAGACAGAGTCTCCGTTGCGTAATTTCACGGAATGAGCTCCTAAGCAGGGCCCCGCTTGTCTGACTCGAGAGTCCTTATACTTGTCTTAATTAGTTAGTGCTCACCTGGAAGTGGAACTTTCCACTTCCGTATGGCTTTTGTGTAGTTACGGTACACTTTATATTAACTCTAACTACCTCATTGGTCAAGTGGTTAACACATTCGACTGCTGCCGACGAGATTCCGGATTCTGACTAGAACACAGTACTAGCTCGGAGTTTGGCGGTGTTTCACCCCCGTGCCTCCGAGAGCAGGTAAAGCCGTTAGTCCTCCGCCTGATCTCTCTCGCGTCGTGTTGGATTTTCCGCCCAATCGGGCTATGAGAGTAAAGGAACAGAGAGTGCACCTGTGTATGCACATACACTTCATGTCCCGCGCAGATTACTATCTCTCTGGAGATTGGCCGCCGTGGCCGAAATTCGGTCGGGAGGACGTTATTATATTTCCTTAAAGAGATTACTTTTTAGGTCGAGAAGTACTGTGTTTGATTCTTAGAGGGGCCTTCCAGATATTTGTGTACAATCCACGCTTTGTGTTAGTTTTAAGTTTGATAACTAATTTAGGTAAGTCGTCAAATAAACGACAGTGATTTCAAAATGTTTATTTCACACTGGCCAAGCGACATAACGTTCCGATACGATGAGGTGCTGACACCGATTTGGCGTATGGGCACAGAATAGGTAATAGTGTATGGGTTTAAAAACTATCATACCCCTAACAAAATATGTAGGTATCTATTTGATTCAAACTCTCTTACTAAGCGCGTGTTTAGACTTAGGTATAAAAAAAATTTGGCATTCATAGGGACTGCCGATAGAAGTGAAAACATATTTAAATTTAATTTTTTTTAATTAAAAATAAAATATTTCAAATAATTAAAATATAAACCTTAAAACTAAGGCATTAAGTTTAGTTACGGATGTAGTTTATTTATATTTAAGACCTTTTCTCTTCGTAACAACGCGAGCATGTCGGTGTTTGCGAGCATGTCGGTGACGGTAACGCGAAACCACAAGTTTACCCCCTAGCCCTACCAAAAAGTGCTGATTTGATTAGTTGGTAATATCCCTATTATAACTTAAAAGATAAATAAATGTTATACAAATCGTTTACAAGATCTCAGTACCGAAGAAAGTATGTCAGTAGTCAGAAAGTATGTCATCTCCAAGTCGATGATAAAAGTTAAATATTAGCCCGTCTAATCGAACTTCCAAAGTTCTTCTTTGAAACAACGACTAAGTCATTCAAGATGAAATAAGTGTATTGAGACAAAAAGTTAAAGAAAACCAAACTAAAAACGAAAGAAATCAAAACAACGATTGAAGGTATAAGGGGAATAATAAATTTTTATTTGCCGTGGGAGTTCGGCGATACACGTTTTGAATGGCAAACGTTTCCTAACGGACGCAGAGCTAGAGGGAAATTTTCAGAGGTTACTTGTGACTTACATAGTTAGTAGTTTAGTTTACTTTCTTGCACACAGTTCGTATAACCGATAGGCTTTGGGATCCCAAGGTGTTTAAAAGGCGGCCTTGCGTCAGGAAGCGCAGCGTTGGAGATCCCCCTACTTTTTTTTAAAATTATTATTATTATTTTTGTAAAAAATATTGTCTTAAAACTAATAGAAAAAGGTGGACAAAGGTAAAGCTTATATACATAGCATGGCATGTGGATGGCCGATCTCAAGCGTGTAGCTGGGAGCCGCTGCAAACAAGTGGCACAAGACCGTATTCTGTGGATATCCATACAGAAGACCTTCATCCAGCAGTGGACTTCTATAGGTTGAGACGATGACTTGTAACTTGTAAAGGAGGAAGACATATAAAGTTGATATCTCAGTTCTTGTAAAAGCTGGTTAGTATTTACTTAATTAATATTTATAACTATGTATGAGATTTAAAAGCGCAGAATCATAGAAGAATATTCCGTGTAATTTAGCAATCCATTACGTACAAACGCATCTAAAACATGTGTCAGTACTACGAGGGGAAAAAGCTTTCAGTCACATTATTTATAGTTTGAAATAAAGTTCTAAAATGATTAACTATCTAAATTAAAGTCAATAAATACCTAATCTATATATATAAAATTCAAAGTCCTGACTGACTGACTTATATATCAACGCACAGCCTAAACCGCTGTGGCTAGAAACTTGAAATTTTGACAGTAGGTTCCTTTTGTGACGTAGGCGCTCACTAAGGAAGGATTTTTCAAAATTCCACCCTTAAGGGGGTGAAATAGGGGTTTAAAGTTTGTATGAAAGTCCGTCATTTCTCAAGTTATATCAACGAAACTTGGTATTTTGGCTTTCAGTAAAAAATAAAGAAATACGTATTTCACAGTTTTTCGAAATTCCACCCCCAAAGGGCTGAAAGAGGGGTTGAAAGTTTGTAGGAAAGTCCGTCATTTTTCAAGCTGTAGCCATGAAACTTGGTGTTTGGGATTTCGGTCTGAAATGAAAAAATACGTGATTCACAGTTTTTGAAAATTCTATCCCCAAGGACGTCAAATAGAGAGTTTATCCTTCAATCACGCCGAAATAGAGCAACGGATCAACGTGATTTTTTGCATGGGTATACTTAGTTGAGGACTTGGAGAGTGACATAGGCTTCTTTTTATCCCGGAAAATTAAGGAGTGCCTGTGGGAATTAAAAACTTATGCCACGCGAACGAAGTCGCGAGCATCCTCTAGTAATATTATAAATGCGAATGTTTTCATAAAATGTACAAGAATAGCAAATAAAGACAGGTAACGCCTTATATGGGGAATATTATGAAGTGTAACCATAGAATTTTATCCCACCAGTTCTCGAAATGAAAATGGAAGGAAAAAAAATAATCGTTTCAAAAGCAAAAATTAAGTTGTCTTCGTTTAACATTATCACGTAGCGCTCGCCCGACGATGGAAAATATTTCTTTCGGGCCTCTTCAATTTGGAAATCTGAGTCCCCTTTATAACTGCTTTACGGCTATTAGAACAGATTTAGCCATTTACGAAAAAGTGTTGTTTTTGTTTTCAATACCTCGAGTTAGGGCAATTTGGGTATTGTTTATTTAGGAATGTTGTTTACTCGCCTCTTCGGTAGGTACCAATTTTGCGGCCATAATAATAGCAATCAGGGGGGCTACCAGTGGCGGAGGGTTAAAATTTTAAAAAGGAAATCCGGATTTTAATGAAAAAAATCGCCTTGATCGTATTGAGGGTTCGATCGCATCGCCAAAGTAAAATGGACCCAAAAGCTCTTAATTTTAAGTCACAAAGTCAGTACAACCGATTTTAATTTAAAATCGCATCGTTTAAAGCGCTGACTTTGAATGCATATACGAAATTGAGCTTTAAATTAATGATGATGAGGTTTATTTTACTTTAACGCTAATGAGATCGGACGCTCACTACGATCAATCGAATTAGCAGTGTAAAAACTTTTGCTGAGATCTATAGAGCGATCTTTGACTTGGCTCAGACTTTACTTAGAGTTAAAACGAGATGGACTTATGTGAGTAACATAAATCTGTCTCGTTTTAACCATGTCTTAAGTCTAAGCAAAGTCAACGTTCGCTCTATAGATCTCACACTTAGACTAAGCGTAGAGTGCTGTGACGAGATTATGCGCGTTACATTACGAACATCGACGAAAGCGAAAATCTTTCTTTTTATATCGACAGCCCTTTCAGTCATAATAAAAAGAAAGACTTTATAATCTATATATTTATTCTCTTAATGCATAGCAATGATTTCACAAATCCCAAAAAGATGGACTCATTCGAATGTAAACAATTATTAGATAAGAAAAATCTCGCAACTGAAGAGAATACTACGAATCTACAATTAGATTCGAATTCGGGTATTTATTAAAAAAATATTTGACAATGAGCAAGGAAAGCGATTGAGTAAAATAAGCTTCAATAATCAATTTGAGCGGCAAAAAAAACGTATTCCATCACGAAGTTTCAGGAATAAATCTTTAGGGTTATTTGTAGGTTTTCCCTAAATGAAACTCCGGATATCACGATAAAGGGTTTATTCACTGCACAACTATATAATTATGGTACACAATATAGTAATCGACAAGCGTGAGTCGTGTGTGTTTCACGGAGTGTTAGAGTGTACTCGCACTATTTTATATTAACCCAAAGCTTGCGCTTGGGTTCTCAGCAGGGTGCCGGCTGTGGCCGGTAAAACTTAAATGATGTGTTGCCAGAGGCATGTCAGAAATCCGCCACAACCACCCCCCTACGGAGAGAAATAAGTCAAAAAGTGAATAGTAAACTACAAGTAATTGACAATACAAAACCAAATATTAAACAATGACAAGAAATCGTGATACGTTGTGAAAAATACAGCTATACAAAAAATTTTAAGATACAAAAGACCGACGGTCATAAAAAGTGCGCGTCAAAAATCTGCTTAAATCTAACAGTTCGACCTGACCGAGTTGTAACAGCTGGTTGCGTAATAGTAGGTTGTGCTACTAAGGGTTTTTTTGGCGCCTGCGATGGTGCAAGTGGCGCTGGCATTGGACTAGCTGTTTTGATCTCTAGATCCGAAGTTAGATGGGCAGGCTTAACACGATCAATACTTACCGTAATCTTCTTCCCTCCGATGTCGATGGCCAGCGTTTTACCGTCACGGGCCAATACCTTGTAAGGGCCGGTGTACGGAGGCTGCAGGGGCCGTCGGACAGTGTCGTCGCGCAGCATGACGTGTGAAGCTTCTGCTAAATCTTTAAAAACAAACGTTGACGGCTGCGCATGACGCGAGGCTGGAGTGGGACGAAGATTAGCCATTCTGGATTTTAAATCACTAATAAAATCTTGCGTGACTTTGTCTGGAGAGGTGCTAGGTACCAAGAGTTCCCCAGGTAACCGTAGTGGTTCTCCATATACAAGCTCGGCTGAAGAGCATTTTAGGTCTTCTTTCAAGGCCGAGCGGATGCCAAGCAGGACTAGCGGCAGAGCCCGGTGCCAGGTATCATTATGGCACATAAGAGCTGCCTTTAGTTGGCGATGAAAACGCTCGATCATCCCATTGGCTTGAGGATGGTAGCTGGTGGTTCGTATGCGTTTAGTGGCACCAATGTTCATGAGTCGGTGGAATAAATTCGACTCGAACTGGCGTCCCTGGTCTGTTGTAACCGTGACGGGAACGCCAAAACGTGAAATCCAGCCATCTACGAACCTGTCAGCTACTTCTTCAGCAGTGATAGAAGTCATGGGCCACACTTCTGGCCACCTGGTAAATCTATCGATTGCTGTTAAACAATATGTAAATCCCTGCGACGTCGGCATAGGTCCAATAATGTCTAAATGGACATGTTGAAACCTTGCCGAAGGTGCTGTAAAGTTACCAAGTGGTGCGGAGACATGGCGTGTTACCTTGCTCCTTTGACATGGCACACATTCACAAGACCAAGCACGACAATCCTTGTTGATGCCAGGCCAAACATATCGGTCGGCAACAAGACGCGTCGTGGCGCGAGCACCAGGATGACTGAGATTATGCAGTCGGTCGAAGGCTGGTCGTCTGTGTTGTATAGGGAGATAAGGTCTCGGTTTACCTGTGGAAACATCGCACAGAATCGAGACGTCAGTGCCAGGTATAATTGTAGGCACTAAATTTAATGAAGACTGGGTTTTAATAGTCTTCAGCTCATCGTCCGCATCCTGGTCATGAGCCAGGGTAGCGAAGTCTGAATTTAAAGTTACAGCTTCAATGCGGGACATAGTGTCCGCTACCACATTTTCACTCCCCTTGACATGTCTTATGTCAGTAGTAAATTGTGAAATAAATGTTAACTGATTTAATTGTGCGGGAGGAAGTTTCTCTCTGCGCTGCTTAAATGCGTATAAGAGAGGCTTGTGGTCTGTATAAATTGTGGTACTTTGTGCTTCCAAAAGATGTCGGAAATGCTGTACCGCTGAATATACCGCTAACAGTTCTCTATAATATGCAGGCCATTGGGATTGTGAAAGTGTTAGCTTCTTGCTGAAAAAAGCGAGAGGTTGCCAACCTTGATCAGTCCATTGCTGCAGACATGCGCCAACATGTGTACTTGAGGCGTCTGTGTAAAGGCCCAGGCGGGCAGATTGTATAGGATGTGCCAGCCTGGTTGCCTGTGAGAGACTGTCTTTGCATGTAAAAAATGCTTGCTCGAGCTCAGGAGTCCAAGGCATTGGTTTTTGTCCTTTAAGACCAGTGGCTGTAAGGAAATCAATAAGAGGTGCCTGTGCCTCTGCGGCCTTAGGAATAAACTGACGATAATAATTTATCATACCTAAAAATCTTCTCAAACCTTGAGCTGTTTTGGGAAGGGGGAAATCTCGAAGAGCTTCGATTTTCTCGTCGGGAGGGTTAACGCCGTCCTTGCTGACATGGTAACCAAGGAAGGTTACCTCTGCTGCACCAAGTATACACTTAGCCGGGTTAACTACTACACCGTAGTCAGCTAGCCTTTGAAAGAGTGTACGCAGATGTTTAGCGTGTTGGTCAGCGTCTTCTGAGAATATCAAAATGTCATCCACGTATGGGAAACAAAAATCCAGGCCTCGGACGATTTCGTCCATGAAGCGCTGAAAAGTTTGTCCGGCATTACGTAACCCAAAAGTCATGAAAGGGAATTCGTATAAGCCGAACGGTGTTATGATTGCTGTTTTGCAAATATCGTCAGGGGCTATCGGAATTTGTTGATATGCTTTGACGAGATCCAATTTGCTAAATATAGTTGATCCGGCCAGGTTGTGCCCGAAATCACCTATATGACGCACTGGATAGCAATCGGAGATGGTCCTAGCGTTAAGCGCTCTATAATCGCCACAAGGACGCCATGTTGAGTCCTTCTTAGGTGCCAGGTGTAAAGGCGAAGACCAAGGGCTCTTAGATGGACGTGCAGTGCCAGCTTCGACCATGTCGGCAAACTCTTTTTGAGCAACTTGCAGTTTATCAGGAGCCAGGCGGCGAGGGCGAGACACGACTGGTGGACCATCTGTGGTTTTAATATAATGAACCGTGTTATGTTTTACTTCCCGGTTGATACCAGGAGGCTTAGTGATTAATGGAAACTCGGTAAGAATTTTGATAAACGGTGAATCTCCATTGACATTAACTGTCTTAATGCTAGGCTGGTTGTAGCTGGATACAGAAGCTGGAACTGTAAGTCCAGTCACACCGCACCGCAATACCCGCTTGCGACAGTCAGGAAGGAGGTTATAATAGGCTAAAAAATCGGCACCGATAATTGCGGTGCTAACATCAGCGACCACAAAATTCCATCGGAAAACGCGCCGGAGGCCAAGATTTAATGTCACCGCGTGACTGCCATATGTCTTGATGGTAGAACCATTGGCAGCCGATAAATCGTAGGAAGTTTGTTTGAATTCCTTACCGAGAAGCTTCCTAGGTATGCAACACAAGTCAGAGCCAGTATCCAGGAGGAATTGCCATTTGGAATTCCTGTCTGTAATAAAAAGGCGGCGACCAGTGTAGTTACAGTCAGTTGTCGCCCCTACTGACTGTTGTAGCCGTTTTCCGACCAATTGCATGGTTGTATGCACTTTGCCGCTTTAATGCTAAATTTTTTATGGTACCAGCAACGTTTCGCTGGTTTACTTGCTCTGGATCTGAAAGGTCTGGATCGACTACGGGAGTGACCATGATTAGGTGTAGTTAAAGTTGCAATTTTCTTGGAAAGCTCTTCTATCTTTTGAGTTAGGGCGTCCATCGTAGAGGTATATTTGTAAATAAAATGAAAGTACCTAACAGTAGTTAAAAGTAAGAAGAGTTAAAGAAATTACCTAATATACCAAGCTGTTACCACTGGTTAGATACCGTTATCAAAAACCTTACAATGTAGCAAAAAAATTATACCGTTAACTGTATGACAAAAAAATATTCTAAGCTTACACAATATAACACCAATAGCAAAATATAAAAGAACCGACAAATAAAATGTAAAATTCAAAGAACAATTCTATAGTGTGTAAAAGTTGTATAAAATATAGTACAATAAATGACAGTAAACTGAACCTTAAATACAAGTACGAACAATGGTAACAATTATCAATATGAAAAAAAGTTAAAACTGTAATAGAGATAAAATAAGTTCATGCGTATTACTTGCGTATATTGAGTCACTTTCACTGGGCAATAAGGAAGGGTCTCGTACCTGCTAGACGCGGCCGGCGAAGTCCACAAAAAAAGGGTGACCGTTTTTTTTCTTGACTCGGCAAACGGTCTATTTTAGTTAAGATTTTGGGACGCGTACTTTTTCTGACCGAAGCTACGCACGTTTATGCACTTTTGTAATTACGAAAATTTAAATAAAATTTTACACTTTGAACTGAATCTATTTTCGAACTAGTTATTTATAAAATATTACACTGCCTGCACTTGGGTTAGGTTACGGATTTTGACGTATCTTCAGATGTTGATAAGGTAATTTCGGCGGCTGATTTGCAGCCCGCCACAATTGATGAACAGGCTGGAGAGATATGAGCTGACACGCAGGTATAAAACGTTCTTCGTTTTATGGTTCATTTGAATCAGCGTCAACGCGACGGTTGAAGGCGTCGTCCTTTGTTCAAAGGAAGGACGCTGCTCCGCTTGAAATCACCAGATGTAAGGCGCCGCTCCGATGAAAACTTCGATTCGGCGTCAGGGTATAGAATAATTAGAGTGACGATCCAATGTAGTTCGCGTTTCGGGGTCACCAGATTTAGGGTTATTTGTAGGTTTTCCCTAAATGAAACTCCGGATATCACGATAAAGGGTTTATTCACTGCACAACTATATAATTATGGTACACAATATAGTAATCGACAAGCGTGAGTCGTGTGTGTTTCACGGAGTGTTAGAGTGTACTCGCACTATTTTATATTAACCCAAAGCTTGCGCTTGGGTTCTCAGCAGGGTGCCGGCTGTGGCCGGTAAAACTTAAATGATGTGTTGCCAGAGGCATGTCAGAAATCCGCCACAAATCATTCAAGTCATAATTTAAGTGGAATCTGATTATGCAAAGGTGGGCGCGGCCCGGGCGGAGGCGTACACTGACGCTATCGTTCTATAGAAAGGTACCGGCCTTACAGCCAATTTTGCCAGGAAAATTGATCAATCGATCACATAACAGAAGTGTTATGTTGATCTATTTCAAAATTTCAAAAGTATTTTATTTTTAAGGCAACTTGGGTCTCATATGCAAGTCCCACACTGCGACGCGGCGTTTTTGTGGTTGACCGTAAGCATTGAAGTAATATGTTCTAACGTACTACATTATACCTCAATGACCGTAAGTATATTAATTTGTATACAAAATACGCGCAGTATTTAAACAAACTGTGTAAGCCTGACAACACAGTCTCACAGTCATGATGCAGTCTAAGTACCTGGTAAGGGTACGGCAGTTATATTATACCCATACCCCTAATCGGTTTCCACATGGTATCGTAACGGTACGCTCAATCGCTTGACGGTACGTCTTTGTCGGTAACTAGCCACGGCCAGACCTACCACCAGACTAGACCAAAAAAAAATTCTGAAAATAAAAATTCATAAATTGACCTTGCCGAGATGGAACCTCAGACCTATTTGGGATATCATTCGGATAAAAGACCACAGCGCTCACCAGTGCGCCAGGGAACTCGTCCAATTAAATTTTCGTCAAGATTACGATATTAAATCTTTTTAACATGTGGGAACGGAACGTAAGTTGAAAGGTATGAGAGAGAAGATATTGTATGCAAGCATGTGTGCGAGTGAGATGAAACGATTTGTCAAATTGAATGATATGACGTATGGAGGCTTCAGAAAGAATCCTCAAGGAGACTCGAAAACACGAATGGCATCCGGTGTGCGTGTGTACAGTTTAAATAAAACAAAGTGTTTAACGAGTTCCACGCTTTTATTTCTTGCCTATATGTATATCCCACAAACCTCATTTTGAACATCTAATCTCAAGAATGTATTGTACCGCTAATTTTCGACTTAAGCGCCATTCTTAGCTAAGCGACGAGTTTATTTTCCATCGTTTTTATTATACCATATGTATATGACAGTCCTATTGTACCTTATCCATTATTTTAACTATTCTACTTACTTAATTAATTTACTACTTAACTACTACTTAAAAAATCCAGGCAGGTTAAGCCACCATATTGGTAGTTGAAAAGCGAACGTCGCCTGGCCGAAAATTAAATTCGCAAATGGTTCCAAAGTTAACGGTCGAATTGTATAAGAAATTGATTAATGCTATCCCCTGAGATCAAACAATTAGTGAATTGAATTATCTCGGATATAAATTTCCTAATAATTCTAGCGCTCGCCTGTTTTGTTGAGATGAAGTTTTTGGCGTTGGATGACTTCGAACAAAAGTTATATTGGATGATGAAATTTATTAATATCAGCATGTTCTGTTATTTGTTTTTCTCTTCGAGAGTAAAAAAAATAATCAGTTTAGTTTTTAGTACTTAGTATACCAATGCACAGTTATTCTGCGAGGACTTTTGAGTTACCTGTATAGCTAATTATAAAAGTAATTTTGAGCCAGACAATTATGATAAACTAGCTGACTAGCTGATGCACGCGACTTCGTCCACGTGCACGCCGGAATAAGCTAAGGATTCTAACGATACCTCATTCATCAAAATCCGTTTAGGCGTATAGAAGTTATGGTGGAATATACAAACTCACATACATACATACATACATACATACATGAACCCTGAAAACAATATTATAAGTTCCTTTTTTCAGGCAGTCGTATAAAAATTGGCAAAACTGTCGATGTCATTTATATCGACCCAATCGTTATACCACAAAATAGGTAATAGTACTAAGTTATACACCGCACTACTTATGTCACAACAGTTAAATTGAATTCACAAATGAATGCTGTAAAGTTATGGACTTTTCTGATTAAGAAGATGAATGTCCCGCGCAGATCCGATTCATTATGGCGATAAAAAGCCTGATGAATAGAATATCGGTGCAATCACTATTGTGGCTATGAGGATGATTTTTTTTATTCCACTACAATTTAGCCCTTGACTGCGATCTCACCTGCTGGTAAGTGATGATGCAGTCTAAGAGGGTAGCGGGCTAACCTGAGAGGGGTATGACAGTTTGTATTATTAAAATAAGGTAAAGTTATATAAAAATTAAGGTCTAGCCCCACTTGAGATATTATTTGTATGAGTTTGTACGGGGCCGCGTCGAATACTGCATCTCCGTGCCGCGCCGCTTTATTGGGTCAAGCTTCATACAAACTCATACAAAGAATACTTGCCGCTACGTGCCGTGCCGCGCCGCGCCGCGCCTCTATATTGAGGTTAGACCTTAAGACTTCATGTACATGAAGGATTTCTTTAGACTTTCTTAAAGACTTTCTCTAGATAGCAAATCTCTACTTGGAAACTTCTTTTCCACTCCCACGACAAACTAGAAGAAATAAAACAAATAAAGCTATCTAAGTTAAGCTCCAAATAAGGGGCGGCATGTGTATTTACGTGTAGTGCAACGAAATGGGTCTGAATGTACCCCAACTCGGCTGCATTGTCCGGAAGGCTGCCCGGGGATAATCGGGCTAATTCCGCCCTCCCCGGACCACATGTACCCGGACGGCGGACTCGTTACAATAGGGCCGCAACTGCAAATAATGTCTTTAATGTGTGTTTGACGACCTCCGTGGCGTAGTGTTGAGGGCTGTTGCCTTAACGTGCGGAGGTCCCGGGTTCGATCCCCGGCAGGGTTTGGAAATTTATAATTTCTGTTTCCCTGGTCTGGCCTGGTGGGAGGCTTCGGCCGTGGCTAGTTACCACCCTACCGGCAAAGACGTGCTGCCAAGCGATTTAGCGTTCCGGTACGATGCCGTGTAGAAACCAAATAGGGGTATGGGTTTAATTAACTGCCATGCCTCTAACAAGTTAGCCCGCTACCATCTTAGACTGCATCATCACTTACCATCAGGTGAGATCGCAGTCAAGGGCTAACTTGTAGTGGATTAAAAAAAAAAAAAAAATGTCCACAACGTGGATATAGTAAACTCGATTATGTGGACTGCCCATATTACGATAGATAGATAGATAAATACTTCATTGCCACACAAAACATTACAAAGAAATAATAAAGTAAACAAGCAATAAGAAATAACAAGTGCGCAAAGGCGGTCTTATCACTAAAAGTGATCTCCTCCAGACAACCTTTAATTTTAAAGAAGCAAATGCAACGAAGCGGGATAGTGCAACAACATTAATACATAAATTACTAGCTGATGCCCGCGACTTCGTCCGCGTGGATTGAGGTTTTTCGGTTCCCGCGGGAACTCTTTAATTTTCCGGGATAAAAAGCAGCCTATGTGCTATTCCATACTATAATCTATCTCTCTGCCAAATTTAATCCAGATCCGTTCAGCCGTTGGAGCGTGATTGAGTAACAAACATCCATCCATACATCCATACATCCATCCAAACTTTCGCATTTACAATATTTATTTGATTATTTGACTATACATTCTAATAATACATTACATTATGAGTATTAGTAGGTATTTAAGAAAAGAACTACAAACAATTACAGGAATACCTATTAAGATAACAATATTTATTGCACTAGCTGATGCTCGTGACTTCGTCCGCGTGGGTTGTTCGGTTCCCGCGGGAGCTCTTTAATTGTTCGGGATAAGAAGTAGCCTTAGATGCGTTATTCCAGACTATAATCTGGCTCTGTGTCAAATTTCATCCAGACCCGTTCAGTCGTTCTGGCATGATTGAGTAACCAACATCCATCCATCCATCCATCCCACCTTTAGCATTTATATTATACTAGATGATTCCGGCGACTTCGTCCGCTTGAACTAAGTTTTTTCGATTCCCGCGGGAACTCCTTAATTTTCCGGGATAAAAAGTAGCAAGTTGTCCTTCCCCGGGCTGTACCAAATTTCATCAAAATCGGTTGAATAGGTGGGCCGTGAAAGCGTAGCAGACAGACAGACACACACTTTCGCATTTATAATATTAGTATGGATGTATAGATATTCGTTTAAATGTGGTATTATCAGCTCATCTCTATATTCTATACCTCAATGCCTGCGGCTGTGACGGCATCTTATTTGAATGACAAAGGCTGAATACATGCGCTTGAATAATTAACTCTAGTAATAATTAGTTGACGATATAAACATCTACGGTACTACATCTCCTGTCCCGCTCTTAATAAACTGAACACGTGAATCCCTTAGAGAGAAATTCAAGGAAATAGGTATTCTTACAGGTAGCTTCGCAATATATTTACAGTAATTTAATCTTTGTAAAACAGCACATTCAGAATTACAAAAGAATATGCGATTTGCACGATAGGCCAACTAGAAAACGCCATAGGCTCGTGACTCCATCGCTCCGCCTCAAGAAAGTCCGAAGGTCGTTCGTGGGAATGAGCATTCTATTCTATAACAAAATTCCACAACCTATTTTAAACTTGCCTTTACACAAGTTTAAAAAGTCCATTAAAAGTATGCTTCTGAAAAAAGCTTATTATACTGTTGAATATTACGTAAATGACAAAGGAGCATGGAATTGAATCGCTCCAGCAATGCTAAGGACAGCGGTTACGTATGTAATTACAAATTAATGAAATTGTAATTTATTATTTTTTTTTCAAAAGAGCAACCGCCGAGTTTCTTGCTGGTTCTTCTCGGTAGGAATGGCATTCCGAACCAGTGGTAGATTCATTCGACTATTCATAAGCACTTGTAAAAAGTCTATTTGAATAAAAAACTTTTGAATTTTTGAAACGAGTTTTGGTAATCACACAACATGCACAAGGGGGGTCCTTGTGCACTTCGTTTTGTGTATTTTTAGTGATATTTTATGTTTTTGTATGGCGCTAAAGGATTCATCTATCTACTAGCTGATGACTGATGTCCGCGTCTTCTTTTCCGCGTGGATTGTATGTATTGTAGGATTGTACATATTGGTTCCCGCGGGAACTCTAAAATATTAAACACTATAATCTGTCTCTGTGCCAAATTTCATTCCGATCCGTTCAGCTGTTCTGGGCGTGGTTGAGTAACAAACATCCATCCATCCAAACTTTTGCATTTATAATTTTAGTATAGATCTATCTATATACGAGTACCTACTGACCGAGGAAGTGGCACCTTGCAGTCGATAGGCTGAAATAAATGGAGAAAAACAAACCAACAAACAAACACACTTTCGCATTTGTAATATTAGTAACTATTAAATGATGGGCGTCGACTATAAATGTGTGAAAATACTGTATAAATATAAACTTACGCTATAATAACATTATAGTAGGTATAATGTATCACAAAAAATTAATACGATTGAGTTCAAAACTAAAACTTACAGACCTAGGTGTTTGTTATATTTATTGTATAGTTCTGTATATGCCTTGAATCCAGATTAAACAAAGAATAGTAAACTCTCCTCGTATATCTCAGTGGTAGTGAGTAGTTTATGGGCGCTGGAAAATGGCTGTGCACATCTTATTATGGCGAGGGCGAAGTTCGCGCCGTGGCGTGGCCCGGTTTACTTACGGACTAAGACGACAACTATTCACTTACCGAACTTGGGTATCACTCGATGCATGTGCTATGTTTGGATGAGGTAATGTTATAGTTTTTCATAAATCATCAATCATTTATTTTCCAAAATTGTGGGTAATATTAACAGCTGTATAAGTAGAAACTTCCCGTACACAATCTACTGTGAGAGTTACATTGTGCAAAAATTACATTACACTAAATTTATAATTATTTAGAATGACTTTACAATATAATAATAATATAAAGTTTAAATTCAAAATATGTCTATAAATATGACTATTACAAATATGAGATGTATTATTACAAAATATGTAATAATTCTTATTTATTAAAAATTAAATTAATTACATCTAAGAATATATTTTTCCACACTGAATTTTGGTCGTGGTCATTGGTGGTCAATCTCAACGGTGACTATTCAACTATGCAAGTGATATTAATGTAATACACAAACACAAGTTCACTCTCTTAACTCTCTAGTATAGTGCTCTCTAGTAAATCGATGGATCGGTAATCTAACACGACGGGAAGGACATCAAACGCAAGATTTCGTGACACGGGCTACTTCCGATACTGAAAATTGCAATTATTTTCAGTGAATGAACGAAATGAATTAATTATAATAATAATAATTGGGTTTTAATTAATACTCATTAAATTATGTAAAAAACAACAAAGATTGGTAGGAAGGGACCCCGCGGACACAGCCCCCGCCTCAATCACACCGCGAGGTCTGATCAAACAAAAAAAGCAGTGCAGACCACTCAGCAATGCCTTCGCACGACATCCAATAGTGACACGGTGTATTATCGTGAACAAAGTGAAGACAGACACAGTCATATTGAGTGAGCCACGATCCTCATATACTTATAAATCCTCATATTATACATTATCCTGTTCACTTAGGTACTGCGCATACTTTAATACTATTTCAGAATCAGCCTTCCTAGTGATCATTCATTTTTGGTAACCATAACTCGTCTTTGAGCGGCGATACCTAGTCAGTTGGCCAACCGCATGTGGGTAGACCGTCACCATTATTTCCAAAAGAGGGCCCTACACCCACCAAAAACTGAAGTAGCCTTCCTAGCGATAGTTACCAAAAGTACGGCTATCTCCTAATCTGAGCAGCAGCTGAGGTACCGACTCGAGAAATAAAAGATTTTATGTTCAACCGGAATTTTTATTAATTTGTTTCCTCTGTCGCTAAATAATACATAAATATATTATAAACGAACTCTTCAGTGTAATAAAAGTATCTTAAAAAATAATTTTCGAAAATGTCACATCCTAACTTCGATTTAACACTCCTTGTGCAATGTTTGAGAAGTTAGCCACTGCATTGATGCAGTGGGACGGGGCGATGTGCTTACATGGCTAAGAGCAACTAAACGATTACTTGCCACTTGTACCTACATACCTACTCGTACACAACTATAGTTTTAATTATTTGCAAGTGGAGTGCCAGTCAAAACTTAAGTAAAGATAGACTCTTAAGGCGCCAGCGGAGGGCTATTTGCTCATACAAACGTAATACCAAAATAATTAGTAATTCGAGCATATTTCCTCCATAGTAAGCGAATATTAAGATTGAACTTGTATTTATCTAGGTTCCTGGATAATTATTTTTCCAAAATACTTTCCCAAAATTAAATGTAAGCACATTGCGTTTTGCATGTTTTAGCGACATAAACGACATGTTTTCTCCTTATTTGTTTCATATTAAAACCAACGATATCTCACGTAATAATTGATCAGGAACATAGCCTATATTGTCAAGTTACAGAATAACAACACGAAGTTAAAAACACAACAATTTTTCATTCATCATTTTTGGTATTCACGGAACAAGACTAAATGTATAACAAATTCTGTACGTTCATATTGCTATCGCGCTTGCACGCGATCATGTGTCTTCAGCCAAATAGGGATAGCAATATACCGGCAAATTTATATTTGCGGTTCGAGTAGAAGTTGCGAGCGGCGGTCGCCGGTCCCTTAAGATTAAAGATAAAGTAGATTAAAGATAGAGCAAAGATTGCTATATAATATATTATTATTATGTCTTATTTAAAATATTGTATATAGAAATTACACGCACGAGGCTCCCAACGACTCGCTTGATGTCGTCCATCCACCGAGTGGCAGATCTGCCAAAGCCGCGCTGTCTTCGACGTCTGATCGGTTCTAAGACCTATGTGCCCATAGGCATACAGCTTCGTAACCCGTAAAGCTATGACAGTCATTAACTCACATAATGATCTCCTCATTTGATCACATATTATATAATATCGATTGTATTTTAATGAAAATTAATTGATTTTTCCTTAAAATATAAATTAAGTCCTTTTCGCTAGCTCTTTGTTGGTGTACGAGTAAGTGTTTGTATGCAGCCTCTACGAAATCAAAATCAAAATCAAATGTTTTTTTATTCAAATAAACTTTTACAAGTACTTTTGAATCGTCAAGTGAATCTACCACTCGTACGAGTAGTTTAGATCTAGCCCCACTTGAGATGCACGGAGCAGCGCGGCACGTTGCGGCAAATTTTATTCGTATGAGTTTTTACGGGGCCGCAATGGGCCCATCTTCATACAACCTCACACGAAGAATACGTAGTTACCTTTAAGAGGAGCCCGTACGTAGCTCGTTCCGTTCCGCTTAACTAGTGGCCAACACAAATTCAGGCCATCATAACCATTGAGACCTTTGTAACAATGATTGATGCAGCCTTTTAGCATTCAACCAGCAGGCAAGTATGGGAAGAATCCCACCGAATTGTTAAGGGTACCAATAACAATAATCGGCCTCTAACCACGCGCGGCTGATTTTAGATAAAGGGGAACAGAATTCGAAAGCAATTTCACTTTAAAAATCGGCGCGCTATCGGTTGGACTTGTTCGTTTTATTTGCATCGCTGTGTTTTTTCAACCAAATCGGCGTTCGCTATATTGTATATTTTTTGGGGGCTTCAAAAAGCTTTTATTTTAATTAACGATCATTTTTATTCATATTCATCTCTCAATAGGTCTAATAAATACTTATATTTTCAGTCAGTGGTTTCATACAGTAATTACAGTATGAAATACTTGTGCTGAAAAATAAATCGTCAATTTTTATATATACAAATTATTATCCCTCTATTTTTATGAAACGCTTTGATTAAGGCTTTACATCAGTAATTGCAGAAAAAATTCAACTCTTCTGCCTACAAATTCATCAAAATGTTATAAATACATAGTTAATATTACTTCTTTTACTTACTGCGTTCCCATTTTAATTTCTTCTGTGTGTAGCGAATTGGTAATGATTGGAAGTAAATAATTATGCCCCCATTCAGACGAGCGCTTTTTCACGCCAAACATTGACGTTATTTTTCCATTTCACAGAACTTAAAAAAGCGTCCAGCTTGAAAAAAAACGCCTTAAGCCAGCGTGCAGGTAAATTCATAAGTATTAAGTATCTGGGTTATATTTATTTGGTAAAATATTTCAAAATAAAGTCTTAAGATTTTATGGTCTTCTCTCTTTTGTATCCTTATTTTTCACTTAAATACAAAAATATTCAACAATTTCTTTTATATTTTATGAGTACTTTTTGCCTCATTCAAGTCGTATTTATAGTCTAGAAAATAGAAATCATAGGGATTTTACAGAGATTTGCATCGCGGTATAGAGCTGCATGGAAAATAATATATCGAGAGAGGCCTCTCATTTCATTGTTTGAATTTATTGAGCGGCAATGCTCTATTGGTACGGTGTATTGTGACTATGATATTATGTCAAAAACAAGACGGGAAGATTTTTGTAGTAAAACTTATTAATAACTTCTACTACTGCTAGTAACAACTAGTAACTAAATTCAAAAGCACTGAATAAAAAACCTATTGTAGACTTATATGTATTTCAAAATATTTTTTAAATATAGGATTTTTTCCCTTAAAGAATGCGTCACTCACTCACTGTGGTGATTTTTTGCAGTTGCATAGGTAAGGACCTGGAGAGTGACATAGGATCCTTTGTATCCTGAAAAATCAAGGAGTTCCCGTGGGAATTTAAAAAAACGGATACGACACGGACGATGTCGTGGGGACCAGCTAGTTAATGTATACAGTGTACCAAATTTGAATAAAGAGATTGAATTGAATTGTCAGTCCCAAAATAGATAGATAGATAGATAATTAATTTATATGTCCACGAAAACAACAATTTACAATATTTGCTTACAGAAGTAAGTCAATCTATTGCCTGTTACATTATCGTTCGTGAACAAATAAGGCTCCTCACTCAGCACAAAGCCACAGCAAGCTGCAGCGCTGGTTTTCAGGAGGTGCCTCAAAGTGTCCATAGACGTGTTTCCGACCGGCAAAATATACTCCTTATAACTAAAACATATTATTTTCATTTCATTTAACTGATATCATATTATTACTATCATCTACCATGCTTAGCAACTGTAAACTATAACTAATAACTACTTATAGCTAAGCTAACAAAAATATTACTGACACATTATAAACCAAATTTTTGTTTTCTACTCCGAACTATCTAAATAAATGTGCCTTCTTTCTTTCTACTTTCTATCTACCTAATAGTTTATCTATCCTTACTAAATACTATCTAAATACTATAAAAAAATTAGAAGTGAATTGGTGGCCACCCTCGCGTCAGATATAAGTGATTCGCTTTCATTCCGGCTGACGGCGCCGAGTGATTCGCGCGAGCGCCGCGATTGCTTTCAGATGGCCTGCAGTTGCCGTTGCATGGCCGATCGCTAATCGAACCCGTCGATGCAACGCTGTTTCTATTATTTTTGCTCAAAATGCTCTAGTGTTTAGAACATCCATCGTTGTTTTAATCTATCTATTCTACACTAGCTAATGCCCGCGACTTTGTCCGCGTGGTTTAAGTTTTTTTGTTTCCCGAGGGACCTCCGGTATAAAAGGTAGCCTTTGTCACTCTCCAGGTCCTTAACTATACCCATGCCAAAAATCACGTCAATCCGTTGCTCAGTTGCGGCGTGATTGAAGGACAAACCAACAAACCAAAAAACCAACAAACAAACACACATTTATAATATTAGTATGATTCCCTAATATAACCTACGTACCGTCAGCGTTGGTATCCTTATGACAACGCCCAATCGTACGAAACTTTTTGTTCAACATTTCTGATACGAACCACTAGGGCCCTCGGGTATGCCGTATTGAACGCCTTGAATTTGTTAATTTATAATTTCTGAATTTTCCCTGGTCTGCCCTGGTGGGAGGCTTCAGCCGTGGCTAGTTACCACCCTATCGACAAAGACGTGCCGTAAAGAGATTTAACGATGTCATGTAGAAACGGATTACGGGTATGGCATGAACCTATAAAATAGGTCCATGCCATATATAACTGCCATACTCATGACAGGTTAGCCCACTACCATCTTCATTCATTCATTTGTGTGATTCATGAATTTCACCCTTGTGACGACAATTTACACATTAATTGATAATACACAATTCATGGACTTTTTAACAAAATATCTTAACACCGCTGCCTAATGAAACGCGCATCTAGCCGATTCGATACTGACTTTTATTTTAAGTACCCACATTAGGAAATCATATAGGTAGGTATTTTACATTGTTATTATAAAAGACTGCACCATCACTTACCATCAGGTGAGATCTTGCTAACTTGTAGTGGATAAAAAATAAATAACGAAACGGAAACCAGAAACTAAAACTTTGCTAAAATTAATATCTACATAGAGTAGGTAAGATTGCAGTTGAATTTTCCAAGCAAATACAAGGAAGCATCGAGTGAAATTCAAACAAACACATTCGGAAACACTCCTTTGTGGATCTATTGGCTTTTGGCATCTCAATATGTTATTTATTTACAAAATATTCTGCTACGTTTAAAAGTGTTTGAATTAAAATTTGCCCGTTTGCTTTGTAAATGTTAGGCCTTTTGTGAATGTTTCTATTTTGTTCAGTTTAGACAAATAAATAATAGTTTGCACTGCACAGATTTGAGCGAAGGCGTATTTTTATGTGGCTGGCACTTACACTAAGCAAATAGTACGTAGTAATAGAAGAGTAATAGTTAGTATTTTATGGCGTATAAATTCATACAATGGGTCGATGGTAGGAGCATGTATGTATATACCGTGACAGCTGTCGTTTAGCAGCTAGAGGTAAGGTATCCCCATGGTATCCCTCTCTGAGATTCTGGTCTTGAGACAATTATAGAGTTAGGAAAAGAATTTGACGTTAGAGTGACTTTTCAGCACGATGAACTTCTGCCAGTTTTCTTCGTTTTCTCCCTGTTACCCATAAAATACAGCAAATCAGAAAATCAAAAAGAATCAGATTAGCCCGCTACCATCTTAGACTGCATCATCACTTACCATCAGGTGAGATCGCAGTCAAGGGCTAACTTGTAGTGGATAAAAAAAAACCTGAATCAAGGAAAATGATCGTCACCGGCATCAAGTAGTCTATTTAGCTGATGAAATGAAAATATTAAGTAACAGAGACACGCGAAGTCCGCTCCGTGGAATCCGCGGGAACTCTTAAATTTTCCGGGATAAAAAGAGGCGTTCCATAGATACAACCTATCCCCCTACCAAATTTGATCAAAATCGGTTGAAGAGATGGACCGTGAAAGCGTAGCAGACAGACATACGGACAGACAGACCAACAGACACACTTTCGCATTTATAAAATTAGTATGGATATGGATAATATAACTTATGAGGCAATTTTCAAGCAATAAGTGAAGAATATAGAAGGGGGAGCCAAGTCGATGTAAACGTAAACCAGAAAGTTCGCTAACAATCCTCGTTATATGCTTTGAGGAAAATTGGAAAAATGGAAATTTTATAATACAACCAACTTATCCATACGACGAGCTCCATTTATGAATAAAATGCCAGACTTTTATTGAATAGGCCGAATAGCTCAATAATAATGATTCATGCATCGATTTTAACGTTACCTTAATGATGCCCCGGGAAATGGTATGTTATTTCATCTCGTTTTATTTTGCGATTATTAAAATCGTCGTCGTGGTCAATCGGTAGACGTCCACTGCTGGGCATAGGTCTCTTGCAAGGATTTCCACATGCCGCGGTCTTACGCCACCTGGATCCAGCGACCGGGGGTTCTGCCGACGCTGCGCTTTCCGGTGCGAGGTCGCCATTCCAGCACTTTGGGACCCCACCGTCTATCGGTTCTTTGAACTATGTATCCCGTTGCCACTTCACATTCGCAACACTTCAAGGCAAGAGTGAATAGGCATCTTCCAGGCAAGCGTGTTCCAACCTAGACCTCATCATTGCTTGCACTAAGCATGATTGTCGTCAAGCGCAAGCAATAAAAAAAAAACCAAAAAACTTTCCAGCTAGGTAGGTCCAATTTCGAAAAAAAGGTGAACCGCTGAATCCAACTCAGCAGGGCAGCTGCGAGACGTCTTCTCGTCCAAAAAACCTCATTAGTTTCTTGCTGTTTCTAGCTGGTTTTTCTCGGTTGGAATGCCATTCCGAACCAGTGGTAGATTCACTCGACGATTCTAAAGAACTTGTCAAAGTCTACCTGAATAAAAAAATATTTGAGTTTTGAGTTTAAGTGCCCGAAGACCACAGTCTTCGAACAGTGCGTGTTAGGTACCAGTGATGACATATGGATGCGAGACTTGGTCGCTAACAGCTATGGGCTTCATAAGTAAACTCAGGGTCAATCAGCGGGTGATATAAAGAGCTATCCTCGGAGTTACTTTACGTGATCAAATCAGAAATGATGCACAGAAGTAATAAAGTAACCGACATTGCTCAATTAAGTCCATACTAATACCTACCTATTATAAAAGTGTGTCTGTCTGTCTGCTACGCTTTCACGGCCCATCTTTTCCACCAATTTTGACAAAATTAGGTACACAGACAGGCTGTATCCCGTGGAAAAATATAGGCTTCTTATTATCCCGAAAAAATTTAGAATTCTCGCGGGAATCAAAACCTTAATCCACGCGGACGAAGTCGCGGTCATCGTCTAGTTAAGACTATATTTATATCTAGCCATTTGGCTGGAGTATTTTCATTGAAACAATTATTTTCATACTAATTACCCTGCCATTAAAATTAAATTCATTTTCAGCAATTACAGGGCTGTGGCGGCACCCACCAAACTCGGTAAGCCAATATTCTTTGAGCAACTCTGTAATTGAACGCAGAAAGTAAAGACGAGCTTTTAACGCAAATTGTTTAAATTAACGCCGTGTAATGTGAACAATGGTATATCTTTTTCATTAATGTGAGCGAAAAACCCCAATGATCTATACAAATATTATATAGATATGCGAAAGTTTGGGTGGATGTGGATGGATGGATGTTTGTTACTCAATCACGCTAGAACGGCTGAACGGATCTGCATAAAATTTGGCAAGATAGTGTCTGCATTAGCACGTAGACTAGGTACTTTTTATCCAACCACCGTTTAAGGAACCAAAAAACCTCTATTTACGCGGATAAAGTCACGGGCATAAGCTAGTTTTAATAATATGTTAAGTACTTCTGAAAACCCCACTAAATATTTTTTTTAGCAGACTAGTGTACTCGTACACTCTAGGCGTCAGAACGAAACGTCCGCGTTGGAGGGGCACGGTCCCTAATTTGTTTTTTTTATTCACTACAAGTAAGCCCTCACTGCGATCTCACATGATAGTAAATGCAGACATACATTAGTAGATGCAGTCTAAGATGGTAGCGAGCTAACTTTTTAGGGGTACAGCAGTTATATTAAACCTATACTCCTATCGGTTTCTGAAGGATCTAGAAGTTTCAACTCGCTATAATCCGCGACATTTATAGGTAAATCGATGTGGTACTTACTAGTGTGGTACAGTGTGTATCCCGCACTTATAGCCCGCGATATTTACCACACCACAGAAATCTTCCAAATTTTTCTTCCAACTAACTAACAAACTAGTTTCACTCCGATACCGGAGCATCTTCAGGAGATATGTTGACTCTACAATGCACGATTGTAAAGTTATCTATCGGTTTCTACATGTCATCATATCGGAACGCTAAATCGCGTTACGTCTTTAGCGTTTGATTATTAAACGCTTTTAGGTATGTCCTTGCCGGTCACTAGCCACGGCCAGACCAGAGAAAATTCAGAAATTATAAATTCCCGAATTGACCCTACCGGGGATCAAAGCCGGGAACTCCCACGTTAAGACAACAGCGCTTAACACTGCGCCATAGAGAGTGAATAGTAAGCAATCGACTAGTTTAGTCATAAGACCACAAACAAATAACTTCACTCCTTGAAGTAGGTATTGCCGTATAGTTGAAGCTTCAGAGCTCTAAATTTTATTGATAAGCCCGCGGAAAGTTCTCCAAAGTGCACATTCCCTGTTATTGGACTGAGAAATATATTCCTCGTGACTTTTCCAACATTCACGCTTGCCAATAAATTCATCCTAACTCTAGTGACACCATTTAGCAAGCATACAGTAGGCCGAGTGGGATTTTTTTACGTGCTCGATTGCGACAACGTTAACTACCATTTATATGAAACTAGCTGATGCCCGCGACTTCGTCCGCGTGGTTTAAGTTTTTTTATTCCCGCGGGAATTCCTTAATTTTCCGGGATAAAATCATATGTCAAGTCCCCAAGTCCTCAACTATAACTGTGCAAAAAACCACGTCGATCCGTTGCTCTGTTGCAGCGTGATTGAAGTTCAAACCAACTAACCAATAAACCAACAATCGAACAAACCAATAAACAAACACATCACATCGAATGGGAAGAAAATCTCCCACTAGGCACACAGTCAAATAAAGTAGTGGACTGGAAACTTCTAACTAACACCTTGGCCTTGAAATCTTAACACTTTAAGATACAAAACCGGCCAAAAGCGATTCGGACTCGCATACGACGGGTTCCGAATCATCGTATATTTGACACTATGTACTTTTTAATTACTTTCGTAACAACAGTTGCCTTCAAACATCACGTTTTTTGTTTATGGACTCCGCTTTATTTTTAATTTCGAGACGTGACATTATCAAACAGTAAGCTGACCCTTCACGTGGCATACGTTGTCGCGTAGATACGTCTGTCATTTTCTATGGCGTCGTATCACCACAGGGTTCTACTCATAGTATGGTGGTATCACTTCGTGTCGCGTAGCGTCGCTTCTCAATAGTCAATGATCAGCTACTGTTACTATACCTTTGCTTTGTCGATCTCCTAGTACAACGAGTGACTGTACGCTAGCTAAACCATGCCACTGCAGTTCAGTGGTGTTTTATGTGTAGCAATGAAATAAATTCAAGTAGGTATTCCCATTATATAGGGCTTATTAACGTGCCAATGTGTGGCGGTTAATTATGTTATTTAAAATTTTAAACTCGGCATTAAGCTCGAGAGACTAACTAACGAGAACTGTGCTTGACTTGTCCAATTAAAAAGTTTTTAAATTAAGTAACTCCTACGTGATATAGTATGTTTGACGGATTAATTTAATTTATTGAACACGGCTAATCTCTTCGAATAATTTATAAATAACTAGCTGATGCCCGCGATTTTAATTTTAAAGTGAAAACTTCTTTAGCCGCGTTGAGCAAAGTAAGGGGTAGTTAGTAGGGGGTAAACTTGTGGATTCGCGTCACCGACATGCTCGCAAACACCGACATGCTTTTGTCACGTTGTTACGAAGACAAAAGGTCTTAAATATAAATATACTACATTCGTAATTATTACGCTCATCGACCAAATTGATTGGATCGATCATACATAACTAGATTTGCCCGTTGGTTTGAGGAGAAGCAATAGTATTAATATTATCCCTGTTGGTTTCGCAAGTTAGTATTAATTGCGCTTCCCGATAGATAGAAGATTGTTTGAATAATATGTATACTACTCAATGGTATTATAAATTAAACTATAACTGGTCTGTGATACTATATAATTGTGTCTGAAAAATATAAAATAATAATTTACTAGCTACATTTAAATTTAAAAAAAAATTCAATTTTAAACGCGGGTTAATACAGACACAGTACGATTGCAACCCCCTGTCAGACACCCTGTTGTTTCATAACGTGAATGTGTTAAGAGTGTCTGGACAATGTACAACGAGGTTTCTAATATTATTCCAAAGAAAAATGTAAAAAAAAACGGAGCCAATTGGAGGTGCCACCTTTTCTACCTCATACCTTCCATAGCAACCGCGATCCAAACTTCATAGTCGAGGATCGTTTAAGTATACCTCTATTAGAGACATACATAGAAAAACTTTCAGCTTGAATGTTATTTTATTAAAGCTGAAAGTTATTCTAGCTAAAGGTCAAACTCAAATCTTTTTTATTCAAGTAGACTTTTAAAAGTGCTTTATAAACATAATATTTCACAGAACTGTTATATTACAGAAAATCTCAGATATATCCTCAGAGCCAGCGGAGAGAATTTATGTGTTCCCGCAACTCTCCTGTAGCACATAACTCGCGTTCCACCGCGGGCGCCGGTGAAAACTATTCCGGTACAGGGAGATTCTAATTATACACCTGTAGAACGAAAAACGTATTTATTACACTATTTTTGACAAAATATTTTCCAATTAAATAAGCTTTTAATGTAGAAATACAAAATTTCTTAGTAACTAATTATTACGGCTGAAATATTTTGATTGATTACTTTTTTTGCCTTTGCACATCAATTCGATAGAAATTTTATAGTAATTTGTATGATTGTTCTTAGCAGGCTAACACGTGCTATTCTGTTATTAATCTGTGTATATAAAACACAAAAAATATTTCTACCTATGCTATGTCCGTTTTAGACATTGAAACCTTCCAAGCGATGTGCCCCAAACCGGTTTCATTAGAAAGGTAATAATTCGAAGATGGTTTTCTTTTTTCTTTTTTCAGCGTTACAAGCCGGGTATCCGCTAGTATTATAATCTCAAGTATTCAAACTCACACTCAAATCTTTTTTATTCAAGTAGACTTTAACAAGTGCTTTATAAACATAATATTTTACAGAACTGTTGTATTACAATCTCAGATATATCCTCAGAGCCGGCGGAGAGAATTTATGTGTTCCCGCAACTCTCCTGAAGCACATAACTCGCGTCCACCGCGGCTGCCGGTGAAAACTATTCCGGTACAGGGAGATTCTAATTATACACCTGTAGCACGAAAAACGTGTTTATTACACTAGTTAGTTTTCAAACACTATTTTCAGCAAAGTTTATTTTTTAAAAAAAGGCTTAAATGAAAAACCACCAATTAAATATTATGTTTAGGGTGCCTTATTAAAACAACAGTAACAGCGAATCCACACTAGGGACTTGACAGGACAGGACCACGTCGAAGGGGAACGTTTTGACCTGTTGCGTTAATGTGTGCAGCTCCATATGAAAGTGAGACGTGAACTAGAAAAAAAACCGTGAAAATTTTTCGCTTAAACACTTCCGTCAGTTTGCGTGTCTGTTTTAAAAATTTACTGAGATTTCTAAAGTTACTTTTAGCACATATATATATAAATCTTTTAATTCTGTTTCCTACATGAGAGCATCATCATATTATATATTTTTAACAAAAAATTTAATCAAAAATTAATTATAAAGGTCAACCAAATTGACTCCTCGTAAAATAGGTATTTGAAAATCATTATGAGTCGCAGTTTTTTTTTTTTGGAAAAAAACCAGAGTACCTACCTACTTACCTTTAAAGAAATAATACCAAAAGTTTTTTGAAATGGAACTTCTTTAGAATCGTTGTGATTTGAAAATTCGATGAAACGAAAAAGCGACACCAAAAAGAGACAAACATATTCGTAATAGGATTTAGTTGAGAATTTAGTGAGAATGAGATAGAATACAAGTTATATTTATCTCATTCTCTCGTAGGCTACTTTTCTGAAGTTTCACTTCTGCCGTGTGTGAATTGCACACACACTTTTTGTTTTTTTTTTCAACTAACAATGACTATGGAACCCTACTTTATGTGTGTTCTGACATGCGCTTAACCAGATTTAAATTTTTCGCATTCAACTGAGTCAAAACTTTATTAAGTACCGTCTTAAAATGTTCTAGCTCAGATTCTTAAAATAAAACTCAACACAGCATGTTGAAAACAACATGCCGTTTAAAAGTTCGGCCGTAGGTACACTTGGCCGAAGTTAGCGCAAATTGCTGAAATTTTTCCTGTAACTTCATACTTGTATCTTTTTAATGTAATGCACATAAAAGTCTTTTGGGGCCGCTTGAAACAATAACAACTTGTACGGTTGTGCTGCTACACACTTGCTGGGTTTTAAAGTGTTGTTAAAATAAACTATGACACACTAAAAATAAACTATAGCTAAACAAAAAAGGTTCTATAAGAATAACTTTTTTTTTCCCCAATATTACGAGTAATTAATAATGTGACATTTATGTATATAGCATCGCACATAAGGAAGATACCTATAGGTGTTTTATACATTAAAATTTTCCTGAAAGTACGTACACTGGGTGCCACCAAACTCAAAAAGACGTCGAGGAAGGCCGAGGCGCCGCTGGCGCGACGAGCTCGATGCCTTTATGGAGGACTGGCCCCAAACATCTATGGACCGAGATAAATGGAAGGAGGAAAGGGAGGCCTTTGCCCAACATTGGGACACAACAGGCTGCAAATAATAATACGTAGATTACGATAACGAGAATTCATTAAAATCGGTCCATAAGTTTCCGAAAAAATCGTTTACATACAAACATACATACATAATATATACATAAACTCAAACTCAAACTAAAATCCTCTTTATTCAAAATAGGTACCTACAAAGTACACCTTCTGAACGTCATGTTTACAAAGAATAAGACTTGAAGACATACATAGATATATACATACTTACATACAGATCCAATACAGAACATCCTTTTTGAAGCCTTTTAAAAATACTAACTTTCCTGCGCCTTTTGTGTCTCGCAGAGCTCTTCAAATTACCTATCCATAATATCTATACTTCCATACTAATATTATAAATGCGAAAACGTAAATCTGTCTGTCTATCTGCTACGCTTTAAAACGGCCCATCTTTTCAAAAGATTTGGATGAAATTTCTTATAGTAATAGGTTGAATCCAGCGGAAGGTCACTTACACTTATTCTCTCGCAGGAAAAAAAATCTAATTTCATGATAGCTGGCAGTTATCATTTTCGAAATTAAGTGCGTTTAAGAAATTAAATATTATCACTTGTTATAACAGTGAACGAAAACAAACCTGCATGCCTGAGAATTCCATAATATTCTCAAAGGTGCCAATCCACATTTAGCCAGCGCGGTGGACTATGGCCTACTATGGACTAATTTCATTTAATTTCTGTCATAACATTATGTTACATGATAAATAGATATAGGTACCATACTTCGTCTAAACTTATTTTTCGCTCACGTAAGAAAATAATATATTGCGCTATATCTAAAAGGAGAGCACAAAGTAAAGTAACGTAATACAACAATAAACATTCGCGAGCTGAAGCCCCATTCGCCGCAGACGTGTGACGTCATTGAATCCAAGTCGATAGCCCACGTAACGACGGTAAGTTCCTAACATTTCATAACTTCGTACACCGATGTAATACCACTGGAATTTTCTACACGTACATCCCTTTCAAAAAAGAAGTTGTACTCGTACGTGCAACACAAGGTTCAATAAGTTATGGAAAGAAATTACTGAATTATTTCCTGATATGGAGGGTAAGTAAATATAGTGTATCGGTATCAAATTCATTCATTAATTTAGTAAAAACTCACACCAATTCTACTTTTGTATAATTTCCCATTTCAGGTAAGAATTTTCCATCTATACTAATATTATAAAAACTAAAGTTTGGATGGGTGGATGTATGGATGGATGTTTGTTACTAAATCACGCCACAATGGCTAAAGATACTTTTTACCCCGGAAAATTAAGAAGTACCCGCGGAAACCGAAAAAAAAACCTCAATCCACGCGGACGAAGTCGCGGGCATCAGCTAACTAGCCTTGCCTAGCTCTGACTGATAGCAAAATACGAACTAAGTGCAGGTCTCATCTAGAGTACGTGAGTCTGTGTTGGTCTGTTATGCCGGTCACGCTGCTAGTCTCGCTGACGGATTGCCGGCTCGCGCAGCATACTGAACGTCGGCCAGTTTCATACGGATAGCACTGGGATTATGACAAATGTTGCCTTACCCAACTCCTGGCTAACTGACTGATAGCTAGATAGACTTAGGAAGTAATAAATAACTGTTTGAAGGTAGCTAGACATAAGAGAGAACTAAGTGCAGGTCTCATCTAGAGTACGTGAGTCTGTGTTGGTCTGTTATGCCGGTCACGCTGCTAGTCTCGCTGACGGATTGCCGGCTCGCGCAGCATACTGAACGTCGGCCAGTTTCATACGGATAGCACTGGGATTATGACAAATGTTGCCTTACCCAACTCCTGGCTAACTGACTGACAGCTAGATAGACGAAGGAACATCTAGAGCGATTGACCACCGCAACTAACTCATAATTATGGTTTAAATAGCCGCGGTGTAAGTTGAACTCTGTCGCAGAATCCATACCCTTAACCAACGCAACGCGACGTTGTAGCTATCATTTATTTCTTGCCTGTGGATCCTGTTTCTTTAATTTTTGACATAAATAGATAGATAATTTTTTTATAGCCTCACAAGACATACAACTAAATTATAAACATAATACGGAAAACAACAAAACAATTAAAAGATTTGGGATCATTAAGATTCGTTGGACATCGTTGATTTTCGCGGCATAATAATACATTTATGACTTCGTCCGCGTGGTTTAAGTTTTTTTTGATTCCCGCGGGAACTCCTTCACTTTCCGGGATAAAAAGTAGCCTATGTGTTATTCCAGACTATAATCTATCTGTGTGCCAAATTTCATCCAGATCCGTTCAGCCGTTGGGGCGTGATTGAGTAACAAACATCCATACATCCATACATCCATACATCCATACATCCATACATCCATACATCCATACATCCATACATCCATCCAAACTTTCGCATTTATAATATTTATTTGATAATTTACTACTTAGCTACATTCAAATTTTAAAAAAAAATTCAATTTTAAACGCGGGTTAATACAGACACGTACGATTGCAACCCCCTGTCAGACACCCTGTTGTTTCATAATTTAAGAGTGTCTGGACAATGGACAACTTGGTTTTTAATATATTTATTTGATTAAACGTGCGCTGTTTGAGAATTTAAGCGTTAGTTCCTATAGGTGCGACTACGCTACATTCAACGTCTCACCAGTTCTCCCACGGGAACTCTGGGAAAAGAGTTTCATTTTGTGTCAAAGTTATTATTGTTAATATTAGTTTATAACGATTAACGCTGTTGTTTGCAAATAAATAAAATTAAATAACCATTGTACATAATATAGTGTTCACTTACCTTTCATTAAGTAAAAAAGTCTTACAGGCGAAAAATGGAAGACCGTAGTAGAGAAAGAATAAAAGAAAAAAGCTTACCTGTATAAAGCTAAGCCTTGGCAGTAAATATTCCGACACAAGGGCGAAAACAACACCGAATCTTCATCCCCGAACAATCTAAGTGTATCTTTGTGAAATAAAACTCATATTTGAACATCTGGTGGCGCCTCAATATCTTAGGCAGCAGGTTCTGTACTAAAACCACGTTGATACTGTATCCCATAGATAGGTAGCCATCACAAAATAGACGGCTTTTATAAAATACGGACTTGATTTTTTTTATTTATTGTACTGATTTCAGAGTTTTGTATTCATTATATTATATCAGAGTCATGTTTACTTTAATCTTTAACCTTTGGGTACTATATCTGTGTACCAATAGAAAAATATAAGATAAGTACCTATTGAAAGATTTAGGCTATATTATATGGCCGTATCCCTTTGGAAAATTTCACAGCTTGTGTGAAAACCACAATTCATAAGTGACACTATCTCAGTGAACTTTCTTATCGCAAGATAGTCTTGCAATTTGCGACTTATCACTTCAGTGATGAAGTCTAGATTCAAGAGCGCATGCCCAAAAAGTCCCCATTCTAACCCTGTAATAACTCGAACTCTACACTGTGCAGACCACACTTACAAACTCCAAAATGCCAAGGCTCACAAATTCGCTCAGGGCCCATTTATTGTTGACTTTTGCGTTTTAGAATCCACATTCCACACTTATATTATAAATGCGAAAATTTACCTGTCTGTATGTCTGTCTGGTATAGATGTAGGTAACATCCCGGAGAAGGACACAAGCTACTTTTAATCCCGGAAAAATAAAGTAGTTCTCGTGGGAATCTCCAAAAATATTAATCCACACAGAACAAATAGCTTATAATCCTTATTTTAAAACGTCAAGGTACGTGACATCAAACTGTTATTTAGAATTGCTTTAAGCGTTTGCTATAGCCCCTGTTCTATGTTAGTGTGAATCTCATTTTAATTATATCAATAAGAACACTGCATGTTTTTCCCTTTTTCCAATTTCTCGGGGCGTGCTCGCAACGCTCCGTATTTATTATTATTTGTTTTCAATTGCAAAGTAATCTGCGGACTGTGCAGCTGCCGTAAGACGGCACTCTTCGGTTTTTGTGGCTGTTGAAAGGAAAATATTAAAAAGTACAGGCGCCAAGGGGCTTCCTTACAACACGACTTTGCGGGGTGACGACGGGCTACGAGTAGTTTCACAGTTTCTTCGTAATATAAGGGCTTCGCATCTAAAATATCGATTGATCGTCTATTTTATCATTGAGATTTTCACTTAGCGTTTCTTTAGATTAAAATGCTAGATTATAAAACATTATAATTTTTCAGTTGAGAATTTAAGACTTAAGCTACAGTACAGTACAGATACAGTTACAGATACAGTCAGATACAGATACAGATTATCCTACATTTATCCTAGGGATCATCCATAAAGTACGTCACACGTTAAGGGGGAGGGAGGAAATCGACGAAGTGTGACATTGTATGACAAAGGGTAGGAGGGGTCCTAAGTTTCGTGACGTCACATTTCAGAATCTTAAACATCCCAATAAAATGCCAAATTTGAACTATTAACGAAAAACTTAAATCTGTACTGTATCTGTATCTGTAAGGTTTAAATTGTTTTGTTAGTGAGTTTTCTAGATGTTACTATGTAAAATTGCAAGATATGTGACGTCACACTAGGGAGGGGAGGTCTCACAAATGTGACCAACTGTGACAAGAACGGGGGAGGTGTCAAAAAATCACGAAATTAGTGTGACGTACTTTATGGATGACCCCCTACGTTAAATACTCATTCAGCAGGCCAAGTGGGAGTTTATATTCACTACAGAGTTGATCGAGCGCCTGTGTAGTGTAGCTGTCCATGTACCTACTTAAATGACACTTATTAATATAATATGTGTATATTAGGTTCTGTGTAACTTTCATCGAGAACCTTAAAAACCTCAATCCACGCAGTCAAAGTTGGCTCATCATTTTGAGTAACAAATACAGGAGATCAATGAAGTAATTAGTATTGCTTTTACTATCTCTTTCTTTTACTTTTGCTCTATTCAAAGAAAAATATGACACAACTAGCTGATGCCCGCGACTTCGTCCGCGTGGATTGAGGTTTTTGATAAAAAGTAGCCTATGTGCTATTCCAGACTATTATCTATCTCTGTGCCAAATTTCATCCAGATCCGTTCAGCCGTTGCAGCGTGATTGAGTAACAAACATCCATACATCCACACATCCATACATCCATACATCCATACATCCATCCAAACTTTCGCATTTATAATATTTATTTGATTTGAGCCACAAACATCATTGATTTGAGAGTATTCCTGGCTTGTAGTCGTTATCGTTATATTACGTCACGTTACAGTTGTCGTAAAGTATAAAAACCCCCAATCCGGTATTGGCGCATCTTTGTTAGGTCGTCGTCAATTTCAAAATCGACAGAAATTGTCTTCTCTGCACTGTTCGTGACGCTTATTTTTAATGGTTATTGTCACTGTAATTTAGACTGTTGTAGCTATTCTTGGATATTCTTTAAAAAGCATTGTTATTTTTACTTTTGTGTTCACCCTTTGGAGTATCAGAAAAACTGTCTTTAGGTAGGTACATTTTTTTTTTGGATTGAGTCTGGCATCACAATCTCTGCGGTCAGTGGTCACCGCCTGCCCGATTACGGGAATTCATAATTTCTAATTTTCCCCATTATGGCCTGGGAGGCTTCGGCCGTGTCTAGTTACCACCCTACCGGCAAAGACGTTCCGGTCCGAAGCCGTGTAGAAACCGATTGGGCTATGGACTTAATATAACCCCCAACAGGTTAGGACTGCATCATCACTTGCGATCGGGTAAGATTGCAGTCAAGGGCTAACTTGTAGTGGCGGCAAAACAGTTTGATGTCACGTACCTTGACGTTCCTAAAATAAGGATTATAATTATTCGAAAGTCAACACTAATGAAACCATCGATATATTATATACTAGCTGATGCCCGCGACTTCGTCCGCGTGGATCGAGGTTTTTCGTTTCCCGCGGGAACTCCTTAATTTTCCGGGATAAAAAGTAGCCTATAATTATATATTATGTATATTCCAAACTATAATCTATCTCTGTGCCAAATTTCATCCAGATCCGTTCAGCCGTTGGGGCGTGATTGAGTAACAAACATCCATCCATACATCCATCCAAACTTTCGCATTTATAATATTTATTTGATAGGTACTAGATGGGCCCTTTCATAGAAAAAAATTGGGCGTCCAACCTGTACTGCGCGCTCCACACCTGTATAAGTCTGTCCTTGTCCCCGCCATAGCGCTGTCCCACTTTTCAGACTACATGGCGTTAGCTATGGCATGTTTGACAGGGCCCGTCTATGTAAATTGAGGTCGTTGAATGAAACAATATGGCTTTATGCGTTGGCAGTATGGCTCCAGTTTATCATGTCAAAAAGAAAATTGTAGTTCACATTCCCCCTTATTTATCTATAACTACTGAATAGGTAACTATAAGAAAGTCATCCTTAACCGCGAATTGTTGTTGATATACTTGTTTTTCCCGAAGCCAGTGAAGAATCCCAATATGGCGCCACTGAAGAGTTGCCGAGGTAACTTCGTCGGGCGCTGAGGGGGCACGCTCAACGAAATGCTAATTCAGAAGTTACCAGCCCGACTTCCGCTTCAATATTAAACTTTGTGCTGGATTCCTGCGAAATGACTCCTCTACCTGGGGGTTTACAACCATCGCTTAAATTCGTATTGTTTTAATATTGTTGACGTTTGTGTTTTTATACGACTGCCTGAAAAAAGGAGTATATTGTTTTCAGGGTTCATGTATGTATATATGTATGTAAGTTTGTATATTCCACCATAACTTCTATAAGCCTGAACGGATTTTGATGAATGAGGTATCGTTAGAATCCTTAGCTTATTCCATAGTAACATAAGCAAGTAAAATTTAAAAAAAATTGATAGGGTGACCATGGTCCTGCATCAAAGACTAAAGTTGTTTTTTTTTCTAAAATGATATTAACTATATTGTCATCATCAAGAAAATGATGAGTAGATTCCAAAAATATATATTCAATACTACAACTATATTTCACTATCCTATATATTGACTATATTTCAATATCCAGTGATTCACAAAAAAATATCATTTAACTATGGCAGTCGTATTTTTAATCCTTTGAGTTATATTCACTTGTTGAATTATGATCCTTATTATAATATATTTTAGGGACGTCAAGGTACGTTACATAAGACAGTTATTTTGAAACAATATAGGCTTAAGCGATGGCAGTAACCTTCCTGTGCGAAATCAAAGAGAAATGTTATAGTTTAGAACTATTCTACATTAATGCAAGGCTAAACTTCAAAAATGATAATATCTTCTTCTAAGTATAAGTATTAAACGAAAATGGTGACTGACTGACTGATCTATCAACGCACAGCTCAAAGCACTAGACGGATCGGGCTGAAATTTGTTATACGATACATAGCTTTTATGACATAAGATCCTGCAAAGAAAGCTGTTTTGAAAATTCAATCCAATAACAGGCTAAAATTTATAGGAGTGTGATATTTGTATTAAAATCGATCTTAACGGGAGCGCAGTTGCGGGCAAAAGCTTGTCATTCTATACCTATTCGACTAGCATTTCTTTATGAATATCATATTACCCAGAATAGGTAATAGTATGATATTACCCTACTAGTTGCTAGCTAGTAGGTATTTCACAATATCGTACGAGGCCAGAAAATACGCAAGATTTCAAAGGTAATGTTCCTGGGGAGGTCGTAAATCAACCTAGAGCTATATTAGCTAAGACTAGCTGATGCCCGCGACTTCGTCCGCGTGGTTTAAGTTTTTTTTATTCCCGCGGGAACTCGTTAATTTTCCGGGATAAAAAGTAGCCTATGTCACTCTCGGTCCTCTTCTTATACCCATGCCAAAAATCACGTCGCTTTGTTGCGGCGTGATTGAAGTACAAACCAATAAACCAACAAACAAACACACTTTCGTATTTATAATATTAGTTGATAAACATCCATGCTAATACTATAAATGCGAAAGCGTATCTGTATGTTTGCTAGGTTTTCACAGTTCATCTAGTCAACTGATATTGATGAAAGATGATGAGAGTAAAGAGAAGGGGTTGCATCCCGAGGCAATGAATATCCGGAAAATCAATGAGTTCTCAAGGGATTTTCAACCTAGCGGACAAGGTCACAGGCATCATTATAGTATTTATAGATATTATTCTCTAACTCAGTGGCTACCAAAAAATGAAAACGACTGACCTATATTTTTATACGACTGCCTGAAAAAAGGAGTATATTGTTTTATTGTCTTAAAAAATATCATTTAATCAGTCAGGCAATTTAATTATATTAGGTTAATTTAGGCAGTCGTATTTTTAATTCTTTGAGTTATTCACTGGTTTATCCATTGAATGTTTGCTACGAAATGTTATTTTTTATTTTATAGCAAACCTTCAATGGATACAAAATATAATATTTCAGTGGCCTTAATTTTTTGATAGCCACCCAGAGAATAGGGGAGCTTTTGGAACCCTGGTAGCATCAGTTTTAAGATATCGCCATCACGTTTTACAATTATTTACTGACGGTTAAAAAGTGTACCTGGGTGGTTGGGTTGGTGGTGGTTGGGTGTAATATGTGCACCTTTAAATAAAATATGAAGATTGAATTGAATTGAATTGATACAAACTTCAGAGACAAACATACACAAAATATGGGTTCAACATGCCCGTTAAGGCTGTATTTTCAAAAGGACATATATTAATCTCGAGTGATGTTCTAATAGTTTCTTGTTAAAGTGACGTCACAGCTAGTGGCAGGATTTATGGCGGTCGTAAAACATGAAACCAGCGCAGACGAGCGACAAGACTGTCGTGTCGCATGTTCGGAGTCAAAAACTTTAAAATATTATTGGATTTTTTTTAATTAAAAAGCAAAAAAAATCTTATGGGACGGCAGTGAACCGTTCACTGAACAAGATTTTGAATCTATATTTTTATAAAAGGAGAATCGTGGCAATATTAAGAAAGAAAGGCCTAGATAACACAGCATTGAATCAATCAAATATATATATAAATATTATAAATGCGAAAGTTTGGATGAATGTATGGAAGTATGGATGTATGGATGGATGTTTGTTACTTAATCACGCCCTAACGGCTGAACGGATCTGGGTGAAATTTAGCACAGAGATAGATTATAGTCCGGAATAACACATAGCGGCGGGCATTGGCTAGTTAAGGATAAATTAAGTAATGGTTACTAACTCTAATGATTATCTCTTTTTTTGTTGATCACAAAATTGTCTCAATAAATGAATAAGCAAAGTTGAAATTAAAATGTGGATAAACAATTTAGATTTGTATATTATGACATAATAAGGTCGCCCCCCCTAAGGTTTTTGAAATTGTATCCTACTTCAAGTTAACCCTTGACTGCAATCTCATCGGGTGGTTAGTGAGAATGCAGTCCAAGATAGTAGCGGGCTAAGCTGTATAGCAGTTATATTAAACACTAGACTAGATTATGTTATTTTTATTTCTGCGGGATCTTCTTAATTTCCGGGATAAAAAATAAATGTCCTTCCCCGGGATGCAACCTATGTTTATACCAAGTTTCGGTTGAAAAGATGGGCCCGTTAAAGCGTAGCAGACAGACAGACCGACAGACAGGTAGACACACTATCACATTTATAATTTTAGTATTGACATACCCGTAATCGGTTTCTACACGGCATCGTACCGGAATTTAATTGCGTGGCGGCACGTCTTTGCCGGTAGGGTGATAACCAGCCACGGTTGAAGCCTCGCCCAATACAATTCTTACAGATTCGACAGTATTGTAACCAGAATTTGTCGAAAGTCTGCGTCGTCTAAGACCCTAATGAAACTGTAGCCTCGTCAGGCAATGCTGTCTTCGCGCAACGCTCCCATTAGTGCGTGTGTAGACCTACGCGCAACTCTGGGGGGTTACTACCACAGCTTAAAGCAGTATTACTTCAAAATAGCAATTTTATGTCACGTACCTTCCATCCATCCATCCATCAGCCTGTATGCATCAACTGCTGGACTAAGGCCTTTTCGAGAGCGCGCCACCAAACACGGTCTTCCGCCTTCCTCATCCACCCGCTTCCCACCGCCTTCTTTAGGTCATCGGACCAGCGAGCTGGAGGTCGTCATACACTGCGCTTACCGGTACGCGGTCTCTACTCCAGAACACGTCTGCCCCAACGGCCATCGGTTCTGCGACAGATATGACCTGCCCACTGCCACTTCAGCATTTCCTCATTTGAATTTCCTCGTTTCGGATTTTATCCCTGAGAGAGATTCCCAACATAGCCCGTTCCATAGCACGCTGAGCGACTTTTAATTTGTGGACCATACCTTGTCCTCCCTAAAATAAGGATTATAATTCTAAAACACGAACAACGACAATATTAAAACAATACAGCAATAAGCGATTGTAGTACGCCCCCTGATTCGCAGATTAATTGGTTGTCGCCCGAATTGAAGCGAACATTAGCGACGGGGATTTTACTATCATAGTAATAGAAGTAATAGTAGGTAAGTAGAATAGGTAATAGTAGGTAATACCTATCACGAGTTACAACTATCATTAGTTAAGGCCTGGGGGGTTACTACCATCGCTTAAACAGTATTATTTCTAAATGTCAGTTTTAAGTCACCTACCTTGACGTCCTTAAAGGATTATAATTCTAGAACACGAACGTCAACAATATTAAAACAATACTGCTTTACGCGATGGTAGTATACCCCCTGAGCACACTTGAGATTGGGCCTCAGATTTATAATCTATTCTATTATAATCCTACGTCCTAACTATCATACTTCACGCTTTTAATATTATAAATGCGAAAGTGTGTTTGTTTTTGGTTTGTCCTTCAATCACGCCGCAACAGACCAACGGATAGACACGATTTTTTACACGGGTATAGTTGAGGACCTGCAGAATGACATACTATTTATCCCGGAAAATGAAGGAGTTCCCGGATTATTAAAGCCGGGGGCATCAGCTAGTACTTACTAATACATAAAAAAATTACGCCACTCAGAAGAGCTGAGTGCAAACATTAGTGAAGGACAATTAGTAGATTGTATTATAAGGGAGCAAAATAATATTTTTACGGCGAGGGCGTTTTTTGAATCCAGAACGAAGTGAGGGATTCTAGAGTAGAATCCTGAGCGTAGCGAGGGATTCTTTAGTAGAATCCTGAACGTAGCGAGGGATTCAAAGTACGTCGCCCGAGCCAAAAATATATTTGCGCCCGAGTGATACACTCTACTTTTCATCACCCTGTATGAGAAAATTTGGTTCCAGCGGGAACTCTTTAATTTCCCGGGATAAAAAGCATATGTGCTATTTCCAGACTATAATCTATCTCTGCCAAATTTTATCCAGATCCGTTCAGCCGTTCGAGCGTAATTGAGTAACAAACATCCATACATCCACACATCCATTTTTTTTATTTTTTTTATTTTTAATATATATATATATATCCACTACCTTTACTAGTTAGCCCTTTCGTTAGTTAAAATTCAGAAATTAAAAATTCCTAAATTGACCCTGCCGGGGATCGAACCCGGGACCTCCGCACGTTAAGACAGCAGCGCTCAACACTGCGCCACGGAGGTCGTCAATTTGCGTTGGCGCTGAACACTAAGATGTTCCAAATTCAATAAGTGCGCGGCAAAGATAATTGCGGCGCACTTACGAGTATAAAGAGGATTAAAATCTCATTACTGCCCGCTAAAAGTTTCTTATAGAAAACACCACCTTTGGGCGCACATAAAGGCGAACCAAGTCGTCCTTTTCGAATACATGGGATGAAAATAATATTACTTATATTCAAATGAGCTATTTCAACTCCTAAAAATTAAATTAACGTCAGCAAAAAAAATATTCATAAGTATTATCTTTTTGTGAAGGATTAAAAGGGTCCGCAGGCAGGTACTATCAGCAGAAAAGTATTTTCCGAGCTCGCTCGAGGATGTTTCCATAACAAATGGGTTTCCAGACTAATTCCAGTATACTTCATTCGGTTGTAACATTAATATCTCTCTATGTATGAGGCTAATTATTTTTCTGTAATTAATGTGGAAAAATTACGGTTGTAATCATTTAGACCGATAAATATATTCCTCAGACCGAGGAATACGTTTGTGTGCGTGTAATTTGCGCATGTATGTATAATTTTACTCGTAGACCGTAGTGCGCATGCTAGCCATACTGGTCCTCAACTTTACCCGTGCCAATCACGTCAATCCGTTGCTCCGTTGCGGCGTGATTGAAGGACAAACCAACAACCATTAACACACTTTCGCATTTTTAATACCTATTAGTATGATTTACACTATTCATCGAATCGCACCGCAGCCCATTTTACATGCGGTAAAAGAAATTAAGTCGAGGGACGAGTGGCCTAGTTGTGACAAGTGGCAACGCATATCTGTCGATTGCGATTGTCAAGCAACGTTGACCCAAGCCGGTAACTGGATGGGTGACCGTACTTGGAGGTTCAAATTTGGCCTTATAATAATCGTTACAAAAACCTAAGAGTTTAAATACTCTTAGTTGAGTCGTATGCGGAAGGACGTGGGAACCCAACCGCATTATTATCCGCAGAAAACTCCTACCAGTTCTTAATGAATGGACAGAGGTCACGACTCTCAGTAATGAGGAATACGACGCAGAGAGAAAGGAAATTAAAGTGTTTTTTAAATAAGTGTTAGGTAATTAATTTTTATAATTTTATTACAGTGCTTAACACACGAGGAAAGTTTCTAAACTTACATACATATCAAAAATTTTCGGAATTTCGGAATTTTCGGAGGTTTAAATCCTGCCGGTTCCGAAATTTTTTGATATGTATGTAAGTTTAGAAACTTTCCTCGTGTGTGAAGCACTGTAATAAAATTATAAAAATTAGTTTAACGCAAAATATGTCAATCCTCGTTCAAAGAGTTCCATCGAATATGGGCCTTTGGAAGTAGTTTCGATACTGCAATGTGTCGTTACTGGATGGCATAAACAGTCGCGTTAAAAGACTGGATTAAAGATGCATATCTCCTGGCAGGTAAGTGAACCGTGGACGAGTGGTCCAGGCGCTCAGGGCGCGATTCCCAGAGAGACGCAGGTTCAAATCCTGCCGGTTCCGAACATTTTTGGTATGTATGTAAGTTTAGAAGTGTTAATTAAAGTGAGCTAGTTACTTAAAAATGGTACACATTCAGGTACAGCTGATCTCGTTCCCCCGAAGGTGTCGGCAATTTATCGTCACCACAAGTCGGCACCAGTCGGCTGTATAACTCAGTGGTTACCGTCTGAGGCCGTGCGTTATCCTCACTTAGGGCTATTTTAGACGTAGGTAAGTACCCGGATTTATGGAAAGGGTCGCGGCCTTCAGCTGTGATATACTATGCGAAGTATAGCGCTAGAAAGGTGAAATAAATCCAAGTAAACTTTATCTATCTACTGGCTTCACTAACGTCAAGTAAGATTTTCATTTCTAAAAGGTCAATCCGAGCGACCACCGCTCGCAACTTCTACTCGAACCGCAAATATAAATTTGCCGGTATATTGCTATCCCTATTTGGCTGAAGACACATGATCGCGTGCAAGCGCGATAGCAATATGAGCGTACAGAATTTGTTATACATTTAGTCTTGTTCCGTGAATACCAAAAATGATGAATGAAAAATTGTTGTGTTTTTAACTTCGTGTTGTTATTCTGTAACTTGACAATATAGGCTATGTTCCTGATCAACTAGTACGTGAGATATCGTTGGTTTTAATATGAAACAAATAAGGAGAAAACATGTCGTTTATGTCGCAAAAACATGCAAAACGCAATGTGCTTACATTTAATTTTGGGAAAGTATTTTGGAAAAATAATTATCCAGAGACCTAGATAAATACAAGTTCAATCTTAATAATCGCATAATATGGAGGAAATATGCTCGAATTACTAATTATTTTGGTATTACGTTTGTATGAGCAATTCACCCTCCGCTGGCGCCTTAAGTGTTGAGTTTTCAAAAATCCTTTCTTGTGGTTGCCTATACTTCATAATATAGCTCCGTGACGACCTCCGTGGCGCAGTGTAGCGCTGTTGTCTTAACGTGCGAAGGTCCCGGGTTCGATTCCCGGCAGGGTCAATTTGGGAATTTATAATTTCTGAATTTTCCTTGTCTGGCCTAGTGGCTTCGGCCGTGGCTAGTAACCACCCTACCGGCAAAGACGTGCTGCCATGCGATTTCGCTTTCCGGTACGATGCCGTGTAGAAACCGAATAGGCCGTATATGGCCTATGGGTTTAATATAACTGCCATACCCCTAACAGGTTAGTCCGCTACCATCTTAGACTGCATCATCACTTACCATCAGGTGAGATCGCAGTCAAGGGCTAACTTGTAGTGGATAAAAAACAGCTATCCCAAAATGCCACGACGACACATGAACAAAACATTATATTGATATCTTAGCATACGTCTGTAACAAAGAGCAACCACCGAGTTCCTTGTTGGTTCTTCTCGGTAGGAATGGCTTTCTGAACCAGTGGTAGATTCACTCGACGATTCAAAAGTACTTGTTAAAATTTATTCAAATATAAACATTTGAGTTTGAGTTTATATTACTCGTATTGTGCCAAAAATGTTTAAAAAAAAGGTTCAGTTAAGTAATTTAAAAAAAAGTCGGCATATCAACCGTTTTGATACACTTTGCAGCCCTTTTGAAACACGCGTTTACACTGTTGATGCTACAGTGAAGATGTGTTTCTCAAAACGGCAGTTACGATTTGCCCACTTTCCCCACACGCCAGTGGGCTAGTGTGACTAAAGAGCATTTACGATTTTCCCACTTTCCCTACACGCCAGTGGGCTAGTGTAACTAAACAGCAGTTGGAATTTCCCACTTTCCCCACACGCCAGTGGGCTAGTGTGACTAAAGAGCATTTACGATTTCCCCACTTTCCCTACACGCCAGTGGGCTAGTGTAACTAAACAGCAGTTGGAATTTCCCACTTTCCCCACACGCCAGTGGGCTAGTGTGACTATAGTATATTTCATTACAAGTGTGGAAAGGCTGTCATTGCAAAGAGTTCCGACAAATGTCTACCCGAGCCGAGGCGAAGCCGAAAGCGAGGGTTGACAGTCGGAACAAGTTGCAATGACGGTTCCGCACGTGTACTGAACGACTATTTTTAATACAGTTGCGAAAAAATGAAGCAATTTAATAAAATAATAAAAACACAATAAACTCAACTAACTTAACATTTATTTCTTATAAAAGTTATAATTCACATATACATTGAAATTGGTACAGTTTTTTATATTATCTGATTGTCGTTTTAAGAAAGCATTTAATTTTGGGTATTCACTTATATCCACGTTTTTCCTTATTTTCCATTTATGCCAACATAACATTTTCTGAAAAACTATTTGCTTTTTTCTCTTCTCTCCACGCAATAAATTCGTCGCATGTAGCTGATATTGTAGCGACTTTTTGACTTTTCCGGTAAAATGTTCTCCGAAGCATTTTGTGCAATTATACTGAGTTCCGGTGGTGTTAATTCAAAAAAACTACGGTCGAAATTACTCATTTTGTGCAACAAACAACTAAACTCGCAAAGAAAATTTCTGAAAAATGGCGCCAACCGTAGAATATAAGCAGAGTTTTTTTTTTCTTCACCCATTCTGGTAGGCAAAGGGAACTATGCCCATACAGCCAAGTCTTCAGTAGAATTTTTTTATTGATATGAAATGAAAATGAAATTTAATGAGATGAAATCAAATGAAACCTAACCAAACTCATTCAATCAAATCATTAAATCTGATATTGAAACAAATTAGTAGCTTCTTTTTAGAAATATACGTATTTGCATGAATCATAAAAACTTCTATGAATTTTTTTAGTAAAAACTTCATGGTTGGTTTTTCTTTTTAATAGACATTATTTTGACAGTTGGGAAAGAGAACGCACGAGTTCGGGAAAGGTAAAAAAAAAGCACGAGTATGTAATAACCCACATCCCGAACGCTATACGTCCCTGCAATACGCCACTTTTTGAGCAACTGTATTAAAAAAGAGCATTTACGATTTCCCCACTTTCCCTACACGCCAGTGGGCTAGTGTAACTAAACAGCAGTTGGAATTTCCCACTTTCCCCACACGCCAGTGGGCTAGTGTGACTAAAGAGCATTTACGATTTCCCCACTTTCCCCACACGTCACTGGGGCTACTGTACGAGGTAATTGTGTTTGTCGTAGTTAAGAGCGCCTCACCCGCGGCTGTTTACCCACTTCAACTAGTCTTGACTGCGGAAACAGTGCCTTCAAGTCACGAGAGGGAGAGGGTTAAGGTATTGTATTGTATTATATTGTATTGTATTGTATTGTATTGTATTGTATTGTATTGTATTGTATTGTATTGTATTGTATTGTATTGAATGAATGAAATGAATAAATGAAATACTCTTTATTGTACACCAAACTAAAAATAAAAAATAAGTACATTTAAACAACAATAAAATTAAAAAATCAAGTCAAAGTCGTGCCTTCAAGTCACGAGAGGGAGAGGGTTAAGGTATTGTATTGTATTGTATTGTATTGTATTGTATTGTATTGTATTGTATTGTATTGTATTGTATTGTATTGTATTGTATTGTATATTCTTTATTGTACACCACAAAAACAAACGAAACAGATAAATATGAAAACTTAAAACGTACGAGTAGGTACAATAAGCTAACTTATTGATAAATAGCGATCTCTTCCAGACAACCTTATCGATAGGGAGAAAATGAACAAGTGGACAGTGGGAGGTGGTACATAAAAATAAACTACGTAAGCAATAAACGTGTCAACGCAACTCTATACGATCACAGACTACAGTGTATAAACGGAGATACGACATAACGCGACAGTATCAAACAGTAACTGACCCTTCACGTGGTGTATGGTGATGCGTAGATAAGTTTGAAAATTTTCTATGGAGTCGTATCTCGTCGCGTTGCATCGCGTTACTTGCGTCGCTGAACTAGGACAACGGGTAACATTCTTGAGGGATGGACTGTATATTTTCTCTCTTTAAGATGGGATCTATCTCTGTAAGTAATATTAATGTTCTCGAGGTGAAGACTCAATTGATAGATTATCGTTCTCGACTTAAGCTGTTTCTCTGTAATATTTAATCTACTACCATCGCTTAAAGCAAAGCAGTATTATTTTCAAATTGACTGTTCATATTATGACCTACCTTGACGTCCGTAAAGTCTATCCATACTTCTATACTATATACTATACTGTATACTATATACTAACTTTAATATTATAAATGCGAAAGTTTGGATGGATGTTTGAACGTATGGATGGATGTTTGTTACTCAATCACGATTCACGCCCCAACAGCTGAACGGATCTGGATGAATTTGGCACAAAGATAGATTATAGACTGGAATAACACATAGGCTATTCTAGACTATAATAATCTCTCTCGAACTCTTTAATCATCTCCGAAAATTAAAGAGTTCCAGCGGGAACCAAATCCGTCAATTTATCGCCAATGCCGCGTACCACACCCCAATTCTTTAGTATTATTGGCTTTATTTAAGGGAATCGGCTTTGTTTCCGAAAGCAAATAATGAAATGTGCTATTTGCGAATCATGGCAGTCGCTTTACCTTTCTTTCATAATAATAATTTAATACTGGTCTTGCCATATCTAGCAACTCTCAACATGATTTTATTTGTCGTGTCTTTATATTTCATTCTAATATTATACTCGTAAGTGGGGTGTGTCAGTCTGTTACCCTTTCAAATTGGTAAAGGTTATTAGATAGAATTGGCTCGGAGATGGTTATCAAATATCAAATAAATATTATAAATGCGAAAGTTTGGATGGATGTATGGATGTATGGATGTATGGATGTTTGTTACTCAATCACGCCCCAACGGCTGAACGGATCTGGATGAAATTTGGCACAGATATAGATTATAGTCTGGAATAACACATATGCTACTTTTTATCCCGGAAAATTAAGGAGTTCCCGCGGGAACCGAAAAACCTCGATCCACGCGGACGAAGTCGCTGGCATCAGCTAGTAATATTATAATGTTACTCTTTATTTCTGAAAACCAAAGAGTTCATACATAATTCTGAAGGTCTAGCCACAAGCCTTATATAGCGGATTTTTTAGCGGAAGGAGCGACAAATTTCTAAGCGGAACGGACTCTGTAATAGGTTTACAATTCCAGTAACGAAGAGTTTTGGCAGTGAATGAGCGAGCTCGCGGCGGAAAACCTTGAATGCGATTGCGAAAGTGAAACTTATAAATGTGAACGTGTCTGTCTGTCTGTCTCCTACGCTTTAACGGCTCATCCTTTCAACCGATTTTGATGAAATTTGGTAAAGCGGTAGGTTACATCCCAGGGAAGGACATACTTAGGTTTTTTATAAAGTTAAGGAATTCCTCGGGAATCAAAAAACTTAATCCACGCGGATGAAGTCGCAGGCATCATCTAGTATCTAATACAAAGGACGAATGCTAAGTCGCAACCGAAGGCGGTATAATAACCTTCATAATTATAACTCTAACATCTCTCTTTTTGTTAAGCAAAAAAGCACCTGAAGCAAAACTAATAACATAACATCCCCTATGGTAAACTATAGTAAAGTAGCACTCACGCATTGACCCAGACCACTCATATGCCCAAAATTATTGTTATATTTGTTCAGGACTTGTTTGTGAGCTCTAGAGGGCTGTATCTAAGTCCCCGAAAGCCTCACATTATGTGACAGCTCAAGGTGATACTTTTTGTTCTACCAGTCCGAGTCCAAGCTGACAGAACTTTTGGTACAAAATTCTGTCATTCCAGTACTAAAATAAGTATGCAGCTAGGCCTAGGATTTGAGCCTGCGGTCTACATTTTGTATGGGCGTCGATCCACTGTAAGAATATTTTTGAAGTGAAACTTTAAAATCGTTGTGATTAGAAAATTCGATGAAACGATAAACGAAACGAAAAAGCGACACCTAAAAAGAGACAAGCATAATATTCATAATAGGATTTAGCCTGCGAGAGAATGAGATAGAATACAAGTTATATTTAACTCATTCTCTCGTAGGCTACTTAACCTGCGAGAGAATGAAATAGAATACAAGTTATATTTATCTCATTCTCTCGTAGGCTTCTTTTCTGAAGTTTCACTTCCGCCGTGTGTGAATTGCACACGTACCTACGCACTTTTTAATGTGAAAATCACCATGTGAAAATTAAACACTAGTATCAATCACGTATATTTTACTGGTAAAGTAACTTCAAAAAATAACTCTCGACGGATGGAAACAAACAATTAGTTTTATGCACATACCTAACTTAAAACAGCGCCATCTATTGTGAGATGTGCAAATTTCATTCTTAAAGCTAAAGTAATTAGCTATAAAAAAAATAGAAGACCCGTGCTGCGTAATTAGCCGTTGAATACGATCTCACCTAGTGTTAAGCGATGATGCAATCGAAGATAATAGCAGGCTAAGCTGTTAGGAGTATGGCAGTAATATAAAAAGTTAAAAACCCATACAGCAGGCAGAATTTTCAGTACGAAATTCAGTAATTCTAGCACAAAATTAGTATGCAAGTTGTGTGCAAGCGTAGAATCTGTGGTCTGCAATTTATAATTTATGAGCGTCGATCTACTGTAATATACACTTACGCTGTGGTTATATTAAGCGCTGATATAAAACAGTACGCGCTTTATTTCGACATTTGTCGCGAATAAATCACAATTTGAGAGAGCCATAACCGCACTCTGCCAAGAAATGCTGTGAGATGAGTGTTTTGATGGCATCGAAAACATACTGGCGCACGTTTGGTGCTTCAACGCTCCGAATAATTAGTATTTGGTTTATGTTTCTGAAGACTAACATGCTAAAGATCGTACTGCACAATACAGTAAAATCCATACTGTAGGTGCGAAAGTGTGTCTGTCTGTCTGTATCCATTGCACGGTATAACCATTTAACCAATTTTGAGGGGAACAAAGATAGCTTGCTTCCCGGAGAAAGACATAGGCTACATTTAATCCTGATTAATTAAAAACCTAAATCCGCGCGAATAAAGCAGAGATCATTTACTAATTACTAAATAAATTGATAAAGTAAATTATTATTGATGAAGTTCTTTAAAAATAGTGAAAATATTATTAGTGAAACAGAGCAACCTGCTGAGCTATATTCAAATTACTTTTGAAATAATTATTATAATAAGTGAGTTAATGGAATAAAAGAAGTACACAACAAACTTATTTCATTTCATTTCAGACTGCGACCTGTCTTACCATAGAATAATATTGTGCCATGGACCATGTAAGAACACTACTTTATTCAAAGCGTTTCAAACTTACTTGAAATATTAAAATAATTACCTGCGTATTATATTTCAACTAGATGATGCTCACGACTTCGTCCGTGTGGATTAATTTTTATCTTATTCCCACGGAAACGTATTAATTTTCCGGGATAAAGATTACCTTATGTCCTTGCCCGGGATGCAACCAAGATTGGTATACAGATGTATACCAAATTTCACTAAAATCGTTTGAAAAGATAGGCCGTTAAAGCGTAGCAGACAGACAGACACGCTTTCACATTGATGATTGATGAGTACGGATTTTGTGAAGACATATTAAATACTAGCTGATGCCCGCGACTTCGTCCGCGTGGATACAGGTACCAAGTTTCATCGAAATAACTTGAGAAATGACGGACTTTTATACAAACTTTCAACCCCTATTTCACCCCTTTGGGGGTGGAATTTTGAAAAACTGTTAAACACGTATGTTTTCATTTTCAACCCGCAGCTCATATACCAAGTTTCATGGATATAACTTGAGAAATGAAGGACTTTCATACAAACTTTCAACCCCTATTTCACCCCTTCGGGGGTAAAATTTACGAAAACTGTGAAACACGTATTTCTTCATTTTTAACCGATAGCTTGTATACCAAGTTTCATTGATATAACTTGAGAAATGAAGGACTTTCATACAAATTTTCAACCCCTATTTCACCCCTTTGAGGGTGGAATTTTGAAAAACTGTTAAACACGTATGTTTTCATTTTCAACCCGCAGCTCATATACCAAGTTTCATGGATATAACTTGAGAAATGAAGGACTTTCATACAAACTTTCAACCCCTATTTCACCCCTTCGGGGGTAAAATTTACGAAAACTGTGAAACACGTATTTCTTCATTTTTAACCGATAGCTTGTATACCAAGTTTCATTGATATAACTTGAGAAATGAAGGACTTTCATACAAATTTTCAACCCCTATTTCACCCCTTTGAGGGTGAAATTTTGAAAAACTATGAAACACGTATGTCTTCATTTTTAACCCGCAGCTCATATACCAAGTTTCATGGCTATAACTTGAGAAATGAAGGACTTTCATACAAACTTTCAACCCCTATTTCACCCCTTCAGGGGTAGAATTTCGGGATAAAAAGTATCCTATGTCCTACCTCGTAGTATGGGCTCAAATCGTGCCAAGTTTCGTTTGAATTCATTCAGTAGTTTCGGCGTGATGCGCGGCCAAGATACAGACAGACAGACAGACAGACAGACAGACAGACAGACAGACAGACAAAAATGAAAAAAATTACAGATTTGGCTTCAGTATCGACTAATGAGTGCCCTCCAAAAAAAATTTTCAAAATATCTTCAATGTACAGAATTGGACCTGTTACAGTTTTATTATAAGTATAGATATAGATGGACTTAAAAAATGCATGCTTTAGCACAGAATAAGATAAGAAACGCAGCGTTTTGCTCGTAATACGTGGCAGTATGTTTTCATGTAACCTGGCCGCTTTCGCATCGCCGATGTTGATATGAACTTTATATTCCCCAAATTTACATAACCTATTTTATGAAAGACATTTTGTTCCACCGCGCTCATGTGCTCCCGGATACTTTAGCGTCTCCGAAATGAATCTTTTATTATAATATGCACTTAGACTACTAGAAAATATTGTTCTCCGTATAACAGTATGCTTATAAAGCACGAATATGATTTACGTTGTAGTCAAACTGATAACTTGAACTAGGATAACAATATACAACAACAATAGAATAATAATTTTAAACTTTTAAACTATCATGAGTGACAATCATTATAAACAATGATGCCCGTTTGCACCAAACTCAAGTTAGGCTTGTCCTAGCTAAGATACACCTAGGCTTAAGAACGGCCTAGCAAAAAAATTCGTTTGCACTGACAGTCTTGTCCTTGCTGTGTCGTAACTTAAGCATTGCCTAGTTAGGCATCTCTAGGAACGAATGGAATGAATGATTGTTTATGGTTTTTTTTTTTAAATATATCTTGCAAAGTAATGTAAACACTAGAATATTTTTTTACCTTATCTTGTCATAACCTCAGGCATGAGTTGAATAGAGACAAAAGCTAAAACATTGGTGTATTTTATTTTATTGGTTTATATATTGCACAGGTGACATTAAGTACGTGGAGTTGAAGGTTATTTATTTTATGGGATTTTATAAATCAGCAATTAAAATGGAAAGACAAATAAATAAACGAAAAAGAACTGCCAATTTTACGGCAGAGGAGAAGTTGCGGTTTGTACGGTTGTTGTGCGAAGAGGGGCAGTGCATTATTTCCAAAGTAACAGCACACGATACTGCATCAAATAAAGAGAAAGAACAGGCTTGGGCAAAAATCACCCAAATTCACAATTCCAGTGGTGACATAATGAGAAAGAAGGAGAAAGAATCTAATAAATCTTGTGCCATTGTTGCTTGTGATCAGTGTAGTGTTCTACCTAATTAACAATCACAATAACAATGTAGGTACTCTGTGGTTGTGATACATAACAACCACAGAGTACATATCAACCGTGAGACCAATTAATGACAACAAAATGGTCCACAGACTACAAAAAATTCAACTTAAGTATCGCCTAACGCTTGGGCGCTTACTAATCGGGCTCATAAAGTTAGGCATCTCCTAAGTGGATTTAGGAATGGCCTAAGGTTAGTGCTAGCTTTTTTTTCGCTAGGATAAGCCTAAACAAGTTGGGCAGGAAATTAGGCGATTCCTAAGTTTAGTGCAAACGGGCGTTAGAGTATACTTAGATATTAGGTACTATTCTATACTATTTGTGTAAAACTAGTCGGGCATCCTGACATTTAAAGTACCTACACCATATTATAGACCCCAAAGATATTCACTACAATTGCATTTTTTTTAAAGTTTACCGACAGAAAGACGAGAGATAATAAGACAGACAAACACATACTTTAGCATTTATAATATTATAAAATTAAAAAATAGCCTTTTATTACTAATTTTTTTACAAACTTCACTTATATTTTATACTAGCAGATGCCCGCGACTTCGTCCGCGTGAAATAAGTTTTTTAAATTCCCACGGGAACTCCCTAATTTTTCGGGGTTAATATAATAATATGGCCTGACACTCACAGATAATGTGGCTTTCAATTGGTACCAGAATTTTCAAAATCGGTTCAGTAGATCCAGAGATTACCTCCTACGACCTCACAAACTTTACCTCTTTATAATAATACTAGCGATCCGCCCCGGCTTCGCACGGGTAGCACTAATAATCCTAATCTATATAATATAAACTATCCTATCTCTCAAGTTAGATCGAACTGCACATGGTGTGCGAATTTTATTACGTCACTTCACCAAGTCTTGAAGTATTTTTAATATTTTTCTTTCCAAAAATTGGAGGTGAACATATCTCTTAACAGATGGCATTTTTTAAAGACAAAAAATCGGTATACATACAGCAAAAAATGTACCGAAAGTCGCGATGTTATGTGCGAAGAGGTGTCGGAAAATCATTTTTATAGTAGGTTCAAGTAAAGATTTTTAACAATGTCATCTCCAAAAATTGAAGATAAAGGATCAATCTATGTGTAGTAATTTTTAGTTCCATTTTATTTTGTCCGACTTAGTCACAAAATGTACCGACAGTTCTAATCATCATTCTAATATATTTTAACGGATTTGCGGAAATACACCCTTAAGTGGTTTAGAAGTCCATTGAGGACAAACATTGTGACACGAGATTTATATATATATAGATTAGGTATAGATAAGTAACTTAGACAATCTTTAATACATATTAGGTGGATAAAGATGGGATAAAAAGGCCGAAGTAACAAAAAGGACATAAGTATTGATAAAGATAAATACACCCTTAGCTCTGCCGCCGTCCGCCCGTTTATTTGAATTTGGAAACAAACATTTTCCAAAACGATTTATTGGCGCCGAGTTTTTAAATCCCGAACGCTATTAAAGAAGGCTTGAATGGAAAAACTTTATTTACTCTGCGCGGTTGTTGTTGGTTTATTAGCTATTACACAGCTACCGTGGATCTACCTGTATTAAATGTTTTAGTACTTAGGTGCTATATTTGAATGTTAGTAAATTGCGAAGGTTAAGCAACGTTGACCCAAGTCGGTAACTGGATGGGTGACCGAGTTAGGACGTTCAAATTTGGCCTCTTCGTTTCCTCCGTGCCTCGGAGAGCACGTTAAGCCGTCGGTCCCGGTTATTATCACTAACATCTGATATTAATCGTTACAAAAAAGAAAAACTAAGAGTTTATATACTTTTATTTGACTCGTAAGCGGAAGGACGTGGGATCCCACCGCATTATTATCCCAAGAAAACTCCTACCATTATTTGATTAATGGAAAGGAGTTACGACCCTCAGTAATGAGGAATATGACACAGTTCAAGAGGAAATACGGAACCCATATAGGATTACTTCGTTGTCCGTCTGTCTGCCATCTTTTTCTCCGGAACGCGTCGAGTTATCAAGTTGAAATTAGTATCAAATACTTAGATCTACGGTCCCTTGGAAACGAAGCTGAAAAAAAATCAAACTTCTTATCTATATATTTTGCCCCTCGCCAATAAATCAAAACCTATGGAGTACTTCCCGTTGACCTAGAATCATTAAATTTGGCAATAAGCAAGGTCTCACAGCACAAGTATAGGAAAAAAATCCGAAAATCGATAATTAGGGTTCTGTACTAATAGGATGTCGAATTCTTCGACAGGCGTTGTTGGTATTTCACAACTGATTACGTGTTGTTATGACATCTTTCATGTTATTTACTAATATAATTGATACTAGCTGATGCCCGCGTCTTCGTCCGCGTGGTTTGAGTTTTTTTATTCCCGCGGGAACTCATTTATTTTCCGGGATAAAAAGTAGCCTATGTCACTCTCCAGGTCCTCAAATATACCCATGCCAAAAATCATGTCGATCAGTTGCTCCTTTGCGGCGTGATTAAAGGTCAAACCAACAAACAAACACACTTTCGCATTTATAATATATTTTGTATGATTGTGTGGTGGTACGGAGCCCCTTGACCATTTTTTTTTGGTAAAAGTGGATTTCAAAGTTTCCTTTTTGCTCGCCGATTTATCCATACTTCCATACTTCCATATCCATATCCATACTTCCATCCATACTAATATTATAAATGCGAAAGTGTGTCTGTCTGTCTGTCTGCTACGCTTTCACGGCCCATTTACTCTACCGATTTTACTGAAATTTGGTAGAGGGGTAGATTGTATCCCGGGGAAGGACATAGGCTTACTTTTTATCCAGGAAAATAAATGAGTTCCCGCGGGAATCATCTAGTTTCTAATACTTTGCATTTACTGACGAGTACGCACTGGAACGCCATTTCAATACGGTCAGATGTTTTCCATAACTCAAGTCTACATTCGTGTTACAAATAGTGCTTCAGCGTCGACTCCAGGCACTGGGGACTATAAAACTGATATTGGTTTGTCTGCATCGTTGGAACAAGATTTTATTTCGCTACACTTAAACTAGGTGAGAAAGTTGACATGTGACATGTTATATTCATTTATTCAGTGACTCTTTGATGCTCTTTGTCATCAACAGCAGATATCCACAGCTGGACGAAGGTCTCCTGTATGGATCTCCTCAGGACATGGTGTTCTGTCGTGGTAGCTCATCAGGTTGCGGATCATGTGATCTCAGGGGGTCTACTCTCTTTCTCTAAAACGGAACTTCGCAAACAAACGAACGAAATTTCGTTATCTCCTCTCCTACATAATATTATCTCTATGCTCCTCTCTATTTCGTTTTCGTACACGCAGACGAAGTACGGATCCACAGATCGTGACCGATTGGATTGAACGATTTTGAGTGGGTCTAATAACAGACTAATTACGTTCGTTTGCTAAGTTTCGTTTGAGAGAAAGAGAGTAGACCCCCAGGTTCGAATTCCAATGGGCTTAGGCAGTCTAGGGCCAACTTATAGTGGCGTAAAAAAGACCGCCCGAGTACGATTCGAACTCGCCCACGAACCATAATAGGTACAAGATTTACTAGTTTAGTTTAGTTGGTAGGTTTTATAAAAGTGGTCTATTTGGAGACAATAATGTGTACTGTGCCTAAAACGACTATTACCTACAATCTGCATTGTCTATGGTTCATCCCATGTATATAAAGAAGAATTTCAAATTAAATGACTGTTACTCCGCTGCATGATTCGGCTTTTATATAACCAAAGTCAAAGTATATTTATTCGATTTAGGTACCTGCAATGTACACTTATTGACGTCCAGTTAATCAATAAAATATTATGATGGGATAATGAGTTAAGGTATCTTAAAACTAAAGCTACGAGGGTCCCAAATGCGCCCTGATCTAAGAAGAGCCCACTACAAACTCAGCCGGGTTTTTTATTATCACCTTCTCCACTTACCTGCTAAATTTCGAGGGCCTGCCCATTGGGCCCTCAAGTATCTGTGTATAACATACATAGTGTGTTATCACCTTAAACCCGCTCAGTTTAAACCAAGTGAGGCCTCTGTCCATCGCTGATACGCCCCTAATCCTTCACAAGAGGGACGGAAGTCGATTACGGACCGGAAATGGACCGTAGACGGCCCGAACGAACTGCCGGATTACGTATTAACAGTTTTGCGTTAGGCGATTTGTGATTTGATAGAGATTCGATTAAGTCGACCGTCAGGAGCTACTCGAAGCTAGTTGATATCGATTTTATGGAGAGGTTCCAATCATGCCATGATTAAGTGGAATGATTGAAGGTAAATGTTGTGTGTAATGTATAATTATCTTAATCCATACTATAATCATATCATACTATCATCATACTTCATCATATCATACTTCATACTAATTATTATTAATTAGATGATGCCCGCGACTTCGTCCGCGTGGATTAAGGTTTTTTGATTCCCGTGGGGACTCCTTAATTTTCCGGGATAAAAAGTAGCCTATGTCCTTCCCCGGGAAGAATAACCTACCTCTATACCAAATTTCAGCAAAATCGGTTGAAAAGATGGGCTGGGAAAGCGTAGCAGATAGACAGATACTTTTTCGCATTTATTATATTAGTATTGACTAGATGATGCCCACAACTATGTCTGATGTAGATTTCCCTGAGAATTCAAACAGATTAATCCACGCGGATGAAGTCGCATCATCATCTAGTTTACAATAATTTCTTCAACTATTTCCTTAATGAATATAAGAGCCTAGAAACTTAATCGCCAAGAAAGTCATTGATAACTCAACTTGTATAAACTTCAGATAGCACTGAAACAGGAAAATATCCGTGATATTGTTCATGTCGGTGCCTCTAAGCTTCGTCGCCCTCCCTGGCGCGCCGCCAAGCGATCCCTCACTTTACCCGGACACTTGCAGCTCTATTGCAAATGGCCTATTCGCTCTCCGCTCCTCTATATACTGCCCTTCTTTCTAATAACTCTTTATTTTATTTGATCCAAGATGTAAATATATATAAATAATGTATAAGTATATTAAAGTACTAGCTAATGCCCGCGACATCGTCATCGACAGGAATTCCTTCATTTTCCGGGATAAAAAGTATGTCACTCTCCTCAACCCATGCTAAAAATCAATCCGTTGCTCTTTTGCGGCGAGATTGAAGGACAAACCAACAAACAAACACTTTCGCATTTATAATATTACTATGATGCAAAATAATGCAGTTATTATAATAATATCTCCGTAATATTATAGAATATACTAGATGATGCCCGCGACTTCATCCGCGTGGATTGAGTTTTTATAATTCCCGGGGAAACTCCTTAATTATCTGTGATAAAAGTAGCCTAGGTCCTTCCTCGGAATGTAACTTACCTCTATATCAAATAATAAATGTCTATTAAAATATAGGCCGTCAAAGTGTAGCAGACAGACGGACATACACACTTCGGCATTCATAATATTAGTATGGATTATGGAGCAGTCTCACGCGTGTAGGATTCATCAAGATGTTCTCTTCTCCGGAAATGCTCGTGTGATTATTTTTAAACAAAAGTGATGTATCATCAGCAAATAATACTATCCCTATTATTAAAATATTGCTTACAATACTAAATAGTAATATAGAATTGCTCATAATTCATAAACATCTATCTCGACGCCATGGAGATCGTCAAAATAATATTACAGCATCAAAAGAGTAGATCATTCCATTAAGTTCCGCAAACTTACTCTACGAAAGAGCAAAGAAACTAAAATAAATCTAAAAGCGCCTAAAACTAAATTAAGTATGTCCACTATACAGTACTAAAAGTAGGAAACATTACTGCTAAACGTAATGAAATGGAGATAAATGCTAAGAAAAAAGATAAGAAGTGTTCGGCAAATTAAATTGGAAACTTCTCCAGGTATCTAAAACAAAATGACCAAAGTAACTCCTTTACATTTGAATATAGCCCATTTTTAATAAGACGTAAAGTTCATTATTCAATAACAACAGTTTGATGATAGAACCTTCTTTGATGTTGGGAAGAAGGAAAATTTGTGTCGTATCGGATTTTGATTTCTTCTCAGAATTAATGAGTTTGCTTTCATTCGGGCTCGTTTTCGATTCATATGTTGAAAAGTCTATTGAAGTTTTGTACGAAAATGAGAAATATTTATTTAACACACAAAGTATTCCGTATCGAGCTAAGATTCTTTTTGCATATCAAAGCCCATGTTAATAAGTTACTTTTACTCAGAATACTCGATTCAGTAATAAAAAAATTGGCAGAAGAAGTGAAAACTTTTATCTTAGAATTTTAGTGTTAAAATTTGAAAATAATATAAAATTTTCAAACGCCAATATAAATACGAATATTTAAAATAAATTAAAAAAAAAGTGCTCAACGGGGCTAAAGAAGTTTTCACTTCAAAAAAATTACTTTGTTTTTTTTGTTATTTATTTACAATACGTCACCTGTATAGCTACAGATATATTATACTGCTATTACTTTGGAATTGAAGTTTTTAGCTTACCATAAGTTATAAAAACTGAAAAGTTAGGGATGTTTCCTGAGTAATTTTTTTTTAATGATACTGATTTTCCATAATTTAATTCTCAAAATAGACGTCGGACAATATTTAGTTTTAAGTATGTTAACCATTTCAAACTATCGATTAAAGTAAAATTTTTAAAAAATCAGTGTTACATGTAGGTTACAGTATAGCTACAATGAGGCCAATTCCGGTACACGTTGTCTAAACTACACTAAAATGACAGCTCTATTTATATTGCTATCCCTTTCAGAATACTCCCTGCGGAAAGGGGCAGCACTAGATTATGAGCCTTAAGGTTATAAGGTTATGACGACCTCCGTGGCGCAGTGTTGAGCGCTGTTGCCTTAACGTACGGAGGTCCCGGGTTCGATCCGCGGCAGGGTTTGGAAATTTATAATTTCTGAATTTTCCTGGTCTGGCCTGGTGGGAGGCTTCGGCCGTAGCTAGTTACCACCCTACCGGCAAAGACGTGCCGCCAAGCGATTTAGCGTTCCGGTACGATGCCGTGTAGAAACTGAATAGGGGTATGGGTTTAATATAACTGCCATGCCCCTAACAGGTTAGCCCGCTACCATCTTAGACTGCATCATCACTTAGCATCAGGTGAGGTCGCAGTCAAGGGTCACTTGTAGTGGATTAAAAAAAAAAAAAAAAAAAGAGCCGTCATTTTAGTTTAATTTAGAGATTGTGTTACACAGAATTAGCCACACTAGTGTAATCTATACTAATCTATACTAATATTAAAAATACGAAAGTTTGGATGGATGGATGGATGTTTGTTACTCGTATGGCGGATTGTAGATGGTAAAAAGCTGTAATTAAGACCTGTAATGTATCTACCTGCCATCAAGCAAATAAACTATTATGATTATGATTATTATTATTATTAATCACGCCCGAACGGCTGAACGGATCTGGATGAAATTTGGCACAGAGATAGATTATAGTCTGGAATAACACATAGGCTCAGAAAATCCTCAATCCACGCGGACGAAGTCGCGGGCATTAGCTAGTTGTTTGATATTTTCAGCACTCAAAAATCATTGCTTCTGTTACAATATTGTTTATTTTTCATAAAGTAACGCACTTCCGCGGTATTAGCTACCCTTCCTACTGAAATATTCAGGAGGGGGGATGTGACGTCGATCCGCTTGATTTCTCCGAGGATTTCCACTAGTGGTTTTAGGATTATCTTTTTTTTTCGTCGAAATATTAAAATCACGTCATATTTTTATAGCACTTTGTCCCGTATAGCAATTAGGTACAGTAAAAACTAATTTATATAATAAACACCTATTATAATATAAATATTAATGTATTTTTCTATGTGTAGTTTTGAAACGATACAACACTAGCTGATGCCCGCGGCATTAATTATTTTTTAAATTCCCTCGGGAGCTCCTTTAGTTTTCCGGGATAAAAAGTAGCCTTGACACATCCTAATTATGTACTATCAAAATCGGTGGAAAAGACGGGCCGTGAAAGCGTAACAAACAATCAAACAAACAAATTCGCATCGCTATCTTCTGCTATTGCGGGTTTTTGCTGTGAACGGCTGACCCTATTTCACTAGCTACTTTTTACGACAAGTTTGCCTGGTGGGGGGCTTCGGCCGTGGCTAGTTACCACCCCACCGACAAAGACGTGCCGAGTGATTTAGCGTTCCGGTACGATGCTGTGTAGAAAGCGAATAGGGGTATGTACTATGTATGGGTTTAACATAACTGTCATGCCCCTAACAGGTTAGCCCGGTGCCGTCTCAAACTGCATCGTGACTTACCATCAGGTGAGATCACAGTCAAGGGCTAACTTGTAGTGGATAAAAAAAATTGGCAGTCATAGGGACTGCCGATAGAAGTGAAAACGAATATAATTTTTTTTCAAAATATAATAAAAGGATACGGTCCAGATTTGTATGGAGCGTTGGTCCGGCCCTTGACAAGTAGAGAAATGAAAGCAAAAAAAAATACTAAACCAGTTTTGATCGTTCAAATCTACGAATTCATCGTAATTTCAGTGGTGTAATTATTTAATCTTTCCACGTTAAGCAACACTAAACAGGAGCGGGTTACAATGGCGGATTCATATTTTTTGACGTTTTCTGTCAAGTGTCAACACAACACCGGAAAAACCGTAGGGAAAAACACGTTATTTTGACAGTGACTGTCAGAAATGACATTTGATACATTTCGTGCCTACTGCCATCTCTATGGCTAAAGGTTGCCATCTTGGAAACGTATCGAAAACTTGAAATACATTTTATTTTATTTCTCGTTATTTACTATAATATTCTAAATTATTATATTTTTAATACAATCTATGTATTTTCCTCTATTCATGGTAGAGTGTACAAATAGTACACCGAAGGTGAACCTTCTCCAAAATTATTAAAATATAAACCTTAAAATTAAGGTATTAAAGTTTAATTACGAATGTAGTATATTTATATTTAAGACTTTATGTCTTCGTAACAATGAGAGCATGTCGTTAACGCGAATCCACAAGTTTACCCCCTACCAAAAAATGCTCAACACGGCATCAAGTTTTCACTTCAAAAAGTTCCTACAAGATTATAAAACCCCAAATCACAATATCTCTAGATCCAATCCAATCACCTGGACATAGCAAGCGAAAGCAAGTACAACATAATAGTCAACAATAGTGTACCGATGTACCTCAGCAAATACACTGCGAATTTTCCCCCACCTCGGACTTCCTTGCACAACATTTTAGATCTCGATTCGCCTGTACACAAATCTACCGCATTGTAGACACGAGTAGGTATATCGTAAGTCTGTGCAAATTTTCAGGAAACACCTGCTGAAATCAATTTTCCGGTGCGCGGGCACTCTTTGATATGTATTATATTTTTTTTCTTTCAATCTATGGGAGTGCAGAAAGTATTATTGTCGAAAAATCTACGTACAGGTATGGTTTTTACTGAAATGAGATGTGGTGTAAACGCAAAACAGACAGTATCCATACTTTCATACTAATATTATAAATGCGAAAGTGTCTGTCTGCCTGTCTGCTACACTAACGGCCCATCTTTTCGACTGATTTTGATGAAATTTCGTACAGAGATAGGTGGTATCACGGGGAAGGACATTCGCTACTTGTTACCAAAACTCGATGAACATATTATCCCGGAAAATTAAGAAGATCCCGCGGGAATTGAAAAAACTTAATCCAAGCGGACGAAGTCGCGGGAATCATCTAGTAGGCTATAATTGCAGAATCTGGGCAAACATAATATACTGGGACGATTCATTACTAAAACACATCCAGAATAATTGTACTGCGAGAAAAAAGTCAATTTTCATCCTTTTCTTCGCCAGATGGGTAAAAACCGAAGCGAGAATGTAGTACAGACCGCACACATTTTCCTTCGCTCAGGCCGCGGAAAAAACAATGAATTTCAAAGTGAAAGCAAATTAATTGAATTCTGTTTATGAATACGTAACAAATTCGCTTGGAGGCTTGGTTTCATCGCAATAACAGTACCCTCCTAAAATCACTTTAATCTATTGTTTGAATTATTATTTGGAGGACTCTTCTAAGGAGATGTAGTTATTTCCTACCAGTCGTTCGACGGAGGCGTCAGGACAGAACAACGCTTCGGGGTGACAGGGACATGACGGAGGAAACTGCCAGAATTTAACCAAAGAAATGTACAAAATTCTGTTGCTTTGATGTCAAATTAGTATACCAACTTATACCAAATCCATATCCATACTATCCATACTAATATTATAAATGCGAAAGTGTGTCTATCTGTCTGTCCTTCTGGTTGTCTGTCTGTCTGTCTGCTATGCTTTCATGGCTCATCTTTTCAACCGATTTTGATGAAATTTGGTACAGGGGTAGGTTGTATCCCGGGGAAGGACATATTCGCGGGAATCAAAAAATCCTAATCCATGCGGACGAAGTCGCGGGCATCATCTAGTTTAAATATAAATTAGTACCAACTTACCTGACCCGATCATTGACTTACCAATACCTTAGACGCACCATCGAAACGCAAAAAACGGCACGGTCAAATTGTGCACAAATAGATATTGTGAACAATTTTCGCCTCAGTCGCGCATGAGTACACTAGGCGACAAAATGTCGTATGTGTCGAACTGGGTTTACAAAATTGAACCCTAATTGTAAAGCTATATGGTTGGTTTTTGTGAACCGTTTGGCGTCTCAGTCTATATTATCTATAGCTGTGTTTGTATAAGCGATTGTGGACGCTTTTTGAGTATTCATTTGTAGGTAATGTTGTATCCTTAGTTGGTTAATCGATGGACCCGATGGCCAAAATTTAAAGTAATTTTTATGCCTGTTTAGTTTCTGTTTTTATTTTTCAATAAATACTAGCGACGCTATATATGCCTGTAGCAGTAGTTTCCTACCTCACTCAATCTTAAGTGAGTATACTCTATAGATGTCACAACTGGGTATTTGACAACAGCTATTCTTGAAATAAATTAGTTTTTTAGTGATTATTAAAATCTCCCAAAAATCGAAATATCCAAGTCCCCTGTTAGTCTTATGTTGAATAAAGTAAAAAAGTGCGTGGAATTTTAATTACGTCACTATTGAATTTTTTATACAAATCCCATACTAAGCACGCGTTTTGACGTTTGAAAAAAGTTGCTGATTTGACTAGTTGTCAAATACCCAACTGTCATATTAGCCGGGTCTGTCAATTATATGGGCGTCGACCCACTGTATAAATGTTATATACTTACTCTGAGCTAGTATATAATTCCGTAGCGCTCCTCTGATTTTAGAGTGAAATCTCCATTCGTTGTGATTGTTATGACGTGTTATTAGCGATTGGGCCGCTTCCAAATTGGCGCCTCTGCTTTATCACCGGCACCGACGCCATTTTGCTTTACGGTTAGGCGCCATTATATCTACTTGCCAAACGATTACATTCGCAAATGTGATTTCGTTTTGTTTTGATCCTTCTATCCTATACAAATGTTATAAATGCGAAAGTGTGTTTGTTTTTTTGGTTTGTCCTTCAATCGCACCACAATAAAGCTACGGAGCAACGAGTATTTTTACTTACCACTACAGCCCATTAACGCCCCACTGCTGGGCACAGGCCTCCTCTCATAGGAGAGAGGGAATTAGAGCTTTCGACCCACCACACTGCTCCAATGCGGGTTGGGGGCTTTAACGACTATTATCATGTGAGTGATAATAACCGGGACGGACGGCTTAACGTGCTCTCCGAGACACAGGGGTGAAACACCGCCAACTTCCTAGCTCCGGGCTAGTACTGAGAATTTTTAGTCAGAAAAACTCAATACTTAAAATTATGGTCCAAGAAGCCGTTGGTCTAGTAGTTTTTACTTGGGTATAGTTAATGACCTGAAGGAAGACATTTACTCATCGATATATATGTAGGTACTAGATGGGCCCTTTCATAGAAAAAAGTTGGGCGGTCGACTTGTAGTGCGTGCCCCTCACCTGTATAACCCTGTCCTTGTCCCCGCCATGGCGCTGTCCCACTTTTCAGACTAGATGACGTTAGTAAAATAGGTCCACATTCTTTGTTTGACAGGGCCCGTCTATGTAAATTAAGGTGGTTGCATGTATTACTTTTTACCAGGAAGTTCAATGAGCTCACCGGGATTTTTAAACCTAAATCCTAGCGGACAATGTCACGGGTATCAACTAATAAGATCATAATTCAATGAATCTACTCCCAACTACAGTACTATCATATCCTGTGAGTCCACAAGTCCACAGTGTATACTAGTGTGGGACGCTAAGTGACACAGTCGGCGCAGTTTTTGCGCAGTGATGTAGGGCGCCATTAGCACGCGCTGAGTGCGCGCGGCGCTGAGATATTGCCACCGGCGCTGTTTTTGTGCCGTTTAGTGAATTAGAAAGTACTGATAATAGCCTTCTACCTAATCCCTTCCACTATAACTTAGTATATTACTGTTGCAGACCTTTATCGTATGATGGACGTCTTAAACAAAAGATTTTGCTGTCAGTTTTTTCATGTTCGTAGCAGTGGCTGATGGAAAAACTACCGCCTAATGAAATACTGATGTCTGACAAATACCTGTATAATGGTTCTCTCCTCCATCAATCATTCGTCACTCCTAAGTAACGGCAATGACTGACGTTGACCATAGTCAATGGTAAGTTGAGTACGTAGGTATTCGCCTAGTATTTGCGTCGATAAAACAATAATTCATTGAGTCTACTCTCCACTACGTAGAACTATTTATTATATTCTGTGACTCCACAACTCTACAGTGTACCCTATAGTGTGGGACGCTAAGTGACACAGTCGGCACAGTTTTTGCGCGGTGATGTAGGGCGCCATTAGCACGCGCTGGGAAATTGCCACTAAGCACTGTTTTTGTGTCGCTCTGTGAATTAGTAGGTACACTGTGAACTATATAGTAACTAATCTCTTTTAGTTCAGTGTATTATTACTTAGTTTAGTAGACAGAACTTGCAGAGCACGGTAAATCTTAGCCACTACACCTTATATCGGTCAAATTATATCAGATTGCCGTTCTATAAGACTATGCGAGTGCGAGAATAGTCAAAGTTAGTGTATTTAAGTAAAGTTGATTGCTTAAATAATTACATAAACTAAGAAACCATCCACAATCCACACGTCCACAAGTCTAGTTGTGGAGTCCACAAGTCCACAGTGTACACTAGTGTGGGACGCTGCACTACACAGTCGGCGCAGTATTTGCGCTGTGATGTAGGGCGCCATTAACACGTGCTGAGTGCGCTTGCCGCTGAGATATGGCTACCGGTGCTGTTTTTCGTTTCATTAAAAGCAGAGTTAAGTGCATAATATGTATTTAGCAGGCTATTAAACTGAAGTGTTATAACGTCAATAAAACCTGCTCCCCGGTCACCGGATAAATATGGTCACCGGGTCTTATTATTTAGATTTTTTTTTATTTAAGGAATTTTTACTAAATAACTTAAAAATTACATATTAATTATTTTTAACTTCACGTCCTGAAACTCTCAAGAGTTTTTATGTGGACGTGGCGTGGCACATTCCTCCTAAACAACCAAGATAACAGAAGAGATGACGAATGATAATACAATATACCTAAATACCGATCTAAATACATAATATATTCCATTTCATCAGATGACAAACCAAACAACGCACCTGGTGGTCACGCGCGGTACTACGAGTACGAAACCTGTAGAAGCTCTACTAAACTGCTAAGTCACAAATCTTTAGCACGAAACTAGTTAGTATAGCTCGCCCGAAATTAATAATCAATCCTGATCCATTTATTCCTATCTAAGATTGATATTTCAATCCTTTTTTTGGTTATAGCATGCCAATATGCGATCCATAGATTGAGTTTGCTATCTTAAGATTCTACTTATCTTTGGGAGGGCGGATCACAGATTAAAGATCGGCCTCTGTTCGAAAATGACAGTTTGAGCGTGCCATTAACCAATCCGTCCATTTTGACAATTAGTTCGATCGGTGTAAACAATCTCGGATTGCAATCCGAGAAATACTACGGTTTGCTGCAACCCTATCCACGATGATTTTAGTTTTTTAAAAGATAGGCACTGTAGGTTTCAGAAACAAAAAAAATGGCAATGGATATAATTAGTGATGGTGACGACAGTGATTTGGAGGTACCTACTTGCTCTGTTTAGCGGATGAACGATAGCGAAGCTGAAGAGGCAACGAGCAAGTAGTTAGTCGGAGAATTAAAAGGGTAAACTTTATGCAGTCTGGATGATGCTGAGTTCACGTTTAGGTTTAGGTTATCAACCGGCAGTGAATACTCTACTCAATTGATGCCGTTTGTCCGTGTAACCTCCACAAGGTAAGTACTTACCTAGCTAGTGAATCTACAGACTTTTTTATAACAAGTAAGACCTACCCATGTATATGTTTTTATTTTACAGGAATCATGGCGTTTCACCACTCCATCATCTATTGCTAACATTAAGGTTTTATGCATTAGGATTTGAGATTCATGAATGTAGTTGCTCGATGGCCAGGTTCAACACATGATGCCACAATTTTCATCAATTCTGTTCTTAGAGGTGAGCTAACAGTGTTTTAATTTGCTGTGTTAAGTAATCTTTTTAAAGTTGTAACAAAACTTAATTAGTAAATATTTTATGTATTTGTCTACAGCTCTACAGCTCAATGTGATGCAGGTCTATTTGGTAACCGTTGGATGCTTGGTGATAGTGCTTATGCAAAGAGATCTTATTTATTAACACCACTTTTGAATCCAGTTAAATACTGAAGCAGAACAGAGATACAATAAAGCACACATTAAATCTAGGAATACCATAGAGAGGTAATTTGAAAAACAACTTTAACTCTAGATGACTACGATGATGTGATGACTTTAAATAAGATTTAATAATTATATCATGCTATAAATAAAATTGGTTTAGGATCTCAGGGTTATAATAATAGTAGTTTGTTAAACAAATAGATTACCATAACAGTGTAGAGTTCTAGCATTCATTCAAAACTAGCTGATGCCCGTGACTTTGTCCGCGTGGATCGAGGTTTTTCGGTTCCCGCGGGAACTCTTTCAGGATAAAAAGTAGCCTGTGTTATTCCAGACTATAATCTATCTCTGTGCCAAATTTCATGCAGATCCATTCAGCCGTTGGGGTGTGATTGAGTAACAAACATCCATACATCCATCCAAACTTTCGCATTTGTAATATTTATTAGGGACTAGCTGATGCCCGTGACTTCGTCCGCGTGGATTGAGGTTTTTCGGTTCCCGCGGGAACTCTTTAATTTTCCGGGATAAAAAGTAGCCTATGTGCTATTCCAGACTATAATCTATCTCTGTGCCAAATTTCATCCAGATCCGTTCATCCGTTGGAGCGTGATTGAGTAACAAACATACATCCATACATCCAAACTTTCGCATTTATAATATTTATTATTGGATTGATTAATAGTTTGATTTGCTAGAATGCAATAGGTACTACTTTATTAAGTATACATAATATAATAAGGCTAGGGTACCTATACAAAATCTAGTTAGTGAAACTGAATTTCTCTGTTATTAACTAATATAAATTTCTGCTATTTCAGAACTTTTGGCATTTGGAAACGATGCTTTCCAGTAGTGGCACTAACATTGCGCTTATCTTTACCCAAAGCACAAGCAGTTATTATTGCCACTACTGTACTTCACAATATTTGCAGGAACTACAACTTAGATGAAGTTCCTGCAGAAGTGGATCTACCGCCAGATGATAGCACTGAAGATGTAATGAGTTCCAGTAGTGAAGTCCAAGATGTTCAAGAAAGAGCCCACTATAGCCCATTAACATCCCACTGCTGGGCACAAGCCTCCACTCTCATAGGAGAGTGGGAATTAGAGCTTAGACCCACCACGCTGCTCCAATGCAAGAAAGAGCAGTCCTAATTAATAATTATTTTCGGTAGCTTTTCCTTTAATAATATAGGTAAAATAACATTATGTACTTATATGGGTAATAAAAAATTAATAAACAATAAATATCTTTTGATTCACTTTTTTTAATTAAAATTATCAGAAAAACCTCTAGTAGGTACCTACTCAATAAAAATTATTTCTAGGTTATTTAAAATATATTTACAAAGTACCTAGCCTCTTAGTTAGGTGTTGATTAGTTAAAATAATTAAGTACAAATATTACACTGTCTTGTGGGAGATGATGATGACGATGAATGCTGTATGAGATAACACTGTGGACTATAAGCACTATAACTTCTTCAATTTCTCTAACTCTAATATGCACTTCACTGCATTGCACTGCACTGCTGTTTTTTCACCGAGAAATATTCAGTTAAGGCAGTGTTCTTGGCATTCCTGCTTTCTTCTAGCCTTGATATTTTCTTTCTCCCTGAAAAATGAGAACATATTATTAAGCTAATGTATACATTTACCATCATTATGGTGGTAGGTACCTACTAACAATTTTTTTTTGTCAACTATTGACACAATTAGTACTCTTATTATTTTTAATGTACATAGTAGGTAATAGTTAACTGAATGATAGATAACTCATAGTTATTTCAAACTTTTTTGTACCTACCTATATCTAATTAATCTATTACTTTGATCATACTTGATTTTGAATATCAATATCAGTAGGTAATGCCATAGTTAAATTTTTAGCCACATGAGAAATGATAGCTAAATATAAAATCACAAAATTGTAGTTGACTCAATTCAATAACAACGGAAGGCGTCACTATAAGAAATAACAAAATATAAGTAACTACTTACGATTTCGGAATCCATTACTGACTATTGTTGTAAAGCTGGTACAATAAATCAATTGAAAAAATTAAATGAAATCATTTGAATATAGGTAAAATATTTTGTTACAAAAGTAAGATAGTCAGATTAAAGCAGAGAGACGTCACCGGCACAGGCTAGAGCACACGTTCCATTTCTGCTAAAGTATTCACTTGATATGATATTTTAACTATAAATTTAATATTATTTCCAGTAGAAATTTTACACGTTTTCAGACAAAGATCACTAATTTTTAGTATGAAAAATATTTTGGGTACTATTTAAATAGTTTTAAAACTGGTTTGAAATTAAAAACATACGAGTCAAACGCATTGTATAATCAAACATACTGCTAAGAACGGAACGGTCAAGAGGGAAAGGATCGCTAGCGATCCGGCTTCAAAAAAAGATCGGACTGCAGAGTTTTGTTATTGGCATGCGGATTAGAGATCGATCGACAGATACGCAATAATCCAAGATTGCTTTTAATCGTGGATTGTAGATACATTATTAATTTCGGCCGAAGTCAGTAATCCCCTGAGCCCTGATGGCGAGAGACCTAGCCGCGACTTGAAATATAACTTTAGCTCTCTGATTACACCAGTTTATCCCTTGACTAATGGGAAACCGTAACTTTAACTGTAACTTAAAACGAGGTTTTAGAAATAAAATCCTGTGAAATATTTGCTTTTGTGTGCTTTCGTAGTCTCTATTTACTTGTTCCGTCTTTTTAGAGTTCCGTAGTTAACAAAGAATCTTTATACTTTGACTCTTTTTACTAGAAAGTTGTAATTTGGCATATAAGGTAAATCACGCCGCCGATGTGATAAAATAAATTTGAAAAAAAAATTGTGTGTTATAAAATATATAGATTAATAAATGAACGCATTTTTTAAATTACTGAAAGCATGCTTGATACATTTATTTCTATTAATTATATAATTTATATTCATCAAAATACATTACATAGTCATGGAAACATTGTTCATGTTACCATGGAAACATAAAGTCAATAACGTAACGGAGAAAATTTGATTTTACTCCCCATACATTTTCATACCCCGGGCTCATATTATATGCAAATCGATTATAAAGGAGGTAAACTCCAAAAAGTTTTTTTAGAATACCCCCCTTACATTTAAAGTGGGGATGAAGTTTTTTTCTCGTATATCCCATGGTATGGTGTGTCGTTGGATGGGTCAATTAAAACCGATTCAGGGATTGGTTTGCGAATTAATATTTAACTTTATAGTTTCATATAGGTATAGGTCATCTAGTCTTGGAATAATGTTTTTCATCATCTCATAAAAAACACGTAAAAAAAACGTTCACTGGTATAAAGTAGTGGAAATTTCAAGCGTATTTGGTTCAAGTTCAAAGAAAGTCTTACATCAAAAGACTTACTTAGTAGGTATTATGTATCTACTGGTAGGAATATTCGAAGCTTTTAAAGATATTAGAAGGAGGAATAAATATTCCCTTTCAGCGGAAAGTGAACAAAACAGTAAGCCATACAACAATGAACTTCGATAGAAAATTAATACCCACTGAATATAACAAACTTTTTTTGGAGCTTCGCAAAAAACCGAATCCTGTATTCATAAGCACCGCTTCACCTGAATTTCAGAACTTTTATTTTCGTGGTCTGTGTAATTTGATGAAAGTTCTTTTCAAAAAAAGACTTCCAAAGCCCAGTACCTACTGTAAAGTAAAAAATAATTTTGATTTCTACACACTATGTTGAAGTCGGGCGAGCCTGACGCGTCAACTTTGCCTATCTTCCATCTAATATTATAAATGCGAAAGTGTGTCTGTCTGTCTGTCTGTCTGCTACGCTTTCACGGCCTATCTGTTCAACCGATTTCGATGAAATTTGGTAAAGTGATATTATGTTGTATCCTGGAGAAGGACATAGGCTACTTTTAATCCCGAAAAATCAAAGAGTTCCCGCGGGAATCAAAAAATCTTAATCCACGCAGACCAAGTCGCGGGCATCGGCAAATAAAATATAAATTCGAAAGTGAGTTGTTATACGCTTTCACAGTAGATTTTTTCAACCGATTTTGATGAAACTTGGTATAAATATAGGGAAGGACATCGGCTTTTTAGCCTAGAATATTAAGGAGTTCGCTCAAGATTTAAAATAAGCTTAAATAAAAACCACTTGACGACCTCCGTGGCGCAGTGTTGAGCGCTGTTGCCTTAACGTGCGGAGGTCCCGGGTTCGATCCCCAGCAGGGTCCATTTGGGAATTTATAATTTCTGAATTTTCCCTTGTCTGGCCTGGTGGGAGGCTTCGGCCGTGGCTAGTTACCACCCTACCGGCAAAGACGTGCCGTAAAGCGATTTAGCATTCCGGTACGATGCCGTGTAAGTAGAAACCAAATAGGGGTTTGGGTTAAATATGCCCCTAACAGGTTAGCCCGCTACCATCTTAGACTGCATCTTCACTTACCATCAGGTGAGATCGCAGTCAAGGGCTAACTTGTAGTGGTTAATAATTAAAAAAAAAACTCTATCGAAGTCGCGAGCATCAGCTAGTATACTCTAAAGTAGTTCTGCCCCCGATAGTGTAAGGAAATCGCAATAGTAGGTAATCGTTTGTCAAACGTATTTAAACTCGACATGTTTAAGGAGTTCATAAATGCCTGCTTGTCAACAAGCATAAAATATGAACTCCTTAAACAGTTCGAGTAATACGTTGTCAAATGATTACGATTTGCTTAAAGACCAAGATTGCAACCCCCTGTCAGACACCCTGTTGTTTTATAATTTAAGAGTGTCTGACAGGGGGTTGCAATCGTACTAGGTGTCTGACAATGGACAACGTGGTTTCTAATAATATTAATCCAAAGCAAAATATAAAAAAACGGAGCTCAATGCTTTAAAGAATTTGAGGTGCCACCTGATGACCTTCCAAAGCAACCGCGATCCAAACTTCATAATCGGGGATCGTTTATACCTCTATTAGAGACATACATACAAAAAATTTCAGTTTTAATAAAATAACGTAGGTCTGATCGTCGCGGGATCTGGCTCTATTAGACAATTGGGTCTGATTCGATACCGGAACATACCCAGCTGAATAATCAAAAGAGCGCAAATACGATCATAACTTGAAAAAATGCCAATAAATCAAATACTCCTAACAACATAAGCTCTGAGTGGCAAGTTAATTATTGCGGGCCATCGATCGCGCTCATCCCCGTCGGTAATTATAAATGATTGAATAAGTTAACCGACTGCGCGTTAAAATGATTGATGGCAACCATTCCCGGCCAAACAAGTCGTACGCGGTACCACAAATAATAGATTAGCACCCGCTGCCTGTTACACTGAAGTGTAACAATATTATGTCAAAAGATTTTTTTTAAAAATATAAATTGCAGCCTAGTGCTAGCCTAGCGAGCGCTTGGCTGCAATCAGACTTGCTTGCAAGTGGTGATGCAGCCTAAGGTGGAGCGCGCTTGCCTAGAAGATGTCTATTCACTCTTGATTTGAAGGTACCTAAATTAAAATAGGAGGGGAAAACGGAAGCCGGAAGGGCATTCCATATCCTGGCGGTTCGAATTAGAAACGAGGAAGCAAATCGCTGCGTACGAGCCCGCGAAATTTCGACTGCGTAAGGGGGACATGGTGAACAAGCGATTTTTCGATTCCCGCGGGAACTCTTTAATTTTCAGGGTTAATAAGTAGCCTGTGTGTTATTGCAGACTATAATCTGTCTCTGCGCCAAAGTTCATTCAGATCCGTTTAGCCGTTCTGGCGTCATTGCGTAATGAACATCCATCCATCCGTCCAAACTTCTGCATTTATAATATTAATATAGATATCAGCTGTTCTCTAGCTGAATTATTGATTAAAATGACAATATTTAGTAACATAAGCTTCGGTGTGACTGTCGCCCGCCTGAGCCGCAGGCTGTCAGATGGCCAGCAAAACGCAAAAATAAAACTCGAAGAAATTCACAAAAAAAGAACTTTTTCAGTAAAGTTACAAAACGGAATGGAAAAACTTACCTCATTATAACAGAATTAAGGGCGGTTTTGGCCTTAAGAAAAGGGGAGTGTTGGAGAGTGTAACTAAGTAACCTTTGACGTGCAAATGTTACGGACAGCTCGATTTCTATCCATCATAAAAGTAGTACCTATTTTATATCCTCGTGAAAACGTGAAGAAAAGATTATATTATTATGACGTAGAGGTTGATGAATTGTATGTTATTACATTTATTCCGTTTGTGTTCCATCTTAAAAATAATAAAATGGCATTTGAAGATCATACATGTGTATGTCGTTTCATTTGGAAAGCTGAAGTATACACGTATGTATGTACATGTAGGTCTGAATACGCTCTACAAGTTTGATACTACACATTTTTTCGATACCTTTCACGAGAAAAAAGAAAATAGCAAAAACAAATTTCACTACCTAAATTTATGTTCGATTATCTCAATAACGATGAACGATAGATGAAAATGTAAAGGACATTATAATAATTGTAGATCGTAAAAAAGCAACAAAAAAGTATTGCATCAAAATTTTCATATCTCAACGGAAATCTTGGTCGACAATTTGAAGTCAAGCTTTTCTAGGCCCCCTCCACGTAATATCCAAAATTTAGTAAAATGTGTTTAATTTTATTTATGACTGGAGTTGGACTAATGGCAATTTTTATGAAATTAAATTAGGATCAAAAAAATTATTAAGATAATAATATGTTTCACGGTTTATTCTTTTCAAAAATATTAAAACTTACTGTGCAAATTTTAGTTTGGGCGCTGTAGGTTGGTGTTGGACAAACGCGACACCGCGTCTAGATACAACGCGATATACTTACAGTATCCAACAGTAGCTGACCCTTCACGTGGCCTACGCGGTCGAGTAGACAAGTTTGTCATTTTCTATGGCGTCGTATCGCGTCGCGTCGCGTCGCTTCTGTCGCTCACCTATTACAACGGGTTAGAGTTCGGCCTCCTTTTCGAGGGTTCCGGATTACTAATCCCGGGCTTGCACCTTTAACTTAACTTTGAAAGGTTAGAGGTACAAGCAATAATTATTAAATAAAAAATGCCGATAGAAGTGAAAACTGATATAATAATAATAATAATTAAACGAACTAAAAACGAATATAATTAATAATAATAATTATTAAAATATAAACTTAAAACTAAGGCATTAAAGTTTAATTACTTAAAACGTGATATTCACTTGCTTATAACGGTAAAGAAAAACATAGTGATGATACCTTTTTGCCTGCTTGACTGCTCTTTGTTCTCAGTTATACTCAAAAGTGTAAAGTCTACCAATCTACACTTAGGTGGCGTGGTGGAGTTTTGCCTAAATCCTTCTCTTTCTGAGAGGAGATCCGTGCTCTAGTGGGAATAATGATACTGATCGACGAAGAGGTGAATCCATGATGTACCTAAACCTTTTTCTTATACCGAAGAAGAATAATTAACTCTATGCCAAATCTACCATTTTAAACATCAAATAAACTTGGCATATCCTCAAATTATAATAAAACAGGACCCTCATTATGGCCATGGAGTTACCCTGCAGGCTGTAGGTATATGTATACTCGTAGGTACAATCTATGGAGTTACGGACTGACCCTAATTGTGTCACTCCGTGCGTAAATGGGCCACTTAGTTACTGTGGGGCCCTACCAAGAGCTCCTTATTCTCATTTTCGTGAGAAAATCATCCAATATTGATGACAAGAAGGAAAAAGCTTTTTTACTACCTATAGTACTTTTCAAAGATACTTCTTAAAAGTAACGCTTAAAATGCTATCAACTGCTAAGAGCACCAAAAAAAACAACTTAGGGACGTACTAAGTAATTTAAAAAAAAAAATTACTAAGATGCATTTACTGCTACGACTGCTGGTTTGAAATGCATTGCAACCATAGAGATTTATATGAATGTTACTCGGATTGCGACTGAAAATCTGTAGGCATTACTTATCATGTTTGACAACAAACCATGACAACAATGAAGGAACTAGAAATTTAATTCGATATAATCCGCAACAGTAGGCAAATCTATGTGGTGCAATGTATCTTGCACTTGCAACTTGCGATATTCACCACACCACATAAATCTTCCAAATTATTCTCAACGCACGTTTCACTCCGACACCGGTGCATCTTCAGGAGATGTTGACTCAACAATGCACGATTGCAAAGCTTTACAATCGTGCATTGTCGAGTCAACATCTCCTTCCGCAAACTAACGACTTCCGCAAAGTAACGCCTGCTTCTATCCAAACCAGTTGTAGTATTATTTTGTATTTTTATGAGTAGATAAATTAAGAACTGATATTTATATAGTAGATATTGATCGCATTCCCAGATGGTAAAGATTCGAGAATGCTTAGTAGCATGACAGTCACGTTCTTGCCACAAGTTTCAAAAGGGTTGTTTTGTGTGGTAACCGACTTCAAAATTGAAGGTAATATTTTAATTCAGCCACTTATAAGTAAACATGCAATAACTATTTTGCACCAATATTGACTTGATACACGTATGGGGGTTCCTACCTAACACCTACTTTAATTAGAGTCCGTCCCTGACCCTTGTTTAACTTTAATGAAATTCCGATACTCAGCAACAGACAGGTATGGCTTTTATATAACTGCCATACCCCAACAGGTTAGCCCACTACCATCTGAGACATGCATCATCACTTACCACCAGGTGAGATCGCAATCCCTTGGCCAACTTGTAGTGGATTAAAACAACTGTTTCAAAGACAACGTTTATTAATAACTAGCTGATGCCCGCGACTTCGTCCGCGTGGATATACCAAGTTTCATCGAAATAACTTGAGAAATGACGGACTTTTATACAAACTTTCAACCCCTAGTTCACCCCTTTGGGGGTGGAATTTTGAAAAACTGTGAAACACGTATGTTTTCATTTCTAACCCGCAGCTCATATATCAAGTTTCATGGATATAACTTGAGAAATGAAGGACTTTCATACAAACTTTCAACCCCTATTTCACCCCTTCGGGGGTAAAATTTACGAAAACTGTGAAACACGTGTTTCTTCATTTTTAACCGGTAGCTTGTATACCAAGTTTCATCGATATAACTTGAGAAATGAAGGACTTTCATACAAACTTTCAACCCCTATTTCACCCTTTTGGGGGTCGAATTTTCAAAAACTGTGAAACACGTATGCCTCCATTTTCAACCCGCAGATCATATATCAAGTTTCATGGCTATAACTTGAGAAATTAAGGACTTTCATACAAACTTTCAACCCCTATTTTACCCCTTCGGGGGTAGAATTTCAGGATAAAAAGTATCCTATGTCCTACCTCGTAGTATGGGCTCAAATCGTGCCAAGTTTCGTTTGAATTCATTCAGTAGTTTCGGCGTGATGCGCGGCCAAGATACAGACAGACAGACAGACAGACAGACAGACAGACAGACAGACAGACAAAAATGAAAAAAATTACAGATTTGGCTTCAGTATCGAATAATGAGTGCCCTCCAAAAAAAATTTTCAAAATATCTTCAATGTACAGAATTGGACATGTTACAGTTTTATTATATTATAAGTATAGATATAGAAGAAGGATGATACACAGTGGACTAGCGATCCCTCTGATCTGTTTACGATGGGGTCCAATATTGACTTGATACGCGTGTGGGGGGTCGGTACAGTCGTAAACACCTACTTTAATTAGAGTCCGTCCCTGACCTTTGTCCAGCTTTAATGAAATTCCGATACGCAGCAAACATTGGTCTGACAGTTTTTGTACAAGACCGTTATTTAGTTCTGGGGACGAAATTCATTTAGTTGGTTTTGAATAACGTCAGCCGAATTTCTGTTGGTGTTGTATTTTTTAAATTTAGCATTGAATATTCTTTCTGAACGTCAAAAATTGTGAAAAATTAAAATACTTTTAAAGTATTAAAGTTGTTTGGAAACATTGCAATTTGAATTTATTCCACATTAATAGTTTTATTTTTTGCACTTTTTATTTTTTTCCTATCTAGGTATGTCTCTAAAAATCTTAAATCTTAAAAATGTTTTGTCTCTTTCTCCCCCGGCTGTGGTACAGGCAATGCTGACAGATGACACAGCATGGAGGGCAGTGGTCTCCTTCTGCGAAACCGTTATGGGTAAGAAGGAGGCTGCTGAGCGGATTCGCGAGCGCAACGATCCTGCTCGGAGACGAGGCCAGCGAGGTGGCGCTAGCCGCCGCCCAGATCCATCCATTCGTCCGTCCGTTCAATAGTCCCAGGCGAAGGGACTTCAGGCCCATGACCGATCTGGAGTGGGGCTCCAGTCGTTCACTACACCATCTTCAGGGCCATGGGAAGTCAACCGTGTGTTGCAGCACAAGCAGCCGTACATAAAGGCAAGTGACCGCAAAGGATCGCGTTAGGGACGAGCCCAAGTGGCGTCGCGCAATTGAGGCTCCGATTGCGTTCATTTGAGATCTCGGAGCTTCCCGACACGTAATAAATAAATTAACACAAATTTATATTATTCGCGCGTAGGAGGGCCACCGAGGGGGTTTAGTGAGTAAAAATCTCACTTAACCTGGCTTTCACCCCGCGAAGCCAGGTATCTTATGAAGATATCCCCCTCGTGAAAAAAAAAAAAAAAAAAAAAAAAAAAAAAGGTATGTCTCTAAGATGCAACGCTGTCTATGTACCTTGGAAACTGGAATGGCTATTTGATTGTGTTTCGGAAAAAAGCCGCATAACTGACTTTCATATGGTGTTGCACACACCAGCGCAACTGGTAGTTCCCCCTCTGCGATTATAAATGCGAAATTGTGTTGGTTTGTTGGTTTGTTGGTTTGTCCTTCAATCACGCCGCAACGGAGCAACGGATCGACGTGATTTTTGGCATGTATATAGTTGAGGACCTGGAGAGTGACAATATAGGCTACTTTTATCCCGAAAAATTAAGGAGTTCCGGAAAAGTAAGGAATCAAAAAAACTTAAACCACGTGGCGAAGTCGCGGGCATCAGTTAGTATTAATTATTTTTCTGCAAAGGCCAGACAAAACAACGACACTCGCTGGAGAACATGCTATTTTCGCAGACAAAAGAATTTAGCACCGAAACTTTCTCTAAGGCCGAGTTAATGGGACCCCCGGGACGCAATTAAAACTGACTCGAATACGTTTTTTTGCAAATCACTTCTTTATAATATTAAACATTAATCCCACGAGCTGACTTTGCTTTATTTAATGTAACTTTCAAATTTTCTTAAGGGAGAGTACGAATTTTTTGATTCACTCATCTCTATTACAAAATTATATGTTTTTAAATAGCCATGCGGTCGAAGCCCATCAGTGAAGACTAGAGACAATTAAAAAAATTAAATGCCCTAAATGTCCGTGCCGGGAATCATTTCCATTTAGAAAACCACACTTATCTTACACGTATACACGTAATTGTACCAGGGAAATCTAAAAAAAATATTAAAAAGTTATGTGCTATGGATACGCATAAAATTCGAAAGTCAAAAAGAATGATTGGGGTCGGATATTACTATAAGATAAATAAAATAAGTAAATCTATCTAACTGCAATAAGCAAAAGGAATTAATATGCTCTGTTTGCCCGCCAGTTACCGTAATTTATTTGTTGCTCTGGTCTTAATAAAACTTATAAAGTAGGTAAGTAAAAGAGAAATTAGTCAATACTTGTAGTTCGATAAGTTTTATTTTCACCTCAGCGTGACCTCACGGGCCGATGGAGCGCAGATCACACAACTTACATTTTCACTAACTTTTGTACGTAAACTTTGGCTTACTCCAACAAACTAAACTTTTGAAATATACACTCTATGAATTTGTGCATAAGTATTGTTTTTGTGTGTTTCTCTGTTGAGGGGCTTATAGTTTTAGGGTCCCCGAAGACTGGGTCGTCACGTAATAGGTAAATGTAATATTCATACTCGTATCTTTGTGAAATTACTTTGGATCATTATTTTCCAAAAATTAATTCCACGTAAAAGCTTTTGAGCCTTTTTCCTCATGAATAGTTTGTGAATGATGTTTTGGAAATGATCCTTAGCCCGTGTACCTACTTTCTTACAATATATAGGATAACGGAAATTATATACCGGAAAAATAACGGAAAGTTAAAGTAATCTTGCGGGTTTCAAAAAAACCTTAATAATTCACTCGGGTAAAGTTGAGTGCATAATCTAGTAATTAAAGAGGTTTAAAAAAGTTGGCTACTTATTACCGAAACATCAATGAATTGCACGGAACCCATTGGCGGTTCCTCTGGTGCTGCAATTGTTCATGGGCGGCGGTAATCACTTAACATTAGGTGACCCTCCTGATCGTTTGCTCGCTAAACGCTTTTTATCCTGGAAAATTAAGGAGTTCTCTTGAACATAAGGAATTTATAAACAAAAAAAAATGTATAAATAATTAAAATATAGACCTTAAAACCAAGGTATTAAAGTTTAATGACTAATGTAGTTGTATATTTAAGACCTTTTGTCTTCGTAACAACGCGAGCATGTCGGTGACGGTGACGCGAATTCACAAGTTTACCCCCTTATACCAAAAAGTGCTCAACGCGGCTAAAGAAGTTTTCACTTCAAAAACTAAATGTAAACGCAGTCGCGGGCATCAGCTATTGTATCATATATCAATACAAGGTTCTCAGATAAATTATATTTGCTCTTACATTATATTAAACTCAGAAATATACAATTCCCACGCAAGAGCTTTCCTTCGTGTTCGTTTCTCTGTGACGTTTGGGAGGAAAATGAAAAGATATAAGTATGTGAAATGAATGAACTGCGAAAATATCTGCACGGAAAATAGGATTAGAAATTTTACGTTAATCGCCGAGTTTCGTACTGATTTATTTCTACCTAGGATCGGTTTCTATGTGTATAAAATACAAGTATTTTATAGTTTATATAAAATATTGTATAGTAACTACGCTACCTTGTTTCAATACTGAAATAATATTGTTGTCTTAAGCTTCCCACCACCGAGTTTCTTGCTGGTTCTTCTTGGTAGGAATGTCATTCTGAACCAGTGGTAGATTCAAATTCGATTGACCATTCAAAAGCACTTTTTAAAGTTTATTTGAATAAAAAACATGAGTTTGATTTGGAGTTTAAGTGTGTTTTTTGTTTTTTATTCAAAAATTCAAATGTTTTTTATTCAAATAAACTTTTACAAGTACTTTTGAATCGTCAAGTGAATTTACCACTGGTTCGGAATGCCATTCCTACCGAGAAGAACCAGCAAGAAACTCGGTGGTTGCTCTTTTTAGATAATTCATTTACAATTTATCATTATAACTTATATCAATGTGTACATAAGTAACCGCTGTCCTTAGCATTGCTGGAGCGATCAAATCCAAGCTCCTCTATCATTTACATAATCTTCAATAGTATAATAAGCTTTTTTCAGGAGCATACTTTTAATGGATTTCTTAAACTTGTGTATAAGCAAGTTTAAAATAGGTTGTGAAATTTTGTTATAGAAAAGAATGCTCATTCCCACGAATGACTTGCTGACTTTTTTGAGGCGGAGCGATGGAGCCTATTAGGGCCTCTAGTTTGCCTATCGTGCAGATCGCATATTTTTTTGTAATTATGGATGTGCTGTTTTACATAAATTATATTACTGTAAATATATTGCGAGGCTACTGTTAGAATACCAATTTCTTTAAATTTCTCTATAAGGGAATCACGCGGTTTTAAATTATAAATTGCACGTATTGCCCTTTTTTGTAGTACAAAATTTTTTTGAATATCCGCCGCTTTACCCCACAGCAAGATTCCGTAAGACATAATGCTATGAAAATAAGCAAAATATACAATCCTGGCAGTTTCGATGTCAGTTAACTGTCGAATCATTCTGACAGCGTAAGCAGCAGAACTAAGCTTGCCAGCAAGTGTTGATATATGGGTGCCCCATTGAAGCTTTGCGTCTAAGGTCACCCCCAGGAACACAGTAGTATCTTCAATTTTCAACATATCATTATTCACCATTAGTTTTATATCGCTTGTGGATCTGGTATTCCGCAATGCATAAGTATTGCACATAGTAGGTATAAAGGTGAACTTATTACTCAGAGGTATTCTCTACCAGTTAAGCTTTGGCAGTGGGGACAGGGTTAAAATACCTCGCTCGATGTTACCAAGTCATTATATTGTAGTCGGTATTACTGTATACATTTCGAAAGTTTCCAATCTTTTTTTTTTTAATTCACTTCAAGTTAGCCCTTGACTGCGATCTCACCTGATGGTAAGTGATGATACAGTCTAAGATGGTAGCGGGCTAACCTGTTAGGGGCATGGCAGTTATATTAAACCCATGCCCGGAACCCATTTTTATCCCGGAAAATTAAGGAGTTCCCGCGGGAATCAAAAAAAACTTTAACCACGCGGACGAAGTCGCGGGCACCAGCTAGTATTATAAGTTTGTGTAAAAGTAAAGTATTAAAGTATTTAGTTATTATTATTATTAAATTATTAAAAGTAAAGTTGTATTTAAAGTGTTTTTTACTTGCTTACTTAAGTAATTTGACTTCCAAGATTTGCTTACATACGTTAGCTACAGGTGAAGCTTATAAAAGCGTGTTAAAAACCGAAATAACTGCAGTTGTAAAAGCTTTCACACTTCCGCACTATGGCGTGCTGGAACTCGCAATTTTGTTGCCTTAAAGTATAAGTATGCCGTTGTTTCCTTGAAAACTTCCTTAGCTTAGACGGTTATTGTATAAGTTTGGTCGTTATGTGCTTAATTAATATTAAAATACCTGCTATTTGGTATTTAAATTAACACAGAGTTGTTGTAAACTGTAATCCTAAAAACAGTTTACAATTTAACGTTGATTTATCGCTGTACTAAGACTTGGCACTGTATTTCTCGGACTAAAAATGGCCAGATGCTCTAATGTATTAAATATTTCAATTTTACTTTCACTTTCCAAGTTAGTTTTTAAGTTAAGTAGGTTTTTAAATGTTAATAAGCGGTGATAGCCTAGTGGTTGAGACGTCGCGCTCCTGTTTGGTCGGAGGTTTGATCCTCGAGCACCTCTAACCATTGAGGTCGTCTACGTCGACTTCTTAAATTGATCGATTGTGTTTTCGGATATATGCGTTAGAAGCAATTGAATATATTTTGCTTCAAAATCATAATGTGCTTAAAGGTGTATTTTTTTTTATTTGGTGATAGGCTTGCGCTTGACGACAATCATGCTTAGTGCAAAGCAATGATGAGGTCTAGGTTGGAACGCGCTTGCCTAGAAGATGCCTATTCACTCTTGCCTTGAAGGTACATAAGTTATAAGTGGCAGGAAACACGTGCGCTGGGAGGGTGTTCCACACCCTAGCGGTTCGTATCAGAAATGTCGAGCAAAAACGTTTCCTACTGACCAGCAGTGACCAGTGTATGAGGTCTGATCAGCACTTGGCCAACATGGTGGACTAAGGCCTAAGTCTTTCATAGCTTGAGAGGGAGCCTCGTGGTCAGCATTGGTGATTACTGCAACAATTAATGCCACTGAATGACTGACTGAGTGGAATCTAGTTTCACGATATACTACGGATACACATGTCTACAGATCCAAAAAAATAAGATCATTAATTTTTCATCCAATTCTTGCCTCACGAAACAGATCTAATCTGACCATCACAGCCTACAAATTACAATTGATTAATTTTATTTCCACACACAAATACAACACAACTAGAAATCCTTTCTATACCAGAATTCGCTATATTTTGCAAGTGCACTAAAACAACAAGGTCCTGTACTGAATTAAGTGCCTATTTCTGCAAACTAAATAAACAGTAGGTAATGAAGAGGCAAACGAAGCACTCCTTTAGTCTTAATAGAGTCTACGCTCCTAGTACAAGATTTTTCATCTCACCGACGTTGATAGAATTCGAGCGTCGCTTCGTCGCTACAATTTAGCGTTCTTATAAATTGGACCGTGTCTGCGTTGTTTTAATACTGAAGTTTGTCTATTGATCTACATCCAGTGCAGCGCTCCAAGCGAAAGCCTTGAACTATTTAAGCGGGGATTCTCCTGCAAAAGGGTGATGAGCGAAAAATAGCTAAGCGGAACGGACTCTGTGTCGACCAAATATAGGCTTACACATCTTATTTTGAATCTTTTTGAACTCCTTTTGCTCGCTCAGTGGATTTTTCTAGCTTGGTGGCTTTGTTGGTGAAAGCGCTTCTAGGAAGTTTTCTTCTGCGAGTTAAACGGAGTAGGTACGGAGCTCACACCGCTCGCGATGGAAACCCCACTTAAAATCGGTGGCAATGTATTTTTTTTGTGTATAACGAATTCTATTATCGAGAATGTAAAGTCTCATACCAAGCACACCGTTCTTACCTACTAGTTATTGTAGTCACGAGTCACGAACAAGATCAGGAAATTTGTTCAACACTAGCACACTTTTACTGAGCTAAGAGAAAATTTCAACAGTATGTATCAATAAATTTATAATATTCATGACAAACATGGTACATACCTAAAGAGAAACTTGCGACGATCCATACTTAATAGTAATATAAATGTGAAAGAGTGTATGTCTGTCTGTCTGTTACGCTTTCACGTCATACCAGCTATTGATTAATGTAGGTTTTATGAGAGGCGGTTATTTCGAAAAAAATGGTAGGTAGGCCAGGTTCCATACAAAAATATTCTAACCCCTTTGAAAAATAAGTGATGATTTCGAGTAAGTACAAAGTGCAATTACCCCTCTTCCCCTTCCAGTATCCCGGGTTTAAAGTGTAAGTCCTCATATATTAGCGCGGTAAGCAGTCGTCCGCAACAATTTATCGTCCCTACAGCGCCAGATACAGTTCTGACACATAAATCTTGGCCTAAGTCTTGCTGCTTCTGATTGTCTTGTAAGCGACCGAGGCGCTGCTAAATTTCTAAGTGGAGCAATTATGTAGTAAGTAGAATTAACTAAATATGTGATAGTTATACCACTCTTTTACATTATTTTGTGGCAATAAGAGTAGTTTTTTTATGCCCGCGGAAACTCTTTAATTTTCCGGGATAAAAAGTATAAAATCCCCAAACCAAATTTCATTAAAATCGATTTAACGAAATTTGGTTTGGCCGTGAAAGCTTATCAGACAGACAGACACACTTTCGCATTTATAATATTAGTGTGGATTTATAGTTAGTGCAAGATCCATTGAGTCAGAGATTAAGGTCGAAACGGTACATCGAAATCTAACTGCATTGATACATAGTGCAACTTGATTAACAACTGGTATTGTTTTCAACAACTTACCTGTATGTCAATAGGTTACCTAATTTTGGGAATATGTAGAACTGATGTTAGGTAATAAAATAACATACACACACAGAAAGTGGTTTATAGTATTCCCCTGATTTTTCGGGCTGAAAAGTGACCTTTATCCTTCGATGTTCGATTCCTGGGCACTTCGAATCCCTGGATCTAACCTTTCGGACATATGAGCGTTTAAAACAATTAACAGGTAAGGAAATATCGTGAGGAAAACTACATGCCCAAGTGATCTTCATAATGTTACCAAAAGTGTGTGAAGGCTGCCAATCCGAACTTGGCGAGTGTTGTAGACTATGGCTAAAACTCTACTGATTGTGATCTAGCACATATACACGATATGAATAGATAGTAAGCTGTGAGTTGAAGGCGGTCACAGTCCAACAAACTTATGTGACCCGGTGACAACGTCGCTAGTATTATATCCATACTAATATTATAAATGCGAAAGTGTGTCGGTCTGCTAAGATTTCACGGCCCACCTGTTCCACCGATTTTGATGAAATTTGGTACAGGAATAATTTGTATTCCGGGGAAGGACATAGAATTCAAAATTCAAATGTTTTTTATTCAAATAAACTTTTACAAGTGCTTTTGAATCGTTAAGTGAATCTACCACTGGTTCGGAATGTCATTCCTACCGAGAAGAACCAGCAAGAAACTCAGTGGTTGCTCTTTTTAAAAAATAATTACATACAATTTCATTGTGTAAATACATACGAGACCGTAACCATAATAGGCTAGTTTTTATCCCGGAAAATTAAAGGGTCCCGCGGGAATTGAAAAATCTTAATCCATGTGGACGAAGTTGCGGGCATCATATAGTTGACTAGCTGATGCCCGCGGCTTCGTCCGCGTGGTTTAAATTTTTTTGATTCCCGCGGGAACTTCTTAATTTTCCGGGATAAAAAGTAGCCTATGTCACTCTCCAGGTGAAGACCTGTACTCATGCCAAAAATCAAGTCGATCCGTTGCTCCGTTGCGGCGTGATTGAAGGACAAACCAACAAACAAACACACTTTCGCATTTATAATATTAGTATGATGATATGATAATAAAATAAAAACAAAAACTAAGCAGGCATAAAAATTAGTTCCAATTTTAGGCCACCGGGTCTGATAAGATGGTGGGACTACACCTGGTAACTGGGTAAGATGGCTATTTGGCTCGGCCAGCTCGGCATTTGTCAGGCGTTGGCTTCAGATCTCTCGACCGCAGCCATTCCACGCTAAGTCGCCTGCCAGGTACCAGCCCGCTAGATTAAACATTTGATACGACCGCCTGTCACACCGGATAGCTCCCATTTTCTCGCATTTCTTCCAATCCTGAAAAATGTCTTCTTTTTTTTCCAATCTTCTGAAAGAGCATTATCATCGGGTGTTATCTTCAAATTGAAGTTTGGCGGTCAGCAGGTGAAATGCCTTCCGATTTTGAGCAATCTTCTTTAATTCAGCGTAAATATGACGGGTCTTCCAGGTGTTCTTTTCCGAGTTTAAAAGAGCAACCACCGAGTTTCTTGCTGGTTCTTCTCGGTAGGAATGGCATTCCGAACCAGTGGTAGATTCACTCGTCGATTCAAAAGCACTTCTAATAAGTTTATTTGAATAAAAAATATATGAGTTTGAGTTTGAATCCTTGCAGCGAAAACACCCTAGGGGTAGTAGGGGACAGACCCTTTTTCTGTCGCCCTTGTGAGTGCATATCAGACGTACATCAAGTAACGCGGATTTTTTTGTCCACCATACAATTTTTAACATCATGATTGAGAGCGCACGTTGGTTTACGCTTTCAATATAGGTAGAGCCAACGTTCAACGTATATTATCTGCTATCTTTGTACCCGTTGGAATCATCTTAACAGATGGACCGTGAAAAGGTAGGTAACAGACAGGCTGACAGACACGCTTTCGCTCTTTAAATATAAATATTTTCTTAAATAGGCCAGCACTTGACTGCAATCAGACCTGCTTGCAAGTGATGCAGCCTAAGGTGGAGAGCGCTTCCTAGAAGACGCCTTTCAGCCGTCGGTCTTGCGCCTGATCTGTCTCCGGTCGTGTCGGATTTTCCGTCTCATCGGGCTATGAGAGTAAAGGAATAGAAAGTGCACATGTGCATGCGCACACACTTGTGCACTATAATATCTCCCGCGCAGATGGCTAATCTGTCTGGAGATAAGTAGGCCGCCGTGGCGGATAATCGGTCGGGAGGACATTATTAGTATAATTATCTTTATTTAAAGCAAGATAAGTCATATACGGTGTGAGAGGAGGCACACAAATCTGAACTTGAAGCCAGAGCCGGCCGTTCCTCCTCGTCACTTGAAATTTAATCAGTCCTCTCTAGACCTCTTTGTTTAACCCAACATTGTTACTGCTAAGTTAGGATTGTTCCACATTCATTGCTCATTCATCGTGTCATTTAGGAGTGTCTCTTGAGTGTATTGCCCTGACATAACTGTATAAACCAGCCATGAGTGTATTGTAGATTAATACGAGTGAATCATTGTAAATAATTTTTTTCAAGAGCAACCACTGAGTTTCTTGCTGGTTCTTTATTTATGAAAGCTGAGAATTGTATTAAATGCGTTGTAGGAAGTATATTAAATTGGATTTTGTATGAAATGCGACGAAAACAGTTCTATATTATACTATTTTACTTTCAATCGATATTTTACTATTGTTATTCAACATAAACTAACAGGGGACGCGGATATTACATCTTTTGGGAGATCCTCTATTTAATAATCACCGCAGTAATTGCAGAGATACTTGAGCACCCAAAAATAGCTATCTAAGAAATGTAGAGCGATGCGTCCTAATCAAAGATCTTATTCATAACTATCTGATGCCCGCGACTTCGTCCGCGTGGATTAAGGTTTTATGGTTCCAGCGGGAACTGATTTCTCCTGAATAAAAAAGCCTTTGTGTTAATCCAGACTATAATCTATTTAACCCGCAGCTCATATACCAAGTTTCATGGCTATAACTTGAGAAATGAAGGACTTTCATACAAACTTTCAACCCCTATTTCACCCCTTCGGGGGTAAAATTTACATAAACTGTGAAACACTTATTTCTACATTTTCAACCGGTGGAATTTTGAAAAACTGTGACACACGTACTTCTTTATTTTTTTACCGTAAGCCAAAATAAAAAGTTTCGTTGATATAACTTGTAAAACATCTTGAGAAACGAAGGACTTTCATACCAACTTTTATCCCCTATTTCACCCTTTTGGGGGTCGAATTTTCAAAAACTGTGAAACAAGTATGTCTCCATTTTCAACCCGCAGCTCATATATCAAGTTTCATGGCTATAACTTGAGAAATTAAGGACTTTCATACAAGCTTTCATCCCCTATTTCACCCCTTCGGGGGTAGAATTTCGGGATAAAACGTATCCTATGTCCTACCTCGTAGTATGAGCTCAAATCGTGCCAAGTTTCGTTTGAATTCATTCAGTAGTTTCGGCGTGATGCGCGGCCAAGATACAGACAGACAGACAGACAAAAATGAAAAAAATTACAGATCTGGCTTCAGTATCGAATAATGAGTGCCCTCCAAAAAAAATTTTCAAAATATCTTCAATGTACAGAATTGGACCTGTTACAGTTTTATTATAAGTATAGATACGAGTACACGATGAGAAGTGCATCGGAGATGCTTATACACAATTGGACACGACCTTACTCTCCAAATTGAATTGTAAGGATGGGTGTTTGGGTAAAATAAGACGTCTGCTCTTCTCGGTAGTTAGGTTTATTACTGCTGTATCATTTAGGTTAAAGTATTATATATTATCTAAACTTATATCTCTACGCCTCATCTCCCTCCTTATAGAGAAAAAAAAAATCATTTTAAATTTTTTTTTTTTTTTGACTAAGTATAAGAAACAATTTTTATTCTTACTTTCTATTTTTATATCTATGTATAAGTATGTCTTAAATCTAATCTAACATTTATATAGTTTTGTTCTATTTTTGTGAACTATTTCTATTTTATTATCTTTTATAATACGAACATTTGGTGAAATATCTTCTAGAACTGTATAAGGACCATTGAATACATTCTGTAACTTACTACTATTTTCGTTTCGTAACAATATTAAATCATTTTGTTTATACACAATAGGCTTAATTTGTTTATCATATTGCAGTTTTCTAGTTTCTTTTGACAATAATAAATTTTTCCTAGCTTCTTCAAGAGATTTTTGCAATCTATATTTTAAACATAATGGGTAGTTTTCACAATTATAAAGTGGTTCTACACCTTTGGTTAAATTGCTTGGTAAATTACAAGTTTTTCCAAAAACTAGCTCGTATGGTGTAAATTTAGTAGAAGTATGTACACTAGTATTATAAGCGAAGCACCAATATGGTACCCATGTACTCCACTCTCTAGCGTTATTATTTGTTTGAATACGAAGATACGCATTTAAATGTTTATGAGTATTTTCGAGAGCACCAATTGACTCATGGTGGTAAGCTGTCGAAAATAATTGTTTAACATTAAGCAATTTGCAAACTTCTGTCATTGTTGATGCTAAGAACTCTGAACCTCTATCCGTTCCAATTTCCCTAGGAACACCAAATTTAAGAATAAAATTCTCTACAAATGATTTTGCTACAGAAATTGCATCTTTTCTTTCTAATGGATAAGCTTCAACGAATTTTGTAAGTTCACATTGTATACTTAGAATATAAACCTTATTATAATAATCCTTATCTAAGGGCCCCACTATATCTAAAAATATCTTATCAAATGCACCTAAAGCAGTCGTAGTTACAACCATAGGCTCTTTAGTTGGCACAGAATGTTTTTGCATCTGGCATTTTTTACATTTATTTACAAATTCCGTGACGTCACGTTCCATGCCAGGCCAAAAATAAGACTTTTTGATATTATTTACCATTCGTCTAATTCCAGCATGACCACTGGTTGGTAATATATGATAGTCATTAATAATTACCTTTTTGTCATCATCTGATGTTATTCTTTGAATACCTTTTAATATATAAATTTGCGGTCCGGACCACATTTTCCTATCATTTATTAACTTGGTTAACCATTTTATAATATTAATATTACTTGCAAGTTTTATAATATAAATTTCTTTTATATTCATTTCATTACAAATCTGCTCCAGTTTACTCACGTAAGCGTCTCGCGCTTTACATGATCGCAAGTCTGGGCAAGTGTATAAAGTCATTTCCTTTTTATTAAATTTAAATATATCCGAGTCATTTAATGCTTCTTTCATTCTAAATTCTCTTTCTGACACAAATAATAATTCAACAGAGTTTGGCGGTTTCCTAAGCATTTCCACTACCTTCGGGTGATCAATCCGGCAGTCAGTAGAACTGTTTGGAGATGTCAAATCTGTATGAATATTTTCCCTTCTTTCCGTTTCCTTTCTTTCCATTTCCTTTCTTTCGATTTCCTTTCTTTGCCTTCTAGTTATCATATTGATTACTTTTTCATTCATATCTTTCATCTCATTTGATGTCACTCTCACTCTAGATAATGCATCTGCAGCTACATTATCCTTCCCTTTTATATACTCAATCACAAAGTCATATTCTTCTAAAATTAAACGAAATTTAGTTAGTCTGCTCGACGGATTGGACATATTAAACAAATAAATTAATGGCCGATGGTCTGAAAAAATCTTGAAACGTTTACCAAATAAATAAGGTCGAAAATATTTAATTGACCAAACAATGGCGAGCATTTCTTTTTCTATTGTTGGGTAATTTAATTCTGCTTTGTTTAAGCTTCGACTCGCATAAGCGACTGGACGACCATCTTTATTACACAGAACAGAACCTATTGCAATACCAGAGGCATCGGTATATAATTGAAACTCGTTATTATCCGAAAAATCCGGATACTGTAGGACAGGTGGCGAAATTAAAGATTGTTTTAATAGTAAAAATGATTTTTCGCATTCCTTTGTCCAAATAAATTTTGTATTTTTCTTAGATAGTTGATTTAATGGAATTACGATTTCGGCAAAATTAGGTATAAATCGTCGGTAATAATTTGAAAAAGCTACAAATCGTTTCACGTCATCACTTGAGGTTGGAGTTGGATAATTTTCGATGGCTAAGGTTTTAGCAGGATCGGGTTTTACCCCGTCAGCACTTACAACATGTCCTAGGTATAACAACTCTTTCTTTAAAAATTCGCATTTTTTTGGATTAAGCTTTAAATTAACTTTACGAAGTCTTGAAAATATGTCCATTAAGTTTTTATTATGGCTTTCCAAATTTCGCCCGAAACATATCAAATCGTCCAAATAAACTAAACATTTCTCATAGTTTAACCCTGATAATGCGACAGTCATTGCCCTTGAAAATGCACTGGGGCTCGTTTTAAGTCCCATTGGCATGCGTTTCAACTGATATTGTTTGTTAAAAGTAAAAGCTGTACATTTTCTACTAGTAGGCTCTAATTCAATTTGATAAAATCCACTTTGGAGGTCTAAATGACTAAAATATATAGCTCCTGAAAGTGAATCAAGTATATCTGCTATGTTTGGGAGAGGAAATCTATCGTCAACTATATTTTCGTTCAGTTTCCGGTAATCAATTACAAGTCTATATATTTTTTTGGATGTATCACATTTTTTAGGCACTAATAGGATAGGACTAGACCACTCGCTCATAGTCTCTTCAATAATATCGTCAGTTAATAACTTTTGTATTTGACTCTCTATTTCCCCTTTTTGAAATATAGGTAAGCGGTATTGCTTTTTATAAACGGGTACCGTATCGGGTTTCAAATGAATTGATTGCTGATAAATATTACATTTTGTTAATGTGTCTCCTTCTAAATAAAAAATATCCGAATATTTCGCACAGATTTTTTCTATTTCCAATTGTTCTTCATTATTTAAGTAAGTTAAATTTAACTCTGTAAGTAATTTCTTTACTCTATCCGCGTTAACTTTCGGTTTATCGAAACAAAGTAAACTGTAGTTTGTCAATTTATCTATTTCTTGATTAAAAAAACTTAAGTTAACTTCCTCTTCACGTGTATTTAATATTTGAATAGGTATTTTGCCTGACCTTGGGCATGAGATAGTTGCAGCCAAAAATACTCCCTCGCACAATTCTTTCGGTAAAACCACACATTCTTCCTTTAAGTGCGTTGACACTAAATGTAAAGATTCTGATCTAGGCGGTAAGCATATATATTTATTATTTCCTAAGAGTCCCGGTTGTAATGATAAAGTAGTTTCGATCTCGTTATTAAATAACTTTAAGGTATCTAGTTCCAAATTTAATTTACCCCTATACTTTTTCAAAAAGTCCATACCTAAAATTCCGTCAGTCGAACAACATAAGTTTTTAAATACATGAAATCTATGTGTAAATGTTTGATCCATAAATGATAACTTTAGATCAACGTAACCTACCGAACAAAGTTCCCCACACACTCCGTTTATCTTTACTTTCCCTATATGGAATGGAATGTTTTGTTGTGATAACTGTTCGTATTTCACGGCACTGAGCGATGCGCCGGTATCTACTAACCAACTACATAAATTGTTACCAAGTGACAATTGTATGGAATTATAATTGTTGTAATGACATATTTGGGCATGATTATTACTTTTAATGTCGTTAGTATTCACGAAAAAACTGATTTTTAGGATTTAAATCGGTTTCTGTAGTATTTTTAATACTGGCCGTGGGTTGTTGTTGCATGTCTGAATTCATATAATTAATACGAGAAACATTATAATTACGTCCGCGATTAGAAAAAGAATACCTACCTCTATTCCCTGTGATATGTTGTGTCGCGGGACTGTAATATGAAGGCTGTGCGCGGCCGCGAGAAAAGTTGAATTTTCCGCGAGTAGGGTGACCACGCTGATTGTACTGGCCATGGTGATAGTTACGATTATTGTAACCAGTTTTACCTTGAGTATTATGTCCTCTCGTGTGGTAGGTCATCTGCGAAAAATGTTTATTACGACCTATCTTCATAATACTATCCTCTGAAAATGTAGAAATCTGCTCGTCCTTCGCACCTCGAATTGCGTCTTTTAAACTTACGTAATTCCTAGCTGAAATTATTGTACTGAGGTGACTATTTCGCAATCCGGTAGCAAACCGATTAATTGCTGTTTTTTCATTAATTTCCTTTAAAATCTCAAATTTATTATCATCCCCGTCGGCTTGCGAGATAGTCAGCTCTACAAATAAATTTTCTATGTCTTTGCCATAGTCCTCCACATTTTTCTGGTTTTGTGTGCACCTCAACAATTGTTGTTGTAAAGCTGTAAAAGACTTTTTAGTTAACAAATGTTTTTTCATATCATTAATAAGGAGCTCTATTGTTTCGTATTTTTGGGATAATCTCAGCTTTGCACCTTCCGATAGTCTAGTTTTTAAAATAAAGTTTATAAGTATCGGTCTTGATTTTTCCTCAAGCATGCTACTGTACATTTCGATTGATGAGATTAGTTGTTTAGTTACCTCCTCCTTATCATTCATTATAGGTAATAAAGAGACGGCAGTTTTTAGGTTAAAGGTCTCCATTTTGCTAACTAAAGGTACTTACATTACATAAAATTCTAATTTCCTTAAATAACTCTACGTAAATCTATCAATTCCTTCTCAAAACTGTTCAAAATTATATTTGACTCTTCTAGTTTCTTAGAACTAATACAGCCAGTTTGGCGTCTTTGTGGGCCTATTTTTATCAGATATTTCCTTATTTCTAATAAATTTTCATAAAATTTTTCACAAATATCTGCCATTTATGAATGAGATTAATAAATAAACAATATAATATTTTATAATAGTTTCGTACCTACATGACAATAAACAAATATATATATACTAAACACTGCACTTTTCACTGATTAATTATTTATTTGCACTTTACACATTTTATTTATTGTTCCGCATCTGCTTTTCTCAATTCTTTGAATCGTCGGCTCACCGAACGACGTAGCGTGTCTTCTCTTATTTCAGCTCGTATCCAATTATTATAGTGGCATTTCTTGTAGATTCTATACATAAATATGGAAGCACCGATGAGTAGAAGAACCACAATCATTGATAATATAATATTTGTTGTGTTCATATGAAAATGAAGTCCTTCGATTGAAGCCGTATTTCCAGTTCCAGCATTTTGATTAATAAAAGTTTCTTCATTTTTACGTTAGATCTGCACATCTTTGAAAATTATAATTTTAATTTTACTTTAAAACTCGTCGTATAGACATCACAATAAGTCCATTGGGTCCATGTTTATAGTTACTAACCCATATTTGGCGAACGGAACGCGGCGCGAACCCGATCGCTCACAGGCAGGGTCGCCATGTAAGGATGGGTGTTTGGGTAAAATAAGACGTCTGCTCTTCTCGGTAGTTAGGTTTATTACTGCTGTATCATTTAGGTTAAAGTATTATATATTATCTAAACTTATATCTCTACGCCTCAGAATATTCTTGATCGCACTCCATTATGGACAGTCCCGGAATATACCACTAATATTGGACAAACGCTAAACTCTAAGAGACGTCCAATAAATAAACAGGGATGAATAACGGTGATGAAAAACATTGTGAGCCTTAGAATTCTCATATTGTTCTTAAAGGTGTGCAAAGTCTGCCAACCGCGGTACTTGGTCTTTTCCGATTTTTGAAGTGAAAACTTCTTTAGCCGCGTTGAGCACTTTTTGGTAGGGGTAAACTTGAGGATTCACGTCACCGACATGCTCGCGAACAGCGACATGCTCGCGAACACCGACATGCTCGCGAACACCGACATGCTCGCGAACACCGACATGCTCGCGTTGTTACGAAGACAAAAGGTCTTAGATATAAATATACTACATTCGTAATTAAACTTTAACGCCTTAGATTTAAGGTTTATATTTTAATTATTTTAATTTCGGCATTCCCTATGACTGCAAATTTTTTTTACCTCAAAATCCTTCCAATCTTCAGACAACAACAACAAACTTATAACTAAGACTTACATACACACACTTATACACTTACACACACACACACACACACTTATACTTAACACTTACATACTACACATATAATATAATATATAATACAACAAGATGATGTCCGCGACTTCCGCGACTATTTCATCAAAATCGGTTGAAAAGATGGGCCGTTAAAACGTGGCAGACAGACAGACAGACAGACTACTTACTCACATTTTCATATTTTCAGTTTCATTTTTCACGAAGGTGTAGGTCTCTAATTTGTATGGGACATCGGTGTCGATCCACTGTAAGGATATACTTATTACACCTACAGTTCTTGCTCAACTAAAGCTGTGCTAAGTCTAGACAGACTGACGAGCAAATAGACTGGAAGAACTGTTATTTTTTACTAGGGCAACCTAAAAGCATAACTAGTTTAAATCCAAAGTCTCAAATCATTAAAAACGCTTTTTTTATTTTACGTTTTATCGACCGCCATATTAAATTTAATGTGTGTGTAATTTATAGTTTCGTATTCTTAAAAATATTTAGTCCGCCATTTTGGATTTAGAATTACGTCACTTAGCTAATGCACCCAAACTAAACGTGCATGCATATTTTCAGCTCAATCTGTTGGGGTTAACTGTTCTAAAATAAAGTTGCAGGACTTGACCTAAACAAACCCCCAACGTTGCAAGTTAAATAAAAGCTTTCTTTTAAACATTTAATAAAAACAATACAATAGAACTTAAAGGTAGCTAGCCTAACCTAATTACTAAATATAAATCATGCCCGCGTGGAATGGTGGCAAGAATGCTAGCTGCATTTTCACGTTGGACAGCCAGGCTGGTAATTTGATAAGAGTTTGTAAGAATGTAACCTCTGTATCTCACACTATTATCATTGATATTGAGGGAAAATGCCGCTATGCCGCTACTGTCACTTGTCTGCATGCAATTTCCGTCGAAAATGCTCCGAATTGCATGTTGAGACGACGCGAAACGGCGTACGCCTGCATTGTTGACTAACTCTAAAATAGTTTGCTCCAAATGTTTGAAGATGTAAACATTCCTAATACATTTTAAGTGTCTTCTGAATTAATTAAGTGGAGAATCTCAGTCTGGTACGATGCCGTGGAAAACCAATTATAGGTTTAAGATAACTGCCATACCCCTAACAGGTTAGCCTACTATCATCTTAGACTGCATCATCACTAGACGATGAGCCACCAAGGGCTAATTTAAATATAGAAAAATGAAAAACAATTCAGTGTCAAAAACGTTTTTTGCAAATAATCCCTCGCCTAAAATACATAGTCACTTAATCAATAGTAGATTGTATTATAAGGGAGCAAAATAATATTTTTACGGCGAGGGCGCTTTTTTGAATCCAGAACGAAGTGAGGGATTCTAGAGTAGAATCCTGAGCGTAGCGAGGGATTCTTTAGTAGAATCCTGAACGTAGCGAGGGATTCAAAGTACGTCGCCCGAGCCAAAAATATATTTGCGCCCGAATGATACACTCTACTTTTCATCACCCTGTATGAGAAAATTTGGTTCCCGCGGGAACTCTTTAATTTCCCGGGATAAAAAGCATATGTGCTATTTCCAGACTATAATCTTTTTTTTTTTTTTTTTTAAATCTATCTCTGTGCGAAATTTTATCCAGATCCGTTCAGCCGTTCGGGCGTAATATTATAATAATATTTATTTAATTATAATTTTTTTTTTTTTTTTTTTTTTTTTTTTTTTTTTTTTTTTTTTTTTTTTTAAATATATATATCCATATAGCCCTTTCGTTAGTTAAAATTCAGAAATTATAAATTCCTAAATTGACCCTGCCGGGGATCGAACCCGGGACCTCCGCACGTTAAGACAACAGCGCTCAACACTGCGCCACGGAGGTCGTCAATTTGCGTTGGCGCTGAACACTAATGGGCCTATTACACTACGCGGTATTAAGACAGTCTTACTAAGATTTAGCATGGTGTAATAAGAGTTAGCAAGTTAGTCTGTCTAATTAGACCGACCGAGTGGATTCGGCCGCTCTAACTTGCTTGCTTGCTGAATATCGCATGGTGTAATAACGTTTAGCAAGACAACCGTTCAGTCAGCGCGCAGCAGCCGCAGCGTGAAGACGTCCGTGTTTTATGCTGTGCCTGTGCCCCGTGGCTGTGCCGTGCACAATGGCTTGTTCAAAATAAAAGGAAGTTCTTTTGTAGATAGCCCGGCATGTTTCTGGTATAATTGACGCTAAAAGAGGTTGAGATATCAAAGAGCTAAACCTAAGGTCTTGGTAGGAGTTTCCCGTTGCCAGGAATCTTAACGTAACTACCAATCTTTTTTTTGCACTGACACTTTGTCTTTGTTTGTCTCATTTCAACAATAATGTTCAAAATCAGCAACTCCTACTCTAAGGTAGTTTCTTAAGTCAGATGGTTCCAAAACACTCAGTATTTGCATATTTGATATTTTTTCCCGTAGAAGTAAAAACTCATTCACCCATATTCTTTTCTTTTTTTCAAATGTATTCAAACTAATACTCGGGCTATGAGCTACGGCGATTTTCTGGTGCTTCGATAGTTTTCCCATGACTCTCACGACAACCGTCACCGACGACTTACGCTTTGCAAATGAGTTAGCATGCGATATTCAGCACAATGTAATAGCGAGCTTGTCTAATTAGACTTTAAGACAGTCGTAAGACTGTCTTAATACCGCGTAGTGTAATAGGCCTTTAAGATGTTCCAAATTCAATAAGTGCGCGGCAAAGATAATTGCGGCGCACTTACGAGTATAAAGAGGATTAAAAACTCATTACTGCCCGCTAAAAGTTTCTTATAGAAAACACCACCTTTGGGCGCACATAAAGGCGAACCAAGTCGTCCTTTTCGAATACATGGGATGAAAAGAGTATTTGATAACAAGTCAAATCAGCAACTTTTTTCAAACGTCAAAATGTGCGCTATGTATTGGATGTTGTATGAAATACTGAACTGAGACGTCATAAAAATTGGGCACACTTTTTTATTTCAATCGATAGTTTAAAATGGGTTTCAAATATAAAACTAACAGGGGACGTTGATATTACGACTTTTGGGAGATCCTCTATTTAATAATCACAAAAAAAAACATTTAAATAGTTGTCCCAATTAAAAAGACGGAAACATCAACGAAGAAGGAAATGAACAATCTCGACTGGCAATTGTGCCGGTACCTGAACCAAATCGCTTTAAACCCAATAAGGTAAAGACTCTGCAATTGACAATTGACCTGAAAGCAACTTATTGGTTTTTACTGCTGTACTTTTTTATTTCGCTTCAACACCCAAGATCCTTTGTCTCAAAGGATCCTCCATCCCTCTCTGTCCCAGGGGATAAGAGAGGGACGTGTGTAGAACATTTATCGCCGGGAAAGAAATTAAAGTCGCGCCGAATCGAACGGTTTTATCTACGTGTCGATAGCGGTCACAAATTATGTGCTTCCTTCCAAGATAAGGTCCGGTTTCTTAGCGCCGAACACAAAAAATACATAAAGTTTTATAATTTCTTTTGATCGGTACCAAGTAGAGCTCTGAGGTTTTACTATTTCTAAAATCTCATTTTACTTATCTCTAAATAGTGTAACAGAAAATAGCAATGCGCGTCTTTGGATTAATTGTTAATTTTCACAGTCATTTAGAAATGTATGAGGTCACATGGGTCCGCTAGCTTTTTTTTTATTCCACTACAAGTTAACCCATGACAGCAATCTCACCTGTTGGTACATGGTGCAGTCTAAGATGGTAGCGGGCTAATCTGTAAGCTTTATTAAACCATACCTCTAATTCTTTCCTTTATTAAGATATGTGTACTAACGGCCCTTTGGTAAGTATTTTCTCATTGCTGTATTCATACTTAATATTATAAATGCGAAAGTGTACTTGTTTGTCCTTCAATCACGTTGTAACAGAGCAACCGATCGACGTGATTTTTTGCATGGGCATAGTAAAGATCTTGGAAAGTGACATAAGCTACTTTTTGTCCCGGAAAATTAAAAAGCTCTCTGGGAATCTAAGAACTTATTCCAAGCTGACAAAGTCAGCTGGTATAAGTTCACTCATTAAGAAAACTCGCAACTTTTCACTAAGAGAGCAAACTGCCGAATTCGCTTCGTAAACTACGTGTGTCCAACCAGTACCTTAAACTACAATACCCTCAAGCAATACTAAACCTTAAGTGTTAACTTTAGTGTAGAAATTCGCTTGCTAAGTAACGTTTTCGATAGATAAATGAATTTCTACTCATTGACGATCAATCGAGCCGGCGTTATCTCTGTTTTGCCGCCTTATCTATGGGCGTAACAACGTCTATGGTGGATTTATGGCAGCTCGATAGCGTGAGTTAGGTTCTTACTTGTGTGGAATAGAACGCTTAGCTTGCGATTCCGCTATTGTTGGGACTTGCCGCTTTGATTGTATGTTTTGGTTTTTAACTCTTTCGAGTTCCTTGTATTTTTTTGTAGTGAAAACTTCTTTGGCCGCGTTGAGCACTTTTTGGTAGGTAGCCCGGTAAACTTGTGGATCCGCGTTACCGTTACCGACATGCTCGCGAACAGCGACCTGCCCTGTATGCAGTCTAACATGTAATGCAGTCTAAGATGGTAGCGGGCTAACCTGTTAGGGGCATAGCAGTTATATTAAACCCATACCCCTATTCGGTTTCTACACGGCATCGTACTGAAACGCAAAAATCGCTTGGCGGCACGTCTTTGCCGGTAGAGTGGTAACTAGCCACGGCCGAAGCCTCCCACCAGGCCAAACCAGGGAAATTCAGAAATTATAAATTTCCGAACCCTGCCGGGGATCGAACCCGGGACCTCCGCACGTTAAGGCAACAGCGCTTAACACTGCGCCACGGAGGTCGTCAAAATCACGTAACGTCTATCATTTCTGGCGTTGCTTCTGTCACTCGTAGAACAACGGCCGAGCGATCACGTAACTTCTGCATCAATCATTGTTACAGTATCAATTGTTGTAATTGGCTGAATTTATGGCATTCTTGCTGCGTCAATGGATTATGTCCAATAGTGGAAGAGTGTTAACCAATCAGAGGTGATTGCGATGTATCAATGATTGATGCAGAAGTTACGCGATCGCTCGGCTGGTGACAATCGTGAAAATCGATACCTCCGTAAACAAATGTCAAGTTTCCCGAAAGCTCGTTATGTTGGAATTAGCGTTTCGGCAATCTTACAAAGCATTGCGAATTAATTACTATCGACGTTTTGCGGCTTCGCTCGTCCGGGGCACAATGCCAGTTAATTAGAACCGCTAGATACATAATCTCATTACCCTGGGACCTTTTCCATGCAGCTGTGTGCGTGGCCTCGGTGCGAGCGGGGATGATGATTCTGTTATGATATTCCGGGATAAAAAGTGCGTCACTCTCCACGTCCTCAACTATGCCCATGCAAAAATTACGTCAATCCGTTTCTCTGCTGCGGCCCAATTGAAGTACAAATCCAACTTTCGCATTGACATATCGACGGCCTTAAAATGCAACAGGTACACGCTGTTGATTACTAATAAATAAATAAAATAAAATGTAAGGAAGTCGTTCACAAAGTCGCTGATAATATTATCGGATATGGGCGTAGTCCTTGGATGAAATAAACACGGGATAGGAAACGTATGAAAAATTTATGAATAGTACATTATTGCAAAGGCCGGGAAATAGGCAATTGCAGGTCGAGTTTGAGCTTGAAGGCCGAGCCGTAGGCGAGGACTTCACTAATACGAGACAGGCAATTGCCATTTCCGCCGAGTCATATATAGTGCTTTTCTCAAAAGAATGCAGAGAAATCAAACATACTTTTTATCTATCTATCTATCTTCTATCTATATATATATATAAAATCGTTATCTAATCAACGCACAGCCTAAACCGCTGAGGTTAGAAACTTGAAATTTTGACAGTAGGTTCCTTTTGTGACGTAGGCGCACACTAAGGAAGGATTTTTCAAAATTCCACCCCTAAGGGGGTGAAATAGGGGGTGAAAGTTTGTATGAAAGTCCGTCATTTCTCAAGTTATATCCATGAAACTTAGTGTACGAGCTACCGGTTGAAAATGAAGAAATACGTGTTTCACAGTTTTTGAAAATTCCGCACCCGAAGGGGTGAAATAGGGGATGAAAGTTTTTATGAAAGTCCTTCATTGCTCAAGATATTCTCAAGTTATATCAACGAAACTTGGTATTTTGGCTTTCGGTAAGAAATAAAGAAGTACGTGTTTCACAGTTTTTCAAAATTCCACCCCCAAAGGGGTAAAATAGGGGTTGAAAATTTGTATGACAGTCCTTAATTTGAAACTTAGCATTTGGGCTTTCAGTTAAATATGAAGAAGTACGTATTTCACCATTTTTGAAAATTCGACCCCCAAAGGGGTGAAATAGGGGATGAAAGTTGGTATGAAAGTCTTTCATTTCTCAAGATGTTTTACAAGTTATATCAACAAAACTTGGTATTTTGGCTAACGGTAAAAAATAAAGAAGTACGTGTGTCACGGTTTTTCAAAATTCCACCCCTAAGGGGGTGAAATAGGGGATGAAAGTTTGTATAAAAGTCCGTTATTTCCCAAGTTATATCGATGAAACTTGGTATACAAGCTACTGGTTAAAAATAAAGAAATACAAGTTTCACAGTTTTTGTAAATTTTACCTCCGAAGGGGTGAAATAGGGGTTGAAAGTTTGTATGAAAGTCCTTCATTTCATAAGTTATAGCCATGAAACTTGGCATATGAGCTGCGGGTTGAAAATGAAAACATACGTGTTTCACAATTTTTCAAAATTCTACCCTCAAAAGGGTGAAATAGGGCTTGAAAGTTTGTATGAAAGTCCGTCATTTCTCAACTTTTATCGATGAAACTTGGTATACAAGCTACCGGTTGAAAATGAAGAAATACGTGTTTCACAGTTTTTTATAAATTTTACCCCCGAAGGGGTGAAATAGGGGTTGAAAGTTTGTATGAAAGTCCTTCATTTCATAAGTTATAGCCATGAAACTTGGCATATGAGCTGCGGGTTGAAAATGAAAACATACGTGTTTCACAGTTTTTTCAAAATTCTACCCTCAAAAGGGTGAAATAAGGCTTGAAAGTTTGTATGAAAGTCCGTCATTTCTCAAGTTTTATCGATGAAACTTGGTACACAAGCTACCAGTTGAAAATGAAGAAATACGTGTTTCACAGTTTTTGTAAATTTTACCCCCGAAGGGGTGAAATAGGGGTTGAAAGTTTGTATGAAAGTCCTTCAATTCTCAAGTTTTATTGATGAAACTTGGTATACAAGCTACCGGTTGAAAATGAAGAAATAAGTGTTTTACAGTTTTTGTAAATTTTACCCCCGAAGGGTGGAAATAGGGGTTGAAAGTCTGTATGAAAGTCCTTCATTTCTCAAGATGTTTTACAAGTTATATCAACAAAACTTGGTAGGTATATGAGCTGCGGGTTGAAAATGGAGACATACGTGTTTCACAGTTTTTCAAAATTCTACCCCCAAAGGGGTGAAATATCGATTGAAAGTTTGTATGAAAGTCCGCCATTTCTCAAGTTATATCGATGAAACTTGGTATATGAGCTGCGGGTTGAAAATGGAGACATAGGTGTTTCACAGTTTTTGAAAATTCGACCCCCAAAAGGCTCAAATAGGGGATGCTATAAAAACAAAACTTGGTGTTTTGGCTTTCGATAAAAATAAAGAAGTCCGTGTTTCACAATTGTTCAGATCTCCACCCCCAAAGTGGTAAAATAGGGGTTGAAAATTTGTATATAATAGTCCTTAATTTGAAATTTAGCATTTGGGCTTTCAGTTAAATATAAAGAAGTATGTATTGCACCATTTTTGAAAATTCGACCCCCAAAGGGGTAAAACAGGGGTTGAAAGTTTGTATGGAAGTCCTTCATTTGAAAATTAGCATTTGAGCTTTCTGTGAAATGTGAAGAACTACGTATTTTACCATTTTTAAAAATTCGACCCCCAAAGGGGTGTAATGGGAGATGAAAGTTCGTATGAAAGTCCTTCATTTCTCAAGTTATTTTACAAGTTATATCAACGAAACTTGGTATTTAGGCTTTTATTAAAAAATAAAGAAGTCCGTGTTTCACAGTTTTTCAAAATTCCACCCCCAAAGCGGTAAAATAGGGTTTGAAAGTTTGTATGAAAGTCCTTCATATCTCAAGTTATATCCATGAAAAACTTGGTACATGAGCTACCGGTTGAAAATGAAAAATACGTGTTTAACAGTATTTGAAAATTCGACCCCCAAACGGGTGAAATAGGTTCTTTATTTTAGTAAAAAATAAAGAAGTCCGTGTTTCACAGTTTTTTAAAATTCCACCCCTAAAGCGGTAAAATAGGGTTTGAAAATTTGTATGAGAGTCCTTCATTTCTCAAGATAAACTTGGTACCTACTTAGGCTTTCGGTAAAAAATAAAGAAGTATGTGTGTCACAGTTTTTCAAAATTTCACCCCCAAAGGGATAAAATAGGGGTTGAAAATTTGTATGAAAATCCTTCATTTCTCAAGTTATAGCCATGAAACTTAGCATTTGGGCTTTCGGTAAAATATGGAGAAGTACGTGTTTCACCGTTGTAAGTGGATTATACCGTGGGATAGTAATATAGGCTACTTTTTTATCCCGGAAAATAAAGGAGTCGTAAAGGAGGAGCCTGTGTTAATTGAAAAAAACTTATGCCACGCAAATGAATGACGCTTAATCACACCAGAACGGTTGAACGGATTTTGATGAACTTTGGCAAAGAGTATAGATTATAGTCTGGAATAATACATAGGCTACTTAGTATCCCGGAAAATTAAATAGATCCCGCGGGAACCAAAAAACCTCAAATGAATGTTCGATACTCAATCACGCCAGAACGGCTGAACGGATCTTGATGAAATTTGGTACAGAGATAGATTATAGTCTGGATTAACACATAGGCTTTTTTATTCAGGAAAAAACAGTTCCCGTTGAAACCATAAAACCTTAATCCACGCGGACGAAGTCGCGGGCATCAGCTAGTATTATCATAAAATTTTCATATACTTTCATGTATTTTTTTTTGACTTCGCTGGAAGCAGGTTTTCCATTGCCAATTTGGCTTCCTATCTTAAATGTGGTGGAGTACAATCAATCTCCATTTCACTGTCTGAATCGTTGGAAACCATTTTAATTATTATTAAATTTATATTTATTAAGTATGTAAATAACAAATCAAGACAAATTTTCAGCTTTGCCGCCAATTTTTTTTTATCATCTGTGCCGACAGGCAAACGCATTTATGGCTATACAGCCACGTAAACGCAATTTGTACTAAGCAAAGAGACTATGGTATGCCAAGAATGACAAAAGATCCGATCAAATAGTATGTAATAACCCCAGCACGGCTTTTCATACAACATTGCAGGAGCGTTGTAATGTTCCAAATTCAAAAAACGCTCCTGCAATGGATTTGATTTTCTTTGTCCGAAAATTCGATACTTCGCGTGTTCTTTTTTCAAAATAATGACAATATTTCCATGCATGTTTGAGAAAACATATTTACCGCCGCCGCAAATTTCGTGCGGGGCAAGGGGAGATTGAGTTCCTTGCCATTTTTCTTCCCAATTATAGACGCATGAAAAAGTCGATCACTATGACAACACAATATCGTAATTAATGGCGAAACTGCCCAGTTCGCGGCTAGAAAGGTAATAGGCGAATTTGGCCGATATCACGCGTTCCGTGGTCAATTCGTCCAAGATTCGTAGCCCCATAAACTTAATTATGCGTTGGGTCATACCCACTGCAAGCTGTTAAATCCGCTGCAAGTGAGGCCACCGAGCTTCGTATAAATTAATTTACTGGTGCCGTCTTTGTCGCGTTGCACCACTGTTACACGCCCGTATTGCTAATTAATTGTTTTGCATTCAATTCAATCCTCAATTCATATTAAATCTTATAGTGTAATATTATCAATCGATTGTGCTTGTAAAGAAGTTTAGCAGTTGGGTTTTACTTCATCGTCGATGAAGTATGCTCACTTACTTACGTAGTATATGAGTATGTGACTTATGAAAGGGTCGTCGTGATTGAAAACTTAAAAAGTTACCACTCGGAGCTTTGAGATTTAGAAAATACTAGCTGATGACCGCGACTTTGTTCGCGTGGATTAAGGTTTTTTTATTCCCACGGGAACTCTTTGATTTTCCGGGATAAAAAGTAGACTATGTCACTCTATGTACAAAATGTATATGTATATATGTATAATAATATGTCATATGCATCATAGTATCATAAAGTAAGCGAATAGAAGCAAAGTCGTCTTCTACAAATTAAAAAGTGTACAGGCATGTGTTGTTTTTAGGGTAGGTACCTTACGAGGAAAAAAGGAACCTTTATAGAAAGAAAGAAGAAGAAAGAAATTTCAATTACAGCCAAACAATTGCAGCGGGGTTGGTAAATTTGAAAAAAATTAGGTGCCGTTAGAATTTTTGAATCGTGGTTGCGCACAATCAACAGTTTTTTTTAAATGTCGATAGGCTTGCGCTTGACGACATTATCATGCGTAGTACAAAGCAATGATGAGGTCTAGGTTGGTATGCGCTTGCCTAGAAGTTGCCTATTCACTCTAGTTTGTACTTTTGCATGTCCCAGGCTGAGACACTGTATAGCACTGAAGTTTAATTAATCTTTGTAGGCTCCTGCGGGTTTTCGGGTCTCTTTTTATTTAATAAATATTTTTTCATTCGTTCGTAATGAACGGTTGAAATACAATCGAATTAAAACTCGAAACTCATTCCGATGCGAAGTTTCAATTCGTTAACGTCGGCAGTTTGAGAGTTCGCAATTTATTCATAAACCCGATTTTGAATTTACACTAATTTCGTTAACTATGGATTAAACATTAAATCTTTTTCAGCATCAAATTACAATAGCCATATACCTATAACGGTATAACCATAGAATGGATCTTATTCTAACTTATAGGTAATAAAACTTTATCTAACTGGACGATTCCTTTACATTCCTTCACATCTTATGGCTCAATTGATATCTTATGGCTCAATTGAATTGATTATAACATAATATTAGAACATTTAGTTGGAGGAGGAAGATGTATTATCGACCAGATGATGCCCGGGACTTCGTCCTTCTCGTGAGAACTCCATTATTTTCCAGGACAAAAAGTAGCCTATCATTCCCCGGGATGCAACATATTTCTATTCTAAACATCAAAATGAAAAAGATGGGAAGAAAGAAGAAAGAAGAAAGTTGAAAAGATGGGCCGTTATACTTATAGCGAAGCAGACAGACGCACTTTCGCATTTATAATATTAGTACAGATAGGTACCTGAGAGCCCCCAAAAAAAAAATTAGATTAAAAAAAAAAATATATTATTTTTGTGTAACTATGCCTGTGCATGCGTCACGTTAAAACAGCTACTAGCCATATTTTATTACAATTTGGAATTCTAATACAAGTAGGTACTTACCTACCTATTTTTTCAAAGTTTCCTATACGAACCGCTACGTCATTCCGGCATCCTTGTTTGCCGTTACATATGACCTAAGTACCTTCGATGGCATAATGTTTTATACTTTAGGTAGGTAGTGGTCCAAAAAAGTAATTCTTTAATCACTAATCTTCCAAGAGTTGCTCAAACAATGGCGCCACTGTCTACGCCGCAAGTGATCGATCAAACGCCATAATAAAATTACAAGGATGTTTGCAAATTAAGTAAAGCCTCCCCGATTGATGGATGGACAATCCCACGCGGTACGCAAAAATGTGTTCTTTTGGCATTTTAGTTACTAGCGGAAAAAACAAAAAAGTGTGTGTTTGTACAATTCACACACGGCAGAAGTGAAACTTAAGAAAAGAACCCTCCAAGATAATGAGATAAATATACCTACCTTGTATTCTATCTCATTCATTTGCAAGCTAAATCCTATTATGAATAAGGGTGGATGTATATTTGTTACTCAATCACGCCAGATCAGCTGTACGGATCTGGATGAAATTTGGCACACAGATAGATTATAGTCTGGAAAGTTCCCGCGGGAACCAAACCTCATTCCACGCGGACGAAGTCGTGTACATCAGCTAGCGGCATATACTACTTTGATCACTATGCTATTTCTCGTATTCTCTTTAAGCTCATAAAATACTATGAATAAAGCCAAACTATGCACTTCAATCGCTTCCAAAATCCACACCTTTGCTGTTCTTATTAAAAACCAATGGAAATTCTACTTTAAGGTGGTATACTTAAGGGTTGCAGACGTTGGTATGAAATTGGTTCAATGTAATATGCTAAAACTACGCCATAAATATAGGGTTGCCAGCTACGTTGATTTTTCGGGACATCTCGGAAAAAAAAACTAAATGATACGTCCCTTCTTTGTTGTGATTTTTATTTAAGTTTAGGAATGTACTAGACTATAAATTAAACCTTACAAAACTATTACTTTTTATAAATTAACTTAAGATTTAACAGATTCATGTATATTTTTGCATACTGCCACTAGCAGTAAATTGTGAACGGTACTAATTATTATAAGATAACAACTGTCGTTACCCACAATTTGGCAAAATAAAAATTACGAATTATTAATTAGAATTTGTTAACGAAAGTAGCAAAAATAATGTATTTCACAAGTAACAAATGATGGCTCTGGGACAAACCTATTCTAGACTGGATAAACGCAGCGTGGGAAGAGCTCCAGTCTGCTGCAGGCTGGGGGTACATGAGAAGACCGTGCAAAGTAGTTTAATGAGAAATATACTGAAAGGACCAGCTGTCGTTGGTACAAATATACACAGCTGTGTATAAAACCGCATGATTCTTGTTGTTGTTGCTGAATACAGCAGAAACCCGTTACACATCCCTTAAATAACCAGTTAGACGCGTACTTTTTTAAATTTATTATTCAAGATATACATACAAAATAATACTACAAATCATCGACTAATACTAAAATTCTACATCAATGCTACTATATATATATTCACACTAGCCATCCTCTAAAAAATTTAACGTTTATGCGAGGACGGCGAGTTCACATAGCAATGATTAGTAAAATATATTTATGTAGGTATTTATGTAACATACTTATTAAATAAAATATTTTTTTTTTAGGTAAATATAAGTCAAAATATTGTATTAGGCTAAAATTGCATCGATCGGAAAAAGAAACAAGACTTAGAATTGCCAAAGTGCATCCAATAGATCATTAAATAATTGAATAGAACATTATTAGTGCATTAGATAGTCCCGGATATTATTTTCCCAGAATTGATAACCCTAGCTTCAAATAAACGCATGCCAAAATAGTTTGTACGCTAGTGCCATAAATATCAAAATGGCACGTCTATACAGCCGTTAGCGGTGGGTTGGCGACGTAAAGGGTAGGTGTGATACCGAGACCAATATTAAGCTTTGACGAGGGTCCGATATTAAAGCACTTATCCGGAGCCGTGATCTATTGATTTCCAGTAAAACATTCGATTATATTGTAACCGTAGGGCCCTGGGATAAAGGGGCCCAAGGCCCCAATGCCTGACAAAGCAACTAGGTATTACTGAACCGAGAGAAAATAGTCCAGTAACGTGAATAAAGTTTGAATTTCTGAAAATGCCTTCTTTAGAAACACAAAACTTCACCTATCTAGATCCAGCGATCCCCTGCCCCAGGGGGGTCGTCTAACCAACTCAAGGGGAAGGAATCTAGGTTATGACTTATGAAGCATTCACCAGCAGAGACTGAAAAACAGTTACATAAAAGTTACAGAATTATATGTGTTACAGTATGAATTTATAACAGAATCAAAGCAGTAACACTTTTCAATGTGTTTTTAAATCTGTTCACCCTTACCACTTGCATATCAGTAACAGAAATGAATCTGCAACAGACATGTTAACATGTTAATAACTGTTAATTACGTTTTACTGGCATCTCAAACTGTCGCTTATTCTACAAAGGCATGGCCCAAGGGTAACACTGTAGCGGTGAAGGGATCTATCGGTAACTTGGTTGTGGTGACGAGACGTTGTTTCACGTGAATACTTAATTTTCATATTGATCTTGTCTGTAAGCAGGTGAGACACCTGGGATAATTGCGCTACGCGTTCACAATCGATCACTTTGTAACTTGATATTGATAAATGGTACGGCTTTGTACTTTATAATGTCCGGGGGCAGGTGATATGGCTCGACCGTAACAATTGGATGACCATTTTCCGGGACCACTAGTCCGACCGTTGATCTTTAGAAGTCGTATACATAGCGTAATTCAGAGAAAACTTCGTCATCGCGATGTAGGCTCTTCGTGTTCTTCGTACGCTACTAGTAGTGCCATCTATTGGACACTATGCGGACTGCGAAGACCGACACATTAAAAAAAACAAAATTAACAAGCACACGCAAACAAAATATAATTTGGTATTTTCATTGTAATTAGTTAATTTTATAATTTTTATTACAGTGCTTCACACACGAGGAAAGTTTCTAAACTTACTTAAATATACATATCAAAAATTTCGGAACCGGCAGGATTTGAACCTGCGTCTCTCTGGGCGCGATTCCCAGAGAGACGCAGGTTCAAATCCAAAGAAAATTGTTTGCCCGAATGGCCGAGGATCGAAAACCTGACCATCCGATTAGGAGACCGGGCGTAGTCTGGATCTACTAAAAATAGTTATAGGTGACATAACATAAGATTTATATACCACTACAGCCCATTAACGTCCCACGGCTGGGCACAGGCCTCCACTCTCGGAGACCGCGGGCGTTGCGCGTTGTCTGAATCTACTAAAAATAGATATAGGTGACATAAGATAATATACCACTACAGCCCAGTCCTGCTGGGCACAGGCCTCCACTCTCATAGGAGAGACGGAATCAGAGCTTAGAACCACCACACTGCTACAATGCGGGTTAGCGCGCTTTAACGACTATTATCAAGTGATAGTAACCGGGACCGACTTTAACGTGCTCTCCGAGGCACGGGGGTGAAACACTGCCAAAATCCTAACTCCGGGCTAATACTTACTACTATTACCTATTCTGTGCTAATACTGAGAACATAACAGACAGAAGATATTGCTGCTATTGAACTGCTGAGTTTCTTTCCGGCTCTTCTCAGCAGAATCTGCTTTCCGAACCAGTGGTACAGACAAAACATGACGTAACATAAGAGACACCTGTATGTCCTACATCTTTTAAATAAATGAATAAATGAATAAATATATAGCAACAACTATAGCGTCTCTGTAACAATTCATGAGAAATTGCGTTCTATGCAACGAGCAAATTATGTTGGCCAAGGCTTTCGCCCTTACGCACTTTGAATACGTGCAAAGGGTTAGTTATTGCTAAAGGAAGGTATTGGACTGACATTCGTTGTAATACAGACTGTAGGTAGACAAGAGTCACGATATCAAAGCAATCATCACCATCCATTATGCGTGTACAGCGCAAAGAAACCTCATCTGCATTCGAGAAAATGACATTTCCGATCGGTGCTCTTTCATCTCGCCAACAAAGGTGTCTTTGAACATACCCTTCCCCCTCCCTCCCCCCGCTCCCCCTGCCCACTGGCCTGCACAAACAATGCACAAATTTCCCGGATGAGAGGGCCTCCAAAGAATTGCAGTTATAATGATTGTCTAGAGTTGTTTAAGAGAACCCTTTGTCCTGTATTGTGCGGCGCTATAATTACAGTGCGGCGTGGTGGAAACGTGCCTACCATACACGAACTGCTCGAGCAGTTAACCAGTGATCAACATACACGGACCGCTCTTGCAGTCATAGTCAACAGCTTGAAGCTACCATTGATAACTGCTGCCAACCGCCCGAAGCAGTCGCAACTGCTCGAGCGGTTCCATGTATGTGTGTACGTAGAAGACTGTAGTTCACTATGCAGTTGCAGCTTGAAGCAGTCCGTATGCAGAACGCCTCTGCGATCAATCAAATTTTCAAACTTAGACCAGACCAGAGAACATTCAGTGATTGTAAATTCCCAAACTGACCCTGCCGGAATCGAACCCAGGACCTCCCACGTTAAGACAACAGCGCTCAACACTGCACCAGGAAGCTCGTCAAAACTTGCAGTCATCCTGTTTTAAAAGGTACATAAAAAGGTGTTTAGGAACAAAGTCGAATGAACTAAAAACATAGTAAATTCCGTAACAGTTTTACCTGCAGGCTGGCCGGCACAAAGTTCCACTGCTGATAATATAAATGCATCTCCGCAATCTAGTTACGAAACGCCGTGCGCCCTCACTAGCTCGTTTACAGTTTTAACTGTTTTAACCTCCCAATTTATTCTATTTTGCTACTGCTTTCAGCGCACTGAGATTATAGTGCAGAGGATTGTATTTAATCCATACAAGCGACCAATACCAGTTAGGTATTTATATCGCGGACTTCACGAAAAAATGGACGATAAGACGTACTAATTAAAAATAAACAAACAAAATGAATTAGGAACTTCTTTTAGTAAAACTAGCAATTCATTTGTTGGAAATAGTGTCTAGTGTTTCTATAATAAGCTCCCAGAAGACATGTTCAAGCTGGCCCGTGAGGGCCAAGCGGGGGTACGAGCCTCGAGGAACAATAAACTAAAGTGGCATAAAAATTTGTTCCAATTTTGGCCACCGGGCCAGCCCCCCGATTATGTAAGGAAATCGTTATCGTAATCGTCTGTCAAATGTATAATTCGACCTGTTTACGGAGGTCATAGATGCTTGCACGTAAAAACCCATGTATGTTCTCCTTAAAAAGTTCGAGTTATACGTTATGAGCTGTCAAATGAATACGATTGGCTTAGACAATTGGGCCTCTAGGTTAGTGGGACTATAACTCGTTATCGACAGTATCGACTGCTGCACAATCAAACAAACCACGGCCAAGGTGGATAGGCTCTGTCGGCTGCGACAATACAATTTCACACACGGATTCTTTTCAAAGGCCCAATTTCTCGTATAATTTCCACTCCCCTTAGAATTCCTGATAGGGCTGTCACTGCATTCAACTTGACTTGATGAATACGCGAGTAACTGACTGTTATTAAACTTGGTTGTGCATGGTGTAATAAATAAATAAATAAATAAATAAATAAATCAATTTATTTTCCAGAAATATTCCAATAATTTACACACAATACTTAATTAGACAAATGATTTTAAACTTAACCTAGATACATAAAACTAACATAAGTACTCATAAACTCACTCATTTGCACGATAGGCCAACTAGAAACCGCCATAGGCTCGTGACTCCATCGCTCCGCCTCAAGAAAGTCCGAAGGTCGTTCGTGGGAATGAGCATTCTATTCTATAACAAAATTCCACAACCTATTTTAAACTTGCCTTTACACAAGTTTAAAAAGTCCATTAAAAGTATGCTTCTGAAAAAAGCTTATTATACTGTTGAAGATTACGTAAATGACAAAGGAGCAGGGAATTGAATCGCTCCAGCAATGCTAAGGACAGCGGTTACGTTTGTAATTACAAATTAATGAAATTGTAATTTTTTTTTTTTTTTCAAAAGAGCAACCGCCGAGTTTCTTGCTGGTTCTTCTCGGTAGGAATGACATTCCAAACCAGTGGTAGATTCATTCGACTATTCATAAGCACTTGTAAAAAGTCTATTTGAATAAAAAACTTTTGAATTTTGAATTTTTTGAAGTTTAATGAATTTACGCCATAGTATCTCAACTTCGCCGTATGATATTGCCGTATGGTACTCGTATGGTATTGCAGAGCTGTAATAGGTTGAACATTAATTGTGAGCTTAAATTTAACTTGTGATTTTTGATTAACTATTGACTGTCCAAATCCATACTTCCATATCCATACTAATACCTACTTAATATTATAAATATGGTAGTGTGTCTGTGTGTCTGCCTGACTGCTACACTTTAACGGCCATATTTTTAACCGATTTTGATGAATGTGGTATAATAGTAGATTATTCAACATGGGGGTAATGCAAGGTCTTACGTCACGGGCGCCGGGATAAACCCCAAGCGCAAGGAGGGATTATAGAGTAACTCCCGAGCGTAGCGAGGGTGTTGCATCTAGAATCCTGAGTGAAGCGCGGGGTTTAGGGGCGCCCAAGACAAAGACAGCATTACCCCTGCGTTAAATACTCTAATTTTCACACCTCGCGAGGCAATAAAATCAAAAAAAAAGATTATTCAATATCTATTCAATTTCATATCTATTTTCAATACTAAAAATGCCAATGAATAAATTTATGATAGATCTTTTAAGTAAACTAGCGATACGGCTTCTGAAATTAGGCAATTGGCACCTCTTGTAGTTTTCCATTTGCAGGAATTTTCGTATGCTTTTAAATATTTGTCTTCAAAAGTTTCTGGGAGCAAATCGTTTATTATACTTAGAGCATCTATTTAAATAGTTTCCGGAGTTAAATTACTGCAGCTATCTTCGTCACTCGACATTAATTGAATTTTAAATTAAATAAATGTTCAATTTCAATAACACCAGAATATACCTATAGAACGTTTTGTTGGAGGGAATTTTCAACAATCTGTGGTTCGTGTGAAAGGGACGTCATCACTCATCGAAGCGAGATAGCAAAAGAGAGGGACGCCGTCATACGTCGAAACGCGAAAGCAATACTTGAAATGAACTGAATTTTCTTTGGATGCGGGATCTTTCGAAATTCAAATCACATTACATGCCATGGGGGTAATGGATTTCAGTACAACATTACAACCCCGCTAAGCCTTGAGAATGTAATGACGTAGTTTACCTTTAGATAACAGGCCTTGTAATAAGGCATTGACGAGCGAGTGGTGTGAAAAGGTAAGTTACATCCCGGGGAAGAAAGACGACGATATGTTGTAGTTGACAGTGTGTTGACAGCGGTAGATTCACTCGACGATTCATAATCACTTTTAGGGCTGATTTTTCAATCGTCAGATAAAGTTTATCGGAGGAATAAATTTGACGTTTTGACAGGTTTTGTATTGAAAATCTGCCAAAACGTCAAATTTATTCCTCCGATAAAATTTATCTGACGATTGAAAAATTTGCCCTTAATAATTTTATTCCAATTTTTAAAAAAAATATAAGTTTCAATATGAGTTATTGTGTAAAATGAGTAAAGACCATATGAAAGTTAAGATGCTCTGATTTAAAAGTTTGACGACCTCCCTGGCGTAGTGTGGAGCGCTGTTGTCTTAACGTACGAAGGCCTGGGTTCAATCCCCGGCAGGGTCAATTTAGGAATTTATAATATCAGAATTTTCCCTGTTCTGGCCTGGTGGGAGGCTTCGATCGTGGCTATCTACCACCCTGCGGGCAAAAACGTGCCGCCAAGCGATACGATGCCGTGTAGGTCTATTGGGTATTTTTTTTTCAGTTTAATTCATTTATTTAAAACATGCAGGACATACAGGTCTCTTATGTTACGTCATATTTTGACTCTGACACCGGTTCGGAAAGCAGATTCTGCTGAGAAGAGCCAGCAAGAAAATCAGAAGTTGCTCTTTTTTTTTTAAACAATATATGGGTTAAATATGGGTTAAATATATCTTAGACTGCATCATGACTTACCATCAGGTGAGATTGCAGTCAAGGGCTAACTTGCAGTACCTACATAAAAAATGATTTAAAAAAACTCTAACAGAAGGCCGGAAGGAAGGATAAACGGATTCGAACTCTACCAAGTAGGCTCAGACACCTCGAATCATTCGGCTTTATGACTTTGACAACCCTACGGGCAAAGAATAAAACGCATTAGGCATAATTCGGGTGTCATCATTCACAGAGCTGCCGAGTTTCAGCGGGTAATGACTTTATTTGAAATTAACTTCCCGGGAAGCCGCGGTTAAATAATATCACCCAAGTTTCAGCGTCAAAAAATGTCGCCAAGGAATTTGTTTTCTCGAACCTTTGACTAATAAAGATAAGATAGATAGATAGTAAAAGTGTAATATAGTGTAACTCTAGTGCATAAAACTTCGGCTGAATTCGAGAGATCTGGAGTAAGAATAACTAGTCTCAGTAACTTTTTTAGTAAACGTCAAAACACGTGCTTAGTTAGTATCGGATTGTATACTTAATATCTACTGAATTGTGACGTCATCAAAGTTCAACTCACTTTTTTACTTTAATCGATACTTTAAAATTTCTATTGGGAGATCCTCTGTTTAATAATTATGGACTAAAAAATTATTTATTTGACTTGTTGTCAAATACACAAATTTTCATGGTTATAAACAATTAGATGATGCACGCGACTTTCTCCGCGTGGATTAAGTTTTTTTTTATTCCCGCGGGAACTCCTTAATTTTCCGGGATAATAAAGGAGTATAGCCGGGTAGCCTGTGTCACTCTTCAGGTGCAAATGTTCCCATGCAAAAAATCACATCGATCCGTTGATCTGTTGGAGCGTGATTGAAGGACAAACCAACAAACCAATAAACCAACAAACAAACAAACTTTCGCATTTATAATATTAGTATGATTTAATGCCACTTTCTTTAACGGTTTTAGAAAACAACGAAAGGAAAGCTCTGAAAGGTGTTTGAAATAAGCCAATCCGCACTTAGTCATTGCAGTGGACAATGCCCTAAGCCTAGTAGTTTGGTGAATTACGCCTGGCATGTCATCCTATAACAATCGAGCTATTTCACAGGTAAGCAGTGCTGTTTAGCTTCTATGATCTGCACGCCACTGCCGCCAAGTAATTCAAAGATTTCTACCAGATTTGCGCGGACAGAAAATTCTGTCAAAGATTAAAAATTTTAATATCAACTGTCAAGTTAGTTGACTTTAGTTCTTTTGTGCCTGAAATCTGAACCAAGCACACCTGCCGCTGAAGGTATGAAAGAAACGCAATAAATTCCTTTTAATTTCAAACTTACAGCAAACTAACTCGAGACCAAAGTAAAACAACCAAACTGAATGCTTTTTCAGTTAGTTGGATATCGGAGTTTTGAAGTTCGGGGCCGCATTTTAATTAAATCGCAAATAATGCTGAATGTCGAGAGTTTTGATCCCGAGTTTATTATATAAAGCTTTGAAACACTTAAGCTATTCTTAAGCCCTAAGTTATTTATGTTTGCGGCCTTTGCATAAACTATGGAAACTTACATAATAGATAGCTGAAGTACCAATCGTTGACTGGATGATAGGTACTTACTGTGACTTCGTCCGCGTGCATTTAAGTTTTTAAAAATCTAATGTAAGTAATAAGTTTTTAATAATCTAATTCTAGTATTTTTCGGTATGAAAAGGTTAATCGATTGAACAAATCAATTGACAGGCAGGCAGATACATCAATCAATCATTCAATATTTATTTATTCTAATTAGGTACACTCTACACTTACTGACGTCCAATTACTTATAAAATCAGTTACCTAGGTGCGTTGTAATCCAGTTGTAATCAGTTACGGTATCTTAAAACTAAAGCTACAAGGGTTCCAAACGCGCCCTGGTCTGAGAAGAGCCCACACCTTAACCTAAGTAGCTAAGTTAAAGTAAGTAGTATGAATTTCTTTATAGGCATTGAGGTACTAAACAAGAACAAGAAAAAAGATTACCTATCTTTTTTCTTGTGTGTAATTCATATACATACTTACATAATATTAGGTATGTAAGTACAAGTACTATTATTATATTATAAACTAGATAATGCCCGCGACTTCGTCCACGTGGATTAGGATTTTTTGATGCCCACGGGAATTCTTTAGTTTTCTGGGATAAAGCTTATGTCCTTCCCCGGGACGCAATCTACCCGTGTACTAAATTTCATCAAAATCGGTTGAAAGGATGAGCCGTGAAAGCGTAGCAGACAGACAGACAGACACACTTTCGCATTTATAATATTAGTATGGATGCAAAAGTACGTCTGTCTGTCTATTGCTTTATCACAAGCCATCCGCTTAACCGATTTTGATAAAATTTGGTATAGACTTTGCATCCCGGAGAAAATACACTTTTTATGACAGAAAAAAAAAAATATCTCCGTTCTGTTTTCGCTCTCAGGTACTTACGTACTCTAGGTACGTAGGGTTATAAAATAACGAAATTCCAAATACCATGCATCGCGTTGCCCACTGGATTCTCTCGTATTTTCAGGCTTCGTGGTCGTATGCACGACGCCTCACGCTATTTCACAACTTCTGGCGTGTTCCACACAACTCGAGTACCTGACCAGCTTACATTTACGCTTCGAACACACCAAAAATACCTCTAGTGCTCTCGAGATAAGTGTCAAGTGGTACGCAAAGGTTAGTAGGTAGCAATATAACAAGTTAAACCAGGGTACATCCCAACAATTTACGGAGCTCGAACTGTTGGAATTTTTCGAACTGGTTCGGAATTTTTTATTCGTTCCGCCACCGATGGATCATAAAGTTTTTGAAAATTTTCAAGTCGAAAAGCTTCATACTACAAAATGAGTGAAGTAAGTAGGTAGAAGTATTTGCCTAACACGCGTTCCTGAATACATCATGTATAGGTAATATTATAAATGCGAAAGTTTGAATGGATGGATGGATGGATGGATGGATGGATGGATGTTTGTTACTCAATCACGCCAGAACGACTGAACAGATCTGGATTTAATTTAGCACAGACATAGATTGTAGTCTGGAGTAACACTATAGGCATCAGCTAGTAGATATATCTAAATATAGGAATAATCATATTAACATACTAATATTATTATAAATGCGAAAGTGTGTTTGTTTGTTGATTTGTTGGTCAGTCCTTCAATCATGCCACAACGGAGCAACGCATTGACGTGATTTTTGGCATGGGTATAGTTGAGGACCTGGAGAGTGACATAGACTTTTTATCCCGGAAAATTAGGGAGTTCCTGAGGGAATAAAAAAAATTACGCGCGGACGGAGTCGCGGGCATCAGCTAGTATTATATAATAACTAGCTGATTCCCGCGACTTCGTCCGCGTCGAATAAGTTTTTTTTAGTTCCCACGGGAACTCCTCAATTTTCCGGGATAAAAAGCAGCATATGTCACTCTCCAGGTCCTCAACTATACCCATGCAAAAAATCACGTCGATCCGTTTCTACTTTGCAGCGTGATTGAAGGACAAACCAACAAACCAATAAACCAACAAACAAACACACTTTCGCATTTATAATATTACATTGAAATAAGGTACTAAAATTCTACATCAATGTAATATTAGTATGATTAACACAACTGATAAGGCCGTCAGTATTAAATGGATACTAAGTGATATTATTAATTTGACCTTGGCATTTGAAACAATAGCGGATGCTACCAGGGTTCGGTCTTTGACAAGTAGGTAGGTATACCTACTCGGCTTTCTGTGTGGTTTGTAAATAAATATGATACTTTTTGGCTGAACGTTAACTCAGAATAAGCGAATAATTTATGATATTATGGTAAATGTCAAATTACCAGTTTCTCGATTATAAATATTATAGGAGAATCCCAGACGAATTTAAATTTCGGTTCGTTTATAAATCGTTTTTACGAATCGAAATTTAAATTTTTCCGGTAGGAGGTTTCGGCCGTGGCCAGTTACCACTCTACCAGCATAGATGTTCAGCGTTCCGATAATATGATACCAATGATTAGGTGAACACTGAACTGGTTCAATAGGTATTATGACTGCCATATCCCATCGACTAGCCCGCTGTCATCTTAGACTGCATCATCACTTGCCACCAGGTGAGATCACAGTCTCTGCTAACTTGTGTGGTAATCAATTTTATTTTTAACTAGATGATGCCCGCGACTTCGTCCACGTGGTTTAAGTTTTTTGATTCCCGCGGGAACTCCTTAATTTTCCGGGGTAAAAAGTAGCCTATGGCCTTCCCCGGGATGTGACCTACCCCTATGCCAAATTTAATCAAAATCGGTTGAAAAAATGGACCGTTGAAGCGTAGCAGACAGACAGACAGACGGACAGACAGACACACTTTCGCATTTATAATATTAGTATGGATTAAATTTGCATATTTTATAATTTAAAAAATCGCAAAATGTGGTCGACGAGGATGGGATTCGAACCCACGCGTGCAGAGCACATTGGATTAGCAGTCCAACGCCTTAACCACTCGGCCACCTCGTCATATCCAAGAGTGGCAAAAAACGTCACTACATTCCCGCGACGTCCGATACGAGGATCTCTTTATTGATTTTCAATAAAGGAAAATTATTATTGCTATTAGACGGCTACCTTGTACCTACTGTCTATAGGTTACATCTTTGATTTTAAATGCAATACTAGATTGAATCCGTGACTTCATCCGTGTAAAAGTTTTTTTTTCCTTGGGAACTTTACAGAACTGGCGCTATAATAATATCTGTTAGGAGTTGTACTTAATTCTATATTTTTCCAGTATCTTCCTCAAGATACTGCTTGAGCTTGAACGCAGTATTTTTCCAGTAACTGTGATCATACAAGTAGTGTTGTAAGTAACTAGTGGCCCTTCAAATTTAGCGTTGCAACATGGTTGCAACCAACAGACTGGGTATAACCGTTCGTTACCAATCCACGTCGATGATACTGCACAATTTCACCGCTCTATTTGAAATGTGTCACTTCGGATCAGAGAACAATATTAATCTGAGAGCGAGTGAGTGGGTGAAGAAGGTATTACGTTCTTTTCTTTTTTTTTCACTACAAGTTAGCCCGTTACTACGATGCAAGGAAGCTCCAATAGACGAACAGATTAAACGACGTAAATGGAACTGGATCGGTCACTCTACGTAGAGAGCCAGGAAATATCGCGAGGCAGGCTCTCGACTGGAATCCTCAGGGAAAAAGAAAGCGTGGTCGACCCAAACAAACTTTGCGGCGTACGGCTCTGGCAGAGGTTGCGAGGATAGGGATGACGCGGGATGAGGTCAAGGGCGTAGCTTCTAACCGCTCGAGATGGCGCAACACTGTAGACGCCCTCTGCCCCATGGGACATAGGACATTAACACACAAGTTAGCCCTTGACTGCGATCGCACCCGATGGTAAGTGATGATGCAGTCTAATATAGCAGTTATATTAAACCCGTACCCTAGACAGTTTCTACGGCATCGTACCGGAAAGCTAAATTGCTTGGCGGTACGTCTTTTCCGGTAGGATGGTAACTAATCACAGCCGAAAACTCCCACCAGACCAGACCGGGGAAATTCAGAAATTATAAATTTATAAATAGACCCTGCCGGGAATCGAGTCCGGGACCTCCCGCGTTAAGACAGCAGCGCTCAATATTGCGCCAGGGAAGTCATCAAACGCATAATATGTATACCCAGTGCTTATAACCGTACGTCACGTCGATGATACTGCACAATTTCACCGCTCTATTTGAAATGTGTCAATTCGCCAGCCGTTTCGATGTTAGCGTTTCATTTCAAGACAATGGGACGGCAGAATTGGGTTACACCCACTATGGATTACGAGACCACAGCCAAAGGAAGCGGTACGTCAAACTTGCATGCCATCCTTCCATCGTACCTACCCTGTCAGACACCCTGTTAATTTAAGAGTGTCTGACAGGGGGTTGCAATCGTACTAGGTGTCTGACAATAGACAACGTGGTTTGTAATATTATTCCAAAGAAAAATATAAAAAATATAGCTTTAACGAATTTGAGGTGCCACCTTTTTTACCTGATACCTTCCAAAGCAACCGCGATCCAAACTTCATACTCGGGGATCGTTTATATCTCTATTAGAGCCATACATAGAAAAACTTTCAGCTTTAATAAAATAACGTAGGTCTGATCGTCGCGGGATCTTGGACCATAATATTATAATATTATAAATGCGAAAGTGTGTTTGTTTGTTGGTTTATCGGTTTGTTGGTTTGTCCTTCAATCACGCCGCAACGCAGCAACGGATCGACGTGATTTTTGGCATGGGTATATTTGAGGACCTGGAGAGTGACATAGGCTCCTTTTTATCCCGGAATCAAAAAACTTTAACCACGCGGACGAAGTCGCGGGCATCATCTAGTACTGCATAAAAGTATACTGGTTGTTTTACACTGTGTTCTGCACTACAGTAGTGTGATTATCATGCAAACGTATGTAGTTATGTGCTATTTCCTTTTACGTGTTGACGAGGAAGTGCTGGAACGAACTTAGTTCACTGTTTGAGGCAATTCCTTGTTGCAGTTAAATGTGTGTTGCTTGAGGTTTACTACTGGTTTACTTGTTTGAGGTTTACTGGACAACTATCTCTCCATTTACCTACTCAGAATAATAATTAAGTAGATTTTAATTACTTCTTTTTTTCCTTCACAGGTTGGCAACGCATCTGGCAATAAGGATACCTAACTATATAAAAACCGGCCAAGTGCGAGTCGGACTCGCGCACCGAGGGTTCCGTACAAAACTGTAGTAAGTTTTACGATTTATGACGTATTAAAAATAAAAATTACGTTTGTTGTATGGGAGCCCCCCTTTAATATTTACTTTATTGATATTTAATTATTTATTTTGAAAGGTAATATACAAGTTAATATTCTGTTCTGAAAATTTGAACCGTCTACCTGTTACCGTTTTTAATATTGAGCCAAAAAATACGAAAAAAACACGTTTATTGTATGAGGACCCCCCTTAATATATATATTTTTTTAATTTTTAGTATTTGTTGTTATAGCGGCAACGGAAATACATCATTTGTGAAAATTTCAGCTTTCTAGCTATCACGGTTGATGAGATACAGCCTGGAGACAGACAGACAGACAGACAGACAGACAGACAGCGGAGTCTTAGTAATAGGGTCCCGTTTTTACCCTTTGGGTACGGAACCCTAAAAAACTAACTGATGCTCGCGACTTCGTACGCGTGGATTGAGGTTTTTGGTTCCCGTGGGAACTCTTTAATTTTCCGGGATAAAAAGTAGCAGCTATTCCAGACTATAATCTATCTCTTTGCCAAATTTCATCCAGATCCGTTCAACCGTTCCGCCGTGATTGAGTAACAAACATCCATCCATACATCCATACATCCATCCAAACTTTCGCATTTATAATATTTATTTGATTGATAAATAATTATTTCTAACTGATTATTAAATAGAGGGTCTTGTAAAATACCTAAAATTCACATCCTCGGTTAGTTTTAAGTTTGATAACCGTTTTAAAATATAGATTAAAGAAAAAAAGAGCGTTGAAATTTTATGACGTCACAACTGTGAATTTCATACAACTTCAATACTAGAAGTGCGTTTTTAAGTTTGATAAAGAGTTGCTGATTTGATTGAGTTGTCATCATCCCTATTTTGACTGCTACGAATGTAATCATGGAAGTACCTAATAGTTACATATTAAGTAGGTAGTACTCATTAGTTTCATGGGCTATCTAAGATGGAAGCGAGGTAGCCTGGGGTATGGCGGTTATATTTAACCCAAACCAATAATCAGTTTCTACGCGGCATCGTACCAGAACACTGCCTTATAGGTCTATAGATTCGACTTAGATCTGACTGAACTGACAGAGTTAAAACGAGATAGATTTATCACACTCACATAAATCCATCCCGTTTAATTCTAAGTAAAGCCTGAGCAAATTCAAAGTAAGCTCTATAAGCTTGGTATTGCTGGTAGGGTGGTAAGTAGCCACGGCCGAAGCCTCTTACCAGAGAAACCAGAGGAAATTCAGAAAAGTTACTAAATTGACACTGCCGGGAATCCAATCCGGGACCTCCCACTTACACAGCTCACTCAACACTGCGCCAGGGTGGTCATAAAAAAATATATTTCTAAAATCTAATTGAATGTTAGTTTTCGTGAAAGATAAGTATTTTTTTCCAATAAAGATCAACTTATAATATTATTATGTTTTTTTTTTTAAATCGAATGTTTAAAGGGGTGACATAATGGTCACCCCTTTAAACATTCGACCTATGCCCACAGCCTACTACCTAATGGTAAAAGCCTACCTATATAATAGTAACCTATATGTCAGCCCTATCGTTACACGCTATGATTAATTTCGACGACCTCCGTGGCGCAGTGTTGAGCGCTGTTGCCTTAACATGCGGAGGTCCCGGGTTCGATCCCGGGCAGGGTTTGGAAATTTATAATTTCTGAATTTTCCATGGTCAGACCTGGTGGGAGGCTTCGGCCGTGGCTAGTTACCACCCTACCGGCAAAGACGTGCCGCCAAGCGATTCAGCGTTCCGGTACGATGCCGCGTAGAAACCGAATAGGGGTATGGGTTTAGTATAACTGCCATGCCCCTAACAGGTTAGCCCGCTGCCATCTTGGACTGCATCATCACTTACCATCAGGTGAGATCGCAGTCAAGGGCTAACTTGTAGTGGATTAAAAAAAAAATCTAAATCTATAGCAATTTGAGAGAATCACTGACAAATTTATATACTTTCGCTGCTGAAACACTCTATAGAGTGAACGTTGACTTTGCTTAGACTTGAGACATGGTTAAAACGAGACAGATTTATGTTACTCACATAAGTCCATCTCGTTTTAACTCTAAGTAAAGTCTGAGCCTCGTTGATATAGTGGTTGGCATGTTCGACTGCGGCCGACGAGGTCCCGGGTTTGAATCCCGGGACGGGCCATAACAAGTATTGGGTTTTCTGACTACAAATTCTTAGTACTAGCCCGGAGCTAGGAAGTTGACGGTGTTTCACCCCCGTGCCTCGGAGAGCACTAATAAGATAATAGTCGTTAAAGCTCGCCAAACCCGCATTGGAGTAGCGTGGTGCGTCTAAGCTCTAAATTCCCTCTCTCCTATGAGAGTGGAGCCCTGTGCCCAGCAGTGGGACGTTAATGGGCTGTAGTGGTGGTGGTGGTGGAAACTCTGAGCCAAGTCAAAGTACTTACCTACGCTCTATAGATCTCAGCATCAGAGGTTATTCTAATGTTAAAGACAATACCCAATAATATAATTTAGCCACAAATATCGTTCCGGTATCACTAGGGCATCACCCAGTAATGCGTCCCCGTATCCCTATCCAATAATCCTAAACCGTGGCATTAACTCTTCTATCCCGGGCAATAACAATAATACGGGGTTTATCCGTACATCGTGGCCACTTACGTGCGCCCCCGGGCAGATCCCGGCAATGTTTTATAAGTGGACAATAGCAAACACTAGCGCACATTTAACATAATCTTGGATTTATCCCGGGGCATGTTTTGTGAGCCAGGGACGCTTTATTGAAGGTAACGTCGTATATTCCCATTTCCGAAGCTCTAAAAATTCTTTTTATAAGTACGAGTATCTATGCTTTTGTCTATTTAAACAAAAAAAATATTATAAATCAGTAAATTTCTTTTTTATTATTATAGGCCCTCAATAGCGTTAATTTATAACTATAGGAAAAAGTGTCAATTTTGTTTTTTATTCTACTAGGTACAAAGTTTTTCTGACGACCTCCGTGGCGCAGTGTGTAGCGCTGTTGTCTTAACGTGCGGAGGTCCCGGGTTCGATCCTCGGCAGGGTCAATTTGGGAATTTATAATTTCTGAATTTTCCCTGGTCTGGCCTGGTGGGAGGCTTCGGCCGTGGCTAGTTACCACCCTGCCGGCAAAGACGTGCTGCGAAGCGATTTAGCGTTCCGGTACGATGCCGTGTAGAAACCGAATAGGGGTATGGGTTTAATATAACTGCCGTGCCCTTAACAGGTTAGCCCGCTACCATCTTAGACTGCATCATCTTACCATCAGGTGAGACTGCAGTCAAGGGCTAACTTGTAGTGGATAAAAAAAAAAATATCAGCTAAATGGTACGTTTAGATCCAAAATAATGGTAGCGGGCCTACCTGTTGGGATATGACAATTATCTATAGGTACTTATATTATAAATGCGAAAGTCTGGATGGATCGATGTATCCGGATGGATGGATGGATGATTGTCTCTCAATCACGCCAGAACGGCTGAACGGATCTGGCTGAAATTTGGCACAGAGATAGATTTTAGTCTGGAGTAGCACATATGCTACTTTTCATCCCGTTAAGAATGGCTAAGTAGCCGTTTGCCGTGATTGAGTAACAAACATCCATCCATACAAACTTTCGCATTTATAATAAATTAGTAAGATGTGTACTAAAACTAAGGAAATATGGAAAAGACTTGTGCAACAATATAGGGAAGCTTCAGGACGACTTCATTTCGCCTGTGAGCCGTAGATACTCGTATATTCCGTCGAGTATTTAGTTGGTCTGAAACATGCCACTTGCATGCCGCAAATATCAGACGCCGGCAGTCGGCGGCCGAGCTTTCGCATGCTATGCACACTCCGTAAATAATATGTTATTTTCGCCAAATGATATATTATGCTTGCAGAATATTTGGAAAGTGAAAGAAAAATTTGGATAACACTAGATGATGCCTACGACTTCGTCCATGTCAATTTTGTTATTTTTTGATTCCCGTAGTAGCTCTTAGTCTTTCCGGAATAAAACTAGTCTATCTCTGTACCAGATTCCATCAAAATCAGTTGAAGAGATGATATTATTTTTGCTCACAGTACATATAAAATACAGTTGGTATATAAAATGGTGGTTGCGTTTAGGGCTTATTTAAAGCATACTATAGGCATAAAGATATTATTAAAATTTTGAAATGAAAACAGTCAAATTAATACGCACCATTTAATCATAACAAATATAACACAATATACATAGAATACAATACAATAAATCCTAACGAAACGCGACATTATTTTTTGCCCAGTTTCTTTTTTAATGACTCCGGCATATCGCCCGGCGGGGGGCGCGGCATGCCCGTGTACACCTTGAACGCGTCGTACACAAACCACTGGAGGCCGGTCAGAGTGCCGATCATGATGATACGAGCCACCAGGCCTCGCCAGATACCGACCATGCCCACCTCCCCGATGATACTCCCGATAGATGCGCTCGGATCCTTATTCAGCTTCGACACTATCGTATCAGACGGATGCGACACTATAGCACAGAGCACACCAGCTATATACCCAGCTGAAAACGTCACAATTAGCTGCTCAACCTTCGTGCACTGCTCCCGGGGCTTCGGCACTACGTTCGCGTACAAATACTCCAAGGTCTTTTCAAAAGAAGAAAACTTCATCATGGTATAAGGTACTTGACGCCCCCATAGCGGTGTCAAACCTTTATAGAAAACCCCGAAGCCTTCCGTAGCCATCATATGCGGCATCGCTTGCCGCATCTGTGATGTATACCCTGGAGTAGTCTGCATCCTCACTTTGGTAGCTTCGAACGGGGCTAGGAAAACGTCAGCAACAAGTTCCGCTGACGCCGAAGCGGCTAAATACATGTAGGTTCTGTACAAATAGGCGGTCTCCTCGTCGACAAAAGTTGCGAATTTGTATTTGAAATATTCGTATCCGGCGAATTTCGCTGCGCCTTGCATGCTGTAGCCAATCAGAGTAGGTGCCCAGCCTTTGACCAAGTTTGCGGCGCCGCCTTCTCTGAAGGATATCCCGAAACCTTTGAATATGGATTTATATTTGGCCGGGTCGACTTGCAACCTGCACTTGACCAGGTCCAGAGGGGTGACGAAGGTATGTGTGCTGCCACAAGCTACTGCGCCTCCCGCGGCACACAGCTGGAAGTATTTTGTGCTGTACATCTCACACGAGAACTCCTCTTTCGCACCCTTCGCCATTATGCTATCAAAACACTGCACAGAAACGGTTAAACTATCAAACTTTTATAGCCCGGGAGAAACAAGAAATAATAAAGTTGAATAGCCCTTTATAGCCATGTTTTGAAATGTTTGATTTGGAATTTTGATGTTTACTTCTGTCATGATGTCTTTATGATGGACTTAGAAAAAGAAAAAGTCACAAAACTACATGCTGTGTAACCTACTTTGGTTGAAATCCAATATATTCCCTATAAGCCAATACAGTAGCGATATATCGTTGCGTTGGAGTCAACGATATCGGGTCACTGTCCACTGATAGTTTATGGACTATAATCTATATTTTATCGGTATTTTACCGGTCAGTGAAAAGGTGTCTATAGATATCGGCAACGATACTAATAATATTATGTCTATCTTGTCAGCGAATAAAAAAAGTACACTATCTTTAATATACTTACTGCTAATAATTCTTTTTATTATTTTCTTTCGCACTAAAATCAGAGATCTCCTTCATGAATCCTATTCAATACAGGGATTTCATCATTTATATCAATTGTATCAATTGCTTTCTTTCTCGACATTTATTCAGAGTCATACTTACTACTATTACCTATTCTGTGGTCATACACAAAAGGATGATTTTGACTCCTAATCTAGGAGTTGAAATCATCATAAATATTATTATCAGATAAAATAAGGCACACAGTACGGCCAAATCTAGAGATTCCATACTTCATGCTAGGATCAACTTTAATTTACCAGCAGAAGCTATTATTAAAACAAATGTATTTAAAAACTTGTTTATTTGTTTAAATTAAAAATTTACCACTTCAACTTATGTCCTAAGTTAAAACATTGTTATATAACGAACAATATAACTTTGTTAATAATTATTATTATTTGTATGCACATATTTACAAAATAAATCGAGTTCTGTTGCATTGTTAAGAACCTTATAAGTATAAAAAGTTTAAGAGGTAAAATATAACAAAATTACATTTATATAAAATAGGGTTGCCACTTGCTAATTCTGTTGTCCTCTATTAAGACAAAAAAAAATTGTACATTAATTATTGTGAATAGAAATAACAATAACAATTGGGTATTTGACAACTAGTCAAATTACTACAACTAATTGATGTTTATTTATAATAATTTTTATAAGTTACGTCATGAATTTTGGATTCAAGTCACGTAAATTTAAATACTATAAAGGTGTCGGTAGACGTGACGTGTATTATAATAATATTATGCTAATGAAAAGCTAACCATATTAGGTAAGAGTTAAAATCTGTTATAATAAAAAGCAATCCGTGCTCTGTGTAAACAAAAAGATGACAACCCTAATAGAATAACAGCTAGATTCATAAGCCTTTACTAGATTAATATTGCAAAAAGTGAAAAATAAATAATTTTCTTAAATAGTCACTATTTCAAACCTAATTCTATACACTGGCACTTAGAAATATGGCGGTAAAATTAGAAAAACTAAATTATAATAAAAATATCGATTATATTAACCGATACTCGATAAAATGGTCTGAAATATCGATTGCCAACATGGAACCGATTCCGAAATGAGAATCGATAACTAAACTATAGGTTAAATCACAGCTAAGCAAACATACAGTTCAGAAACAAACGCAACTATTCAGCGCCGCTGTTTATGCCTTAATAAAGCTTGCTTACTTAGTTTGTGGAATCAGATCGTCTGATTTAACAGATGGGTACAGATGGGAATATTGGGTTTCATATTAAGTACTTATCTCAGCACTTTTTTTTAAATTTGGGTCTACATACCAATTAATAATAAGCAGCTCTCTGCAGCTATTGACCATATTATTATCTCACAGTTTTAGCAAGAGCAGTCGTAAATGCACCGAAAACAACAAAATATTCGTGCGAAACTCCAGATAGAGTTGGCCTTGCGTTTTATTGCCATGGCATGAAATCTTTAATGATAATTGACGATAATTCCTGAACTGTACGTTAAGCAAGCTATTAATATGCACTCAATCACCTCACACATAACTAATACTGCCGGCGAGATCGCCCCAGATTCCACCGAATCGAATGACGATCCGATACACACTCTAGTATGCGATTGTGTTAACTTTCTCGCGCACTTTTGTACTAAAAATTATTCAATTTTGAACGCCAATTATATTATTCAAAACTGAACTTACGAGTAGGTGCCTAATCAATGCAGTACTTAATCGTAATTTTTTTATGCATTTATAGATAACTAAATAACGTTCTTAATTCGCAATTTGATGTTTTAAACAATTTGACAATCTTTTTTTTTGATATATATTTGTAGGAGGTTTGTTTTATTATATTTTTTGTACTTGACAATTTTTTTAGGAAATATCGGTCAACAATTAAAAATAGCAAAAACATTAAATATTATTCCATCAAAGTTCGGGAATGAAAATAACAATCGCATACTGAACCTCGTCACATAAAAATCCAATAAACATTAAGTAGTGAGACAAACCTATCAAGTAACTAAATAAATTTAAAATAATTAACATATTATGCAAACGTATGGCAGTGAATTACAAATTGACTTTCATTTTATTAAGGCAGTGTCTTTGTATAAAACATGATCTTTGCATTCTATTTACAAGCACATACACACCATGCCAAGTTTTTTTTACCTTATCTAATAATATAAGTATAACGTTTTCACATCCAATACAAGAAATGTGTGTGTTTGAGGACACCGTGTGAAAGATAGGGTCCCATAATATAATAATTATGCACTCCTATAATATATTGAACGTATCCGGATATCGGTTCAAAATTGGACTCCGATATCGTATTAGATACCGTTACTGGATCAGCTACTAATATCGGTTTTAATATCACGTTATTAAACAGGATAACGATATTGGTATCAGACGCGATAATGTTATCAGGAATTCGGCTTCCTTTGGTTAAATTTCGTCCATTCATGTACATCCAGCTACTGAATAAACAACTTAGAAGCAAGGAATTTGAAATTTTGGTTAACATTATAACGTACCGATATTCGAAAACGATAAACGCTATCGAAATGTCGAAACTCGTACAAAGTGTACTTTTAAAAACAGAATAGAATACCGATATTTGATAGCGGTATCAGATCTCATAATGCATGGGTTCATCAGTATTTCCTTCATTCTCACCGCTATAGGTTGGTCTCACTACATGTGCCCATATCAACGCTTGGGCGGGCCTATGTGTACAGACACATATAATCTCAGAGGAGCCGGTATATCCAAGTTGACATGCCTTCTATTCCTTCTCTTGCCCACTTCAGGGACAACGAACCTCGCCTCCAATTCCAACTGTTTCTCTAAAACTTCCTTAGATTTTAAGTGTTTCCTAAGCCTCAACGCCCATGTCCCGTCCCGTTTGGACAGTATAAAGTTCCTGTCAGGGTCTCCATAGGCTATTCTGTAGTGTGGACGGCCGTCACCTTCTGATGGGACGAGACGCAGCAACGGAGCTCTTCCCCAGGTCTGTTTGGGAGTTGCTGTGACCACTATTAGTTCAGCCTCTGGTTCTAAGATTGAGCGACGACCTGCAAAAGACCATCATAATTATGTTTCTGAAAAGTTATGATTTTTTAATACAAATGAATCGTTCTATACATCTAAAAAGAAGAATATGGAATGAAATTTATAATCTACACAAAGCAACTGATAACACTTTCAAGAAAAAAAACTGTCGCTAAATACTAAGAATTAAATTGTAGGCCCTCGTATAACAACAGATTCAGATGATCAGACTCTAGAATAGACTAGGACTGAAACCTGATAGATCTAGTTAAATTATAACTTATCTTACCTACTCCTGACACAATATTAACAATCTGTTGAAGGAGAAAAGGGGCTAATGTTATTATTTCCTAGCTGATGCCCGCGACATCGTCCGCGTGGTTTAAGTTTTTTTGATTCCCGCGGGAACTCCTTAATTTTCCGGGATAAAAACTAGCCTATGTCACTCTCCAGGTCCTCAACTATACCCCATTACCCATGCCAAAAATCACGTCGATCCGTTGCTCCGTTGCGGCGTGATTGAAGGACAAACCAACAAACCAACAAACAAACACACTTTCGCATTTATAATATTAGTATGATGATAAAGAAAACTCACGTCTACTACGTCTTCTACGTCGCCTGACTAGAGTAGTTCCATTCGCGTACACAATACCTTCTTCAGGAGCTCTGCGCCGTCGTCCGTTCATCTGTAACAATGTTTACCATGACGTATACTTCACGGCCATAGTGAGTTTGCACCTTCTTTCAGAGCAAAACTCGCAGCAAAAAGTCTCTGACACATTGTCAGAGGGTAACTTTGATTATTAAAGGAGGGTAATTTGAGTGCGAAACATTAAAAAACCATAACGTACAAGCATTATGCCAGCATGTGATTATCAAAAACAATTGTTAGAAATATCTTCCCATTCTAGAGGTTTGGTCAGAAAAATATCGGAAGTATTACGATTACAAAAGTGATTTCCGCGTTTGTTGTGGGCTCTTCTCAGACGAGGGCGCGTTTGGAACCCTCGTAGATTTAGTTTTAAGATACCGAACTTGTATCTCACTTGAGCTGTGTTTCAACCCCGTGCTCTCCGTGCCACGGGTTTGAAACACAGCCAACTTCCAAACTCCGGGCTACTACTGAGAATTTTTTGTTAGAAAAACCCAATACTTAATTACCCAATAATATGTACTTAATTCGAACCCGGGACTTCGTCAGCCGCCGTCGAATATGCTAACCACTAGACCAACGAGGCAGTTAACTTTACAATAAAACCATATTGATACATAAGTGTCCGCAGTCCGTATTCTTTAAAATCTTAAAAGCATCTAAACATAATACCTTGCAACTGAAGCATCCTTGAGTGGATATCAGCTCGTTCTTGCTGCCAATCTTGTACTGGTCTAGAAACAGGGAACACGGGCGCTACCCCGATGTCATCCGGGGGTAACGCCCCGTCCAGCACCGTCAAACAGCGTCCGGCGCCCACCAGCTGGTAGCCGGATCCCCAAGCACAACACCGGCTTGAAGGAAGATCTTCCTATTGTCACGGTCGAGCACACACACTACATATTATAGCAAGACACAATACCTTGCAACTGAAGCATCCTTCCGTGGATATCAGCTCGTTCTTCCCGCCGATCTTGTACTGGTCGCGGACGGGGAACACGGGCGCGTCCCCGATATCGTCCGGGGGTAACGCCCCGTCGAGCGCCGTGAGACAGTGTCCGGCGCCCACCAGCTGGTAGCCGGTGGGGCAGCCGCACTGGAACGACTCGCCGAACGACGTGCAGCCGAACAGGCAGTTCGATGTTGCGCAACCACCCGCCAACTGGAAAATAGGTCAACATAAATAATTCATACAGCGTGAAATTTTAATGGATTTACCCACAGTAGAACTACGTTAGCTTAACGCTCGTTGACATTAAGCGAGTTTACCATTAGCCGGTGAGTTTAGAAGCGGGTGAGCCAGCTTTTGTGAAAGTGACAATGACGGCTCGCGAAACCTAGAGAGCCAAGCGAGATACTCGCAACTAGTTCACAAGCAACTATGATGACACACGGTTCGTTTATCAGCTTACAAGCACACGCGCCAGCGAGTAGCGAGCAAAATAACCCGGCATCCATCTTCTCTCGTAGATTATTTACAATCTGTGAATATGATTACACTAGGCGAGTTCACTAGTAGCTAGTAAACTCGTTCATGTCATCGAGCCTTTAGAGCGGTGTGATGACGTCATCGATCGCCACTCGATCGTGTCATTGTCCGGTACCGCATGCACCGTCGGTGCCAACTGATTCGGTCATTCAACTATATGTCCAAACTCGCAGGATTTTAAAATAATTTTTGGGCAAAAATAACACGGTGTGAAAATGGTTGTATTGAATTCTGTTACTGATTCTGAACAAACTAAGCTTCCAGGTTTTGCTTATACTAAAACTAACGTTGCGCTTCCGAAGATGGTTGGACCAGTGGTCCCCGAGCGCAACACCTGCTCGGAGGATGATCATCCTATTGTTACGGTCGAGCCATATCACTTGCTTCTGCACAAATGTAGCCGTTACCTGCAGGCACACAGCATGTCCGGCGTCCCAGCCGTAGCCGGCGGGGCAGCCGCAGCGGTACGCGCCGCCCACCGGGAAGCACGGCGAGCCGCCGCACGGCCCGCCCGCGCACACGTCCAGCGGCACGCAAACGCCGCTCGCCGACCGGGTCGTGCCTGCGAGACAAACATAACAACTTACATTGGATAGAAGCAGGCGTTACTTTGCTGAAGTCCATGATAATGAAGGAACTAGAAGGTAAATCTATGAAGAGTGAAACGCGTACGTTGAAACTAGTTTGGAAGATTTCTGTGGTGTGGTAAATATCGCGGATTATAAGTGCGGGATACACACTGTACCACATAGATTTACCTATTGTCGCGGATTATAGCCAATTAAACTTTTAGTTCCTTCGTTAACAACTTACAAACTAACTCTAACCTAGTCCTTAGGTGAGTTACTGAGGTCACCCAACAGAAATGACGCTGTACTCTCGGTAACATTCATCGTCATCATTTCAAATTTCAACTGTCTACTTAAATAACTTCTGTCGTGACTCGCGATGACCCAAATCACCGAAAGACCTTTTGGATCTTTCGGCGATTTGCTTATACGCAGTCAGAAACGTACGTGAGCAGCAAATAAAGTATTATCTATTTATCGCACAATCTACATTGTCTCCCAAACTGCTGCGAAATCTTCACAGCAAAGTGAGCAGCCTGCTCAATTACTGGAGTATTTTATACAACCCTGAGTATAGTAGTAATTAATGTATAAAAAAATATTAAGTAGGTTCATAGGTACGATAAGTAATTAATTTGGTTAAGTTGGTCAATAAACATTTTTATTTAATGTGAAAACCAGCAAAAGATGAAGCTCTAAAATTGGTAAAGCAAAATACCTTCAAAGGACCAGAACAAGGCTTGCTAGGTTATGTTCTTCATGGAAAAAACGGTCGTTTTTGTCTTAGTCTTTCAACATAAACCTTGAGGGCATTCGCATCAGTATCCACTGGCGTAGTTCCTGCAACGCGCCTGGCAGCGGCCATCTTCACACTCGTCGCGGTCCAAACAGCGAGTACCCGTGATGTCCTATATGCGATTAAGGAAAACATCGCGAGGATGCTTGTCTGAGGCGTTTGCGTTTTGTCTAAGCTCTTTCGACACAAACCTTGAGGGCATTCGCATCTGTATTGACCGGCGTAGTTCAGGCATAGCGCCTGGCACCGTCTATCCTCAAACTCATCGCGGTCCAGGCAGCTAGTATCCGGGATATACTTTAAGAGGTTAAGGAGAACATCGCGAGGATGCTTGACTGATGTCTGAGGCGTTTGCGTTTTGTCTAAGCTCTTTCGACACAAACCTTGAGGGCATTCGCATCTGTATCCACCGGCGTAGTTCCTGCAAGGCGCCTGGCAACGTCCATCCTCACACTCGTCGCGATCCAAACAGCGAGTGCCCGTGATGTCGAGACGGAAGCCGCGCGGACACACGCAGCGATACGACCCCATCAGGTTGACGCACTTGCCAGGCGTAGGACATAGCCCTTCCTCGTGACATTCGTTGATATCTGTAGGCAGGAGAACATGGCTTAGACTTCAAGTTAAACTTGGTTCATCAAATTCAAATTCAAATGTTTTTTTTTATTCAAATAAAGTTTTACAAGTACTTTTGAATCGTCAAGTGAATCTACCACTGGTTCGGAATGACATTCCTACCAAGAAGAACCAGCAAGAAACTCGGTGGTTGTTTTTTTTAAATAATCCATTTACAATTATTATTATATCAATGTGTATATAAGTAACCGCTGTCCTTAGTATTGCCGGAGCGATTAAATCCAAGCTCCTCTATCATTTACATAATTTCAACAGTATAATAAGCTTTTTTTTAGGAGCATACTTTTAATGGATGGAATGCATCTCTTGGATAGAAGCAGACGTTACTTTGCGGAAGTCCATTTATAAGAAGGAAAATATAGGTATTGTATTCGATCTTTAACTGGAGCGCACTTCTTAGATAGCTGCAAACCACTATTCAAGAAATATAAAATTTTACCATTACCAAGTTTATACATTTACCAAACACTTTTATTTGTTAAAAAACACAGTTACATATTTCCCATCCATAACAATAACGAAAACTTAAGAACTTGCCGAAAAAACAAAATTTGCATACCCTCCCAAAAACTTACGCTATTTTCAAAAAGCGCGTATTGCATGGCCGTTATATTATTTAACAAACTACCCGACAATCTAAGAGAGAAGCCTTTGACAGTATTTAAAAATAAAATTTATAATATTTTAATGAATAAAAATTACTATGACATCAAGGATTACCTAGCTGATAAGGATATATCAAATTATTAAATTGTATTTTATTACGGTGACATTTAACATTTAGCTGATATGTTTGTATGTATTTTAATGTTTTTAATAATTTTAAATAAGTATTTTTGCTATTTTTATCAAATGTAATGTAATTTAATCGCAAATTTTATTTTTATTTCAATGATTTTATGAACTAACTAGCTGATGCCCGCGACTTCGTCCGCGTGGTTGAGGTTTTTTTGATTCCCGCGGGAACTTCTTAATTTTCCGGGATAAAAAGTAGCCTATGTGCTATTCCAGACTATAATCTATCTCTGTGCCAAATTTCATCCAGATCCGTTCATCCGTTGGAGCGTGATTGAGTAACAAACATACATCCATACATACATACATCCATCCATCCAAACTTTCGCATTTATAATATTTATATGGATTTAATTTAAATACTTTAAAAACAAACAATTTGCACACCACCATATTATGGTAGAATATGTTAAGGGAATTACCACTTTAAGACCTATTTTGTACCCATATTCCGGCAAATAAATATTATTTATTATTTATTATTTATTAGGAAAGGATAGATAGAAGTGAGAGTAATTTGGAAGATTTCTGTGGTGTGGTGAATATCGCGGGCTATAGGTGCTAATATTATAAATGCGAAAGTGTGTTTGTTTGTTGGTCTATTGGTTTGTCCTTCAATCACGCCGCAACGGAGCAACGGATCGACGTGATTTTTGGCATGGGTATAGTTGACGCCCTGGAGAGTGACATTTACTACTTATCCCGGAAAATTAAGGAGTTCCCGCGGGAACCGAAAAACCTCGATCCACGCGGACGAAGTCGCGGGCATCAGCTAGTTTATAATATTAGTAAGTATAGATGATGGTAGATGATGATGGTAGTCCGGCGTGACTCACCAACACAGGCGTCGGCGCGTTTCTCGTAGCCGTCCTGGCACGAGCACTCGAAGGATCCCTCGGTGTTGGTGCACGTCTGCTGGCACGTGTGCGTGCCGCGCTCGCACTCGTCGATGTCTCTGCAGTTGGCGCCGTCCTCGTCCACCTGACATGACAACAGTTATCTTATCTCCTACTTTTTTTTTCATCCACTACAAGTTAGCAATTGACTGCGATCTCACCTGATGGTAAGTGAAGATACAGTCTAAGATGTTAGCGGGTTTACCTGTTAGGGGCATGGCAGTTATATTGAACCCAAACCCCTATTCGGTTTCTACACGGCATCGCACCCGAACGCTAAATCGCTTGGCAGTGTAGGGGCACACATACCTACATGGATGACGTAACATGACGCGGCCACGTTAGCCAAGCACATGCCGCCGCCTGAATCACGATTACGAAGTTATTTCAGAATTGTACTATATATAGAACTTTCAACCTACAACAGTCGGCCCAGCTGGCAGCCCCGAGCATGACACCGGCTCGGAGGAAGATCTTCCAATTGCATCGGTCGAGAACACCATTCGCTCCCGACAGCGGCATGTCTTTGCCGGTAGCGCAGTAACTAACCACGGCCGAAGCCGTACCGGTACGATTCCATGTAGAAACCGATTAGGGGTATGGGTTAAATATAACTGCCATGCCCCTAACAGGTTAGCCCGCTACCATCTTAGAATGCATCATCCCTTACCATCCGGTGAGATCGCAGTCAAGGGCTAACTTGTAGTAGATAAAGAAAAAAAAGGGTCACGCCCCCCAGTGATGAGGAATACGAGGCAGAGAGAGAGAGGGCGAACACCTCATATCCGGGCCTGCACAGACACTCGTAGGAGCCCTCTGTGTTCCTGCACAGATGCTCGCACGGGCTGCGGCGCGCGTCGCACTCGTCCACGTCCGCGCATACGTCGCCCGCCGGCTTGTAGCCGCGCCCGCACACGCAACGGAAACTATAAAAAAGTAAAAAAAAAGTATAGTATACTTAGTATTAAGTAATCATAATCATAATATTATATTATTGTTCATTGTACATATAATTCTTGTAGATATTTTTGTTCATACCTGCCAATGGTGTTCACACATCGTCCCGGAGCGCAAAGCCCGGGCATGGCCGCGCACTCGTCGATGTCGCCGTATATGTCCGGGATCAGTCCGTTCCCGCCCCCCACCCCGCCGCCGCCACCGCTGCCGCCACCGCCGCCTCCGTTGCCGCCGCCGCCGCCGCCGCCGCCGCCCATGCTGTCTGAGATGAGGTTGGTACGGGAGCAGAGGTCCATGCGTTCGGGTGTACCAGGCAGAGGACATAGCTCGCACTCGGGACCCCACGCTACGCCCAGAGTGCAACAACACTGTACCCTGAAAATAGTGCAATTTATATAAATTGGAAACCAATGGCAGCCCCCCTAGCATGGGCTGAGACAATTTTCTCCCCGAGGAAAGGATAAAAATTTTATTCCTATATAAATAAATAAAAACGCTAAGTAACGGTGGATAAATAGTCCCCCGAGTCCCCGTGAAATGTCAAACGGGGATAAACTTCTCCTCTCCCCTAGTGCCGTGCTCTGAGAAGTGGATAAGTTAATTTTATCTCTTGTCGGTGGATAAAATCGGGGGATAAAATTTTTATCTCCGGCCCATGCTAGCCCTGCTGATGGATGGATTTGGGAATTCGTTGTTTCAGCTTATATCCGTCTCCAGAATGCAACCCACCCCCTCCACACCCTCGCCTTCGTATACACCTCTTACTTCTTAGTTGCATACTAATTTGTGCTGAAGAAGAATTTGTGCTAGAATTACTTAATTTTGTAATGAAAATTCTGCCAGTTTGAAGATGTCTTCCTCTGTTTCACTCCGAAAATTGCTTTGTCTAAACGTCCTTTGTCGGAAAATGATGACGAGTTAGGAAATAATCTGACCTGAGTATGGAATGCAGATTGAAAGAAATACTGAAAATGCATTTTTCAGTTTAAAACAGGTGTAGACATCACGACCAGCAGGGGTCTTCGGTTGGCCCGTGAGTGCCAAGCGGGGGTATGGGCTTCGAGGCCTGGCCTCATTACCCGTAACATTGTACCCCGGTGATTTTCTTGAAGTCGTATGTCGGCTTGGGCCTAGGGCCTTGAAGACTACGGGCATCTTAAGACATCATGAGAGATCAGCACAGAAAGCTTACCTAGTGACTTGTGTAGGTGGCGTGGGCGTGGAAGCAAGCGACCTCGGCCAAGGCTCCGGTACGCATCTTCCTGCCACAAGCGATCTGTGGCACATCCCCGTTCGCCGATCTGGGAATAAAAGAAAATAATTGCCAATACTAAGCAAGCCGCTGGTTTTCAGCTGTGACTCGATTGACTTCACCGTAATAAAAATTAAATTACGGTAAAGCCCGATGGTTTAAGCAAATCGTAATCATTTGACAGCCTAAAACGTATTATTCGAAATGTTTAAGAAGTTCATACATGCTTTTTGAGATGCAGGCATCTGTGAACTCCGTAAACAGGTCGCATTATACGTTTGACAAACGATTATGATTACGATTTCCTTACACAATCGGAGGACTTAAGTACTGTAAAAAAAACTTACCGATGCAAGACTGTCCGTCCTCGCTGGGCTCATAGCCCGCGTCGCAGTCGCACGTGTACCCTCCATCTGTGTTGATGCAGACTCCGGGAGAGCAGCGGTCCGAGCGCTCCGCACATTCGTCGATGTCTTCACACGCATCGGGCGCGTCGTGCGGTGCTGATGTCCTTTTGTATCCTGTGAAATATTTTAGCTGTATTATTTGCTTTCTCAAACTCTTTTTAGGTTTAGTTTCATCAGATTTAAGTACTGCGAATAGGACATTATTAACGAATTGATGATATGGAATTTTCTGAATTCGTCATTTTGTAGTTTCTTTCTTGCATTTCTAATTTTTCTAATTTTTTGCAGAGCATTCGCTATCCCCATTGATGTAGAATTTTAGTACTATCCCCTATAATATTGTATAGGGTTATAGCAAGACATTTTTTTAAAGGTACACTTATCGATAATTAAACATTTACTTTTGGTATTCATACTGTCCTAAATGACAAGTTTCTTTGCTGTGTTTTCATCATCAAATATTATGTCCATCCCGAAATCGACATTATTGTGATGATTCAAAAGCACCTTGTAAAAGTTTATTTCAATTAAAATGGTGACTGAAACAGAAACTGTCACATTGGAAGACCCCCAGATGGAGGAAAAGCATGTCAAACGAGCCCCAAGGAGCTTGCAGGAGAGACTTCCATCCAGTAGTAAATGTGCATTGGTTGACGACAAAGATGATGATCATCATAACTTATACGTTAGGTTAGGTTAAGTTAGGTGTGTGGCAGCGGAAGGGGCAGGCATCAGGGGCACATGAGTTACCTTCCGGACACTTGCAGATGTAGGAGCCGACAACGTTCTCGCAGGCGTGCGGGCACACGGCGGGGTCGGCGGCGCACTCGTCCACGTCGCGACAGTGCACGGCGTCGGGCGCGAGGCGGTACCCGAAGGGGCACGTGCAGCGGAACGAGCCCGCGGTATTGTGGCAGCGGAACGAGCACGCGGCCCGCCCTTCCGCGCACTCGTCGATGTCGACACACGTCTGTGGAACGATATTATAAAATAGGTGTCACAACTAAGCGAGTATAGTCCCACTCACTTCATAGGCTTCCTGTTGCACTCAGTTTTAGCAACGCAACGGCGTGCGTTTCCAGTGATTAAGTCTTAGTGAGTTACTTAATTGAAAAAATCGTGAGAAAATCTGCATGCCTGAAGTTCTCCATATTTTATTTGAATTTCTATAGACCTCTATGAGGCATTCCACTTTGTAAGTCATGATGTTCTAATTTGTAAAATGGAAACTATAAGTTTTTGACGTACAGGTTTCAATAGGTTCTCTGCTTATCTACAAGATCGAAAATTAAGTTGGATCCTTCCAATTTGATAATATAATTAATAGATAAGGGGTTCCCCAAGGCAGTATTCTTGGCCCGATATTGTTTATTCTTTACGTAAATGACATAACAAAAGTTACTGACCACAGATTAATTATATTTGCCGATGACGTCATTTCCAAGATTTTTTCAGTTTAATCAAGATAGGAACATTAATTACACTGATCTTGAAATTGGTCAATTTTAATTTTGGATTTAAATCAATCATTACAAAATAAGCTGATAAACCTGGCTTATACAGGTTTTTATTGTCGCTAGAGGCTGAAAGTAACGCTAAGCTTAATCTCATAGAAAGAAGATTTTGCAGACTCATTTTCATTTTATTGGTACAAACCTGTTCAGTCCCTTGAGTGAATCCGTAATTACATCTGCACTCGTATCCACCAGGAGTATTAGTGCACGTTCCATTGCCGCATATCCTGGGATCAGTAGCACATTCATCAGCGTCCACGCAGGCCAGTCCCGTCCCATCCAATATGTATCCAGGAGCACATTCACATCTGAAGGACCCGTCTGTGTTGATGCAATGGCCTCCCTTGCACACGTCAGGGCGGACTTTACATTCGTCCAAGTCTTGTGTAAGGTTCGGTCTGCCCATCCCTCCTTGACAAATGCGGAGGAACTCCGAAGAATCTGGTGCGGGGCATCGCTCGCAATATCTTCCCCAAGCAGCTCCTGAAAATTTTAAATGCCTTTTGAAAATCTTCATCCTCTTAATAATAAATATAAAGGGAAAATTCCCGAGGGCTGACTCACTCACTTACTGACTGACTCATCAACGGCCAGCCCAAACCCTTGGACCTTTGGACCCTCCGAAACAATGCGCAAACATTGCCAATTGAAGCTTAAAGCCACGTTAAAGTGTTACATTGTAGGACATACATTGATAGTGTTTTAGTTTGGAGATTTTTATTACCTTCCGAACAGCAGCATTCAGGTCTTCCCAACTGCAAGGGCCGCGCCTTGTGACATCTGCCAGCGTTCCACTCGTCATAACATAGTTCTTTGCGTTCATCCACGCACACCGCTGCGGCCTTGTCGAATCGCCAACCGGGAGGACAGTCGCAACGGTACCTGAACATTCAATACATAGGCATTTATCCACTTTTAGAGCAACCAAAAAAATGTGCGGGATAATATTAGGTTTTCCTGGTCTAGTTTACTGTAAGGTGTGTGCCTACCTTTATAATTAGTATTGCTTACAAATACATGCATGTATCTAGTAATAAGTCTATACCAATAAATCAGTCCATTACCAACTCTTGGGTCGTACACTCATTTCCATCGCCTGGTCCCAACCAACCTTAGATGGTGACCCTGCCTGGATCAACATCGTCATCATCTCAACTCAATTCAATTCAATGTTTATTTATTCAAACTACGTACACTGTTCACTTATTGAACGTCGAATATATAAAACATGATGATAATAATCAATTATGGTATTTTAAAAGACGGATTAGACGAAACGGGCTGAAATTTTGCAAGCAGATAGTTGTTATGATTTAGGCATCCACTAAGAAAGGATTTTTGAAAATGGGGGTAAAATCTAATCTAATCTAGCCTGTACTGTCCCACGACTGTGCAAAGGCCTCCCTCCGATTTTTCCACATCTCCCTATGTTGTGCTTCGATGGGCCACTCAACTAGGAATTTGTCTAATTCATCACGCCATCGTAGCCTCGGCCTACCACGCTGGCGTTGATGATTTTGGGGGATCCAGAAAGAAGCAGATTTAGCCCACAAGTCATCGAGCATACGGCTCACATGAGTAAAATCACAAGGGGGTAAAATAGGAGTTTGAAATTTGTAAAGTCTACGCAGACGAAGTCGCAGGCAAAAGCTAGTGCACAATATTCGTGTGTATATCCGTAGTGATCACAAAACTGATGTAGGTACTTACCCTCCGTTAAAGTTGTGGCACTCGCCGCCCGCGCACACGTACTGCTGCTCGCGGCACTCGTCACGGTCCACGCAGCGCTTGCCCACCAGCCGCCAGCCCGCGCCGCACGAGCACTCGTACCTGGGGAACACAATGATTCGTTCATACCTGGTGAACAAATTGATTACATTTTACGCTTATGATTTCGAGCTACCCTGATATTACTTAGTATATTATGTTTTCATATCACTCTTCGTATCTAAGATTATTAAAAACCCAGAGGAAATCATCCGACTGAAACAACGACATCGTTCAGTCGTCCACATCACGGCAGTTTCGTCCGTCGCCCGTCAGAGTGTAACCCGAGGCGCTTTTGAACCCATTTTTTTTTTTTTATCCATTAGTAATTAGCCATTGACTGCGATCTCACCTGATGGTAAGTGATGATGCAGTCTAAGATGGTAGCGGGCTAACCTGTTAGGGGCATGGCAGTTATATTGAACCCATACCCCTATTCAGTTTCTACACGGCATCGTACCGGAACGCTAAATCACTTGGCGGCACGTTTTTGCCGGTAGGGTGGTAACTAGCCACGGCCGAAGCCTCCCACCAGGCCAGACCAGCGAAATTCTGAAATTATAAATTTCCAAACCCTGCCGGGGATCGAACCCGGGACCTCCGCACGTTAAGGCAACAGCGCTCAACACTGCGCCACGGAGGTCGTCGATTTATGTAGAAGACTCAGGCCTACGTATTTCCTCACACCACTACTATAGGCAAAACTTACCCGCCATTAGTATTGGTGCAAGAAGGCGAGCCATCTCGTCCACATGGCGCCGGCAGTTCAGTGCACTCGTCCACGTCGCGGCAGTTCCGTCCGTCGCCCGTCAGTGTGTAGCCGGGCGCACACTCGCAGCGGAAGGAGCCAGCCGTGTTGCGGCAGCGGCCGTTGCGGCACACCATGCCGCCTTCGCGACACTCGTTGATGTCTGGAAGACGACAAGTTATACGCTCATCGCTCCAAAGAATGCACGACTCCGAACCCCTAGGGTGTGGAACACCCTCCCAGCGCACGTGTTTCCTGCCACGTATAACTTAGGTACCTTCAAGGCAAGAGTGAATAAGCATCTTCTAGGCAAGCGCGTTCCAACCTTGACCTCATCATGGCTTTGCACTAAGCATCGAGCGCAAGCCTATCTCACAATTAAAAAAAAGACTTTGCAATCGTGCGTTGTCGAGTCAACATCTCCTGAGGATGCTCGGATTGTCGGAAGGAAACGTACGTTGAGAATAATTTGGAAGATTTGTGTGGTATGGTGTTGTGGCCGTAAAAATTGCTGGCTTATTGGGCGGCGCATATCGCAAACTACACGTTATACTTGCGGAGCGAAAAAATTCTATGTATATGCGTTATACCACATAGATTTGTCTGTTTTGGCGGATTATAGCGAATTGGTTATCAACTAGTTAAATAAATTATTTTCTAGTGATTACTAAATAGAAGATATCCCAAAAGTCGTAATATCCACGTCCCCTGTACTTTTTATGTTTGAAACCCATTTTAAACTATCGATTGAAGTAAAAAAGTGCGTCAAATTTTGATGACGGCCCAGTTCAGTATTTCATACAACATCCCACGCTAAGCTTGCGTTTTGACGTTTAAGAAAGTTTAATTTCACTATAAAGCTTCTTGTTCCTTGAGTAGGTATTTTGTAACCACATATCCACTCCACTTTTCAACATACTTAAGACAATAATCGTTAACAAACTTGTCAATGTACATTCAACTCACCAATACAGTCGTTATTCGCGCCCGGTTTGAACCCCTCGTCGCAATGGCACGCATACGTGCCGGGCAGGTTCTCGCACGTGCCGTTGCGGCACAGCGGGCGCGGCCTGTTGCACTCGTCCACGTCACGGCACACGTTGTCGCGCAGCATGTAGCCTGGCATGCACTCGCAGCTGAAACGACGATTAATAACCGCTAGAACCATAGAGTTAGAGACGTCTTTATGCTTCTATATAAACGGCTGAAACATCAACTCCGTGGTATTGTCGACTTTAAAGTTTTGGAGTAATAACAGTCAAAACCGGAGTAAAAAGAACGTAAAGCGTTTTCCCGACGCAGCAAGTCAATTTCTCTCGGCAATTGAAGTAATTATTACTTATAGTACCTACCTTTATAAAGTTAGTGATTCTCACAAGTTGTCATAATTTTTGATTGAATTATTGTTAGATTTCAGTTCTGTGTGTAAATATTATGGGGCTGACATATTACAGGTCACCTATAAAAGCCCCTTAAAATACCAGATAAAAACACTATGGAATTCCTATGTAAAATAAATCATTTGATTTCATTTATCACGACTCTCGACGTCGATGTCGCGGCAGAGGTGAGACGTGTCGTCACTCACCGATAAGAGCCAATAGTGTTCCTGCACTCGCCGTGTTCGCACAGGCGCTCGTCAGCGCACTCGTCCACGTCCTCGCACTCGTCGAGCGCGGCGCTGAGCCGGTAGCCGGCGGGGCACTTGCACTCGTACGTGCCGGGCAGGTTCACGCACTGCGCCAGCCCGCGGCACGGGCTCTGCCGCGACGCGCACTCGTCGATGTCGCGGCAGAGGTGAGACGTGTTGTCGTGCTCGTAACTGCAGCACAAGAAGAAAAGTGTTTTATTCATTTGACGATCGGTGCAGTGTTAAGCGCTGTTGGCTTAACTTGACTGTCAATTTGGGAATTTACAATTTCTGAATTTTCCCTGGTCTGGCCTGGTGGGAGGTTTCGGCTGTGGCTGGTTACCGCCCTACCGGCTAAGACGTGCCGCCAAGCGACTTAGTTTCGGTACGATGCCGAGTAAAAACCGATTAGGTGTATGGCTTCCTACAGTAACAACGCAATTTAACAACTTTTACGCAAAAATTAAACAATGAATCGAAACGTACCCATGATCACATCCGCATTGGAATCCAGTTGGTGTGTCGTGACAGGAACCAGGCTTGCATAGTTGCGGCATGATGTCACACTCGTTGATCGGCTTCGTTTCGTTGGTCATCGGGTTGATGTACTCGCCAGGCTTCTCGCCACACAGCGCCATGTGCTCCTGGGAGCCCTTGTCTGGGCACGCCTCGCAGGGCGCCCCCCAGGCTTTACCCACGGAGCAACAGCAGAGGTACTTTGTCTGGGGAACCCCCACGGCTGCTGAACAACGCCCCGTGTCTGGATCCCAGTCCATGTAGCATTGCCTTTGACGGACGTCCACGCATTCCTCTGGAAAAAGAAGAAGCTTTTTTATATGCACTAAAAAGATCTGAATGTTTTTTTTCTTAGTATTTGGCTACGATAGGCTTTAAAGCTTTCAAGTTTGGTTCTCAAGTCTCAAGGATAGTCTACCACATGACGTACAAAACAATTATTGAAGAAGTAATTAATCTTAATTGATTGATTTATTAGTTGTGACCACAATATCAGCATTCATTTAGCCATTTCAGATTCAGCCATGGATATGATACTTTATGGATATCTGTTCCGTCGATCGCGATCGGGGCTGATAAACATATTCGTAAAAAGACCGCAACTCAATTTTTTGCACCATCCAAGCACGTCATCTTTACGAAAGATCATCGCTGTATCCTCACAGATAAAGCATTTGCTTAGTGAAGACCATTTTGGGATCTCATTATTTATACAAATTTTCTTTTTTAAAGTTCTCGCTTATTTTGAACCTCAAAAAACAAGGTTCCTTTCTGTCTATAAAAGAAAATAACATGGTCTAAGTGTCTCTAAAGCAAATATAACAGATTTTTTACACAAATTCGTACTTACTTCCATTAGGCATGGCCACGTATCCCTCAGGGCACAGACACACGTAAGAGCCAGGCATGTTTCTGCAAACACCAGGCCCGCATATCTCGGGGCGCGTGCACTCGTCAATGTCCTCACAGCGCTGCTCGTCCGCTGTTAACTGCCAGCCATCCCCGCACGTGCAGACGAAGGATCCGAACGTGTTAGTGCACGTGCCGTCTTCACACAGCTCGGGGTGTTGCGCGCACTCATCGATGTCTGCTAGCGTCACCACGTATGATGGCTGAAATTACGGACGGACTTCATCAACTTTTGACGTGATAACGTCTTATAAATCGATGAACACCGGCTGCACACACGAAAAAGTGTCACGTTCCGCCTTGAGGCTGACCGTGCAAGTGAGAGCGCGGAACAAGCGATAAAGAGGCACGATCGGCCCAAGCGTTGTAGACTAAGAGATAACTGCAATTTTGGTAACCATCGCCAGAAAGGCTGATTCAGTGTTAGATGGATGTAGAGCTCTCCACTGATCTCAAAAGTGGCAGTTTGCCTGCATTTGGATGGCCCTTTAGCTAAATATGGGCGTTCAAAGACGGTTTATTGTTACCAAAAATGAACGATAATTAGAAAAGCTGATTCTTGTACGGTATTAAAGTATGCGCAGTACCTATGTAAACAGCGTAAAAACTGACGCATTTGGATGGGACTTTTTCTAGATATCAGGTTTCAAAGACGTTATAACCTATACTTACTATGCGTTCCTGTAAAAAAATATTAGCAATAACTTTGTCGCCGTTGATCGCTATTAAAAATTATTAACAGCAATCAACGGGACGACCACCCCACCTTAACACACCTTGCACAGAGCTTTACGGCAGGCATCCCGCAGTCATCGTTCAGCTGCCGCGTCACGTGAACTGGCTCATGTATAAGGACCCTGAACGGGTCGAGTTCAAAACTAGTCGAGTATTTTCCGACAAAACTAGTGAGTTACAACCGGTAATATATTTATAGTTCAACAACTTTGTTTGTGTCCCTTCCAAAAAGACAACAAAAGAAGGACTGCCTAAATTATTGCACAACCTAACTTGCCAAACTGAGCGTCATTTTTGGTTTAAAGTTTATTAACCCAGCCTAACAGTCTTTTCAATAAACTGTCATTTCCACTTGAAAATTGTGAGGGATGTAAACAACATCCAATCGGTTTAAACTTTAATGTTGTTTACATCAAAGGCGTTTAAAGGCCACTGATGTGCAATTTTCAGTCAGTATCAAACGATTTTCACCTGCCAGTGGGGCTTTCGTAAGCTCAATGAAATTACTTGCTTTATATTTCAGAAATGTTGATGTAAGCCTGCATTTCGTTAAACTAATTTGAAAGGTAATGGTTGACTTACAGGTTCCAAAACTGGTTGGTAACCAGGTCCCCCAGGACACAGCTGTCTGTATGCTTCAGAGCCTGGGTCCGGACACAGGTCGCAATAATTACCCCACGCAGCACCTGGAAACATTTATTGGCTACAATTTCAAAGTCCCGGTAAAGAACTTAAAGCTATTTTGTTGCACTTGTGTTCAGCCGTTTTAGACATTATTTGAGATGGCAGTATTTCTCGAAATGTCACGTCGCGTCGTCTATAATCGGCTGTTCCTTCGCCAAAACCGTACCCTGGAGGGATTTCTCCGGCTCTTGTCCACCCGGCGGCTGCTTGAGCTAATTTGTTTCCTGCCAAGTATGAGTACCTTCAAGGCAAGAGTGAATGGGCATTTTGTAGGTAAGCGCGCTCCAACCTAGAGTTCATCATTGCTTTTCATAAGCATGATTGTCATCAAGCGCAAGCCAATCTTGTAATTTAAAAAAAACTTACCCACAGAGCAGCAACAGGCAGCCATGGTGCCGTCTTCAGATATTTGGTCGCTGTCATGGCACTGTTCAGTCCCTGATCGCAAGTCTACTTTGCCGTAACACCGTGCTTTTCTGGAATCTGTAACACAAACATTTCAAAGTTTCATTACCTTCGTTGTTTCAAGAGTAATATTTCTTGGGCTTAAAAATCAAGTTGTTATGTTGCAAATCCTAGCCAAAGTTAAGTGTTAATTTAACTTTACGACCAATTTTTTGGAGACCAATATTAGTCGTGACCGCGCAGAACACCTCAAAGCTAGACTGGGTTTTGAAACGATACTATACTTATGGACGATTTAAATAGTGATCAAAAGGTCCAAAAGTTAAACAAACCAACAAGGTGATGAACATAGAAGCATTATCTACTTCACTAAATTAAAGTTGCTACCAGAGAGTCGCTGGAATTGACCTGGCTCTTACTCGGTCTACTCCTTTTTCTCCTTTTTTCCTCTCCTCATTATTAGCCCTAATTATGGTTATGTTGCGACGCGTTTCTGAAGTGCATTTTTAGCGTCCAAGCCGTTGCTTATTCCCTGTGCCTCCATTGAATGGTACTTACCGTAACAGTGTAAGCGCGACATCACGGGCACATCAACTCACCGTAACACGCGGTGCCATCAGACACCAGCTCGTAGTTGGGCGGGCAGCGGCAGATGTAGGAGCCCTGCGTGTTGATGCACTGCCCGTACTGGCACGACTGCGGCGACTTGCACTCGTCCACGTCCGTGCAGTTGAAGCCCGGCATCACTGGAACATTTGCCATATGGAATATTTGCTGATGACTGCTGTCAGGCAGTCATCAGCTCACCTCACTCCATGCGGACGAACTCACTGGCAATCAGTCATCATAGCCAGTGACTTTATCGCGTGGATTGAGATTTTTTGGTTCCCGCCGGAGTTCATTAATTTTCCGGGATTAAAAGTAGCCTTTATGTTATTCCAGACTATAATCCAGAATATAACAGATTCTTCTACTGATCTCTTTTATCATGAAACGAATCATCCCCCCGATTGTGTAAGGAAATCGTAATCGTTTGTCAAACGGATAATTCAACCTGATTAAGGGGTTCATAGATCTGCCTGCACATCAAAAAGCATGTATGAACTCCATAAACGGTTCGAGTAATACGTTTTAAGCGGTCAAATGATCACGATTGCTTTGCCTTTGAATGATCTAAAAATCTCTGAGAGAGAAATGATAAACCTATATTACTCACGATCATCAATGCTGTCAGATTGGTAGCCTTTGTCGCAAATGCACTTGAACATGCCGTAGGTGTTTTCGCAGCGACCGAACACACACACATTGTCGAACGTCGCGCACTCGTCCATGTCTAAAACAAGAGAAAGCAATGTAAAATAAATAAGATTAAAAAAAACCCTTTTGTTTCTATTTTCTACTACAACCTTCAGCATATACACTATTACAATATTTTAATGCTTATCTATGTCACATATTCTTAAGTTCTACTCCTAGTTATTTTGAGTATTTTTGTGTGGTAGAAATCGCCTCCTCGGCGTAGGCCTCCCCCAATTGTCTCGATCCGTCCCTATATATCTCTTGCCATTGTCATCCAGTTTGTTCCAACTATTTGCTTGAAAATATCTCTCCATCTTTTTCTTTGGGGTCCTTTTTTCTCTTTTCTTCTTCTTGGAATCCATTCTGTAAGCGTTTATCCCATCTTGTATTGTCCATCCTACATAAACGTCCTGCCCATTTCCATTAATTTATCAGCTTTGTTCTTTTATTATGTCATATAATTTTGTCCTTTCCCTTATATTATCACAGTTTCTGACTTTATTTTTCATTTTTTATTCCAAATAATATACTTTATCCCATTTTCCCTTGACATATTGCTATGTTCGCTTCTTTTTTTTTACTGACCATGTCTGACATCCTCCAGTTGGATGATTCAGCAAATTAAAAGTAAGCATTAGATTGGATTCAGATAACTCACCGGGACAAGACTTTCCATCATCAGATTTAGTGAATCCAACATCACAGTCGCATTCGTATCCGCCGGGCGTGTTGGTGCAATGGCCGTTCTCACACAGCGTTGGATCGTTGGCGCACTCGTCGATGTCCACGCAAGAATAACTGAAACCATTTAAATTATGTAAGTTAGCAGTTTGAAACAGGTTTGAAAGATTAGTAATATATTGTGTGACTAAAACTTAGTTCATTTTTCATTTATTTTATTCACATTTACACTTTTTACATTTACTTGGGTTCTTAGCACCCTTAAGCCTCGTCGGCTTGTCTGGGTGCTGCACATTCCTCTTAAATAATATATTATGCGGATATAATAAAAATAATATAACTATTAAGCAACATACAATAAATAGGTACTCAGCGCAATACAAATTATATACAACTTAAACAAGACAAGATTTACGTAAACTGGCGGCGGCACTCGTAAAAAAAAATATTAATAAAAGTTTTACTTAAAGGTATTTTAGTAAAACATAGTGCACGGAGGCCTGCAATGCTCGGCATCAGATCGTTCAGAATTGAGGTACAGGCTGTTCTTAGTTTATAAAATTAATGTCATATTATTGTGTATGTGTATTTGTGTTCCCTTATTTTATATCAGTTTCATATTTTATATGGTTACGGGTTTTTAATCTTGTATGCAATATAATGGTCTGAAAAGAGCCCACAACAAACTCTGCCGAGTGTTTTTTTTAATTATCACCATCTCACAAATCATCTTAAACTATGGAACTATCAGAGCCATTAGAGCAAATTATTTCCAAGCTTCCAATAAGAAAAGTCAGACGATTCCCAAATCATTGCTGATGGGAAGTCGTCGTGTATAATGAGCAACACTTACCCATCTCCCTTATACCCAGTATCGCACAGGCACATAAATGAGCCATCAGTATTGGTGCAGTTCGCCCTTGGGTGACACCCTCCGTTATTAGTCAGGCACTCGTCCACATCTTCACACTCCGTGCCGTCTCCCCGCCAGCCGTCGCGGCAACGACATTGGAAGGAACCCTGAGAAAGATGACCTTGATCAGATTACATCTGGGAAACTTGAAGAAAATCTAGGGTAAAAATTATTGTAAAAGGACGACATATTGTCTAGGATCAAATAAAAAATCAAGAAGTAGGTATCTCCGCACAACATTTTTTCTGTTTTCAATAATTATTTTGATCGACGATCGAAAAAAAGTTTGGCCTAGTTTGACCAATAATTTTCATTGACTTCTTCTGTAACCTTTTCTCAAACCATTTTTCTCAGGTGATAAAAGACCCTTTGCGCAGATGCAAAGGGTCCTTTATCACCTATCATCCTTATTAAATCTTGTCCCTCCTTCCAAAAGGCTGAATGCTGACATTACTCTTCCTTGAGCCAATAAGCCAATAATCCTTGGCATCCTTATGTGGTTGACGTCCAGTCTGCACGAACGAAACGGCTCTGCTCTACGTTCCTGATTCGAACCGCAAGGATGTGGCATGCCCTACCAGCGTATGTATTATACGTATAACATAAGTACCTTCAATGCAAGAGTGAATAGGCATCTTCTAACCTAGACCTCATCATTGCTTTGTATTAAGCATGAATGTCGTCAAGCGCAAGCCTATCTCGCAACAAAAAAAAGCTGTAATAAAAGCAAATAAAATGTCTGACAGTACTCTTCCCTGAACCAATCTATCAGCTCTCCGTGATGTACCAATCCAGTTTGTTTGGATATAATGTCGTGTGCTAGACTCTGGGATTTATAAGTGGCGATTACAATAGATCGGCAACGGTCAAAGTGATACCGGGTCTCGTAACAGAGCCCTGCAAAGCAGCATCACCAAGAAATAAGAAGAAGAAGAAGACTCTGGGACTGGGGAAACGAAATGAAAAAGCAATTTGTTTGTTTCTTGTTACCAAAAGCTGTGATACTTACTGGCAGATTGATGCAGTCAGCGGACGGATGGCAGTCGCAGGTACCCAGCTCGCATTCATCATCGTCGGTGCAAGCGGGGCCCTGCTCGGGCTTGACGCTGTAGCCGTCGGGGCAGCGACATACAAAGCTGCCAATGGTGTTGCGGCACTCCCCCGCGCCGCACAGATCCGGAATCTGTAAAAATTAATCTTCTTATTATATAAAACAAAGTCGGGTTTGTTCGAACACTTAAAACTCTAGAACGGCTGGACCGATTTTCATGGTTTTTGATTTGTTGTACATATTTGTCTTCGTCCCGAATAGCAGAATAACTATTAAAAACATTGAAAAATTGACGAAAAAAATAAAATGATTGATACCATACAAAAAACCACGCGGACGAAGTCGCGGGTATCAGCTAGTTAATTAATTATAAGGGAGAATGCTTTTTGATTTTAAATTAAGATAATTAATAGAACTAGTAAGGTATTAAAAACTTAGGTATAAGTTTGTCACAGGGAACGATGGGGCTGACGTTCTTTGTTTTGTGAAGAAAAGCCCCCAAATAAATCAGATAAAAAAGGGTCATCTCAGAAATAGGCACCAGTTAATTCCCCCTTAATAATTTTGTCTTCTAATTCAAACCCATAGGAGTAATTTGCTACAACTCGAAAGACCTTGATCCAACAGACTAATCCCAGGGCATCATCGCTGTCGCGACCGCCAAATCAAATTACGAGCGACACATCATCACCACGACATTACATCTTAAGCGAGTCCCCTCGCGACATCCCTACACTTCTTTAGATTAGACCCTCTCCATCTAGAGTTTCACCATCATTTGATTAGACCCTCTCCCCGCACGTGCAGATGTAGGAGCCAGGAGCCACCGCCGCTCTCGCCCCACCACTGCACTCGTCTATGTCGCGACACGTCCGACCATCAGCTAGTCGAATATGTCTTGACACTTTAAAGGCCTCGGACACTTACATCAGAGCACTCATCGATGTCCAAGCAGGTGGGCTTGGTGTCGTCAGGTGACGGCAGCAGGCCCTCCCCGCACGTGCAGATGTAGGAGCCAGGCGTGTTCCGGCACACGCCGCCGCCGCACGCTCTCGCCCCGCCGCTGCACTCGTCTATATCGCGACACGTCCGTCCATCAGCTCGGAGATGCCAGCCGTCTCTAAAAGAAAATACTTGACCACGTTAATTGGTAGTTTAATGTCGCAAAGTCGAAGCACAAACTTGCTACAAATTATGTTTTCTATACCTTTAGGTTAGCTTTTGGCTACTAATCAGAGTGATTAAGTAGAGTCTTACAGTATTATAAAAGACAAAAGTTGTCCTACGTGAAATAAATAAATCATATTTTATCATTCATACTAATATTATAAATGCGAAAGTGTGTTTGTTTGTTGGTTTGTTGGTTTGTCCTTCAATTACGCCGCAACGGAGCAACGGATCGACGTGATTTTTGGCATGGATATAGTTGAAGACCTGGAGAGTGACATAGGCTACTTTTTATCCCGGAAAATTAAGGAGTTTCCGCGGGAATTAAAAAACTTATTTCATGCAGACGAAGTTGCGGGCATCAGCTAGTCTAAATATATAAAAGGAAAAGGTGACTGACTGATTTATCAACGCAAAGCTCAAACCACTGGATAGAACGGACTGTTTGGTTTAGTAGATAGTTTTTATAGCATAGGCATCATCCACAAAGAAAGTAGTTATGTCTGAGTTGGTTACACATTATTGTATTGTATTGTATTGTATATTCTTTATTGCACACCACAAAAACATAAACGAAACAGATAACAAATATGAAAATTTAAAACGTAGGTACAATAAGGCGGTCTTATCGCTAAGTAGCGATCTCTTCCAGACAACCTTATCGATACAGAGAAAATGAACAAGTGGACAGTGGGAGGTGGTGCATAAAAATAAACTTAAATACTAATAGATACATAAACTAACCAATATCATAAAATAATAACGTATTAATACACTAATATATACAAAATAAATAAAATAGACATACGTAAGATTAAATACATAAATAAGTATACATATAAATAAGTGACAAATTAAACATGTCGCTATTGATGATAACAGAGAGACATGTAATGGTTTTTTACGTCAATTTTAAACTATCGTTACTATAATTATCGTTATTATAATTATCGTGATTGTTGTGGACATTTTGTAGAAAATTTTAGCCGTAAACCCTAACTTCTGCAATTCATGCTACTGGGAAGATACAGCATAGAGCACTCCCGTATATTCACTCGTATATCTTTTACTATAATACTTTCCCATTAAAATGTTGTAAGACACAAGTTATAGCAACGAAAATCTACGTACCTGCATGTACAGTGGTAGGAGCCGGGAGAGTTGACACAGTCGTGCTGGCAGCGCGTTGGGTCTTCCGTGCACTCGTCGATATCATCGCAGTGGGACTTGACCGTGGACTGCGCGTAACCCTCGTCGCACACGCATTGATATGTGCCCATCTGATTCTCACACGCGCCGTTGCTGCAGATGCCTAGAACGAGTTAATGTTAAAGATATTAGGGATCATGCTTGATCCATATCGACTTTGTGACGATATAAAAAGTGTCCTGATGACAGACCGCCAACCCGCATTGGAGCAGCGTGGTGGGTCTGAGCTCCAATCCCCTCTCTCCTATGAGAGTGGAGGCATGTGAAGTAGTGGTAGTGGTGGGATGACAACTTCTCAAATAACTTTTTAACAGGAAAGCCAAAAAGCAAGAGAAGAAGAATTTAGCGCAAATATATTAACGTTAGAAATACTCGTTAGCAGTGAATGCATAAAGAATGAATAATGAAGGAGCTGTCTGGCCATGATAGACAAATTTCCCCAATTAGTAGTGAGCCAACTCTTCATTTATTGTATTTACCAGAGGAAAGCCCTAATGCATATCCGGATTTTGAGACGTTTATTTATCCGCTTTTTGAATAACTCTATACTGTTGACTGTTGTTTAAGTTTTTAAATTTGTCACAGAAGAAGATTTAGAGATCTCAAGATGAATAAACCCGCATTAAGTCTTACCTGCGCATTATGTCATCGGGCTATCATTGAGTGGGTGGTTAGTTGGGTGTTTCTCTGAGGGATCGAATCCGTAACGAGGAAATCCGCTGGAGAACTAAGATAACTGACATAGCCCATAGAATTAGTAAGCTGAAGTGGCAGTGGGCAGGGCATGTCTGTCGCAGAACCGATGACCGTTGGGCAGACGCCTTCTGAAGTGGAGATCGCGCACCAGTAAACACAGTGTGGGATATCCTCCAGCCCAAAAGGTAGCGGGAGGCGGGTGGATGAGGAAGGCGGAGGACCGTGTGTGGTGGCGCGCTCTCCAAAAGGCCCATGTCTAGCAGTAGACGAATGCAGGCTGATGGATGGATGGATGGATGTCTTACCTGAAGTAATGGAGCACTCGTCGATGTCCTTACAAGACAGACGGTCGGGCGCCAGCTCCATGCCAGGCGCACACTCACAACGGAACGAGCCCGGCGTGTTGACGCAACGTCCTCCACGGCACAGCGCGCGGTTCTCAAGACACTCGTTGACATCTGCACACAAAATATCAGAATTTAATAGTGAACGAGATATAATCTCAAGCATGATTAGGCTTCTTTTACCCGTACATCGTGCAAATTAATGTAACACAGCCAAAAAGAAATAAAAAACCACGGAAATGATCTTATGACACTCAATCTATAAGGGAAGACATCGGGTCATGTGGGATTTCTACTCAATAAAACCCACTCGTTTTTTTAAATATAAGAGCAAACGAGGAAGCGGGTCACCTGATGTTAAGTGATTACCGCCGACTATGAACATTTGCAGCACCAGAGGAACCGCCAATGCGTTGCCGGCTTTTGTGAAATTTGTTTATCTGCCCTTTGAAGAGCCCCATATTCTGTCCGAGCCTCACAGTAGGCGCCCTTAAGAAGACGTTGCCCTCCATTATGTCTTCAAGTCGTAGGATTCATTTCTGACCGTCACCGCCTGACTCGCCGGTGATGCTGTAGCGGCCAGTAGGGCCTAAGCAGCATACCCAATCCGAAAAAAAAAACCATATCGGTTTTATAAAGAACTTACCCACACACACTTTGGCCAGTTGGTCGGTGGTGTACCCCGGGTGGCAGTGGCAGGTGAAGCTGCCCTCCGTGTTGCGGCACTCGCCCGAGCCGCACACGTCATCTACTATTTCACACTCGTTCACGTCCACGCACGTGTGGTTTTTGGAATCCTAAAAATACTACAATTTTTATTACTTACAAAGACAAGTAAGTACCTACTATTCTTAAAGACACATAAAAAATTGCGGAATCGGCAGGATTTGAACCTGCATTTCACTAGGAATCGCGCCCGGAACCGGCTAAGCCGCGGTTCACTTGCCCGTTAGTGCCGAAATTTTACGACGTAGGTATCTGGTAAAAAAGATTTTTGGAAATATGACCCCTAAGGGGTTAAAATAGTGCTTTGTTTGTAGATATTATAATCGAACCTAACGTGAGGGAACGCGCGGGCAAAAACTAGTGTAAAATATACTTTTGAACACTTTACCTTTTCATACCCCGGGAAGCAATCACAAGTAAACGACCCAAGCATGTTCCTACATCGTCCATGTCCACAAAGGCCGGGGAAGGCTGCACACTCATTGACCTCCATCTGCCCCGGTATAACCCCCGTGCCACCGCCTCCAGGTCCCCAGCTATCGGTCCCGTTGTCCCAGTTCCCGCCATCAATGTCCCATCCGTCCCCTGGTCCGCCCCCGCCACCTGTCTGACTCCAGATGTCTGTTTTGTTCAGGCCACCAGGCCCGGGCCGGTCCCAGATCGTTGAAGGATATTCGCCGTCAGAAATGCAGAGATCACGGTAAGAGTCCGTGCCTGGAAAAGAAAATTTCACTAAATTGTAATTAATATGTTATTTAGGGCATAATCTTTGTCCTCGTGGTCTCTATAGAGTAGGTATAGATAGACGCCAACAGAATATTAATTCTAACGCCGCTGGTATTCAGCGGCTCCCAGCGACTTGCTAGATATTCGTCTAGAATCTAGACTCTAGATAGTGGAAGGTCTCCCAATGCTACGTTTTCCGGTGAGAGGTCGCTCTCAACATCTTAAAAGTCTATCTATTCTTTGAGGCATAGCCACAGCAATATTTTAAGAATAGTTATTGTTATTTTAAACGTTCGTCGTAATAATCAAGACGTGTCACATAATCTAAGCCTAACTCCCCTCAGACTTTAAAATATTTACTATCTAACTAAAATACTACTAAATAAAGATAGATAGATAGATAGATAAATACTTTATTGCCACACAAAACATTAAAAAGAAACAAAAAAGTGAACAAACAAAAACAATTAATAAGTATAAAGATATTTGTATACCGCACTTTGATAGAATAGGAGCACGTTTTATACCTATTCCACCTCGAATGTACACTATTCACAAATAAATGAATTGATTGATTGATTATAAACCTCTTTTAGGGCAGGGCTCGCAGCGGCTGTCGCCCCACGCTTTGCCGAGGGAGGAGCAGCAACAAATGGCCTTGTACACCACCACTTGCAGGGGAGTCGAGCAACGTCCTCCCACGTAGTCCGTGTAACAATACTCGCGACGAGTGTCCACGCAGCGGTTGCCTGCAAAATTGCGAAAAACTTCATGACAGCCGATTGGTTTATTGATTTATTAAAACAATATCCTCGGTACACTTACAGCAATGCCAAAACGCGTACCAAGTCAGAAATTAAAAAATCACAAAATTCAATAGGTACCTACAACAGCTATTACTGTTCACAGCGATTTTCAAAAAAAAAAACAATTTAAAAAAATCCTTTATTAGCTAAGGCCTACGTCATTAATAGCTTTCTGAATGCCTTTCATCCCGATCCATCCAGGGGTTTGAGCTGTGCGTTGACAGATCAGTCAGTCAGTCACCTTTTCTTTTTATATATTTAGAATACGTTCAGCTGTTGGTGCTGAGCAATCAGATCGTTGAGCAGCTAACCTATTAGGGGTACGGCAGTTACATTAAACCCATAGGTACCCCACCTATGGGTTTAATGTAACTGCCATACCCCTAACAGGTTAGCCCGCTACTATCTTAGACTGCATCATCACGTCTTACCATCACGTGAGATCGCACTCAATAACTTGTAGATGGAAAATATTCTCCTCCATTTAGAAAAGAGATTTATTTAATAACGGATTTGGAATGACATGAAATTCAACATTGAGAATATTCTCACCAGCTGCATCAAGAGTCAATCCCGGTGGGCATTCACAGCGGTAAGACCCGTCAGTATTGACGCACTGCCCTCCAATACAAAGCTCTGGATCTAGCATACACTCGTCTATGTCACGACACGTCGCTCCGTCCAGCTGGAAACCACGAATAAAACCAACTTCGCTAAAAAATCCTTATGACGTCTGCTTATCACGATTCAATTGATCCCTAACCTAAAATTAGATACATTGCTGAGCCAAGAGTTTTTAGAATTTACTCCGTATCTCTAATAATAGGTATGAAGCAACTGCGTTAAGTTATTTTTTTCTGAGAGCATACCTAGATAGTTTTTTCGAAAGATACCCCTCCGTGGTGGTCACAGAAGTGGGAAAGCGCTCATTATTGGTGGTAAATTCGTAAAACATTAAAATATTGTATTCACATTTCAATTACTAATACGTACTCTTTTAGGTTAATTCGTAAAACATTAAAAACACAATCACAATTTCTACTCTTAAAAAATTAACATTGAATGAATGAATATTTTATTGTACAGACTTCAAAGGTCCATAAATGGTAGTAACAAACTTATCCTATGATAGTATTATAATTACAAAAATAATTAACAATAATGTCGTAGTAAGACTTATTCTATGTTAGTTAATATAAATAATATACTTAGAAACTAAGCCGACATCCAGTGCGCTTTGAAAGCGGTGTCCTGTGTGTCATTAAAACATGATTAGTTTCACAAACCTTTGCGAATCCCTTCGGGCACGGGCAGTCATCAGGTTCGCAAGGCTCGCAGGGTGAACCCCACGCCAAGCCAACGCTGCAGCAGCATTCCTGCCTGAGCAGGGGTTTTGGTGCAGCCGCTTCGCACTGACCATCTACTACTCTTCGCCAGCACGATCCTCTACGATTATCTACAAAATTTTGATGATTAAATTATAATTTTCTCCTAGCAAATCGCAAAAACAATGGCTTTTGCGATTACATTGGAAGCAACTAACCGATTGCAAGCTTTCGAAATGTGGATATATACAGGAAAATGCTTAAGATCGCCTGGAACAGCTTTACACCTAACACATAGATAACTACACCACTAAGGACACTGGAACTAGTCCACAAAAACCGAGAACTCATGTCCACCACCATGCGGAGAAAACTGGCTTTCTTCGGACATCCACAAAGAGGAGCCCAATTCTCACTTCCAAGACTAGTTTTGGAAGGAAGGATTGAACACTTTACCTTTCAAGACAATCTTGATTGACAAGAGAGCTCCAGGTCGCCAAAGGCGCAAGTGGTTGGACGATATAAGGGAGTGGACGAGACTTAGCTATCCAAAGCTCAAAGCTGCGGCTCAAATAGAGAAGATTTTCGGATGATGACCGCCAAACTTCGTTTTGAAGAAGGCACGCGATGATGATTACATTGGGGAATACTATGCAGACCAAAAATGGGCAAAAAATAAAAAGGATAGAATAGCTTACCAACACAATGTTGTCCAGTAGTGTCCAATACAAAACCGTGTTCGCATTCGCATTCGTAACTTCCGTGCGTGTTGATACAACGGCCATTGTCGCAAGGGTTCGATTGTTCTGTGAACAAAATGTTACTGATGGTGTACTACGGGATTTCAACACTTAAAAGCTTAACTTAAGAGACATAGGCCTGAAAATCTTGAAATCTTACGATTGAGGATTTAAATAAATACAGTTTTTACAATTCACGAGTGCGCGTGGCTTATGGTTGTGTTAAATTCCTATCTGTATAGATTTGTATACGTTATAAATGTGTGCGTGTACGTGATTATTTGTACGACTGACCGTTCCGAGAGGCACGCACACTTACGCAATGTGTATAACTACAAGTAAAGTTCACGCGCGCTCGTGAATTACAAGAACTATGCCTATTTACTTTATTGTATTTTGGGTAGTCCCTATTATCCTACTTTCTCATCCTACTAATAAATAAATGCGAAAGTGTGTTTATCTGTTGTCCTACAATCATACAACAACGGAGCAACATATTTTTTGCATGGATACAGTTAAAGGCCTAGAGGGTGCCTTAGGCTACTCTTTCTTCCAGATTATTAAAGTTTTCCTTGGGGATTTACTCTTATATCTCTAAGATACTCGTAGTGCACTTTCTAAAGTTCTCTAGAACGTTAACGAACTTTTTTTTAAGTAGTTAGGTACTATTAAATTATTCATGTAATGAAATTGCCAAGCAGTGCAATGAATTCGATTGTGTGACAATTATTATGACTTGTTAAGCATTTTAATAAGGAATACGTATATTTCGAGGAGTATGAGTTGATTTCATTCCATTCAGTACAAACTATCCATTTAATAAATTTCTCAAAGACGTAGTTTATTGGTGATTGTAACGTATTTTGGGGCAAATTTGGAAGAGATTTATTGAGACAAAAAACATTTAAAACAGGAAATCTTTCACTTGGTTTAATTTTTTTAACAAATTTATCTTCATAATTTGACCTAGATTTAACATTTGAAAGTTAAAATTATGATTTCTCTACTATATTTGAGTACAATACAGTTCGACAGGCGTAAGATCAGTTTTGCATTTGTGTGTGTACACACCAAAAGTATAGAGTGAAAACTCGCATGGTTTGAACCAGTATAATATTATATTGTTTTTACAACTGAGCTCACGCCTGTCTCAGCAAAATTAAAAAAAAATTGTGTGTGCACAGTGCAAGTGAAACTTCAGAAAAGTAGCCTACGAGAGAATGAGAAAAATATACTTAACTTGTATTCTATCTCATTCTCTCGTAGGCTAAATCCTACTAAGAACATGTTTGTCTTTTTTTGTCGTTTTTTCGTTTCATCGAATTTTCAAATCACAACGATTCCAAAGAATTAAAAAAAATAAAAAATTAGATTCCAAAGAAGTTTCACTTTAAAAAACTAAACCAAGTGAAAAATTTCCAAAACCATCATCAGAAATGGGATCACATGACACATGGCTTATGTTAGGAAGCCAATGCGTATGAGTCAGTGTGATGAAACCACACAAAGTTGTAACCTGTTGTGACGGGGAACGTGGGTGGGATATCCCCCCGGTCATAATCCTTGACGATGAAAACTAGCTCACCCTCGCATTCGTCTATGTCTCGGCAGATTTGCTCGTCGGGCTCGTAGCGAGTGCCGGGCGGGCACACGCACGAGAAGCTGCCCAGGGTATTGCGGCACTGCCCGCCAGTGCAGAACTGGAACAACACATAGCAGATAGAGATGATAAGAGAAACCAGTTGAACAGGTGGGCCATGAAAGCGTAGCAGATAGACAGACAGACACACTTTCGCATTTATAATATTAGTATGGATTTTGGATAATATAGTATCACCCCAGAAGCCATACATAGACATATTTCCTATAAATACCAAGCTACTGAAATCTAAGATCTGTTTTCGTTTGAGAGAATATTTGATAATAAACATACTATGAAGACCTCAGAAACTTACCGACTGATGCATGTCGCATTCATCGATATCCCTGCATATACCATCACGGTCTTGGTGGAAGCCAGGGTCGCATATACACTTGTATCCCGGCTCAAGATTCTCGCAAGTGCCATGGGGGCAAATACCCGGGATCATAGTACATTCGTTAATGTCCGCTCCGCCGTTGTCCTTGCTCGGACCTTCTGGGCAAAGGATCTCGTAGTCTTTGCTGCCGTGGGCGGGACACGGTTTGCAAGATACGCCCCATCCTAAATGTAAACCTGGAAGGGATAAGGAAATTAGTTTAACTTTACAAAATTCAGGAGACTTTTCTGGATCATACTGAATATAACTAAGCTAAGTGTAGTAAGTGTTGTAAAACAGTAACAATCTTGTGTGTCAAATAAGACTCTTGCAAGAAATCTGTACTTTTTATTTGTTCTAATTCGATAAAATGTACAAATTTCGTTTTTTAACGAAATCTATTCACACCACTCCAGATTACGTCGTACGTAAAAACTCTTGCCTCTTCTTACTCCGACATTATTCATAAATGAGATTTTAATACTTGCCTTATAAAAAACGAAAGTGTGATTAAATTACCACTCCCAACCCACTGGGAAACACTCACACTCACAATGTAGGATAATTTAAATTTTTAAAAAGTGAATTTATACTTAAGGTACTAAATAACGAATTCAAAATTAAACTCGTTAGTCCAAGTGGGGTAGGTAGGTACTAGGTTGCATTTGCACCATTAATATGTCAATATCAAGTGCAGGTCAATGGTGGAAATGGAGCCACGCGAACTTTACGATATTTAATGGTAGAGTGACCTTTGCTGGAGCTGCAGCAACATTGAGACTTGGTAACGGGCGTGGTGCCGGGCCCAGTGCATTGACCTTCTTCGAACTTCTCGTAGCATAAGTCTTGAACTTCATCTGCAAATACAAAAAAATCTTTAAGTCGATCTGAAACTTTTCATTTCTGATGAAGGCTTCAAGAGGAAAATTTCGACACTTTGACTTTGAATATGTTGTTTACTAGCTCAGCTCAAAGTTTTCTGTGACTACCCCCATTCTCCAACTCAGTGGGTATCAAATGGGTTTGCGCTGAAAATGTTATTTTTTTTTAAAAGCAAACCTTCTAGTAACGCGATAAGGTTTAGACTCATTTTTTGCAATGGAAGATCGTTTTTGAAGTTCATGATAGCCTGCGTTAGAGAAAGGCTTCAGAGATTTAATCCAAAAATTCAAACATACCAAGGCAAGTCCTTCCGTCATTACTGAGCGTGAACCCAGCGAGGCATTCACATCGGAAGGACCCTGGAGTGTTGTGGCATCGTCCATTCCTGCAGATTTTGAGCTCGGAACACTCGTCGACGTCTATGCAAGCGCTTCGGTCGGGTGTTGGACGGTAGCCGGCCTCGCAGACGCATTGGAAGGAACCTTCGCCGTTAACGCAGCGACCACCCTGAAAATTAGAGGCATAGAATCAAAAACACATCAATCATGTAGTTTTAGTAAATGTATGTACCTATCATAGAAAGGAACCATGGTATTTTATAGAATTCTCAGCTTAGTCAAGAAGAAATGAAGAGGATTTTCAATTCAATTTATTTATTTAAAACATGTAGGACATACAGGTGTATCTTATGTTACGTTATGTTTTGACTCTACCACCGGTTCGGAAAATAGATTCTGCTGAGAAGATTCAAGCACTACACTAGTTTCAACAAGAGAGAGATCATAGAAATTAAATTAAATATTTTATTTCATGTTAGTTAAAACTTGTGTTACTTACGATCACAGAGCTTACGATATGTCAAGACAATCTAATACAATCAATCATTCGAAAAGCAGATTCCACTGAGAAAATCAATAGTTGCTCTTTGATACAACATTAAGTAGATAATAATAATATACCTAGTAGACGACTACGGGTTGCGAGAAGCCAAGTAGCCAAAATTACCTGACAGAGGCTAGGTATATAACTAGGCAGTCCGGGATGCGAGTAAAGCCGGATTTACAGACGCATTCGAAGCCATCCGGCGTGTTGTAGCAGCGTCCGCTACGGCACCCTCGGATTGTCCATAATATAGGTAATGTTACCAGATCCAGACCACAGACATCTGACAGCAGAGCTCCACTGGATATATGCGAAGCCAAAGCACATCCTATAGAAGTCTACGGCACGTGATATATTAATATACGAGAGGCGACGGTCGCGGGCGAAGTGAAGGCGCCGTTTCTATCATATTTCATACAAAATGTATGCAAGCGACGGGACGCCGGTTATACTTACAGAGGCGGCGAAGCGCGGACTCTGCTTTGATACTTCCAAGGCCACAACACCGCCACACATCCGCTGCGCCTCTCATAATATCGGGATTATATATTAGCAGTTAACGACGAGGTTAAGCAGGCGTCTTACCAGACAGAGGCTCTTGTCGGCGCACTCGTCCACATCCGCGCAGTAGCCGGCCGGGATGCGGGTGAAGCCGGGTTCGCACACGCACTCGTAGCCGCCGGGCGTGTTCCGGCAGCGGCCGCGGCGGCACACGCGCGGGTTGTCGGCGCACTCGTCCACGTCGCGGCACGCGTGACCCGTCTCCGTCGGCTCGTAGCCAGGGTTGCACGAACACTCGTAACTGTTGAGAAGTAAGTCATTCAAATTTTAAATTTAGCGTTGAAATTTAATTTGGAAGAATATAATTTATTTGGTTTGTGATGATGTGATGAATTTATCAAGATCAATCAAATTCGACAAAGTTCTCCAATCGTCGAGTTTCAGTTTTCATTTAGAGTCTCAGTGATTCAATGAAAATTATATGGAAAGGTTTGAAATTTGGAAAAGAAGATTCTACTGAGTAAACCCGGCAGGAAACTCAAGAGGGCAAGAAAATTCCCAAGTTAAAATGTGGTCTAATTTCGAGGACGACGTCGGAGCCCATATAACATCTCGCTAAATGACAGAAAGTCCTCCAAATGTAATGGGTCAAAATCGGACAAAAATAACTTTATTTTCTCGCAATCGAAGTGAAAAGTAGAGTGTATACCTCGGGACTAAAAGCCATTCCGCTCGATTCTATAGCATCCCTCGCTACGCTCGGGAGGCTAGACATCTCGTATGAAATGGCTCATTTTAGTCCCTTGATGAATACTCTACTATTGTTATTTTATTAGATAACACGTGATCACAGTACATCCATGTCGGTAAAATTATAAACATCAGTTTAATTTCGTCTCCGTTTACCTTTTTTTTTTGTCCCACAACAGTAATTTCCTCTAATAATTTTCGCGGTGCGTATTTTATTGACCGAGCGAAGCGAAGGTCTCTGAGTCTACTTGGGTGAATTTGCACTTGTCCGTCCGTCCGTCCGTCCGTCCGTCCGTCCGTCCGTCTGTCAGAGCCTTATAACGTCTGAATTACTGAACGTAATTAATTCAAATTTAAATATAATATGTAAACTGATGGCCTCCCGCCGAATATGGCTTAAAAAGTTATAAAAATCTTTATTTCAGGGAGGCTCTCATAGAAGCGAATGCGAAGTAAAATATTTTTTATAGCGTTACATAGGGTTGCGGTATATCATTTTAAAGATAATTAGGAATAGAGTCCAAAAGTATTTTTTTTTAAATTTTCCCCCTAAAATTGACGAAATGGGGGGCTTTCAAAGTGGAGATTTTCTAGCGTCCAAAGTCGACCTCAGAACTCTCAATTTTCTGAAAGGCTGAGCCTGAAACTTGATCAGTTATTTGAATTATATCCTGTACTTGAACAACAAATACTAAAATTAGATAAATATTATAAGGAAACGAAATTATTTAATTTTTAATGAGCTGCCGTATTTTTAACAGAACTTCACAATGATGTCAATAGATGGCGCTCTGTACAAGTTTATGGATACCGCGAGGTCTCAGTTCGGGGCGAACCACTAGTATATGCTTGAAACGAACTTACCCGCCTCCTATGTTGGTGCAGACGCCATTGGAACACATGCCGCCATTTGTCATTTCGCATTCGTTTTTGTCGCTGCATCGAAGCCCGTTCTCCACGGGGTCGAAGCCTGGTGGGCATCTGGAATTAATTTAAAAAAAATACCGAGTCAGGAAGAGAGATAAAAAAACAGTATTAGGAACCGTAACCGATTATTAGACGAAGAAGACCCGCTAATTAGAACGGTTCAGTGCTGAAGTAAAAGGTGGGTTTTTAAGGATCTGGTTGCAGAAATTATAAAAAAAAGCCTTGTGATCTTAGTACTATCGCTTAAAGCAGTATGATTTTATCATGAGGTCATCATACGCGCCAATTTTAACGCTTTTCTTCAGGAATCAAAATTGCAAGGACCGTCAATTTTGAAAAATGTTTGCTTTCAAATCAAATCGCGTTGAGCACTTTTTGGTAGGGGGTAAACTTGTGGATTCGCGCGACCGACATGCTCGCGAACACCGACATGCTCGCAAACACCGAAATGCTCGCGTTGTTACGAAGACAAAAGGTCTTAAATATACGTACATTCGTAATTAAACTTTATTGTATTAGTTTTAAGGTTTTTATTTTATTTTAATTTATTTCTTTAAAAAAAAAATTTTATATATTCGTTTTCACATCTATCGGCAGTCCCTATGACTGCCAATTTTTTTTATTCAAGTAAACTTATAAAAAGTGCTTTTGTATAATATAATACAGAAAGTGGTAGATTCACTCGACTAATAACAGATTGTTGATCGAATAATTTGGTAATACGTACCTACACTCGAAGCTCCCGGGATTATTAATACACTGGCCACCCTTGCAGTATTGTAGTGCACACTCGTCGATGTCTATGCACGTCGGATTCCCGTCCTGTTCTATCAGCTCTGCTCCGTTCCAACATTGGCACTGATATCTGGCGAGAAAAACGTTTTTACCAATTCTCTTTCCTTACCTTTGATCATTGAGTTCAGTATTGTAACTCCAAACTAAAGCTTTTCAGGGATCAATAAATAACAAAATTGGCTTTCGACGCCTTACTTGTAGCAGCCCTAGTATTTTACTCAGTGGCTATTAAAAATTATACTTTTAACCCATTTGCTATGAAAATGCAAATAGCAAACCTTCAATAGATAAAAAAATTGATGATTCCCGCGACTTCATCCGCGTGGATTAAGTTTTGTTTAATTCCCGCGGGAACTCTTTAATTCTCCGGGATAACAAGTATATGTCCTTCCCCGGGATGTAAACTATGACTGTACCAAATTTCATCAAAATCGGTTGAGTAGTTGGACCGTGAAAACGTAGCAGACAGACAGACACACTTACGCATTTATAATATTAGTAATGGATATGTGTGGCTTTAAATTTTTGATAGCCACTGCGTTAGAGAATTGGGGGGCTGGAACAATTACAATTATTAAGAAAAACTACAGTGATGAGAAACTATTAGTGACGATCTCTCACCCAATATCTTTGTCCACACAGTTCCCGAGGCCACAGATGCCGTTCCTCAGCATACACTCGTTGATCTTAGCGATGTGCGCCGGCTCCCTGCCTCCTCCACCGCTTCCGTCGCCGCCGATGCCGCCGCCACTTGTGTCGTTGCGTTTCCAGTCCGGTGGGATTATACCACCTCCGCACAGGTGCGTCCATTCGGCTACAATGTTAATAAGAAAAAGTTGGTAGAAAAAAAATTAGTCTGTGCTGTCCAGCGTTCCGAAAGTTAAAGCTTTAATAATTTTGGGAGCTAATTTAATGGCTTATTATTTTTTTGTAAATATAAAAGCTATAGATTTTTATAAATATTTTAATCATTGAAGTGAAACTTCTTTAGAATCGTTGTGATTTGAAATTTCGATGAAACGAAAAAGCGGCACTAAAAACAGACAAAAATATTAATAATAGGATTTAGCCTGAGAGAGAATGAGATACAAGACATACTTCTTAAGTAATATTTATCTCATACAACATAAAATACAATTTTTATTTATTTCATTCTCTCGTAGGCTACTTTTCTGAAGTTTCACTTCTGCCGTGTGTGAATTGCACACTTTTTTTTTATTGTAAATATTCATGATGAAGCGATATGTTGCAATTCGCAATGTTGCAAAAAAAAAGTCCGAAGGTCGTTCGTGGGAATGAGCATTCTATTTTATAACAAAATTCCACAATCTATTTTAAACTTTACACAAGTTTAAGGAATCCATAAAAAGTATGCTTTTGAAAAAAGCTTATTATACTGTGGAAGATTACGTAAATGACAAAAGAGCATTTCTATGATAATATATTCATTTAAACGATAAACTAAAACATTTAGATCAATATTTTTTTACAATTTTTTCCGACTAGCTGTTGCCCGCGGCTCCGCTCGCGTGAATTTTGGTTTTCACAAATTGTGTAAAGTTAATGATCCATGGATTTTTCCACGATAAAGAGTAGCCTATGTGTTAATCTAGGGTATAATCTACATCCATTCCAAATTTCAGCCAAATCGGTTAATCAGTAGTTGCCGCGTGAAGGAGTAACAAACATACACACATACAAACTTTAATATTATTATTGCCGATAGGTGGCGATTTGCACCCAACGGTATTCAATTCTATGCCTTGATATGGGTAGTCGGGTATGTCACACTCTCTTTAACGTTTCTGTGGTGGTGTCGTGTGGTGCGGGTTGTTACGTTCCCTCAAATATGGTTGAGCGAAGCAATGGCTGGATCATGCGTCATGCTCGTGAACGGGTGCCACCGTCGGAAATGGGGCTGCCTCTGTCTGCCAGTCTTGGCGTGTATTGAGTATTGTATGCTCGTGAAAAAAGCTTACTATACAATCGAAGATTACGTAAATGATAAAAAAAAGCGTGGATTTGATTCGCTCCAGCTATGCGTGGGACTGCAGTTACTTGTATCATTATGATGATTGTAAGTTTTGATGGAAAAGAGCAACCACCGAGTTTCTTGCTGGCTCTTCTCGGTAGGAATGGCATTCCGAACCAGCGGTAGATTCATATTATAACGATTCAAAAGCGCTTGTAAAAGCTTATTTGAATAAAAAACATTTGAATTTTGAATTTTGAATTCCTGATTAATGTTCGCTAGAGTTGGCTAGATTATGATGGGAATATTAAAAGACTTCCCAGAATTTTATACGAATTTTTAAGAGAAGTTATAATGAAGGAAATCGAGGTTCACGCACGTAACAACTGTTCACTAAGTAACTTATACAAAACATATGTAGTACTCTCTATAAAGTAGTCAAGAACCTTCTGGTTAACAGGGTATTGCTAGTAGTAGATATTAACTCCACTTTTTTATAGTTGGATGCTTTTCTCCCCTCGTGTCTCCCCGTTCAGCACGGAACCGCATTTGCATTTCTTCATGCCGACCGCTCGTTATCATTCTTCTTTTTTTTCGCTCTTCTCTTCTGATCACGATTGATCACAGCATCTGTGCGTACTTCTGCCACTCCTCATCATTTGACAGCATGCGCGGTACAAGGTTTTGGCTAGGGGTCTTGACTTTTAAAATACTCAGATTCTAATCAGTACTTACTTGATCCTCTAGGTGGGCAAGGAGTGCACAGATCACCCCAAGCTCTTCCCATGTTATAACCGCAACAGCAATCTCTATTCGATAGTGGCATCGGAAGTCGGTCTGCACATTCGCCTGTATCTCCCAAATATGTAAAGCAACTTCCCACGCGACCATCTGAAATTAAGAATAATACTCTTAGAAAGAAAACGAAAACTAAGAAGTGGTCATGATTAAACCATCTGTCATGAGAATCAGTTGAATCAAACATACTAAGGATGGTGTCTGTTAATAATAGCATTTTTTTATCCACTACAAGTTTGCCCTTGACTGCGATCTCACCTGATGGTAAGTGGTGATGCAGTCTAAGATGGTGGCGGGCTAACCTATTAGGGGTATGGCAGTTATATTAAACCCACACCCATAAGCCTCCCACAAGGCCAGACCAAGAAAAATTCAGAAATTATTTTCCAAATTGACCTTGCCGGGGATCGAACCCGGGACCTCCGCACGTTGAGACAACAGCGCTCAACACTGCGCTACGGAGGTCGTCAAAATGTGGCGCTATTACGGTAAAAGTAAAAAAAAATACATACGATCATAAAAATTCTATGTCTATGCATACGATAATTAATATTTACCAATACAAAACTTCTTATCAGGGCTCGGTATGAAGTGTGGGTTGCATAGGCAATAGTAATCGCCCTCAGTGTTCACACATTTTCCATTCTAAAAAGGAAACACATGAATTCAAAGAATTATTTTCTATTAATCATTTCCTATTTACTTAATTTTGTAGCAAAATATTTACAAAATAATATACAACCCACTACAAAAAATTTATAACATCATCATACTTCATCATATACTAATATTATAAATGCGAAAGTATGTTTGTTTGTTGGTTTATTGGTTTGTCCTTCAATCACGCCGCAACAGAGCAACAGATCAACGTGATTTTTGCATGGGTATATAGTTGGGGACGGAGAGTGAAAAAGGCTACTTTTTAAACTTAGTCCACGCGGACGAAGTGACGGGTATCATCTAGTCATCAAATAAATATTATAAATGCGAAAGTTTGGATGGATGTATGGATGTATGGATGTATGGATGTGTGGATGTATGGATGTTTGGATGTATGGATGTTTGTTACTCAATCATGCTCCAACGGCTGAACGGATCTGGGTGAAATTTGGCACAGAGATAGATTATAGTCTGGAATAGCACATAGGCTTTTTATCCCGGAAAATTAAAGAGCTCCCGCGGGAACTGAAAAACCTCAATCCACGCGGACGAAGTCGCGGGCATCAGCTAGTATTTTATATTTACAAAAAATATTCACCATCCAAATGATCTATCATGAGCATGGTACCCAAGACAATGGCGCTAGAGTTAAATCAAATAAAAACATGATTTGCTGTGAAATGAATTTGAAACTTACTGGACATATATCAGGGTCTTCACACTCGTCGATGTCCTCACAGTTATTGCTAACCCGATGCCTCCGCTGACCCGGAGGACATTCGCAAGAAAACGATCCAATGGAGTTGATACATTTTCCTCCTTCACATAGACCCGGTACTGCTGCACATTCATCTATATCCTGTGAAAGAAATTATCATTTTATTGTTCACTTACTGAATACAGAATTTTTGTTTTCACTCCCTGGATTATTGTTTGCTAAATAACGATACAATGGGGCTGATTCTGTAGTGCACAATCTCTAAACTAAACTAAAATTAGAGCATTACAAATATTGCTAACCCTTTCATAATACTCCCTACGGAAAGGGACAGAACTAGATTTAAAGCTACCATTTTAGTTCAGTTTAGAGATTGTGTTATACAGAATTGGCCACAATGTATGTGATTGTAAAGCTCGAATGGCGGCCTCGCACCGCGAAGCGCAGCGTTGGACGACCCCCCACTAGGTGGACGGACGATCTCAAGCGTACAGCTGGGAGCCGCTGGAAGCAAGCGGCACAAGACCATGCTCTGTGGCGATCCATGCAGGAGACCTTCGTCCAGCAGTGGCCGTCTATAGGTTGAGACGACGACGACGACGACGACGACGACATTGTAAAGAAATCTAAACAGTGCCTTCTGTATCTGATCCCAAATTTTATCTCTACTATGTTACCGTTTACCGACCGCCGAGATTTTGACCCTCATAGAAATAGCTCTTACATCCTGGAGATTGACACAGGTTTTTTTTTAACCCAAAAAATTTAAGAGTGCCATCAGAGAGTGCCACAAATATTTTCAAAATCCTTAATCCAGACACGCTAAAGTAAGGGCATCAGCTAAGTAAGGGCACGCTAAAGTAAGGGCACCCAATAAGGGGCCATACTTAATGACTATTACCTACCTATTCTGTGGCCATACTGCCAACGCTTATTAAAGCCATATTGTTTCATTATAGTTGACTTTCGTGTTTTAGAATTATAATTCTTACTTTAGGAACGTCAGGGTACGTGACATCAAACTGTCATTTTGAGTAATATTTCTTATCAAAGTTACCTGACCCGGATAAGTCTGGGATAAGTCTGTGATGGCCCCAGCATAGTAGAACTGCATAACAATTCACCTGGCACTCCTTAGTCGCCAAGTTCCTCAAATGTCCAGTGGGGCAGTCCAGGTCACCGCATCGTTCGCAGGGATGTCCCCACGCCACTCCCACCGTAGCGCAGCACAACTGCTTGGTGCAGACAACTCCTTCCAATGCTCCCGTACATAATGCTCCTCTCGTATCAGTGTAGCAGGGCCCTTACAAACAAAATGTTAAGTTAAAAGCTGGTATATAAGCGTCCTTAAACTAGTAACCGCGCCATATCGTGTGCGCAACGTGCAGAGATCTTTTGTGGGATCGAGTGTACGCTAAAATTATAACATGGTACCAAAAGAGTTCTTAGTTTTGCCATTGCATAAATTTAAAGACTGTGTAAAACAGCATTTTTTAAGCCAAGGCTATTAATGTTTTTTTAATGACAAAGATGGATGAAAGAAATTGGCTTCGCATTCGGCAGCCCACAAGACAGTGTAGGTAATACTTGTTACATTACGTAGGTATTGTATTGTGTATTATCTACATATTATTGTAACATCCTTTTTTCTTTTTAATGTAATGAACATCGTGCGTTTCGATGCGCAGAATACAATATTAGATATCAGCGAGAGGGTTCAGTTGACATACCTATCTGCGCGAAACTACACTCGTGGCTAACTTCCGAGACGTTGCCGAGACGTTATAAAGTTTGGTTTGGACTGTAAGAAATGTTAACCATAATTTACCTGTCCGTCTGTCGATTTCACAGCGTGTACCAGACAGGCCATGAAAACATACGCATCTGTCTGGTGCTATACATCTTCCACCGTGCAGGCAAGGCTCGCGGCAAATTGCTGAAACCAATTAAAGAAACAGTGTGAAGACCTCCGTGGCGCAGTGTTGAGCTGTTGTCTTAACGCAAGGAGGTCACGGGTTTGATTTTCGGCAGGGTCAATTTGAGAATTTATAGTTTCTAGTATGGCCTGATGGGAAGCTTCGGGCTTACCACCTTACTGACAAAAACGTGCCACCAAGCGTTGGCACGTTTAGCGTTGTGGTACGATGGCGTTTAGAAACCGATAAGGGGTATGGGTTTAATATAACCGCCATGCCCCTAACACGTGAGCCCGCTCCCATCTTAGACTGCGTCATCAATTACTACCAGGTAGCACAATCAGTGCAACAACAATTTTTCAGTTTATGATTAACAAACAGATACGAGTACATACCATGCTGCCAACGCTTAAAGCCATATTGTTTCATTATTGTTGACTATCGTGTTTTAGAAATAATCCTTATTTTAGGAACTTCAAGGTACGTGACATCAAGATGTCATTTTGAGTAATATTACTTAAGTATTGCTTTAAGCGTTGGCAGTATAGCCTAAGTATCCCAAAAAGATTTTGTGTAGCAATGGTTTTGGTTGCTCTGCTGATGAATACCAAAGAACATCAAAAGATTAAAAAGTTATACAATAGTTGCTTACGCTCGGTACAAAATTCCCCACTCCAGCCGGGGGCACAGGAGCAAGTGCCGTTTGAGCAGGTTCCGCCATTCATGCAAATTCTCCTACATCCGCCTCGCGTTCGTGCTGCGAAATGACATTAAACATACGAGTAGGTATATAAATGAGCTAAATACGATATCATACGCCGGTCCCTTGCCACCGTCAACGTGCCAAGTCTACTTGAGCCGACTGGTATTACAAGAGACGATGGCAAGAGACCGGACGGTATGAGTTTGATTCCATGGAAGATGGGCCGAATGCTGGTATGGGTTTGCAACCTGTTCAGACACGCTGGCCCCTTCCCATCTACATGGAACCAACAACAGAGCTGGGGGTCTACTCTTTCTCTAAAACGAAACTTCGCAAACAAACGAACGAAATTTCGTTAACTCCTCTCCTACATAATATTATCTCTATGCTCCTCTCTATTTCGTTTTCGTACACGCAGACGAAGTACGGATCCATAGAAAATTTTCGTGACCGATTGGATTGAACGATTTTGTGTGGGTCTATTATCCGACTAATTACGTTCGTTTGCGAAGTTTCGTTTGAGAGAAAGAGAGTAGACCCCCTGGTGCGGCTTGTGAGACGGCTGAAAAAGCTAAAGCATGCAAATACAGGGGTCTAGGCTCCGAATATGATTTTGTCCCATTCGGTGTCGAGACCCTTGGTCCGTGGGGTCCTAGCGCTATTTTATTTATTTATTTATTTATTTGTTTAAATCAGGCAACTAGGCCCATAGAAATATAAACATAATATAACATACAAAATAAAAAATTCTTAAAATAAACTAAATACATAACTATGAAAATATAATTAACTAGCGATCCGCCCCGGCTTCGCACGGGTAGCACTAATAATCCTAATCTATATAATATAAACTATCCTATCTCTCAAGTTCGATCGAACTGCACATGGTGTCCATTGAGGACAAACATTGTGACACGAGATTTATATATATATAGATAAGGCTATAATAAGGCTTTTTAAGGAAATATCAAAAAGGTTAGTCGACATCACAGGAGCTACCTAGGACAAAGAATTAGTCTAGCTATTCAAAGGGGTAGTATCCTGCTAGTCTAAAGGGACTCCTTTTAATAATATATTTTAGTTTTTAATTTAGATTTTAATTTTTAATTTAGAACGTAATTTGTGGTTTTTAGCTTCTCGATCAATAAAGTTTTTGAATTACATAATTTTAAAAAAACATTGGTAAAATATGTTTTTACATTGGTAAAAAAAAAAAAAAAAGCTAGTCAAAGACAAATCAGTGAAGACGACCTATCCTACCTTTGTATCATCAAATCACATCAAACAATGGCATGCACGACATAGAGGCATAAAAGCATTTCTTGCCCTAGTTACGAGTAAAAATGCTCACTGCTTATTTTTCATCATGCCCTGCCTGAATATAGGTATCTAAGACCTAACCAATGCCTACCCTAGTTCTACATACCGTGCACGCCACTGAAATCAAATCAAATGTTGTTTATTCAAATAAACTTGTACAATTAGTGCTGGTTCGGAATACCATTCCTACTGAGAAGAGCCAGCAAGGAAATCTTCAGCTGGAGCTAATCAACAAGTAACACCCCACGGCACTAAGCACGGGTTTTTTCAGAATGATAAGGGAAATTCAATTTATTATAGGTACGCACATAACTTAGAAAAGGTCGAATCTAACATTTACCCTATGAAACTGGATTCTAGACGGATACTTGAGCTTTTTTAAATGTGTCATTTCTCGTTCAAAGAGTTTCATGGAATATGGGCCGTTGAAAGTAGTTTCGAAACTGCAATGTATCGCTACTAGATGGCATTAATAGTCCCGTGGACTGATTTGAAAATAGATGATCAAAGGAGCTGGGCGATAACCGGAGAGACTTAGGTTTGAATCTTGCCCGTTCCGCAATTTTTGATATGTATTAAAATATTGTTTAGAAATTAAAATAAGTACTGATAATTTTAATATACTGGGGCCATACTGCCAATGCTTTTGTTGACTTTCGTGTTTTAGAATTATAATCCTTATTTTACGAACGTCAAGGTACGTGATAACAAACTGTCATTTTGAGTAATATTGATTAAGTATTGATTAGGTATTGCTCTATGCGTTGGCAGTATGGCCCCAGATATAAGTGTTAATTACCGGGATAAGGGTACAGCCCCCCTCCCCCGCACGTGGGCGCCTCCACCCCGCCCGGACAGCGGCACATGTTGGGCGCCACGCAGGATCCTGGCGAGCCGCAGTCCGGCCGGCATAGAGCTAGAAAGCAAACGGTAATTTAGGGATTATGCATCATTATGCTCAGCTTCCTAAGGGCAGCTCCTGGTCCTGTGAGGGTTGAACCACGGCAGCACATTAGATGACAGTTAACGTATATTTGTGTGAAAACTATTACCTACTGGCCTGGCCTAATGTTTAGACATCGTTGGTGAAATCTGTGGTGAAATAAATCACTAAAAAAATTCTCTCATACTGGAGCCACAGCCTGGAATACGGACAGGGTAGTCTAGATATTGGATAGAAGCAGGCGTTAGGTACTTTGCGGAAGTCAATAATCAAGGAACAAGAAGCTTAATTCTCTATATAATCCGCCAAAGCAGATAAATTGTATAATTATTATTTATCTCTTTGTAATTATTAGTGTACATACTTTATTGTATTATTGTATATATTGCTTTAGCAATAAGACCGCCTTTGCACATTTCTATGTAGTCTTACTACTGCTTTTTAACTGTATACTGTATATTTTGTGTGTGCAATAAAGATATCTAAATAAATAAATAAATTTGTCTGCAGATTATAGCGATTTAAGCTTCTGGTTCCATGATCATCATGGACTTCCGCAAAGTAATGCAAGCTTCTTCAAGCGAATATTTACTGGCTGTGGCTGGAGTATGGGAGAAAAATTTTAGTGCTCGATTTTACCACAGATTTCACCAACGATGGCTATGGGACCAGTTGGTAACAGTTTTCACACAAATATACGGTAACTGTTATCTAATGGGCTTAGGTGTTCTCTAAAGTTTAGGCATTGTTGGTGAAAACGGGCTCAGGGATACTTACGAACTACACATAGTAGAGAGTTCGGTCTCGAGGTCCATCCGGGACAGCAATGCGTGCTGTTGCGCGACCGGCACACGTGCGGACTGAAACAAAAAAAAAAATTATTTATTTATTTATTTTCCAGAAAGAATTCCAATTACAAATTACACAATAATTTAAACTTAACCTTCTTAAAACTAACACACTCCTTGTTATGTAATAAAACTACATTAGAGCGTAAAAAATAAATAAGCTCTCGATTACGTTCTAAGGCTAGGCCCGCACTACGAAAAACGTCCGTGCGATTGTTTTTTATAGTGTTTTTATAACAACGAATTTTTATACATAAAGGTCGCTAACGCTCGAAAGTCTGTCTGGTGAGAGGCTTCAGCCGTCACACCCTACCGTCATAGAGGTACAGTTAAGCGGCTTAGCGTTCCAATTCTGCAAGAACCGATCAGCCGTACTCACCATAGGTTGCTGGTTTGTCCATCAATCACGCCGCAACTAAGCAACGTATCGACGTGATTTTTTACATGGGTATAGTTGAAGATCTGGAGAGTGACATAGGCAAATTTTCATACCGGAAAATTAAGGAGTTCCCATGGAAATTAAAAAAAAATTCAATGCGGACGAAGTCTCGGGCACCCGCTAGTATTTCATAAAAGGGCCTAAGTACAATGCTTGATTAATTTCTATTATACGTTTGGAAGTACTGATAAAAGCTAAAGCTACTTAAACGAAATATAACACAAATAAGTTATGTAATAAATGAATGACAAACAAAACTTGTATGTGTAAACTGTTGACGTAGTTAATGATAGCGACGACCTTGCAATGTCTCATCAGCTGTCCAAATTGAAGCATCAGAATCAATTCTCTACGGCTTTTGAAAGAACCAGAATGTAGGTCATAGCTGAATCCCAACACGGATGCCTTGTAAGGGATACAATTATCTGGACTGCAATCCCTTGAAGTGAATTCTAGCAGTACTATAGAAACAAAGGGTGCCGCCTCGTTGAAAACGGCAGTGACATAGGCTTTTTATCCCGGAAAATTAAGAAGTTCCCGCGGGAATCAAAAAAACTTAAACCACGACGACAAAGTCGCGGGCATCAGCTAGTTCAAAACTAAAACCTTGACGAGAAGTTTCAAAGTACCTAGTCGATTGCTCTTCAAGCAACCGGGATTGTGAATGAAAAGTGGGAGATGAAGACGCACGTTCCGAAACAACAGGAGGAGGAAACAGAGGAGGAATCGACTTCAATGGACAAACTTAACGTCAAAAGTAAAGAAAATTTTAACTACATATACTATTTATTTCCTTCCTTCCTTGTGCATATAAATAGGGGAACAATATAATAAAAACTACTAGCTGATGCCCGCGACTCCGCGATCGTCCGCGTGGATTGAGGTTTTTTGATTTCCGCGGGAACTTCTTAGTTTTCCGGAATAAAAAGTAGCCTATGTGTTATTCCAGACTATAATCTATCTCTATGCCAAATTTCACCCAGATCCGTTCAGCCGTTCGGCCGTGATTGAGTAACAAACATCCATACATCCATGCATCCATACATCCATACATCCATACATCCATCCAAACTTTCGCATTTATAATATTTATTTGATACAGTGTGACGATTGCAATCACCTCTGAAGCAAAAATACCATACATTCAGCCAATCGTAACAATTGAAATGGCATCCATGATCGATACAGTCCTGAGGGTCTACTCTCTTTCTCTAAAACGAAACTTCGCAAACAAACGAACGAAATTTCGTTAACTCCTCTCCTACATAATATTATCTCTATGCTCCTCTCTATTTCGTTTTCGTACACGCAGACGAAGTACGGATCCAAAGAAAATTTTCGTGACCGATTGGATTGAACGATTTTGTGTGGGTCTAATAACCGACTAATTACGTTCGTTTGCGAAGTTTCGTTTGAGAGAAAGAGAGTAGACCCCCTGTATAACCCGTTGTCTTAGGTTCCCGTTGTCCTTAGGTAAGCGACAAACGCGGCAACATGACGCGACGCAACAGTTTTTTTTTATCCACTATAAGTTAGCCCTTGACTGCGATCTCACCTGATGGTAAGTGATGATGCAGTCTAAGATGGTAGCGGGCTAACTTGTTAGCGGTATGGCAGTTATATTAAACCCATCGTACCGGACCGCTTAATCGCGTGGCGGCACGTCTTTGTCGGTACGGTGGGTAATTAGCCACGGCCGAAACCTTCCACCAGGCAAACAGTATTAAAAAAGGTATTAAACAGTAGCTGACCCTTCCACATGGTCTATATTGTCGTGTAAATACGTCTGTCATTTTCTATTGCGTCGTATAGCGTCGTGTTGTGTAGCATCGCTTCTGTCGCTCACTTAGAACAACTGGTAAACGACCAGCTCATTAGAAACAACAAAACATTAACTAAATAACTTCGTCAATTTTTTAAAGCAATGATAAAGTACGCAAGTTTAATTTTAAAAAGTGAATCCAAAGATAAAGATTCATAAATAACGAGCAAAAATTACATAAACTACTCAATGAAGACCAGATATAAAACAAGATAACCGATGTACCACATTTGAACCCAATATCACCGTCGAATACTATAGTAAGATAATACGGCGTGGGTGGTCAGTTGGTCACACACTGGTGATTTTCACGGTTCGTGTTTCGCTCCCAATTTCGGGAGCTCGACTAAAGAGGACAGAGAGGAACTAAACAGTGGAACGGAGTCAGGTTCACTGGGACAGGTTATGTAGCCAAGGCCGTCTTGCATGATAGCCGTGAAGGCATAATTTTGTGAATGTCACGCTTTTAGTGACCGTGTGAACCGTAAAGGTGACAAAGTTACAAAGGTGGATGGGCATTGATAGCTCTATTATGTGAAACCAGCATCAATCATTATTACTCGTACCTACAGAAATGCTTACTGTATGGCAATTAGCAGTCCGTATTTTTAACCATTTTTTTTTTTGTTATCCACTACAAGTTAGCCCTTGACTGCGATCTCACCTGATGGTAAGTGATGATGCAGTCTAAGGTGGTAGCGGGCTAACCTGTTAGGGGCATGACATTTATATTAAACCTATACCCCTATTCGGTTTCTACACGGCATGGAACGCTAAATCGCTTGGCGGCACGTCTTTGCCGGTAGGGTGGTAACTAGCCACGGCCGAAGCCTCCCACCAGGCCAGACCAGGGAAACTTCAGAAATTATAAATTTCCAAACCCTGCCGGGGATCGAACCCGAGACCTCCGCACGTGAAGGCAACAGCGCTCAACACTGCGCCACGGAGGTCGTCATTTGCTCAATAAAAAGTTTTCCTGTAACAATATTTAAATTGACATACTCCTAGATAAGTTATATTACAAAACTGATGACTTGGCAGGATAATATGTGGATACTATAACGTAAATAATATGTTGCTTGTACCATATTCTGGCAAAATAAATAAATTATTATGATTATGATTACAACCTCAGCTGCTGTGAATAGCAAAATTTTTGTTATTTTGATTATGTTAATGGATTCTATTCAATAGCGTATTATCCGCTTTAGATTTATACCTCGCCGTAGCATCATTTGACAATCATTTTTTTTCGGATTATGGAAACTTTGTACTAACAATGTCCAGTGAATTTTAATATAGAGCAGCATATAGTGTCTATAAAATATGCTTATAAAATTACTATCGTCATTCCTCCATTTTAAACAGTACTAAAGTACTTTAAATTATGGAACTACTTTTAGGTTTTGGCGACTCACATACATTTGGTTTGGTTATTAATTTTGAGACAAGACGTGAAAAGTAAGAGACACACGCTTACTTATATGGGTCTGTTATTCAAATAACAATTTGAATTTACAGAATTTTAGTGCAGCTTTCATAACAATAACTAAAAGGTACTCGTACATATTCTACAAATGATAGCAAGTCAATTTCCATAATACGGTAGAGCTTTTACCAAGAATTCAGTACCACGGATGTAAAATCTGAACTTAGCAGACATCAAATTAGGATGTGTGCACACGAAGAGTTTTAACGCAGTGAAAAGTAAAATGGTACGAACCACAAACCATATAACTTTTGAAAACAAATTTGAATTTTTATGGATTTTTTATTAAGACATGACGTCCACAAATAAAGACCAACCGATCAAGCAGGTTTTTACTGCCCGTGAACATCTGCAGAACTTTAGAAAAATTTTGTTTATCAGCCAGTTTTTAGGAACAGCCGGTGGAAGCAGGTTCAATAAAACTTAATCAGGTTAACACTCTTTCACTATTGTCCCAATAAGTATACCATGAATTCACCCAATCACTACAATTTAGTGATGATGATTGATGCAACTTTTTCGGAATAGGTCAGCTGGAGGGTTACCTACTATCAACGCTTAGAGGAATATTATGTCAATGTTGTTAACGCTCTTGTTTTACGAATATAATCTAGGGTTACATACGTACGTACGTCATATAAATCTGACATTTCAGAATAATACTGCTTTAAGCGATGGTAGTATGCCCCCTGGTGTGTGAGACGCGAAGGTGGCGCGTTTAATCACTCCGTGTGCACTATCCTTTCCACATCTGCTGCATACTGCAAAGAGCTTTGTAAATATTCATCGTACGTCCACGTGCTGCAGGATCGATGCACCCGCGATTAGTGCGGGCTCGCATTCTCTCACTCATTGAACGTGAGTCACGTTTCCTCGGGATCGGACGATCCGCCGCCAGATTCGCGACCATTTCCATGAGCGCGCCCGATCTTGATTTATACGTGGACTATTTAAACATGAGATTAGGAAATTGGAATTACAAAATGGCTGCATTCTTGCTCGATACCGTATTTCTCCTACATTCCATACCATAGTGCAGTATTTCAGATTTACCGACATTGTTCAGATATTTTCGATGCTGCTACCATAAAATGGCAATGTTAAACTTACCCGAATCTTGAAGGAACGTGGCGACTCTATGTAAAGTCTTTAGACCACCCAGTCAGGTAAAATGACGACCTCAAACGAGTCTCAAAGACGCGCTGAATAAAAGCGACAAAAAGCCATGCATTGTTGAAGTTTCTTCACGAGGTTAACGTCCAGCTGTAGACAATTCGAGTGGTGCAGTAGCGATGTGCTGCCCCGCCGAGGAGCAGCGCTAGCAACACTAGCAGCAGCCTCATCGCGCACCATCACCCTGCAGCACTCACCCGACAAACTGTGTGTTAGCGCGGTCAGAGAGCGTGCGTGCGCCGCGTTGCCAGTGGCGCGGGCGCGGCGTGCTGCCCAGGCGCGGGTCCGCCGCGGCGCCGAGGAGCAGCGCTAGCGACACTAGCAGCAGCCTCATCGCGCACCATCACCCTGCAGCACTCACCCGACAAACTGTGTGTTAGCGCGGTCAGAGAGCGTGCGTGCGCCGCGTTGCCAGTGGCGCGGGCGCGGCGTGCTGCCCAGGCGCGGGTCCGCCGCGGCGCCGAGGAGCAGCGCTAGCGACACTAGCAGCAGCCTCATCGCGCACCATCACCCTGCAGCACTCACCCGACAAACTGTGTGTTAGCGCGGTCAGAGAGCGTGCGTGCGCCGCGTTGCCAGTGGCGCGGGCGCGGCGTGCTGCCCAGGCGCGGGTCCGCCGCGGCGCCGAGGAGCAGCGCTAGCGACACTAGCAGCAGCCTCATCGCGCACCATCACCCTGCAGCACTCACCCGACAAACTGTGTGTTAGCGCGGTCAGAGAGCGTGCGTGCGCCGCGTTGCCAGTGGCGCGGGCGCGGCGTGCTGCCCAGGCGCGGGTCCGCCGCGGCGCCGAGGAGCAGCGCTAGCGACACTAGCAGCAGCCTCATCGCGCACCATCACCCTGCAGCACTCACCCGACAAACTGTGTGTTAGCGCGGTCAGAGAGCGTGCGTGCGCCGCGTTGCCAGTGGCGCGGGCGCGGCGTGCTGCCCAGGCGCGGGTCCGCCGCGGCGCCGAGGAGCAGCGCTAGCGACACTAGCAGCAGCCTCATCGCGCACCATCACCCTGCAGCACTCACCCGACAAACTGTGTGTTAGCGCGGTCAGAGAGCGTGCGTGCGCCGCGTTGCCAGTGGCGCGGGCGCGGCGTGCTGCCCAGGCGCGGGTCCGCCGCGGCGCCGAGGAGCAGCGCTAGCGACACTAGCAGCAGCCTCATCGCGCCACCATCACCCTGCAGCAAACAAAACGTGCCGTTACAAACATTGTTCACGACCGAGACATAGATGGCGCTGTACGTTATTAAGTCGCAGTGTTGATTAATCAGTACCATGTTGTATAGGTCAGATCATAGATGTCGCTGTCTGGCATTAAGTCGCGCTTTTACCAATGCAATTACCAAGCCTTGATGCAGCCAAAGTTTCCAGCCTTCGGTTCATAATAAACCTATTCATCTAGTATACCTACACCTAGTTCAAACCGTGGTTCTATTTACGTCCTGCGGACTGCAGTACAAAGTTTGCGAGTGCAAAGGTGGGCTAGGTTTGAGAACAGCTCTGCCGGCGACTGCCGTTGCTGGCCCAAGACAATCTACACTCTACACAGATAAGCATGACTATATTAGAAACGCGACGTCGTTCCTACTTCATAGTAAAATTATCTGAACTCATTGTCGACAAAACATGACGTACATAAATATCCTGAATGCTCCTCTAATCCTCGACGACCTGTTGAGGATAGGAAGCCCACGTCATCGACAGTAAGTCCCAGGTGCCACGGTAGACAGTAGGTAGTCTTTAACTATACTAGTGCTGTGAGACCTTGCTTCTTGCCAAATTTCATGATTCTGGGTCAACAGGAAGTACCTACCCTATAGGTTTTGATTTATATGGCGAGCATCAAAATATGCAAAATATTACGGCATAAGCAGCCGTATATTTTGATTGTGTTGACTTAGAAGCTTGATTTTTTACAGCTCCATATCTTATAAGTTGAGTTAAGAAAAACACGAAGGAAGAAAACAAGAACCGAAATACTTGTAATAACTCACGTAGAAGACAAATAGGTACCTAATTAAGCTAGTTTTTGGTATTCATATTATTCAAAATACCCTCGAATCGCCAATAAATTATAAATTGTAATATATATAAAGTAGTAAATAATGTAATGCAAAGCACAAGCGTGGCGGGTCGTCGCACCGCGTTATCATTTCGGCACGATGCCTTGACCCCCCTCCCCCCCCTCCTCGATATCACATCTCCGCTGTATTGTGATGCATTGATTCCCGTCTAATTATACCCCTTGATAATTGTTGTTTTATGTCCGAATTTTATATTGGGCATGTATGGCCGAGCATGGCCCGAGCTTAGTTAATACGTCACACAGCTCACGGAATTGTCACGGACTGCATCATCACTTACCATCAGGTGAGTTTGCAGTCAAGGGTTAACTTGTAGTCGATAAAAATAAAATAAAAATTGTTTCCGTTATCTGTGGTACGGCACATGTCATCAATCATCATCTTATTTGCATTTTAAACATACTATTTTATACATGACTAGCTGATGCCCGCGACTTCGTCCGCGTGGTTTAAGTTTTTTTCGATTCCCGCGGAACTCCTTAATTTTCCGGGATAAAAAGTAGCCTATGTTTGTGCCAAATTTCATCCAGATCCGTTTAGCCTTATAGCGTCTGGCGTGATTGAAATTCAAATCTTTTTTATTCAAGTTGACTTTGACAAGTGGTTTTGAATAGTCGAGTAAATCTACCACTGGTTCGGAATGTCATTCCTACCGAGAAGAACCAGCAGGACACTCGATGGTTGCTCTTTTGAAAAATTAATTTACAATTTCACCGTGGCTATATTTACTTCCTACCGGCAGAGACGTGCCGCCAAGCGATTTAGCGTTCCGGTACGATGCCGTGTAGAAACCGAATATGGGTTTAATTTATCTGCCATGCCCCTAACGGGTTAGCCCGTTACCATCTTAGACTGCATCGTCACTTACCATCAGGTGAGATCGCAGTCAAGGGCTAACTTGTAGTAGATAAAAAAAAACATCCATCCATCCAAACTTTGGCATTATTATCATACTAATATTATAAATGCGAATGTGTGTTTGTTTGTTGGTTTGTTGGTATGTCCTTTAATCACGCTGCAACGGAGCAACGGATTGACGTGATTTTTTGCATGGGTAAGTATAGTTGAGGACCTGGAGAGTGACATAGGCTGCTTTTTATCCCGGAAAATTGAGGAGTTCCCGTGGGAATTTAAAAAAACTTATTCCACGCGGACGAAGTCGCGGGCATCAGCTAGTAATTAGTATACTCGTAGATTAAATAACGTTGGTCGAAGTGGTCGGCCGTTCATGTGAGTCACGCCGGGGTCCGCCCACTACCTTACTACCGGCGTGACCACCATTGTGGTCGCAGCTGAATTAGCCAAATATGTTACACTGACTGACCTTGGCCCTCCCCGGCGGCGGGGAAATGTGTACATTGGATGCACATCGATTACGAAATTAACCCCGCTTCTAGCTCACATTGATTGAGTGATTAATAAGTACTTATTTCTGTTAAAAGATTACTTAAAATATAAAATAATGTTCTCCTGACCGAATTTCGGCCACGGCTGCCTATCTACAGACAGAGAGATATTATAGCACACAAGTGTGTGCGCATACACAGGTGCACTCTCTGTTCCTTTACTCTCATGCTGAGATCTATAGAGCGTACTTACATTGACTTGGCTCAGACTTTACTTAGAGTTAAAACGAGATGGACTTATGTGAGTAACATAAATCTGTCTCGTTTTAACCATGTCTTAAGTGTAAGCAAAGTCAAAGTTCACTCTATAGATCTTTGCCTGATAGCCCGGTCATAACCGGTGGCACGGAAAATCCATCACGACCGGAGAAAGATCAGGCGCAACTTATAACTATGTTGGTAGGTTGAAACTTATACCTACATAATTTACGTTAGTAGTTTATAAAATTCTCCAGAGCAATTTTGGCGAAGTATATAATAATTATCGTAAATAAATCACATTATTATTAAAACTTTTGAAAAATAATTAATAGGCAAAATGTACCACACATGAAAAGAAATAACACAACATTTAAAAAACAAAGAAAGAAAAACCGACCAAAATATGCGTGTCATTCAAGGTAAATGAACAGATGGAAATCTGTTTATCGACATGACCTACTACGACTCCATGGATCTTTTGTCCCCTATATAATATCTACTTGAGTCAATCTTCAAAGAAAACCAAAAATATTAAATCCTTTAAAAAGATCCTTCAACGAAGGAGCGTCTTGAAAAAATAAACATTTTAAAACGATTCTCTCTCTCAATGAACTTTCCATAAACACTTTGAACATCAAATTATGACATTGGATAAACATGGTAACATTAACTTAACAAACATTTTAAGAGTATGAACCTTCGGCAGTAAAAAATACATAGCATTTTAGAATAGCGTTGTTTTTTGTTGGTGATCCCGAATGCACTCCTGTAGGTGGTGGCCTAAATCGGTCTAAGATATTCATGCATTCTCTGATATCCAGTTTATTCCCTTTGAAGATTTTTGGTTTTTGTTTTATGCTTTCCCATATTCTCCCTTTTTGTTATTAGTCTATTTTAATTTCAATTTTTAGGCTATTTTAATTCGAATATTAATAATGTTTAATATAATTTGTTAAATTTATAATTTTGTAATTTTGTAATTGTCTATGTTTAATTTGTGTAATGTAATGTAAATTGTTGTGGTCTACTCATTGAATTATATGTACAAGTACGTACATAATACCTCAATGGGTCTACTATATACTTAATTCAATGTATCGTGAGTGTTGCATGCAAAAGTTGCATGCAACTATTGTAAAATTGTGGTAGTAGAATAAATGGGTATTATATTTTTATTTATTTTTATATTTACCATCCTATGCTACCATAGCATAGGGCTAATTTCAAAATGCCAATTTTATATCACGGTAGGTACCTTGGCGTCCCTAAAATAAGGATTATAAAAACACGAGGTTTTAAGCGATCGTAGGTGAGATCTGTCAAGGGATAAGACAACGAATACAAAATATGATGATGATGATGAAGATGATGATCCGCAATCATCGTACAAGTGAAGTAAGCAACGTAAAGTTCACAATCAGTGTCCCATATTCCGGGGGTCAAGAAAAACGAGGCGAATGATAAGTGAATTATGCACGTCTTATCAGAGGTCACTGTTACGAGTCCCGCCGCTACGCTCGTAATACTTGATTAATCTTTTTTTATTTTGTAATTTATCACATTTGGTAATACATAATATTATGTACATTATTGACCGAGCGAAGCGAAGGTCTCTGCGTCTACTTGGGCGGATTGACGGTCCGTCCGTCCGTCCGTCTTTCAGAGCCTTATAAGTTCCGAATCATACTTATATTATTATAAATGCGAAAGTGTGTTTGTTTGTTGGTTTCAATGACGCCGCAACGGATTAACGTGATTTTTGGATTATAGTTGAGGACCTGGAGAGTGACATAGACTACCTTTTAATGGATGGAAGCAGGCGTTATTTTGCGGAAATTCATGATAATGAAGTAACTAGAAGTTAAATCCGCGACAATAGGTAAATCTGTCTGTGGTAGAGTGTGTATCTTGCACTAATAGCCCGCGATGAATTCTGCAGTCGTGTGGTGAATATCGCGGGCTATAAGTGCAAGATACACACTGTACCACAGAGATTTACCTATTGTCGCGGATTATAGCGAATTAAACTTCTGGTTCCTTAATTATAGGCTACTATTTATACCATAAAGAGTTTGATTGAAGAGTTCCCGCGGGAATCAAAAAAACAAACCAAGCGGACGAAACACGACGACAATACAAAAACATGTGTAATTCCAGAATATATATTATAGTTTAGATCTGTGCCAAATTTCATAAAGATCCGTTCAGCCGTTCTGGCGTGATTGAGTAACAAACATCCATCCATCCATCCAAACTTTCGCTCCTATAATTTCGCTTTCGATAATTTATAATTTTATCACAAATTCTTGTTCCCAGCTGACAATCGTCAATGGAATCTCGAAGTGCGTCCGCGCTCAACTTGCTACTATTACCTATTCTGTGGCTCAACAGTGCGTGCGCGCCGTTATTAACGATAATATTAACGAACGCACGACTATGATAAAAACTAGCATAATACCTATGTGCTATTCCAGACTATAATCTGGAAAAAAACAAACCAAGCGGACGAAACACGACGACAACACAAAAACGTGTGTAATTCCAGACTATAATCTATATCTGTGCCAAATTTCATAAAGATCCGTTTAATTATCGTTTAAAGATCGATAAATTTATAATATTATCACAAATTCTTGTTCCCCTGACAATAGTCAATGGAATCTTGGAGTGCGTGCGTGCGTGTGCGCCGTTATTAACGATAATATTAACGAACGCACGACTACGATGCGACCAGCGACGGATGCGGCGGCGCTTTAGATCGCTGCCACAGCCTCAGCGCACGTTACTTAACGATTAGCGGATTTATAACATTATTCAAAAATAAAAAAGGAGAAAAGGGAAAAGGAGAGGAGGAGGGAGGAGGAAAAGGAACTTGATTTCATACATCGTTGGGCCCGTGCTTTATCGGGACCTAACAGAGTTGAAACATACCTTATTGTGAACCGACTTGCAGAAAGCGTGAGGTTCACATATTATTATAGCCATTGAATTATAATGCATGTAGTAGGAGTATATATGGAGCAAACATAATTTAAAAAATTAAAAGACACGACTGCCCTGCCATATAGTATTTTTTATTTTTCAAAAAATGCATAGCCAGTCACTCGGGGCCCGGGAGGATGTAAGTATTCTAACTATTATACCATACATCCAAATCTGTTCAGGCATTTAGAAGTTATGGTGGAATAAAGAAACTCACATACATACCTACATGAACCCTGAAAACATTACACTCCTGTTTTGAGCAGTCGTGTAAATATTACGATTTTTTTTTTAATTTGTGTCTAAATAAATAATATGTATGGAACTTCATGAAGCGTTGTTTTAGATAATAGAGAATGCTCCTGTGTTGAGTATGTTCGCTTAAAAGCCAATATTGGGGCTGATTCTGTATAGCACAATCTCTAAACTAAACTAAAATTAGAGCATTACAAATATTGCTATCCCTTTCATAATACTCCCTACGGAAAGGGACAGAACTAGTTTTAAAGCTGCCATTTTAGTTTAGTTTAGAGATTGTGTTATACAGAATCAGCCCCACTGTTGTACACCATCTCTAAACTAAAATGACAGCTCTATTTATATTGCTCTCTCTCTATCTCTTTAAGAACCCTTGAACAGCCGGCGGGAAGGGGCAGCACTAGATTAATTTGAAATGCCATTTTAGTTTAGTTTAGATATTTTGGGTCTCATTGGGGCTGATTCTGTATAACACAATCGCTAAACTAAACTAAAATGGCAGCTTTAAATCTAGTTCTGTCCCTTTCCGTAGAGAGTAATAAGAAAGGGTTAGCAATATTTGTAATGCTCTAATTTTAGTTTAGTTTAGAGTTTGTGCACTACAGAATCAGCCCCATTATCTCCCTCGCAGATGACTAACCACCACCGCCGTAGAGAACCGAAATTCGGTTGAGAGGACATTATTGCTAATTGCAGCTCACGGTAGAACTCTTGCGAAGCTACTATACTAAATTATAAGATGATACCTTATGCTTGAGTACGTACGGCTCATTTGACCCGCGCCGCCCGCTCCGCTTCCTAATTAGCCCCGGCCCTAATGGCGATCGTCCCCAATTGGCCCGCTATTAACGCGCTGCAGTTGGACGCACAAACAAACAAAACTACAGCATCGCATTCATTATCCTAGTGCAGGGTGGCCATACGATAAATAATTATCTCGGTCAATTTTATAATTACATTTAATCATTTATTATTATGTATCAATTTTGCACTAAAATATTATAATATAAAAAATGTTAAATGTATCATTTTTGCACTAAAATATTCTACATATAAAATAACAACCAAGAGAAAATTACCAGATTAACGCCCGCGGCTTCGTCCGTGTTTGATCCGCGTGAATTAAGATTTTTGAAATCCTGTGGGTACGTAATCTGCATGATCTATCGTGTAGTTTTATTAACCGACTTCAAAAAAGGAGAAGGTTCTCAATTCTACTACTATGTTTTTTTTTGTAAGTATGTTACACGATAATTCCGCCAATTACGAATCAATTATGATGATTCTTTTTTTGTTTGGTAGATCATACCAAATTTTAAAAAATATCATCTTCAGAGGTGGTCCCATATAAATTTTATCGAAATTGATTTATGAGAAAATCAACAAAAAATAAAATACAACTTGTATACCCAGATAATGTTGTTTACTTTTTAGTTTAAGTTGGTATAGTTTTCAAGTCGATTTTGGTTTCAAATCAAATCAAATCAAAAGCGAATAATTAATTATTTGGAAAAGAAGATTAGCAAAATTTAAAAAAATATATTCACGCAAAACTATGGTAGGTACCAGGTAGGTACTAGAACTATGGTAGGTAGGTACGTGGAAGAAAAGATATGTATCTTTATTTATGATTATTTTTCGATAATTAATATAATATAACATACAGTGACGTCAATAATTATAAAACCCAAATGAACTTAGGCATTGCGACAATTAAATTAATTTTTCAATTATACTGAATTCAATATAAGGTTAAAAATATTATATTTTAGTAGTTTTTTTATTACTTCGTATCTTTTTACCGATCTATAATTTATCTTAGATTATAAATTATGCATTCTTCATAGCATAGGAAAAAAATCAACACGTACCTAAATTATCCTTAACTTTCAAAAGTTAATCAAGTAAGTAAAGTTTACAGTTTTTTGTAGTCCCACCATGAAAATTCCCCAGCTACAACAAAATTGTCACTCTACTATTTATTATCTCTATAGTAATTCCAATCCCATTTTTAACGCGTGTTCTTTGATATTCCGGTATTTAAGATTATCGGGTTAATTTTAACTATCTTTCCCGCGTTATAATAAATTAGGTCGTATTGTATTAAAACATTAGGTAATTCCCTACAACTTGTACGGAACAGGTAATACCACAGAATAGGTAATAGTACGTTATAAATCATAATATCTCAGTGACAATTACAGTACCTATTTAATCAAAGTAGATGGAAGTTATTCACACTTAATTTTAAGTTATTTGTGTGATTTTTTGGAACGAAGTTCCTTATTTAATTACCTTTCTTTGAATAGAGTTTAAGTTTTTAAATAAATAAAAACTCGACAACCAAGTTAAGTTTTATCAGCGTCAAAAGTGTAGAAATATCAAATCACAACGTTTGTCCGTCACTACCTAACGGAAATATGCATCCAGGGAAACCCTTTCATTTCACTAAAGCAAAAGCTTCTTACAGAATTTTATGAAAGCCTTAAATCTACGCGGACAAGGTCCGGACATAATCTGAGTTTAAGGTACAATGTTATAATTTCATAATATTGTACCTTGCAAAGTAAGCCAAGGCCAATTCGATACCCCTAATTAGTTTTTCTAGTTGAATGGTAGCTTCGATACAACTCTGAAAGAACAAACAGACAAAAATACTTACTTAAAAAACTGTTGTAGTCTATGTTTCGATAATAAAGCTTCCAATTCTCTAAAAATATTTAATGTACAAAAATCTTCCAGTTACAGTTGTATTATGAGTATAGAGATCATTTTACTGGTTCGGTTGTCACAAAAAGGCCTAACCGGGCAAAGCACCTGGGAATATTTGTTTATGACTTGTTAGCGGAGGCTAGGCACCACTGCGCCTAATAGGTCTATTAATGATAGTAATATTTTCAAAGGAGCATATTCCACGGACGATTTCAGTTAATATAATACTCGTATGTATACAAATGCTTTATTTCTGTGTCCTAAACACAACATTAATTAACTGAGTGGTATGAGAAATGAAGATATTAAACGTTACCATGTTTAGTAACAGATAAGTCAAAATAAGATAATCCAAAACAAAAAGGACATTTGGCTATTTTTCTGTGTAGTAAAAATAATCAATGCTTTAATTTAACCGTACCGCACAGTGTGACGATTGCAATCATCGCCGGTTGGTTGTCACTCTCACTATTGGCTACAATTCATTAATGCTGCAAAAATACCTACCATAAATTCAGCCAACTACAAAATTGTAGGTTACAGGAATATGTTAATAACAACCGCCCTGCTAAGAGGTTGGTGTCTTTGATTGTTTCAGTAGAAGCCCGAATTTAGATTGCTAAAAATGCCGTAAGAATTCATTTTCTAGGTCTTTAACTATGCAAAACAAATACTTCGATCCTTTCTATTACTCCATTTATGATATTAAACTTGCAGGAATATTCAATGGCCGCTCTAAATAAGAAGTATATAGATGTCTTTGCCGAGAAGTAATTAATAATATTCTTTCACCCGTGCCGCGCGGTGAATCATTTATGTTAATTTCGGGATTAATTGTTGCGCTCGATTTATTGCTACGAGTTTAGAGGAATTCGGCTCATGGGGCGCGGGTAACATATGAAATAATAGACTTTTCATCCCACCATCTCGGAAAGAGTATTTTTATTCTTCGATATCTGATGGTAAAAGCCGTTATTATCCTCTAGAGGATAAAGTAAATTGAATTTAGAACATCGTGTGCACGTTAGTAAATATCACTCGTCTATGAAGTTTGTGAATTCAAAACATCATTAAAACCTATTTACTTGTACCTCTATGGTGCCAAATTTCCATACAATCGTTTTTAATTTGTTAAAAACTCACACTCGTAACCTTCTTGGTGTACTTTTTTAATTTGCTTTGCGCGCACCATTTTCTTTCACGTCATATTGTTTAAAAATTAAAACCGATTAAAAACAAGAAAATTGAAAATAAGTGAAAAACCTAAAATGAGTGATTCTAGTGACGAAGAAATTAACAGAATTGAATTTAATCTTGTGATTTTTTTTGCATTTAGTCATTTCTTCGCTGAGGTGGGATGAAAAGTTACCTTGTGATTTTTTTTGCATTTAGTCATTTCCTCGCTGAGGTGGGATGAAAAGTTACGTGTTGCACTCGAGTGAAAAGATTTTTCACCTCGTGCTCTTTTGATTCCCTCGCTGACGCTCAGGATTCTAATTTTTGAATCACTCGCTCCGCTCGTGATTCAATTTTAGAATCCTTCGCTTGCTCGGTCATCAAAATTGAGCACGCGGTTAAAAAACAACTTTTCACTCTTGTATAACAAATAACTATTACTCAACACAATGTTTTTCCCCTAATCTTTTTCTTACCGTCATCGTACCAGAACCATTGTACTATTACACACTCTGTGCCGGAACGCTTAATCGCTTGGCGGTACGACTTTGCCATTAGGGTGGCAACTAGCCACAGCTGAAGCCTCCTACCAGACAAGCTAACTTTTTGACGACCTCCGTGGCGCAGTGTTGAGCGCTGTTGCCTTAACGTGCGGAGGTCCCGGGTTCGATCCCCGGCTGGGTTTGGAAATTTATAATTTCTGAATTTACCCTGGTCTGGCCTGGTGGGAGGCTTCGGCCGTGGCTAGTTACCACCCTACCGGCAAAGACGTGCCGCCAAGCGATTTAGCGTTCCGGTACGATGCCGTGTAGAAACTGAATAGATACATGGGTTTAATAATATAACTGCCATGCCCCTAACAGGTTAGCCCGTTGACATCTTAGACTGCATCATCATTTACCATTAGGTGAGATCGCAGTCAAGGGCTAACTTGTACCAAGAGGATTAAAAAAAAAAAAATTAAAGGCGCTTTGATAAATGATTTATTTATTTTACATAGGAGAACTTGTGTCACTTATGATACGTTAAGACTCTACCCCCGGTTCGGAAAGCTGATTCTACTGAGAAGAGCCGGCAAGAAACTCGGCAATTGCTCTTTTCTTAAAAAAGAAAAAGGTTACAATAAGTAGACAATACAACAAATAAATTACGTTACAAGTAGGTATTACACTGACTGTGAGTTGTGGATCACTGGATGCGAGGCCGGTTGCTTCCATGCAACTTTGTCATTCGGCAAATCATCGACCTTAAAATATAATAGCCTCAACTTAGCAAATGCTGTTTAACACAGTCTTTAAATTTATGTAATGGCAAATCCAGAAACTCTTTTGGAACCATGTTATAATATAATATGTTGATAAAGTAACATCATAGTCTAGTTAATATCAAGGAACTAGAAATATCAGCAAATCCAAGTTAATGATAAAGTTAACGTAAAAAACGTAAAACTTAGCCAACCTTACGTTAAAAATATGACACCATAAATCCAATAGTGTCAATGTGGTTGTTAGTCACGGTTGACGTAATCTAAAGCCATAATTTAATTTGATTATTAAAATATGGCTTTGGCTATTATACCTCCCTAACGCTACCCAGTAAACTAGTCCATATTAATATTACAAATGCGAAAGTGTGTCTGTCTGTCTGCTACGCTTTCGCGGCCCGTTCAACCGATTTTGATGAAATTTGGTATAGAGGTAGGTTACATCGTGGGAAGGACATAGGCTACATTTTGTCCAGGAAAATTGAACAGTTCCCGCGGGACTCAAAACCCTTAATCCACGTGGGCATCATCTACATAGTATTTCATAATTTTGGTTAATATTTTTATATAAAAATACATATTTTTTAATCACATTAAATTAAGGAGGTAAACGAAAACTAAGTTTTAATAAAGAGATTTTTTCCGTATTTCCATTTTCCATGACGTCTGTCGTAAACCCACTCATACCTAATCGGTTTCTACACGGCATCGTACCGGATCGCTAAATCTCTTGGCAGCAGATCTTTGCCGATATGGTGGTAAGGGTTACTGGTAACTAGCCACGGTTGAAGCCTCTTACCAGAAATCAACACATTTAGGCCCGCTTACAGAGACGCAGGGTTTCCTTTTAATCCAAAAAAAATAAAGAAATTTTGACAAAAGCTTTATAATTCTGTCAAAGTAGCGCCTAACTCTGGATTTAAAATGATAATCCGGCGTTTCTGCAATCGGGCTTTAAACATACAACACCGTGAGCTTTAAAGCAGTCTTATCAAGTTTAAAAATCAAAACATTAAAGTCGTTGAACTGTCGGTCAGACAGAGCGGCGCCCGGCGCCAACCACCTGACGTTTGACATTGACGGCCGATGATTGATCGATACGCCGATGATTATCGATTTATAAATCCACGTTGCCACGCACAATAACCGCTCTAACCATTATACAACCGGTCAAGTGCGAGTCATCCTCGCGCAAAAAGGGTTCCGTACCACCGTACAATTTTAGTAAATAACAAGAAAGATGTCATACGTAATCAGCTGTGACATAAGTGGCTTACTTAGAGCGCTAAACTAGATAGTATTTGAAATTAATTTGAACTTGATCCCTCTACGCTTGGCGGTTGACAGACAGATAGACAGACAGACAAACGAACAACGAAGTGATAAGGGTTCTTTTTTCCTCTTGGGGTAAACCGGTAAAATCGAATAGAAAATACTAAGATAGTGGGTTCAGGAGCTTTTTTGACAAAAAAAAATTTTTTAAGTAGGTATTTCTATACATTTTCAACTCCAGGGGCCTTGTTACGCAGAGTAACGATCGCAATCACCTCTGTATGGTTCTTCTTCCGCTAATTAATTGTCGCATAAGCAAAAATACCATGAATTCAGCCAATCACAACTATTGATGCTGTAACAACGATCATTTCGTCAGAATCGGTTAAGCAAAAGGTCCATGAACGATCAGACAGCTACATTTTTGCATTTTTTAAACAGCTCTTATTAGCTTTTGGATTTTCCTTTATTTTTAACCGACTTCAAAAAAAGGAGGAGGTTCTCAATTCGACTGTATGTTTTTTTTTTTTTGTATGTTTGTTACGCGATTTCTCCACCAATTATGAACCAATTTTGATAATTCTTTTTTTGTTTGGTAGGTCATACTTCAGAGGTGGTCCCATTTGAATTTGGTGAAGATCTGATGAATATCTCCGGAGATGGAGAACGGAACTTCTCATGGATAAGAGTAAATTGCTCGCGATCAGTGTGATAGTCTTGTAAACAGTATGTTTTAACCATGCATAGCATATCTCGTTCTGGGCCCCAATCATGTAAGAATTGTCAATCAAACGTTAAAGATTTTTGTCAAAGTAAAATAAACCATAACTGCATTGAATTACAGCTCAATTTCGTCTGCCCATTCTTATACGTTTAGGTATGTACGATACCCTAAAGTATAAGAATGGGCAGACGAAATTGAGCTCTAATTTAATGATGTTATGGTTTATTTACTTCGCCGCAGATTTTTAACGATTTCATCGGTCATCCTTACATGATAGGGGGGCTGGTTACATCCTATATTTTAAAACAGTGGGGCCACTAAAAATTGTGAAATAAAAAATTTAAAAAAATAAAATAAAAACCGACTTCAAAAACCACAAACACTAAAAAGTAAAAAATAATTTAATTTATTATGTATACAAGAGTTAATTTAGTTCTATAATAACATTTTTTGGAGTCGGTGCCAATGTGGAGTCACGTCAACAATAATGAAGAGTAGGTAGACGGTTCATGCGGCTAATTGGTACCGACTCCAAAAAATGTTATTATAGAACTAAATTAACTCTTGTATACATAATAAATTAAATTATTTTTTACTTTTTAGTGTTTGTGGTTTTTGAAGTCGGTTTTTAGCTTTTAAACTTTCTTAAGTTTAGTCCCTAAGAATGACAGTATAAATCCCCACATAAAACATTATCATTTTAATTAAAAACGCAGAAAGCACTCCAAGCTCAATTTCAAAAAAAAAATGAATGAATGAATGAAATACTCTTTATTGTACACCAAAATAAAAAAAAAAAAATAAGTACATTTAAACAACAATAAAATTAAAAAAAGAAAAATCGGTACAAATGGCGGCCTTATCGCTTTGCAGCGATCTCTTCCAGGCAACCACGTTTTATAGGAATTAAGTCTACAAAAGAACACGAGTCGAGGGTGTACGTACGATTAGGAGGAAATAGTATCTAATTATTAATACAAATATAATACTAAGTTAAAATTTAAAAAAAATTAAATTGAATTTAAATTTTAAGTAAAAATTTTTGTTTTACAATCGGCCTTCCTCAAAATAATTGTTTTCATCTAATCTAATAAAAGCTTCTAAAAGCCGTGTTTTTGCGTGCAAAGGGCTGACAGAAGACACGACGACTTCTGGTATGGCAAAAAGCTTGACCTTATGTCTTGTTTTATCATTAAGTCACGGAACCCCAATAACAGTACTCGAAGCTGCAACGAGCTTTATCCGTACATTTATTTGTACTTTTATCTGTTGCACAACATTGTCTGCCCAATTAAGACAACTTTTATTTGGAGTTTGACTTTTTTGGGGTGATGGATTAAATCGGTGTCGTAACTCTTTAGAAGCTCTTCCCAAGTTGCAGGGACTTTTCAATAGGGTTCCTAGTAACCGTTCAACGTGACATATCGATGCTTATATTATAATGGACTAGCTGATGCCCACGACTTCGTCCGCGTGGGTTGAGGCTTTTTGGTTCCCGCGGGATCTCTTCAATTTTCCGGGATAAAAAGTAGCATATGTGTTATTCCAGACTATAATCTATCTCTGTGCCAAATTTCATCCTGATCCGTTCAGCCGTTGAGTGCGCGTGATTGAGTAACAAACATCCATACATCCATACATCCATCCAAACTTTTGCATTTATAATATTTATATTATAAATGTGAAACCTACCTCTGTACCAAATTTCATCAAAATCGGTTAAAAAGGTGGGCCGCGGACGAAATCGTAGTGTTTTCTATGTGGTTTTCTAGTATAATTATTAAATTCCGCGTATTTCCTCTAATCATACTAATATTACAAATGCGAAAGTGTGTTTGTTTGTTGGTTTATTGGTTTGTTGGTTTGTCCTTCAATCACGCCGCAACGGAGCAACGGATCGACGTGACTTTTGGCATGGGTATAGTTGAGGATCTGGAGAGTGACATATAGGCTACTATTTATCCCGGCAAATTAAGAAGTTCCCGCGGGAATCAAAAAAACTTAAACCACGCGGACGAAGTCGCGGGCTACAACTAGTAACTCATATACTCAAAAATCTAAGTTACGTAAGTTACCTTCCGCGGCCCAGTTCGCGCCGGCCCTGTTTCCTATTATCCTAACCACAGAACATATAATAGAGGTTAGAAAGGCGATGTGGGCGGGTCACGCGCGCCACTATATTGAGCGAACGCTCAAACGTACCAAAAACACACCTCAGTCGGCCGCGGACTGTCTTGGGAAGTTTTACGCGCAAAAAAGTGTTTATAATGCCTTCTTGCGCGGTAATAACCTGCAGAGCTAGAAGCCAAAATGTCAATGTGACTAATGGCAAGATATCTTTTCATCGGTAAGTACATTAAACCTTGATTTTAAATGATTTAATTGAAAATACTAAAGACATTATGTTTTCCTTCACTAGTGTGACTGGATCGCAAATTTGTATGTACATCGCTGGTGCGAACAACGCGCTCCAACAGAGTCATGTACGCGAGCGGCAATGTAAAGCGTAGTGCGTATGAACGATCAACTCCACTTGTTACCTGGTATTACCCAATAAGAGTAACTTGTCGATAGGGCTGAGTAGCATTTTTCCACCGTATCGATAAATAGTTTATTTGTTTCTGAGTTTATTATTATGAACTTTTAATGGTAGTTACAGATTTAGATTTTAATCATAAATGTTTGAAATATTGTTATAGTATTTTGTGTTTGTTGGTTTTGTTGTATAGTGTGTTTTAAATATTGTTGATGTATTCAAATAAAAACCATTTGTAAACCATAGTTGTTTTTTTATTTTATTTATTTCTTATAAAGAAACAGTAGTTATAAGCAAAAAAAAAATATCATTATGTCTCCATACATTTTTTAATCTATACTTATAATAAAACTGTAACAGGTCCAATTCTGTACATTGAAGATATTTTGAAATTTTTTTTTGGAGGTCACTCATTATTCGATACTGAAGCCAATTTCTGTAATTTTTTTCATTTTTATCTGTCTGTCTGTATCTTGGCCGCGCATCACGCCGAAACTACTGAATGAATTCAAACTTGGCACGATTTGAGCCCATACTACGAGGTAGGACATAGGATACTTTTTATCCCGAAATTCTACCCCCGAAGGGGTGAAATAGGGGTTGAAAGTTTGTATGAAAGTCCTTAATTTCTCAAGTTATAGCCATGAAACTTGGTATATGAGCTGCGGGTTGAAAATGAAAACATATGTGTTTCACAGTTTTTCAAAATTCCACTCCCGAAGGGGTGAAATAGGGGTTGAGAGTTTGTATGAAAATCCTTAATTATAGCCATGAAACAGCATTTGGGCTTTCGTTAAAATATGAAGAAGTACGTGTTTCACCATTATAGGGGGATTATACCGTGGGATAGTAATATAGGATTCTTTTTATCCTGGAAAATTAACTGAAAAACTTATTCCACGCGGACGAAGTCGCGGGCATCAGCTATAAAGAATATACATACCTACATACTTTTTATCGCGGAAAATTAATGAGTTCCCGCGGCAATCGAAAAAACTTAGTCCACGCGGACGAAGTCGCGGGCATCAGCTAGTTTAAAATAAAATAGTAAAATCTACAGACATAGAGTCCAACTTAAGTTAACAATATGAATATTGACATGCTGTCGACCGTACGAAAAATAAACATCGATAAAAAATATTTTAGTCAATCCCTAGCGTATGTTGCTGTTTTACACGACAACACGCGCAAGTTTAAAGTTTCACTAGTGTGCGTAGCTTCGCCAATCGCAGCGCTTTTTTCTGCCTCACGCACACATGGGAACTCTCGTGTGTATTCGTTTAGATTAGTAGTAGTGAAGAATGGTGGGATCAAAACGGCGACAGCGGTTTCCGTACAAAATTTGCACTAGGGCCTTTCTAACCTCTATTATATGTTCTGTGATCCTAACCCAATATCACAAGAAACGGGGTCATCGCACGTACATTGTTTACTTTTTGTTCTTCACCGATGATCTATCATCGTGATTGATCATTATACGACGGTTTTTTGAGTTTATTTAGCTTTAATGAGGTCGGAGTCAATACCTTAGTGGCTAGAGTTAACTATTTTTAAATGACTTCAAAAAAGAAGGAGAGTTGTCTTCTACATTTTTTTTAAATTCTTGGTAGTAGCGTTGCTGTCTTTTTTAATTTAAAGAATTTTTATGTTTCTAACTCCAAATTGTATTAAAGTCAAACTGAATTATTATAGAAGAACAAGAACAAAATAATTACAAGTTAAGTTAAGTTTTTAAAATAATTACAAGTTACTAATAAAAACCGGCCAAGTGCGAGTCGGACTCGCGCACCGAGGGTTCCGTACAAACCTGTAGTAAGTTTTACGATTTATGACGTATTAAAAACAAGACGAAATGAAAAAAACTATAACTTTGTTTGTAGAGGTTTATTGTTAATATCAAAAAATTACGTTTGTTGTATGGGAGCCCCCCTTTAATATTTACTTTATTGATATAATTTTTAGTATTTGTTGTTATAGCGGCAACGGAAATACATCATTTGTGAAAATTTCAGCTTTCTAGCTATCACGGTTTATGAGATACAGCCTGGAGACAGACAGACAGCGGAGTCTTAGTAATAGGGTCCCGTTTTTACCCTTTGGATACGGAACCCTAAAAAGTACGCAATAGCAAAAAGTTCAATTTGTATTGTGTAGAGCTTTTGAATTCAATATTTTAAAAAATACGATGTGATCTTGAACGTTTCATTGCTTTTCTGTTTTTATTATTATTATTGTATTTCTTCTGTGCTGTTTTATTCAATAAACGATAAAGTGCTGATATACTCGTAAATTATTTACATAAAAGCTCCAACAAAAATTTAATAAGTATATTACTTATCTACTAATTATTATATTAAATAAAGAAAAACTTATAGGAAAATTATGGTTATAGTGAGAGACATTTGAGAGCTGTTGCGAATTTCTAAAATTATAATACACTAGCTGATGTCCGCGACTTCGTCCGCGTGGATCGAGGTTTTTCGGTTCCCGCGGGAACTCCTTAATTTTGGATGAAATTTGGCACAGAGATAGATTATAGTCTGGAATAACACATAGGCTACTTTTTATCCCGGAAAATTAAAGAGTTCCCGCGGGAACCGAAAAACCTCAATCTACGCGGACGAAGTCGCGGGCATCAGCTAGTAGATCATATACATAATAATAATTGATTTAATATAGTTAAACTTTTCAATTGTTTTGCCAATAGGTTATCAGTCTAACCCAAACGATCTATGGGTGATTGAATTTGATCTAGATGCATTATCTAAGAAACTAGGCGATTTACAGCTTAATTATGTCAGGGTCATCAGATATTATAGATGTCTACGAAATAGTGCAGAATATTAGTCAAGCAGCAATGTATACGAAAATGTGTTTGTTGGTTTGTCCTTCAATATGGCGCGACGTAGCAACGGATTGACGTCATTTTTTGCATAAGTATGGATATTAAAATCAATATTTATTTATTCAAATTAGATACACTGTCCACTTATTGACGTCATATTTACTGATAAGACATGATGGTGATAATAATCAGTTACTGTGACTTAAACTAAAGCTACGAGGGTTCCAAACGCGCCTTGGTCTGAGAAGTACCCAATAGAAACTCAGTCGGGTTTTTTTTTAAATATCACCAAATAAAGGATACCTACAGAAGACAGAAAGCTAATTTTTATCCTAAAAAAAAAAGAGTTATGTTAGTGATGAAGATAATATGATGTCGGAAACTTCGTCGTGACTCGTAATATTTAAATTAAACGATTGTAGGATTGTCCAAAGACATAATATTGTTAACTATTTTTTTCCCATATATAAATAAATAGATTCACCTATTCGATGTACTCTTATTAAAACCCAAATTGTTTTTTTATATAAAGAAAATTCTATTGTATTAAGAAAGAAGATTTTTTTATTCCACTAATAAGCCCTCTAACTGCGATATCACCTGGTGGTAAGTGATGATGAAACCTATAATGGCAGCGTATCTACTAACCTTTCAGGGGTACGGTAGTTATAATAAACCCATAGCACTAATCGGTTTCTACATGGCATCGTACTGGAACGCTACATCGCTTGGCGGCACGTATTTACCGATAACTAACTAGCCAAGGCCGAAGCCTCCCCAAAACACCAGACCAGAGAAAATTCAGAAATTATCTGGATATTAGTCGTTGTAGAATATTACTTGTAGATACCAAAATATGCCCACTAAATACCCAAGTCCAAAAAGGAATAAAAAAATTATCTACTTACAATTTATTTCACAATTTCTCAAAGCAGCTGTAGACAAAACTCCAAATATTGGAATCGACCTCGTTCACTCATACACTGCACACAATAAAAACAATACAGTTTATCATCCACTACGTGTAAGTATTCAGTAGGTACTGTAAGTAGGTATAGAGTTTTCAGAACATCTGCACACGATGTAGACAGAACAAGTCAGTGGGCCGAGTGGTAGGCGCAGACTACGCGGAATAAGTAGACAGAGAACTTACAGCGAAGTAATGAAATACTCCCGGATAAGACTGGTCGAATATCTATCAGCTGGACTTATAACAAAGTCAAAGTCAAAATAAGTATATTTATTCAAGGTTGTGACTTACACAGTACTCGTATAAGACGTGATTTTGATAACTAACAACGGTATCAACAACTAACTAACTTAACTTAACTTACTTAACTAGCTAACTTAACTTAATTTTTTTTAGAATGTACACGTCGAACGATGAATCTATTGAAAAAGTGAGAAGCTTAATTATTTTAGTAGACCTATTAAGAGACGCTTAAGTAACAATTGAGGTCGATAAAAACTATAATTTATTTAAATCACTTTGAATTCACGAAAATCAGAATTAAAATTCTGGCAATAAACCGTACATAGAAACATGAATGTACTTAATCATATTAGACTGCATCATCACTTACCATCAGATGAGATCGGAGTCAAGGGCTAACTTGTATAAGTTGATTAAAAAGAAACCTAATTGTTTCGAGCTATATCGAATTATAAACAGCTAATATATTGTCAAGCTACACTTTATACCGTAATCACCTCTGATTAATTGAAATTCTGTCATTCTGATTAAAATATTCACAGTCGCAGCAAAATTACCATAAATTCAGCCAATGACAAGAATTGCAATTGTAGCATCGTGTTTATCATAGCTTTTGAGCTACTAAGCTTCACTTTTACATCAACAGCTCCGTCTATAAGCCTGTGGTATCTAATAGACACGCAGGACTTTGCTCTGATTTCCTTGTAAGGTTTCGGTACAAGCCGCCGAATATGAATAGTTTGGGTAATTCCGTTATCTGCTACACGCAATCCGATATATTATGTCCGAACGGACATAAATACTCGTATCAAGTGTTCCAAAACTATTCTATGTTCACGGATGTCTACTTTCATTACGGACCTGGTGATCTTTGGCACAGTTTCTCTAATAATATGGAAAACCTCGCTCGGAAAATCCACTGAGGCCTTCCGCCATAACCTTTCAAATTAACGTGTGTAAATCCGTAAAGTTCATCACCATTATCAGGTGCTATGCATCCCACCACTCCAGCCCATTAACGTCCCACAGCTGGCCACAGGCCTCCACTCTCATAGGAGAGAGGGAATTATAGCTTAGACCCACCACGCTGCTCCAATGCGGGTTGGCGGGCTTTAACGACTATTATCATGTTAGTGATAATAGTCGTTACCCTAAACCCTACATACTTAAGTTAGTTCTTATTTTCGAGTCTGGTGCTCAGTATTAAAGATATTTGGTTGTATGGGCCAGCCGGTTTCTATCTGCTTATTGTTGATTAGCGACCCGACCCGCTTCGTAAGGCTAGCACTAATCATGATAATATAGTGTTAGTGATAACCGGGACCAACGGCTTATCGTGCTCTCTGAGGCACGGGGGTGAAACACCGCCAACTTCCTAACTCCGGGCTAGTACTTAGAATTTCTAGTCAGAAAAACCCAATACTTAAGTATGGCCCGACCCGGGACTCGAACCCGGGACCTCGTCGGCCGCAGTTGAACGTGCTATCCACTAGACCAACGAGGCAGTCGTGGTATGCATCCACTGTTGGACAAAGGCCTCTATCAAGTAACGCGATCATGCCCTGAAAAATTATGAACGTGAAATTAATATTAGGTACTAACAGATTACGGATTATTCCATAATCTGAAGTTACTAACGTAACATTTGTCAATGTTTGCAAACATCGTATGATTTGACTGTGTTAACTAGGTAACACTACAAAATTTTAAGAAAATTGTGCCGATTCATGTTGTTTTTTTAACTTTTTGTTTGAACAAAACATTTTGGGTAAGTTGTTTTTTTTTAAATTAAGTATTATTATCAGGATGAACAGATTTTATAAGAGTCTGAATTCGTAGCTATGTCTACAGGAAAATCAGTAATCTAGAGGGTAGAACTAATTAGAGAGAATAGGCGGTAGTTTCTTGCAGGGATATAAACAAATTATGTACTTTCTTTATAGTCCTTAGGTAGCTTAAAATAGGTTCGACAATAGTACTTGTGGGAACTGAACATAAGAGCTTTCAGATTCAGTAAACTCCCTAACCATTGAGCTATTGAGACTCTATTGTACTTTAAAACTATCCATAGACGATCCACATATTAATATGCAGTCACAATAATTAAAGTTGCATTTCCAAGCGACTATCTAAGTCTTAGAGAACTGCATTGGAGCATAAAATCAAATTAAATGTGGTCATATCGCATATCATAACGAGGTTTGTTAGAGTACAAGGCACCGTTCACGCTAGGAATATGTGAGATATGGGATAGTAATACGGAAGCGCTCGGATTTCACTTCAAAGCTCGCAAGCTGTGCTTAATTTGCAGATGTGTGATATAGCGTGGCTGAACTTAGAACAGGGGCCATACCACGCCATACTGCTAACGCTTAAAACCATATTGATCCATTATTATTGACTTTCGTGTTTAAGAATTATCTATCTTCTAATACCTACTTTAAATGAGTAATTCTTGTATATATATAATATATAATCTGAATCTCGGAAACGGCTCCAACGATTTTCATGAAATTTTCGCGGGCGAAAAATCGATCTAGGATTAATTTTTAGAAAATGTCGTGTTGTCCGTGTTTTCAGGCAATGAAAAACTGCTAGAATATCATTAGAATACGAAGGTAAATTTCGCCACCCTCTACAAGGTTACAATAGCTCAGGTGGGAAACAGGTCGGTCTAATATTTCCCTTTTTTTCAAATGTAATATAATATTTTATTTAGAAAAAATAAAATAAAATTTATTATTTAAATATAATTTCCAAAAAACACGATTTACAAAAAAAAATACCGAGCTAAGCTCGGTCACCCAGATATTACCTTCCTTATTTTAGGAACGTCAAGGTACGTGACATCAAACTGTCATTTTGAGTAATATTGCTTATGTATTGCTAGCGTTGGCAGTATGTGCCCAGAGTTTAGTTTACGATTTAATATTATTGGATCATATTAAGTTTTCAGTCCATGATTTAAATACTAAGGATAGGCTTTACTATTCGTTAAATCTTATTTTAATCCTTGATTGTTGTGTAGATAAAAAAATAAAAAAATAAAAAAATCTTTATTTATGCAAACAAAAATGTACAATTTCCTTAAATTACCCTGGACCCCCAAACTAGGATAACCCGTGACTTGGGGGTCAGTCTCTTCCAAATGGCTATTCTAGAGTAGCAAAAAAGATAAAAAACAAACACTTTACAATAAAACAAAAGAACTTAGGTACACAACTGCAGGATGAAGTCTATGCCTTAATTATTTATCTTAACAATATTCACAGAGTTAGGAATACAATTTTGTGCAATCTAAATAAGCTAGCAGGTTCTTAAAGAGCGTATGCGTGTGCGTGTGTCTATGTGCGTTAGTGAGTATGTGTGTGTGTGTAAGTGTGTGTGTGAATATATTTGTGTGAGTGAAAAGTGAATGAATGGATTATTTATTTATTTTTATTTCTTAACAGGTTCTCGGTTGCTTCATAATTAAGGTTACTTAATATGTTAGTAAGCTTATTTTTAAGTCCATACCTACTACAGTTCGTAATTTTTATTAATTTATTAGAGTGCTTGTATAAGAATGGACCCAAATAGCTAAATTGTCTTAGTTAGATGCTTACCTAATTTTGAGTAACTTTTCATATTACCAAGGAAAGAATTGCAGCCTACCTAATACTAACCTACGACGCGACGGTGCCAAACGCATCTGGTCTGAAAAGAAGGCCATATCAAACCCAGCCTGGTTTTTTAGTATCACCATCTCACGATATCAGAGAGCTTTTAGAGAAACTCATTTTATGTTTTACAAAAACTTTGAACTTAATCAGAGACATCCCCAATATTATGGCATTCCGAACCAGTGGTAGATTCACTCGACGATTAAAAATCACTTGTAAAAGTATATCTGAATAAAAAACATTGAAGTTTGATGTGTATTCTAGGAGTCTATTACGGAAACGTACCCACACAAATTAAATTGCATGTTACTTTGCCTAGAATCGGTTTGTATTTATTTCATGACTAAAGTTTGAATTCGTGTCTAGGAATATTTTAATTAAAACAAGATTCATACTCCACATAGAAACTTAATTCCAGCGCGACACGAAAATTCCACAAATTCCATACAGATGTCAAATAAGTGAAACAAACAAACAGCGATAGTGCAATTATGTCGACACACACAACACATTTCACTTTCATGGGTTTAACTTGTCACGCGACAGTCTACAAACTGTCGACGACGAAAACAATGCAAATTGGAATACCAGTCCTATTTACTTTGGTATAATATAACTGTTACGATCCTACGAATGAGTATAACCCGCTTGATAATGTATTTCTGTATGTGCATAGGTAGATCTTGGTAGAAGTCTAGGTAAATATCCATTATTATGAAATGATTTTATTTTACGTAGGACAACTTGTGCTACTTATTATAAGTCGTAACAATCTACCACCGACGAAAAACGACGGAATTTCATACAAACTTTCAACAACCTTTTCTTAGTGGATACCTACTCTTCACAGAGAACACACCCTCCAAATTTCATGTCTCAAGGATCAGCGGTTTAGACTGTGCGTTGATATATAAGTCAGTCAGTCAGGACTTTGAATTTTATATATATAGATAGATAAATGGCCTAATAAATAACTGTTTTTTCTCAGTCTGGGAGGATATTCCTGCTCGTAGTTAACTGGCAATGGGTTGAAATGATGACGATAATGAAATAAATAGATAAATAAAGCTTTTATTGTGCATTTCAAATACATTAATTATATTGCGTGATGCGGTAGGTAGTAGGTACTTATGCTTGTTATGTATGGCACAATATGAAAATAAATGTTTTTTTCTTTCTTTCTTTCATAAATAGGACTTAAAAATTTTAAGGCAACAAAAACACAATTGGTCGCAAATTCCGCTAAGTGCTGAGCATTGGTATCAATAGTCAATACCCAGCGCTGATTTTCAGTTTGCTCCAGACAAGCAACCGAATAAACTTGAAAGGGTAACTTCTTTTGGACTTCAATTGTGCTGTATGAGATGAAATTGATCTGTGCTCATACTGATCTTGAGTCGTACACATAGGTTAAACCGAGGCCGTGAACTTATAGATGAACCACTACACTAGACCGATTTGCTTCGATAGCTAACAAGGTGACGGAGACAGATTTTCTCTTTGATAGAGTCAAGATCTCGAGAGTATTCGAATAGGGATTCGAATTTATAGTAGGGACTATAAATGACTCTAAAGCATGCAACATTTTATAGTTAAAATTACTACTTTCAATTTCATACAAATCATCATAATACAAGGCATTATTCTATATGTAAGTAATATTTCTTTCTTTCTTTCTAATAATACGTACACAACTCGTATAGTTCGGCAAACTTATCTGACCCAGAGACACCGTCGCTAGTATCTATGAAAAATAAAATAAAAACAAAAACTAAACAGGCATAAAAATTAGTTCCAATTTTGGCCACCGGATCAGATATGTTTGTGGGACTATACGTACGTACGAAGTTCGGGGATACCACAGCTTCTAAGAGGATAAGTTAGTATTTTTAAATTAACCATATGAGCAATGTCAGAGACAAAAAGCTCGATCAAGTGATTTGCTTCAAAGCTTGAGATAACAATGGAATCAAACGACAAAGATAATAGTAGGCTATTATTCACATTGTACCCTATCCTGTATCCTAGACGGACTGGCCTATCATCTAAAGCTTTAACCAAACTATGCTTCAATGTAACGCAATAGATGCCAAATTTGATTACAACTGATGTTGATATGTGATGCTTTTGTTGTGAGCCGTGGAGGCAGTTAAATGCAAATACAATGACAAATTAACAGTTGGAAGGCGAACAGGCTCACGACAACGGCACTATTAATCTTAAATCTAGGTTTAGAGTTAGTACCAGCATGTATAATAAGGCATAATTCAAAATGGAATTCATAAACTCTGATGCTGAGATCTATAGAGCGTATCTTGACTTAGCTCAGAGTAGAACTTAGACTTTACTTAGAGTAGAACGAGATGGACTTATGTGAGACGTGAGTAACATAAATCTGTCTCGTTTTAATCATGTCTTAAGTCTAAGCAAAGTCAAAGGTGAGCTTAGATCAAAAGAAATCAATTATTTCTTAAACGTTTTTAAGTATAAGAATAAAATAAGAATTTGTTGCCTAATTGTTATAAAATAAACGTCGCGCCGCTCGTTCGTAGAAGAGTTATTTTAAAAAAAAATAGATTGTAGAATTCTTGGATTATGGAAAACATGCTCAATTTATAAATTACTAGCGAACCGCCCCGGCTTCGCACGGGTAGCACTAATAATCCTAATAGTCTATACCCAATATAGCTATAAAAATGGTTATTGTGAGTCAACCTTAAAAAAGATAGATGTATGCTATCGCGGACTTTTTTTTAGAACTTTCTGAGAGGAACAATTCCACCATACATTGTTTTCGTGTAACTTTAACTATTTACGCAGCGTACGCCACGTAAGCTCTCAGAAGAGAGGATTTTTTCCGACTTAGTTCACATAATTGCAATTTTCGTAAGGATCTCTAATTTTTTGAAAATAAAATATAGCCTATGTTACTCGCTGATAATGTAGCTTTCTATCGGTGAAAGAATTTTTAAAATCGGTTGAGTAGTTTTTGGGTTTATTCATTACAAACAAACAAACAAACAAACAAACAAACAAACAAACAAACAAACAAATCTTTCCTCTTTATAATATTAGTTTAGATAATTGTGTGATAACCAAGCAAATAACATTTAAGTGATGCCCGCGACTTCGTCCGCGTGGAATAAGTTTTTTTAATTCTCATGGGAACTCCTTAATTTTCCGCGAGTTAAAGTAACCTATGCCACTCTCCAGGTCCTAAGCTATACCGATGACAAAAAATCACGTCGATCCGTTGCGGCGTAATTAAAGGACAAACAAACACACTTTAGCATTTATAGTATTAGTATGATTGTAATAATAATCAGCAATGACAATAAAACTAGGTACTTCAGATTATATTTTAGAAAAAAAAGCTTTAGCAACTGCTTTGGCAACTAAGAAACGAAGAAAGTTTTAGAAATTATGTTTAGATGAGTGTTTTCTCTCGTAAATTCGAAAACAATATGCAATTGGGTAAAGTTTAAGCTGTTTGAGCAATATTCACATATTATGATGAGCTATTAAAGTAATTAGCAGTGCTTTGCGAGCTTCGACACTCCACATGGTCGGTGATTCACGTTGATAGTCAGCTCAGTAACTATTAGCAGGAAGCAGATATGAGAGTACCATCTATACTTACTAATATTATAAATGCGAAAGTTTGGACGGATGGATGTATAGATGGATGGATGGATAAATAAATAAATAAATAAAATCTTTATTTGAGATTTAAAATACACAGAACACAAACACAGATAATTAAAAGATACAGAAATAACTTATGGACTAAACACTATATTTCTATAAACTTATATACTAAACTCTAAATGCTATAAACACTAATCTGTGTAAAATCCCCAGAATGTATCCCAAAAAGGCTATCGACTCAGCGTAATGCTGATATGGTGTAGATATGCACCATATTAGCGCTGATTTTCAGTCGACCCCTAGAGCTTCGACGTCCCGGACCGGCCCGGGCAGCCCGTCAATCTCACTACGCTGACCAACATACCAGGAAACTTTGTACGCACTGAGATTATAGCTAAGCTTACCTACTCTATTTGATTTCGAAAAGTCTATGGAACGAAAATAAGTATAAATTAACAACAACAAAAAATAAATAAAAACAAAAAATAAAATAGAATAGTAGGTACATTGTTCACCGAGGGGAGAAAGTGACCGATTACTATCGAGGGTGTAGTTTGAGGCCCGAGGCGTAGCCGAAGGGCCGCAATACACGCTAGGTAGGAATCGTACTTTCTACCGAGTGATACATAGTGCTTTATACTACACCTGCGAGGAAATTAAGCGATAATTAGTGATTAAACGAACTTACAAAGGTTTAAAATAATAAATAAAATAAATATTTTTTATTTCAGGCAATTTTACAAACCCATATTCAAAATACAGAAACATAAAAAAAAAAAAACAAAAAAAAACATAAAAAAAAACAAAAAAAAACATAAAAAAAAAACAAAAAAAAAAAGAAAAAAAAAAAAAGAAAAAAAAATAAACAAAAAAAAAGGTTTAGGTTAATAGTTAATAATAGTTAATAGTCCTTAATTAGGTTAGGCTAGCTAGCTTTAATTTCTAATGTATTGTTTTCAAAAAATTAAAAAAAAAAATTAAAAAAAAAAAAATGACGTTCTATCATAACTATATGAGTCGCTTCATTCGAAGCTTCACTATCACAACTAGACTACATTTTGAGGATTATTTCAATATAGATTTCGATATCGACAATCGACATCGATATCGACAATCGACATCGATACCGACAATCGACATCGATACCGACAATCGACATCGATATCGATATCGACTATCAATATCGGATATCGATATCGATAATCGACGTCGATGTCGACAATCTACATTCACCATATTATTTGACTTTTCTATGTCAAATATGGTGAAGCTGCTTCTAATATTATATTTCCTTAAGGTAAGACATCCAAATTCTCAACGTCCATACCATATTTATTTAAAATTAAAAAAACAACAGCGCGTTAGAAATGGATTTTCATACAGTTTTCTCTCCGCTTAGCACGTTAGAAATGAAATTTCATACATCTTTTCCTCCCGCTTAATTGATTTGTAGCAATGACGTACTTTCTACCTCGTTTTGACAAAAGCAAGAGGGTACTTTCCGAGCGGGTGTAGTATAAACACTATTTGACCTATTTGTGCTGCCTCTCTATCCGTATTTGGATGAAACGCGTTGCAAATTAAGCATATTTTACGTAAGTAAGTGCATTTACGCAGTTTGATGTTTGATAGGTACCTACTCAATCACGCCCCAACGGCTGAACGGATCTGGATGAAATTTTTCACAGATATAGATTACTAGCTGATGCCCGCGACTCCGTCCGCGTAGTTTAAGTTTTTTTTTATTCCCGCGGGAACTCCTTAATTTTCCGGGATAAAAAGTAGCCTATGTCACTCTCCGGTCCACAACTATACCCATGCCAAAAATCACGTCGATCCGTTGCTCCATTGCGGCGTGATTGAAGGACAAACCAACAAACCAACAAACAAACACACTTTCGCATTTATAATAGTATGATAGTCTGGAATAACACATAGGCTACTTTTATCCCGGAATATTAAAGAGTTCCCGCGGGAACCGAAAGTCGAGAAGAAGTCGCGGGCATTAGCTAGTTCACGATATACTAACAAATAGACTAGATATTTTGATTTTAAAATGAAAATGAAAATGAAATGAAAATACACTTTATTGTACACCAAACTAGTTACTAGATACAAAACAGAAGAATATAGACACATATTCAAAGGGAAGAAGCTGTACAATAGGCGGCCTTATCGCTAAGAAGCGATCTCTTCCAGGCAACCTAAATAGGAAAATATAATAATAGAAATACTGGATGATATACTGGACATATTATACATAGTATACATAGTTGTAAACTAGCGGACGCGATACAAAGAGTGATTGCGCAAATCACGGGCCTAATGAAGTTCCCATGCAGATACCCGCTGAAACTGATAACTGGCATGTAACCCTGGCCCTATTGCCGAGGATGTCAGCCGCTGAACGACCAGCGTGATAGCAAATATGGAACTTAGAAAAGTTAAATAACTAATTAATTGATGACATAAGTATACGTCTATGCGTATCTATACTAATACTAGCTGATGCCCGCGACTTCATCCGCGTGGATAAAGTTTTTTTAATTCCCACGGGAAGTCCTTCATTTTCCGGGATAAAAAGTACCCTATGTCACTCTCCAGGTCCTCAACTATAGCCTATACCCATGCAAAAAATCACGTCAATCCGTTGATCTGTTGCGACGTGATTGAAGGTCAAACTAACAAACCAACCAACCACTATACCGACAAACAAACACACTTTCGCATTTATAATATTAGTATGATTATTAAATGCGGAACTTTGGATGGATATTTGTTACTCAATCTCAATTAGATACATTATAGTCTGGAATAACACTTAATAATATGCTACTTCTTATATCCCGGAAAATTAAAAAGACAAAGAACCTCATTCCATGCCAATGAAGTCGCGGGCATCAGCTAATAACTTCATAGTTAAGAGATGGCTGAGTGTTTTGTATAATAAACCAACCTGAAAGTACATAAATGAAACAAACATCGAAACATCGGTTCATTTCTTTCTGAGAAATTAGAGTTTCAATGAATTTATAATTTTTAGTATTATCATTTCATTATTGCTCTAATGCTCAAACTCTCTCGCTCTAAAGCTCTACGTACAAGCTTAAAATTAACTCAATTCTTTGAACTTATCCTTCCTTTAAATATATAGAGAAGCAAGTTTTTATTTCTTAAACTAAAATTTCAAACTATAATTTTCGATTCAATGTACTTTAGACTATTATGTACAAAGTGTAACCTTTTTCTGTTTATGAAGAGCAACTGCTGAGTTTCTTGCCGGTTCTTCTCAGTTTTCCGAACCGGTGGTAGATTCTTATGACTTATCACAAGCGACACAAGTTGTCCTACCTACGAGAAATAAATAATTTCATTTCATTTCATACCTATTAATAATTTTATTATTGCTCTACATAGATAGAACCTTCAATGAACTTAATTATTTGATCTGATACTCTAAGTTTATATAGAAAGTAAACTAACATAACATTTCTTTCTATAAAACTAAAATAATATATTAAACTCCTTTTCCAATTCAACGTATTTTCAATTGCTATACAATAACTACATAGAAACTTCAATACTTACGCGTAATTCTTAGATCAAACACACATATTTTACATGGATTCTACGTACCTAAGTAATAAGGCAGAGTACCTACATGAGTAGATAGCAATAGCATGTGTATATAATTACATAGTGAATCGGTCGGAGATAGATCCGTGCTATTTTATGAGGAAAAAACGTTAGGATACAGAGCAGTGTCCGTCGGTTATAATAACATACACATCCGACGTTGCTACGCGCAGCTTCAGGGCTTTAATGAAAATACAGTCCAGATGTAAAAAGCTAAATAGGAAATTATATTTTCTTTATAGATAACTTTAATCTATGTTTTCTCAACTTTCCTAGTTGAAGTGAAAACTTCTTTAGCCGCGTTGAGCACTTTTTGGTAGGGGGTAAATTTGTGGATTCGCATCACCGACATGCTCGCGTTGTTACGAAGACAAAAGGTCTTAAATATAAATATACCTACTACATTCGTAATTAAATATTTTAATTTTTTTAATTTTTTTTTTTTTGATTATTTTAAATATTCGTTTTCACTTCTATCGGCAGTCCCTATGACTGCCAATTTTTTTTCATGAACTTTAGAAATCAGTTTGTTACAAGATAGATAAGTATAAAAATGTAATGTAGACAAATAAGCAGAGCTTTTGAGCAGTCTAATGAAAATCCTGATTTAGGAAGTTAACATTTGGTAGAGGAAATTATAATGCTTGACTAAGCTTTAAAAGAAGCTTGTTTTATTTTAAAAGTTCTTTCCGTTAATTTTTGTAAAGTTTACCTCAAATAAACTTTAAAGGATGTTCTTAGAAACAAGAGCTTTCACACTGTTTAAACATCAAGTTTTTAATATTACAATGAAAAACAAACATTAAAAATTTAAAAAATATAGGTATTTTAGAGATTATTTAATTTAGGTTTATTTCAAAAAGTTATAGAGATTCCTCGCCTCGTGACTTTTTTAGTAATTGCTACAATTAGAAAATGTTATGTTTTATTACCTATATTTCACTCCATTCTAACTTTGCTAAACATTGCAAGTAGAGTATACAGAGTAGAGACTAGACGTTGGCCTACAATAAATATGTACCTAGTTTTGAACCTCGGACCATTTACTTTGGTTCTGCTTTTTACGACCAAACTAATGGGGTCTTATGTTTTATGAGAATACTAATGTTAATTTTATCCTAAGTTTTATTTGAAATTTAACTATGTTGTAACTGTTAAACCAAAACCTATTCTTACTAGAATCTAGTAAGACCATAAAATTAAAAAAAAAACAGCATAAAAAATATAATCATTACGTAATACGATACCAAATTCCTAGCAAGGCAATGGGCGTCGACCGGGGTCCGTCGCTAATATTTATTATCCTTTACGTATTATTTTATCACAATTACCATGCCACTGTTGTCTTGGTACGCGGGAGCTACGGGACACACGTGCGTCCCCGTCGATGGCTCGATCACGACTGGCTAAAATCGCGAGCTTTATCAATGGACAAATATTACAATATTATGTACATAATATTAGATGTAGAGGTGAGCATTAAAAGTTATAACATTTAATTTAACACAATATTTTTTTTTAACTTTTAACTTTGTTAATAAATATTGAGATGTTCGTTAAAAGTTATAACTATATCGCGTATAGATTTATTGACAACGATCGTTGTGTCTTTTACAGTAAATTGCATAGAAGTTTAGGTTGCTGCCAGACGATGGCGCTGTTACAACATTCGGCCAGCAGCCACTTATCATGTACTGCTTTACCTATTTGTTATTTTTATAATACAAGGAATTGTGAGCCTTATCTTTATAAAAATAACTTTTTATTATTGAATTTACGTAAAAATAACTTTTTAACGTTTAATGATTTCAAGCAAACGTAAACCATTATCAAACTTCAGTTGTTATTGAAATGTGTTATGAATGTTATACCTATTCATTTAATGGAAGTAAAATATTAAGTTTTTAAGCATAAAGTTGTAAAGTGTAACCTTAGTTTAACACGAGTTCAAGGTGGAGTATTTAATGCCGCAATTTGGAACTATTTTGAAGTGCTGAACTCGATCAACTTAAAAACACTTTTCAATTTCAAACCTATTTCATATTGATGTTTTTAAATGTAAAACAACTCAAAAAAACGTTTGATTTCCGAATCCAGTTGCATCTTTGCAGTAGGTAAGTAGGCCTATTAAGTTATAAAAAATATAACATTCATTCCATTGAACTTTTAACGAAACGAATTATTATTTAACATTAAAATTTGACAACTTTTGAATATTTCTTATCCTTAAAAGTTATAATTATAACTTTTAATTTAACGTGTTAATTTTTTATAACAATAACGTTTTAACAATTAATCTTTTATAACATTTAATCACAACTCTAAATTTAGATGGCGCGCGCGCACGTATGCTCTGCCACTTAGATCTATACGCTATTAGGCGTAGCGCAGACGGTCGACTGGTCGACGAAAAGCGACTATTTGCTGAAAATCAAGCGTCTGACGTCCCACACATAAATATTGCGAAAGTCTTCTGGATCTTGTGTCTTGAGCGCAAAAACAAAAACTGGGGATGGAGCATTTGGGTATACTTATTTCAGGGAGTACCTAATGCTTTATGCCCCGACCTGTATGCACAGGCCTCTGGAAGGATAACCTGAATCAAACCCGGGACCTCCCACTTTTATGACCCCAGCGCTCACCAGTCACCACTACACCAGGGCGGTTGTCAAACACGGACACATTCGCGTTTATAATAATACTACTAGATTTTGCTCGCGGCTTCGCTCACGTTATGTTAGATTTTCATACAAATTTCAAACCCCTATTTTATTTAAAATTTTAAAAAATCCATTCTTAGCGGATGCCTACGTCATAACTCATAATAGCTATCTGAACGCCCAATTTCAGCCCGATCCATCCAGTGGTTTGAGCTGTGCGTTGATAGATCTGTCAGTCAGTTAGTCACTTTATCCCTTTACATATTTAGTATATTTATTGACCGTGTAGCGTGGGCGCTCGTTCGGTCCGCTCCTTAGATCAGTCCGCTTCCGTTAGGCTATTAGTGCTCTTTACCTCACGAACGCTTATTGGTAAGATCCACAGATCAAACGCACGCTGTCTCATCAGATCACTGTTCATTGTTATGCATTTTGATACAGGAAGTGTGGATTTAAACCGAAGTTATAGACGTAGACTCTACGCGCCTCTACAATATATTATGTACTTCGACTATTATTAGTTTTACCTCTATGATCTTTAGTTTTACCTCAAAAAGTACATCCATACTAATAGGTAAGTATTATAAATGCGAAAATGTGTCTGTCTACTACGCTTTAACGGCCCATCTTTGCAAACTGCCTTAGCTTTTTTTTTATATCAGCGATCTCACCTGATAAGAAGTGATGATACAGTCTAAGATGGTAGCGGGCTAACATGTAAGGGGTATGGCAGTTGTATTAAACCCATACCCCTTAATCGGGTTCTACATGGCATTGTACCGGAACGCTAAATCGCTTGGCGGCACGTTTTCGTTGGCAGGGTGTATCTAGCCACGGCCGAAGTCTCCCACCAGGCAAGACCCAACAAAATTTCGCTTTCCAAGCGCTTTTCTTTAGACTAAGAATTGACTGTGTTTACAAAAATAATTAAATTATAATCTCATTTGACCAAATCAAATATTATATATATTGCTTATATTACTTATTTGACTACCTAAACTGACATGACATGACCCATGACATATCTATTAAAATTACTATAATTAATATTTAATTCAAGCTTGTGAGATTGACAATGTGACATTATTTTATTTTTATTGTAATTGGATTGTACACGTAGGTATATTATAAAAGTAGACTTACTGAAATTGTTAATTTATTATGTAATATAATATAATATATAATACTAAAATTGCAATACCCTGACGGGGTGTCATGTCATTATAATTAATTCAATTTATTGTATGTACATGAATGCAATGAATAAATGAAATGAAATGAAATTCAGAAATTATAAATTCCCAAATGGGGTCTGCCGGGATCGAACCCGGGACTCCCCACGATAAGACAACAGCGCTCAAAACTGCGCCAGGGAGGTCGTCAAACACTGAGCCGATTTTGATAAATGAGGTGTCAACTGTCAATTGATACGTTATTATAGTCCGGGTAACATAAGCTACATTTAACACGACCAAAATCGATGTGACATCCAAAAACGTCTTGGTCTCTGAATTTTTTTCCGGGTTATAGTTAAAAAACCGGCCAAGTGCGAGTCGGACTCGCGCACCGAGGGTTCCGTACAAACCTGTAGTAAGTTTTACGATTTATGACGTATTAAAAACAAGACGAAATGAACCGCAAAACTAACTTTGTTTGTAGAGGTTTATTGTTAATATCAAAAAATTACGTTTGTTGTATGGGAGCCCCCCTTTAATATTTACTTTATTGATATTTAATTATTTATTTTGAAAGGTAATATACCTACAAGTTAATATTCTGTGAAAATTTGAACCGTTTACCTGTTACCGTTTTTAATATAGCAAAAAAATACGAAAATAAAAACCGGCCAAGTGCGAGTCGGACTCGCGCACCGAGGGTTCCGTACAAACCTGTAGTAAGTTTTACGATTTATGACGTATTAAAAACAAGACTAAATGAACCGCAAAACTAACTTTGTTTGTAGAGGTTTATTGTTAATATCAAAAAATTACGTTTGTTGTATGGGAGCCCCCGTTTAATATTAACTTTATTGATATTTAATTATTTATTTTGAAAGGTAATATACAAGTTAATATTCTGTGAAAGTTTGAACCGTCTACCTGTTACCGTTTTTAATATTGAGCAAAAAAATACGAAAAAAACACGTTTATTGTATGGGGACCCCCCTTAATATATATATTTTTTTAATTTTTAGTATTTGTTGTTATAGCGGCAACGGAAATACATCATTTGTGAAAATTTCAGCTTTCTAGCTATCACGGTTTATGAGATACAGCCTGGAGACAGACAGACAGACAGACAGACAGACAGACAGACAGACAGACAGACAGACAGACAGACAGACAGACAGACAGACAGACAGACAGACAGACAGACAGACAGACAGACAGACAGACAGACAGACAGACAGACAGACAGACAGACAGACAGACAGACAGACAGACAGACAGACAGACAGACAGACAGACAGACAGACAGACAGACAGACAGACAGCGGAGTCTTAGTAATAGGGTCCCGTTTTTACCCTTTGGGTACGGAACCCTAAAAACACGTTTATTGTATGGGGACCCCCTTTAATATATATTTTTTTTTAATTTTTAGTATTTGTTGTTATAGCGGCAACGGAAATAAATCATTTGTGAAAATTTCAGCTTTCTAGCTATCACGGTTTATGAGATACAGCCTGGAGACAGACAGACAGACAGACAGACAGACAGACAGCGGAGTCTTAGTAATAGGGTCCCGTTTTTACCCTTTGGGTACGGAACCCTAAAAAGCTTATTCCTATTTAACATTGTATGCGTTTAGCTTTATCCAATGCAAGTTTGATACAGGGCAAAAGGCTGAGCTGTACACCCATCCTGGGTGGTGGCACAGACAAGTATATAATATCATTAGATACGGCAGTATAATAAATGTTTGTTTACCACTACAGCCCATTAACGTCCCACTGCTGGGCACAGGCCTCCACTCTCATAGGAGAGAGGGAGTTAGAGCTTAGACCCACCACGCTGCTCCAATGCGGGTTAGCGGGCTTTAACAACTACGAGTATTATCATGTTAGTGATAATAACCGGGGCCGACGACGGCTTAACGTGCTCTCCGAGGCACGGGGGTGAAACACCGCCAACTTCCTAACTCCGGGCTAGTACTGAGAATTTCTAGTCCGAAAACCCAATACTCAATTATGGCCCGAATCGGGACTCGAACCCAGGACCTCGTCGGCCGCAGTCTAAACATGCCAACCACTAGACCAACGAGGCAGTGACACCATTAACGAGTAAATATTTTCTTACTTTCTTTAGAACGCCAAAGCAAAAGAAGTATGCAAGCAGGATACTAAGAAGCGAGTTTTACATTAAAGCTATCGCGTGGAAAGGTCCTTGTACATACTAATGAGAAAATATATTCCTGCGCTCTCAGGGAAACCTGGAACGCGTTATTATATTTTTTGTTTAGTGCCGGTCTAGAATGCTATTAGAGGTTCCATTTATATGATAACTAGATGATGCCCGCGACTTCGTCCGCGTGGATTACGGTTTTTTGATTCCCGCGGGAACTTCTTAATTTTCCTTCCCCGGAATACAACCTACCCCTGTACCAAATTTCATCAAAATCGATTGAACAGATGCGTTAAAGCGTAGCAGACAGACACACTTTCGCATTTATTAGTATGGAAGTATGGATAAAGTGTATCTCAAGCTCAGAGTAAGTTCACGCCACTGATACATGTACCCTCGTATACCTACTCATAAATAGGTACTACTTATCTATTAATACGGGACAGTGGGCTAATATGAATGAGATCACATTCTTGCGTGTTGCGGCCGCAAGACCACTCATTACGGCACTCGCAGCTTGCATTTATAGAGTCACCGCACTACCACACCATACTCTTTACAATATACTACATAATTTTTTTTTTAAATTTTAATAAAATATTTTTGAAGAGGTCTGGTAAGCAGAAAAATATTATAAATGCGAAAGTTTGGACGGATGTCTGGATGTATGGATGTATGGATGTTTGTTACTCAATCACGCTCCAACGTCTGAACGGATCTGGATGAAATTTGGCACAGAGATAGATTATAGTCTGGAATAGCACATAGGCTATAAATAGTTTTAAATTATGTATATTATTTAGTTTTGTTTATAGTCTCTTGTCGTTTCTGTACCTGCTATGCATCTCTAGACATCAATTGTTCTCACACCTAGGGCATCTGGAAGAAATCCACATTTGTAGCGATAAGATGTCCTTGTACACGTCCTTTCTTTATTTAAGTTTAGTTTTAATTTGTATTTTGTACAGAATAAATAAATAAAATAAATAAATAAATAGGCTACTTTTTATCCCGGAAAATTAAAGAGTTCCCGCGGGAACCGAAAAATCCTCAATCCACGCGGACGAAGTCGCGGGCGTCAGCTAGTACTTTATAACCGACAAAAACGTCTGCGATTTTTCTTTCGAATTCCATAAGTACCAAATTAAAAGATAAAAAAAAACAAGTTGCCAAAAAAATATTTTTTAAATTATTTTTTGCAAAATAAGTTGTTTGCAACTACATATTTGCAAATACTGCGCAGTAGCGAAAAACCACAAACACTCTACCACGAAGTTATATTTTCCACAATTTCAGCTTGCCAAAAGGGCCGTCCCGAAATTCGTTGCCAGCTCTTGGACCAATACTTAAGCTACTTTTTGCTTCAATGTATCACACTATCGGACATGGCGACCTCCCTTGCGCAGTGTTGAGCGCTGTTGTCTTAACGTACGGAGGTCCCGGGTTTGGTCCCGTGCAGGGTCATTTTGGGAATTTATAATTTCTGAATTTTCCGTGGTCTGGCCTGGTGGGAGGCTTCCGCCGTGGCTAGAACCACCCTACCGGCAAAGACGTGCCGCAAAGCGATTGAGCGTTCCGGTACGGTGCCATGTAGAAAGTTATCGTAAATATAACTGCCATGCCCCTAACAGGTTAGCCCGCTACCATACATACAGCCCGCTAACATATCTTATGGGCTAACTTGGTGGATAAAAAAAACATAGTAGATACATCACAGTATGTAAAGTAACCCGTGCACAGCCGGTAAATCCATTTTCTCGACATCAAAATGCCATCAGACTGCATGTACCTATATCTACAGTTTAATAGCCGATGGTAATCTTAAATCCACAGGATGGCTGATTGAATCATACTATATCTTAGTAGGCCAATTTATATGACATTGCTCTATTTCAGAATCCTATTCTTAGAATAAATGTACGTACATAATACGTATATATATACTAGATGATGCCCGCGACTTCGTCCGCGTGGATTAAGGTTTTTTGATTCCCGCGGGAACTCCTTAATTTTCCGGGATAAAAAGTAGCCTATATGCTATTCCAGACTATAATCTATCTCTGTGCCAAATATCATCCAGATCCGTTCAGCCGTTGGAGCGTGATTGAGTAACAAACATCCACAGATCCATACATCCATACAAACTTTCGCATTTATAATATTTCTTAATATTCTAAATGCGAAAGTTTGTATGTTTGTTTGTAATAATAGCCTATGTCCTTCCCCGGGATATAACCTACCTCTATACCAAATTTCAGTCAAATCGGTTGAAAAGATAGGCCGGGAAAGCGTAGCAGACAGACAGACAGACACACTTTCGCATTTATAATATTAGTATGGAAGTATGGAAGTATGGATATCATTTTAAACGATAGATCTGACTTGGTAGGATAATACTATCATTTGGTTTGCTTTGTCATTAAAGAACTGATCGTTTGTAGACAGGGTTGTGTAAGGTGGTATTCTATAGTATTTTTTTTGCTAAAACCTTTGACTTTCATGGTACTTTTATTTTTTCTGAGCTTTGTGTGTTTTAACAAATTAAATATCCCCCACCTCAACCATCGCACAGAGCTGCACGACATGCGAATCGCAGTCGAGTAGCGGCCGCGTCGCGCGAACAGACTCATGAATAAGGGCCCCGAACGGGTTCGAAACTAGTTGGGCATTTTTCCGACAGAACACGTGAGTTTATCCGGATAATATACTTATTTTAATTAGTTATTATTATTAGTAATAATATTATTATTAGTTATAAATTAAATATCACTTGCTATAAAGGTGAAGGAAAACATTGTGAGCAAAAACCTGCATGCCAGAGAGTTCATCATATTAATGTTCTCAAAGATATACCTATTCTGCCGTCCGCCAAACCTCAATAAGCTAAGGAAATGTGTAAGCTAGACTTAAGTCCTTTGTTGGTCGACCAAATGATGTAATGTGCCCCTTATAATAATGTAGGCTGAGAACAGTTCCGATTAGAGAGTTTGTGAGCGAAGACGTAATGTTTTATTTAAATCCTGAATATAATATTAATTAATTAACCCCTTCCATGATACCTTTTGCTATCAACAGGATGATAGCAAAGGGTATCATAGAAGGGGTTAATTAATTAATTTTGGCCAGCGTGGTGTACCTACAGCGGGCTTTAACGACTATTATCATGTTAGTGATAATAACCGGGACCGACTGCTTAAAGTGCTCTCCGAGGTACGGGGGTACCGCCAACTACCTAACTCCGGGCTAGTACTGAGAATTTGTAATCAGAAAAACCCAACACTTAATTATGGCCCGACCCGGGACTCGAACCCGGGACCTCGTCAGCCGCAGTCGAACATGATAACCAGTAGACCAACGAGGCAGTGTACCTACTAGCGCTGTTGTCTTAACGTGCGGAGGTCCCCGGCAGGGTCAATTTGGGAATTTATAATTTCTGATTTTTCCCTGGTCTGGCCTGGTGGGAGGCTTCGGCCGTGGCTAATTACCACCCTACCGGCAAAGACGTGCCGCCAAGCGATTTAGCGTTCCCATTCGATGCCGTGTAGAAACCGAATGGGGGTATGGGTTTAATATAACTGCCATACCCCTAACAGGTTAACCCGCTACCATCTTAGACTGCATCATCACTAACCATCAGGTGAGATCGCAGTCAAGGGCTAACTAGTAGTGGAGAACTTTGTCTTCAGGCACTAAGGAATTTTAGACGAGAAGACATTTCTTACTGGCGTTTACTAAATAGTAAATATCCATTCGATAGAGCCTCGATTGATCGAACCAATACAAGAACCCTGAAACGACCTTCAACAAATTCTTCAGCCATGTGTAATCGAAATGCGTCAGCTTACATACCAATTACCAACAGCAGGTTAAAAATGTGTTTTTGACACTTCCACTCAAAGAATATGTGTTTAAAATCAGATATTATGATAATCACCTTGATTGCTCCGTTGCGGAGTGATTAAAGGACAAACCAACAAACAAACACTCTTTCGCATTTATAATATTTGTATGATATTAGTATTATATGGATTAGCATCTGGATTGGGTTTATAACTCGAAGCTTATTAGCTTAGAGGAGTTATAATAATATACTTCATCTCTGTCCATATTGTAACCTGCCAAAATTACTTTAAAATATGTAGGTGTTTGTATCGCAGAAAATTACGAGTATATCATCATGCTTAGAACAGATGCACTTTATGTAAAGGCCTATACTACTAGTATTTGTCAGTAATTTGCAAGTTAGGGGGTCAGGCTCATGACCTAGCTCAGGTGATCTAATGCAACTGGATATTCTCTTCATAAACGTGAACCTTACCTTGGATAAAAAAAAAACTAATCAGAATGGCTTCCTTTTGCATTCTGTTACTGATCGACAATTTAAAAAATACGCGAAACATAATGCATGACGCGATGCAAAATCAACGCGTCATGCTTGCTCGATTTAAACATAGTATGTAGTAGCTTTGGCAGTACTTTGTTTTTTAATTTATTTATGACAATTAAAAAAATAATAGGACGTTGACTGCAACATTACCCATCCTTTTACGTCGTCGGGGACCTGATAATAGATATATTTATTAAATTAATTGGAATATACCTACGCTGTAACGAGGTGTCACCTCTGTTCTGTTACTATTCGTTACTCTATATTCTGTGTCTGTACTTGATGCCCCATATTTCACTGTCGACTATTTGTCTCAGACGCATGCGCACCTGTTAATTATATATATTGTCACATTTTATAGATACATATTTTCATCATGCGAGTTTTATTTTTGTACCAAAATAAAACTTTAATACAACAACCCTTCCGGCTCCCGGTTTTCCCTCCGCTTATTATCGGTATCTCCAAAGTCCAAAATCACCGCCACCTTAGGCTGCATCTATCTGCGATTTGTTTTACCTACCTTTTGTAGGATTATACTATGCTAGAGCCTATAAACATCGTTATGGATTTGGGTTTTTATAAAATCTCGTGAGATCTCTTTAACGTCGTCGCCAGTAGGTATGCAACCTACCTCTACCTCGTCAAAATCGGTAAGCAGGCTTCGGCTTTTATAAACCGAGTGCCAATTTTGGCCACTCCAAAATTATTTTTTCTCTCTAAAAAATATGCTATATGCCTGGTTAAAAATCTACTGTTTACTAAGCTATTACACAGATCCCGAGCAATTTACTCTTATCCGTTGAGGAGTTCCATTATCTATCTTCGAAGATATTCATCAGATCTTCACCAAATTTATATGGGACCACTTCGAAAGTATACCCTTTCAAACAAAAAAAGAATTTTCAAAATCGGTCCAGGCGTCTTTGAGTAATCGGGGAACATACATAAAAAATAAAAAAAAAAGATTCCGACGAATTGAGAACCTCCTCCTTTTTTTGAAGTCGGTTAAAAAGTAAAATCATTGTTGAGACTCATGTTGAGTAATTTATAAATTCCCAAAAATGTACTAAAGATCTTCCTAGATTACCTAGAGCTAAAGATTTTATATTATATTAGAATTTCGCTGCTTAAAATTTAGACCTAACAAGGCAAAAAAGAAAATCTTTGCTGACTGCGGTAAAAACTGCGAGCCTTTTATTAATCACATAACATTATATAAAACTAGCTAATGCCCGCGACTTTGTCCGCATGAATTGAGGTTTCTTGGTTCCCGCGGGAACTTTAATTTTCCGGGATAAAAAGTAAGTACCTATGTGTTATTCCAGACACCAAATTCTCTGTGCCAGATTTCATCCAGATCCGTTCAGCCGTTGGGGGCTGGGGCGTGATTTAGTAACAAACATCCATCCATCCATCCATCCAAACTTTCGCATTAATAATATTAGTACCTATAGAAGTATAGATACGAGTATAAATACTTAGTGTGATCATAAAGAAATCCAAAACATTAGAGGAAAGCGAAATACAACAATATGCATTATCAGAGATTATAATTACTTACAGAGATCGTTGCATATTTACAAATAGTTGAAATTTTTGTTAAATCTGCCTAATTAGGTAAATTATAATGTTTGCACTGTTATCACATCATAGTAGTGACATCTCTAATGGGATTACGGGATTAATTTCACATTCCTCGCGGTTGTTTGCGGTAATATTCGCAAACTGAACGGCCTGGTTTTACAATAGCATGGTAAAAATAGGGGAATCGTCATTATATTATTCTCAACCCATCCATACGGTGATAGCTTTGTTGGTACTACCTCGGTAGTTTCGAAGTTCAATTCCTGGTACCTCTAACTATATGGAGTTTAAGCAATTAAATATAACGTTCATATACAGTGGTCAACTAATGCTCCCGGATCTCCTTTAAGAATACTATAGCCTATAGGCTTATAGATCAACTACCGATCAGCTACCAGCTTCGCATCCAGTAACCCACAAGTCAGTGTAATACTTGTTATGTAACGTATGCATTGTATATTATTTACAAATTGTTACATTTTTCTGTTTTTGAAAAGAGCAACTGCTGACTTTCTTGCCGGTTCTTCTCAGTAAAAACATCTTTCCGTCAGTCTAAACCGCTGGTCCTAGAGACATGAAATTTGGAGGGTGTGTTCTTTGTGAAGAGTAGGTATCCACTAAGAAAGGGTTGTTGAAAGTATGAAATTCCGTCGTTTTTCGTCGGTGGTAGATTTTTACGACTTATCACAAGTTGTCCTACGTGAAATAAATCATTTCATTTAATTACGCTGGCCAAGTGGGGGTTGGCAGACTTCACATAATCCATGGGTCTGGCATAATCTCACAGAGATTCAAAGATCCTTAAAAAATTTAGAATTAAAAAAAAACTAATAGGTATCATAAATGCGAAAGTGTGTCTGTCTGTCTGTCTGTCTGCTACGCTTTCACGGCCCATCTGTTCAACCGATTGTGATGAAATTTGGTACAGAGATAGGATGCATCCCGGAAAATTGAAGAGTTCCCGCGGGAATCAAAAAATCTCAATCCACGCGGACGAAGTCGCGGGCATCATCTAGTTAGGAATATTATTCTTACAGCGACAATGGATAACTTGACTAATAGCGTAAGAGTCATATCCCTAAAATAATTGATTATAATAATTCTGCAACAAGAGCGTCAACAATATTAAAATAATACTGCTTTAAGCCATGGTAGTAAACCTTTATGCGTGATTGCAATCGTTTTTACGCAATAAGATCCCTGATTCGTAGAAGTGGTCTACTTATTTATTTAGAAAATTTAAAAAAAAAAAAAAACCGACTTCAAAAACCACAAACACTACAAAGTAAAAAATAATTTAATTTATTATGTATACAAGAGTTAATTTAGTTCTATAATAACATTTTTTGGAGTCGGTACCAATTAGCCGCATGAACCGTCTACCTACTCTTCATTATTGTTGACGTGACTCCACATTGGCACCGACTCCAAATAATGTTATTATAGAACTAAATTAACTCTTGTATACATAATAAATTAAATTATTTTTTACTTTTTAGTGTTTGTGGTTTTTGAAGTCGGTTTTTATTTTTTTTTGAAAAATTTTTATTTCACAATTTTTAGTGGCCCCACTGTTTTAAAATACAGGATGTAACCAGAACGAGATATGCTATGCATGGTTAAAACATACTGTTTACAAGACTATCACACTGATCGCGAGCAATTTACTCTTATCCATGAGGAGTTCCGTTCTCCATCTCCGGAGATATTCATCAGATCTTCACCAAATTGAATTGGGACCACACGGGAAGCACCAGCTTTCAAATAAAAAAGAATCATCCAAATCGGTCCACCCAGTCAAAAGTTCTGAGGTAACAAACATAAAAAAAAAAAACAGTCGAATTGAGAACCTCCTCCTTTTTTTGAAGTCGGTTAATAAAGGTAATGAAAAGTCGTTATACTACAGTATCGCTGAGATAAATACTGTACCTACTGTTATATTATTAAATTCTTAAATTACGTGGAATGCGAAAAATTCACTCATAACTGCAAAGAGATTAATTTGAGAATGTTGATAAGTGATAACATAGTATCTTCCACATAGTGTGTTGTGCTTGTGTTGCTACGTGGCGACGTCACGTGCTTATGGCATCTTTATTCATTTTATGAATATCACATAATTACACATAAATCACATATTTTGAATTAGTTATAACTCCCTAGATCTGTTCATTAAGCACATACGTTACGAGTTAGACCAAAAATTGCTTGGAATTTACCAATAAAACAAGTTTATTTTCTCAAAAACGAATTAATATCAGAACTCATTTGCACAGATTAAGAGAAAGGGACCTTTTTACCTTTTTTTTTTTTTATACCTGCTCCTGGTTTTTACTCCTACTTCAAATTATTAATACATTTCAATAATTATAAATTAAATCATTTAACAATCTATCTAACTAATTTTTTTATCTATCGTCTGATATCTCGTCTCACGGAATCCACAGGTGACCGGAGGGCTGAAAGCTTGCTGAAAGTAACATCTATTCAGCTGGGTAACGCAGTCAACGTTCTGGGCATATATATTTTTTTTTTTTTTTATTGCCTCGTTCCTTAAGTTTAAATTGAATTCAATATTAGTTATGTAGTGAAATCCTATTTCAAATTAATATTCATACAAAAAAAAATACTATTGAGGTATGTAATACTTACTTATCACTTTATTTCTTAACTTTTTGGGTGCCTCTCTGGCTAGCGAAGGTTGGTAATTAGTAGTACCTACGTAGCCTTATCTCTTGTGAACGTTAACATAGAATTCTCGGGTATGCAGAATATCTCATAATGTTTTTCTTCACCATTAAAGCAAGTTATATGAAATTGCTTAAAACGCATGTATACCTAACTCAGAAAAGTTAGAAATGCATGCTCCAGGGACCAGGATTGACCCTCCGACATCTTAACCTACTAGGCTATTAGGTACCGCATTGTGGATGAAGAGCCCACAAGAAACTCGAAGAGAATTTTACAACAGTTTAACAATATTATAATTTTAGTTTCGTAAGGCGAGAGTAGGTACCTACCGTACCTCTTGGTGCTACAACTGTCATGATAGCCGGGTCTATGGTATACATAAATGGACGTCGAATCACTGTATGAATCCATACTATCCATACTAATATTATAAATGCGAAAGTGTGTCTGTCTGTATGTCTGTCTGCTACGCTTTCCCGGCCTATCTTTTCAACCGATTTTGCTGAAATTTGGTATAGAGGTCGGTTATATCCCGGGGAAGGACATATAGGCTACTTTTTATCCCGGAAAATTAAGGAGTTCCCGCGGGAATCAAAAAACCTTAATCCACGAGGACGAAGTCGCAGGCATCATCTAGTATTATATACTTACGGCCGTGGTTTTATTCTTTTCAAAGTATTAGTTACTACTACAACTAGAGAACATTAATTGCGAAATACAATTAGTATTTCCAGCTATCAGCGGCTGTATCAACATTATCTCGGGCGTGTTTGCGCTTCGTATCTAATCTGTAGTCGCAGCCTCCTTAGCTGCGTGGCCTACTTCTGAATTGATGCTGAAACATCGGAAATTTATTAATTAGACATTATTGCAAACAACTATATAGCGGTGATAGCCTATAGTCTTAGGTCTTTTTTGCATTATAAAATTCTTGTGTCTTAAGAGTAGATAATTGTCTTATAAGAAATTCAGTCGCATTGGTTATTGTATCTAAACTAATATTATAAATGCGAAAGTTTGGATGGATGAATGGATGGATGGATAGATGGATGGATGGATGTTTGTTACTCAATCACGCCCCAACGGCTGAACGGATCTGAATACAAGCAAGGCGGCAACTTTGTGCTACAAATACTCAGAATCACCAATCACTAAAACTTAAAAGCATTCGTTGATAACTGATATACTTAAGCTATCTTTATATCATTTTTTATATTTTATTCCCAATTTCTAGTACTTGTGGCTTACGTCAGATAGTTTCCAGCATCCTGATTACGTAATCACTAATCAGTGAGCCGTTAATCCCGTTTAATTGATTAAATAAATTGGCTTTATCTCGGCTATTTCATTGTATTGCATCGCTCTTGTAAAGCTTATTGCTTTAACAATCACAAGGCCTTTTAACTATTATCTTTTTGAGGATTGAATGCATACTTACCTATCTACAATTTGTGATAAATACTAAATAGCTATCAATAAGTTTACAAATTGTTGTAAAAAAAAAAAACAATTTTTACAATTACAATATAACTTATAAGTAACTTTGTTTATTGGCCATTAGTTACCGCCAAAAGACGTATAAGTGCCGTTTAAAAAGAAACCAATTTTATTTACAACTAGATGATGCCCGCGACTTCGTCCGCGTGGATTAAGGATTTTTGATTCCCGCGGGAACTCCTTAATATTCCGGGATAAAAAGTCTATTTCCTAAGTATATAGTATAGCCTATTTCCTTCCCCGGGATATATCCTACCTCAGCCTTCCTTGATCTATACCAAATTTCAGCGAAATCGGTTGAAAAGATGGGCCGGGAAAGCGTAGCAGACAGACAGACAGACAGACAGACACACTTTCGCATTTATAAGATTAGTATGGATTTATTTAATTTTATTTATTGTCTTTTAAAAATGAACAATAAAATTTTATTACAATGTTTATTGGTTTAATAGGTACACAGTTTAATCATCTTGCGTTTTTTACGGTTAAGTACTTATATAGGGCATTCAAATGAGGTGAAATCTAAAAGTGGAGTGTATGTTGCCGGAACAAACAAGCAAACAAACACGATAGTTATAATTTAAACGCGCCTCAATAAGGCTTTCTTAGAGCTGTGACCTAATAAGATACTCATGAAGAAAACATTTTCGTTACCTGCTCCTACGTGACTTTGTATTGAAAAAATGAAGCGATTGGGCCGTGAAAAGGTAACAAACAAACAGACACATAGGTACTTACCTTCTCTAGAGACAGGCTTGCGCTTAACGACAATCATGCTTAGGGCAAAGCAATGATGAGGTCTAGGTTAGAACGCGCTTGCCTTTTCACTTGCCTTGAAGGTACTGAAGTTATAATTGGCAGGATTTTATAGGTAATATAAAAAAATAATGATAAGTATGACTGAAAAAAGGTAAGAAACAGTGGTAAACCACTGAAACACAAAAAAATGGTAGAGTCTTGGATAGAAGCAGGCAGGGGCCACATTCTTTGTTTGACAGGGCCCGTGTAAATTCCTCAATTTACATAGACGGATTTACATTTACCTACTCATACGTATTAAGATTGTAGTATAACCATAAGGGTCTGAATAGACAAATGTACTGAGATTTTCTTAATTTAATCTGCGAGTTTTTACAAAAATTACTTATTGCTAGCAACCTAAACATTATGTTAGATGAATAACTATGTTGTTATACACAATAGAGTAAGTACAGGAATGATATCACCACCCATACAGAGTGTTCTGCGTTTATAATGTCAATATTACCTCACCGCCACTTTATTTGTACATACCTAATGGCTAGGTCGTTAAAGTTATACTGTAAAACGTTTATACCTACTTATATAAAAACAAATGACAGAAGAACCTACATAAATTTATAAAGTGTAGCTAAGGAAGTTCGTTCGCTTCTAACTCCAAAACTACTAAGTTTTTTTTTTTTATCTAAATTTATTTGGGACTTTTGTCCGACACGGACACTCCAGCCCCATCGTAACCTAATTTATTATTAAAATATTACTTAATCAAACTATAATTTATATACAATTGACCAGGTATCTTGTTTATGCATTCATTCCTTCATAATTTTTCAACATGATCATCTGATCATACAGAGCACTCGAGTCTAATTTCAGAATGAGAAGATTGGTTTGGTCATTGTGTTTGTTTCCTCAGATGTTTCACCTTTGAAGCAAGAGACATCCGGGTCGAACCCGCGACCACCCTGTTTCATGTTGTTAAGTCTGTTTCTTTTGCGTTTTTGTGGTGTACAATAACGTAATATTCGTTTACGAATGTAAACGAGTTGAGAGTTGAAATTCAGAATACGATTTATAATATTCACCACAACACGTTACTAAAGATTTTATAGAAATGAATTCGATATAAGAATACATTTGTGTAGGTATCCAAGAAAATGGAGCCCATTTCGAGCAACTAATTAGTTAGTTTACCATTTTTTGTAAATAATTAAAATAATTTCAGATTTCATGGTTTTTCTTTCATTTAATTTATCAAGTTTCTTAGAGAGATTTGATTCTTATAATTTTGATATTAACGATCGATGCAATAAAAGTACAGGTTGTCATTTTTACAGATTTTTGTCGGTTCGATTCCCGGGTGTGGCAAGCGAATTTTCGAAAATCTTTGAATGCAGTTTTCTTTCTATTCAAAAATAAAGGAATGTTATCTTTGAGTAAAATTTTCTATCTACAGTATTTAAGAGTACTTTCCCTTCAGGTGGCATTACAAAATTCCACCCTGTAGGTAATATAAATGTAATACACCCGTCTAGGAGTCCGATGTCTATAACTGTCTAGACTTTAGTGTCTAGGCTATCTGCTTATAATTGATAAAGGTTCCGTACCCAAAGGGCGCCAACGCGGCCCTATTACTAAGTTTCCGCTGTCCGTTAGTCCGTCTGCCCGTCTGTCTGTCAGCTGGTTTTACTTATCTCATACTTAACATAAAATAAGTATGTCTAGCTAAGCTAACCTATAACTTATGTTACTTACCCTACTTATTTCAGCATTTTGAAGTTTCGCTGTCACCTAAGTTTCATGGTAAAAAAATACAGTCTTAAGGAATGCCGATAGAAGTGACAACGAATATTTAAAATAATTTAAAAATATTAAAAAATATATTAAGTAAAATATATTTAGAATATAAATATAAAGTATAAACCTTAAAACTAAGTTATTAAAGTTAAATTACGAATGTAGTATATTTATATTTAAGACCTTTTGTCTTCGTTACAACGCGAGCATGTCAGTGTTCGAGAGCATGTCGGAGTGAGGTGTAGGTGACGCGAATCCACAAGTTTACCCCCTACCAAAAAGTGCTCAACGCGGCTAAAGAAGTTTTCACTTCAATAATCCTTAGTAATAAGCAAATTCCTAATCTAGCTCAGGTATAATTACGGGGAAATGCAGGCGATTTGAAAAATAGCATTGCATTACGTAGGTACATATGAGTTTGTACACAAAATAGCTCAGTTAAATAACTAAATGAAGATGTAGGTTGCATACCAATGATGTGAATTTTGCTATCATCAAATATTATCTCAGCAGGCACCTGGCGAAAGGCTTCGCTGATAAGACGTGGTTACCTACTGATAACGCTAGGAATTTCAGACCATATACATACGTAAGTACGTACATTACATTACCTAAGTATGTAATAATCAAATAATCAAATATAATATAATCAAATAAATAAATATTATAAATGCGAAAGTTTGGATGGATGTATGGATGTATGATTGTATGGATGTATGGATGTTTGTTACTCAATCACGCCGGAACGACTGAACGGATCTGGATGAAATTTGGCACAGAGATAGATTATAGTCTGGAATAACACATAGGCTCCTTTTTATCCCGGAAAATTAAAGAGTTCCCGCGGGAACCAAAAACCTCAATACACGCGTACAAAGTCGCGGGCATCAGCTAGTGATCTATAAGTCATCTAGACCGTAATCGACACAGCTCTACGAATTGCAATCAATTTTACAACCTTCGTAGCGTAGTGGTAAACGCTGTGGTCTTATGATGGGAGGTCACAGGTTCGATTCCCGGCAGGATCAATAATCAATATAGGAATTTATAATTTCTTATTTTACTCTGGTCTGGTGGGAAGCTTCGGCCGTGGCTAGTTACCAACCCACCGGCAAAGACGTACGGCCAAGCGATTTAACGTTCCGAATAGGGGTATTGGTTTAATATTACGGCCATACACGGCTAACAGGTTAGCCCGTTACCATCTTAGGCTGCAACATCACTTAGCACCAGGTGAGATGGCAGTCAACCAGTCAAGGGCTAACTTGCAGCGGAATAAAAAAAAATGAAATACGAATACCATTCATAACAATGCTAGCTGATGCCCGCGACTTCGTCTGCGTGGTTTGAGGTACTTTGGTTCCCGCGGGAACTGTTTAATTTTCCGGGATAAAAAGTAGCCTATATGCTATTCCAGACTATCTATAATCTATCTCTGTGCCATATTTCAGCCAGACCCGTTCAGTCGTTCTGGCGTGATAAGTAACAAACATCCATCCATCCATCCATCCAAAATTTCACATGTATAACATTATCGTATAGAAGTAAAGTCTTCGAACAGTGCGTGTTGCCAGTGATGACTTACGGCTCCGAAACATGGTCGCTAACTATGGGCCTGTTATGAAGGCTCAGGGTCACTCAGCGGGCGCTGGAGAGAGCTACGCTCGGAGTATCCCTGCGTGATCAAATCAGGAATGAGAAGATCCGTATAGGCGAACCAGAGTAACCGATATAGCTCGAAGAGTCGCCAAGCTTCAGTGGCAATGGGCGGGGCACATAGTTCCTAGAACCGATAAGCGTTGGGGTCCCAAAGTGCTCGAATGGCAGCCTCGCACCGGGAAGCGTAGCGTTGGACGACCCCCCACTAGGTGGACGGACGATCTCAAGCGTACAGCTGGGAGCCGCTGGAAGCAAGCGGCACAAGACCATGCTCTGAGGCATCCATCCAGGAGACCTTCGTCCAGCAGTGACGTCTATAGGTTACGACGACGATGACGACGATAGAAGTATAGATATAAATTAGGGCAGCAGCCTGATCCGGTTATTACATGTTGTTTTCAGGCGTTATATTTTTTAAGATGGCGTAATTTAAGATAACATTGTACGTAGACCTCCCTGGCACAGACGCGAGCGCTGTCGTCTTATAAGTGGGATTTCCCGGGTCGATCTCCGACAGGTCAAGTACAAATATTGATTTTATAATTTCTAAATTGCTTCTCGGTCGTGTTTGATGCTCAGAGTTTCATAACGACCAAATCCAAAATGCCGAATGCCGACAAATCCGAAATGCCGACACTGTACCGACACTACGTTATCTATAAAACCCCTAAAAAAAATATAAAATACCTACCAGAATTAAATAAAAACCAATATGAGAAGATCCGTAGATGAAACAAATTATTAATTATCAAACTTTGTTCTACATGTCGCGAAGCTGAAGTGGCCATAGAAAGGCATAGTCCGAAGAACCGATAGACGTTGGGGTCCCAAAGTGCTGAAGTGGCAACCCCGCACCGGAAAGCGCAGTGTTGGCACTTGGCAGACCCCTACTTATAAGCATATAACAATATCTTGCCAAGGTCTGTATCTGTAATATCCTGCGCTTGATCTCTCCCCGGGCGTGTCGGATTTTCCGTTCCATCGCACTATGAGATTAAAGGAACAGAGAGTGCACCTGTGTATGCCCACACACTTGTGCACTATAATCTCCCCGTCCCCCGCACAGATGGCTAATTTCTCTGGAGATTGGCCGCCGTGACCGAATTCGGCCGAGAGGACAGTGTGGCCATATATGTATCACAATAATTGTTAATAATAATAATTGTTAGTTTATAATTATTATAAACTAAACTAAGGGAGTATTATATTCAGATTCATTTATTTGCATATAATATCTTGAACAATACAATTATAATTGACAAGTCACCCCGTTAGGGCATAATAAATGCAGTTTGAGTGACAGTGCCAAGGGGTGGGTGTATCATGCCAAGGTTGGCATATACCTAATTTCAGTGTTTAACCCATTACCCTATCATGCAATAGGAGTTGGAATTGGCTATATTTACAGATATAATGAAGTTAGTGGGCGTTGGTTATGAATTGCAATGCTCTGTCAATTACTAAGATCATGAGATAGAGTGATGAGACCAGGTGGTCTTCCGTGGGGGCGGACTTCCTCACGTGGACTTGTCACGTGGATTTTACACCAAGTTTTGACGACCTCCGTGGCGCAGTGTGTAGCGCTGTTGTCTTAACGTGCGGAGGTCCCGGGTTCGATTCCCGGCAGGGTCAATTTGGGAATTTATAATTTCTGATTTTTCCCTGGTCTGGCCTGGTAGGAGACTTCGGCCGTGGCTAGTTACCACCCTACCAGCAAAGACGTGCCGCCAAGCGATTTGGCGTTCCGGTACGATGCCGTATAGAAACCGATTAGGGGTATGGGTTTATTATAACTGCCATGCCCCTAACAGGTTAGCCCGCTACCATCTTAAGACTGCATCATCACTTACCATCAGGTGGGATCGCAGTCAAGGGCTAACTTGTAGTGAATAAAAAAAAAAAAGGTTTATGGTTACCAAAAATGAACCATAACTTGAAAGGCTGATTCTTGTACAGTATTAAAGTATGCGCAGTACCTATGTAAACAGTATATAACTAGTGGTTCGCCCCGAACTGAGACCTCGCGGTATCCATAAACTTGTACAGAGCGCCATCTAATGACATCATTGTGAAGTTCTGTTAAAAATTCTGAAACTCATTAAAAATTAAATAATTTCGTTTCCTTATAATATTTATCTAATTTTAGTATTTATTGTTCAAGTACAGGATATAATTCAAATAATTATTGGTCAAGTTTCAGGGTCAGCCTTTCAGAAAATTGAGCCTTGAAAACCTCCACTATAAAAGCCCCCCATTTCGTCAATTTTAGGGGCAAAATTTAAAAAAAAATATGTTTGGACTCTATTCCTAATTATCTTTAAAATGATATACCGCAACCTTATGTAACGCTATAAAAAATATTTTACTTCGCATTCGCTTCTATGAGAGCCCCCCTGAAATAAAGATTTTTATAACATTATAAGCCATATTCGGCGGGAGGCGATCGGTTTACATATTATATTCAAACTTGAAGTAATTACGTTCAGTAATTCAGAAGTTATAAGGCTCTGACAGACAGACGGATGGACGGACGGACGGACAGGTGCCAATTCACTCAAGTAGACTCAGAGACCTTCGCTTCGCTCGGTCAAAAACTGACTCTATTCATCGGGCCTTTCACTAGATATCACCTCTCAAAGACGTTATAAACTACATACTTACGTCATCTACTGTAAAAAAATATTAGCAATTATTATGTCGTCACGTTGATTGCTATTAAAACTTTTTTTTCTTCTACAAGATAGCCCTTGACTGCTATCTCCATTGATGTAGAATTTTAGATTACCTATTCTGTGATTTTAGTACCTCTATCTCACATGATGGTAAGTCAAAGGGTAAGTCCGCCAATCTTCGGGTCGGCGGTCTGTGGGTCGGCGAAGCGCAACGCAGAGCATTTCCTCATTGTCAAACTATTATCGACTTTGCCAACGTTGACATAAAATCAAAAAACAATTGACACAACTAGTCCGAGAGCATCGAAACGACTTGAGGCAAAATTAAAAATAGCGAGCAGTAATTTCGATATAGACTATCATTGATGTAGAATTTTAGTAATGTAGACTATACTAATCTATAGGCACTAATATTATAAATGCGAAAGTTTAGATGGATGTATGGATGGATATGGATATGTTTGTTACTCAATCAAGCCACAACGGCTGAACGGATCTGGATGAAATTAGGCACAGAAATAGATTATAGTCTGGAATAGCACATAGGCTTCTTTTTATCCCGGGAAATTAAAGAGTTCCCGCGGGAACCATAAAACCTCAAACCACGCAGACGAAGTCGCTTGCATCAGCTAGGTAGTTATTTATATTTTATACTTAGGTACGTTGGAAAATAATGGCTTGGCAGTGAGAAATAACGCTTCGACAGGTATGAGGCGCCCTAGACATTATCTAACTACCGCTGTCTAAGATTTTCTTGCCACCTATCTCTATACTTACCAATTTTCATCACAATCGATCGAAAAGATGGGCAATTAAAGCGTAGCATTTATTAGTACAGATTTGGATTTTATGTAGTTATTACTTAGTTAGGTATACCTTCAATATTTCGTTTGCGTGTGGTCTAACAGGAACAAATCAGTGTAAGAATAGGTGTGATAGCAGCATCATTCGTGCAGGGGTCATTCCTACTGCCAACGCAGCCGTATTGTTTCATTATTGTTGACTTTCGTGTTTTAGAATTATAATCCTTATTTTAAGAACGTCAAGGTACGTGACATCAAACTGTCTTTCAGAGTAATATTGCTTAAGTATTGCTTTAAGCGTTGGCAGTTGGCACTATGGCCTCTGATATGCTCCACTTAAGTACGTCAGCTGCAATGCAGTTGCACCTACGTTTTATATGGAGACGGAGCGAGCGAGCTGTCACATTGCAATGTAGATAATAACATGGTGCGGTTTACACGATGATTTACACGCAGGTCTTTAGGTGATCTTGAGTTGTAACAATTACCTATCTAGAACTTGCCATTCTGATACCTACATCTAATGATAAAAAAAAGACGTGTGGCACTCGGAGACCGCCGCGGTAAAGCTATTGCATAGCATTTTTTATCAACTTATGTACCTAATTATAATTGGACCTACTTATGCAAAATGGAACCAATCCACACACATACCAAAAATGAGATAAGTACTTATACAGAAAGCTTTTAAAATGCACCTTCTATCGACCCTGGAGTCGATAGAAGGTGCATTTTAAAAGCTTTCTGTATAGGTACTTATCTCATTTTTGGTATGTGTGTGGATTGGTTCCTTTTTGCATAAGTAGGTCCTATTCCTCGAGTCGGAGCCGGTCGGAGTGGGGGGTGTTAGGTTATTTTCGTTACGGAATTTCTGGATTCGGTCTCCACGCTCAAGGCCCGCGATAGAAGCTATGCAATAGCTTAAAAATCAAAAATAAATAAAAACCGACTTCAATAATTCAATAATCACAAACACTAAAAACAATAATTAATCTATTACCGAATATACTTACTAGCGGTTCGCCCCGAACTGAGACCTCGCGATATCCATAAGATAGAATATTATTTGTATTTTGACAGCACAAACGAATAAACTTTGCAGATCGTCATCTATTGACATCATTGTGAAGTTCTGTTGAAAATACTGAAACTCATTAAAAATTAAATAATTTTAACATATTCGGCGGGAGGCCATCGGTTTACATATTATAATTAGAAGTTATAAGGCTCTGACGGACGGACGGACGGACAAGTGCCAATTCACTCAAGTAGACTCAGAGACCTTCGCTTAGCTCCGTCAATTAAGAAGGAATTGAGATTCAGGTTAATGAAATAATATAAACGATCATAATTTATGATTTTAATTGTTTATTTATTTTTGCACACAAAATATACCTACGTAGTTAACATTTGGTATCCTTATAACTAACAATATTATGAATTAAAACTATAAATATATCCCGGTATATAATCTACCCGTTGAATTGACGAAGCAGACAAGGAAACACAATCTAGAATCATACAGCATTTATTAATTAGAATAGCTTATTATACTGTTGAAGATTACGTTATTGACAAAAGAGCATTTGACTCGCTCCAGCAATGCTAAGGACAGCGGTTACCTATGTATAGTACCTATTACATTAATGAATATTATATTATTATAATTTATTTTACGGTAGCTGCGACGCGCCTATGGAACTCACTACCTGATAGCATTTTTATGAATAACCCATCTATTCACACCTTTAAACTTCGACTGAAACAGCACTATTTATCTACTCTATCATAATTATAAATTAATAATATTATGTATCTGTTAAATCATTAAGTAATATAATATGTTGGTATGTATATTGGTATGTATTTATATATTTATGTATATATTTATGTCATTAGTATGTATATTCGTGTAAGTTTATGATATAGTTAATATCTCGTTTCATTCCATCTCATATCTTGTTGTACCCATTCTTCCTGCACAACCTTTCTCACTGCCAAGGGTCACTGGTAGAGATCTCTTATAGAGATAAGTGTTTCCTTGTCCACTATGTTTCTGTTTCTCTACGTATTGTATAACTTTTTGGTACAAAAAAAATAAAAAAAAAAATTGTAAATGAATTTTTTTCAAAAGAGCAACCGCCGAGTTTCTTGCTGGTTCTTCTCGGTAGGAATGTCATTCCGAACCAGTGGTAGATTCATACGACGATTCGAAAGCACTTGTAAAAGTTTATTTGAATAAAAATTTTGAATTTTTTCAAAATTTTTATTCACATTTTTGAATTTTTTTTGAACATTTGAATTTTGACATTTGAAATTTTGAATACATAATAATATAATAACAATTCCTAGGTATTCATTGTTCAATTAAATCTTAACATTTGCTAATATATCCACCGTTACTTAGGGGTCATTCATAAAGTACGTCACATTAGTTTCGTGATTTTTTGACCCTTCCTCCGTCCCACAGTTGGTCACATTTGTGAGACCCCCTCCCTATTGTGACGTCACATATCATACAATTTTACATCTAGAAATTATTAAATTAAAATATCACATCCGAAATATAACCAACATCAAATCAAACATTTTAAAAAATTAACAAAACTTGGAAATAGGAAGTTTTTCGTTAATAGTTCTAATTTGGCATTTTAACATTACTAAGTATAAAATTTTGAAATTTGACGTCACGAAACTTAAGCGCGAGTTATAACCGGGATATATTTACTCCTTGGCACACAAATGTCACACTTCGTCAACCCCCTACAAATACAAATGCTTTTATTTTGCTACGCGAGTTATAACCGGGATATATTTATAGTTATAATGAATATCGCTCATGACTCACGACAGTTTAAACGTTGAAATATTATAAATAACTATGAAAAACTGAAATATTATGAAAAACTGTTAGTTTAATGTTGAATAACTATTTTAAACTATCGATTAAAGTAAAAAAGTGCGTCGAACTTTGATGACGTCACTATGTAATATTTCATACAAAACCGCATACTAGCACGCGTTTTGACGTTTGAAAAAAATATGCTGATTTGACTAGTTGTCAAATACCAAATTGATCATCACCATAATGTTTTATAAGTTATTGGACGTCAATAGAGTACAGTGTACCTAATTTGAATAAATAAATATTGAATCGATGAGCCATTTATATAACTATTGTTATCAAACTGGCAAACACACTTTCGCGTTTACAGTATGGATGAAATGTTTAAAAGCTGTTTTAAAAGAATACCCTAAAGCACACCCGAGTGCTAGAAGGTATTCGGTGGGTTTCATGAAACCGGCTTCAAAAGATTAATCTCATTAGCAAGATAGCTATAGGCTTTGAAATCGCAAATCTTTTGACCACCTTTATACAAATATAACTTTAAACATGTATCACAGAAGAATGCGGGGTCGAATGGCACCAAGGGGCAACCTGTAACGACCCATTTGGCCCCAAACTCCGCGCAAGTGGTACAGTAAACGGTCTGGTTTTGCGATGTTGCCGTGTGGTAGGGGTACACTGATTCCCGTAGGGGGTCGCTGGCGTTGAGGAGGCGGACCTCAGAGAATGTGAACAGATGTTCGCAGTTACCCTGGTGCACGTACACCTGGGGATGAAATGAAATGATAATAATTAATTAATGAATAAAATATTCCTTATTGTACACCAAATAAAAAAATACATTTAAAATATTGGATAGAAGCAGGCGTTACTTTGCGGAAGTCCATGATAATAAAGGAACTAGAAATTTAATTTGCTATAATCCGCAACAGTAGGCAAATCTATGTGGTACAGTGTATCTTGCACTTGCAGCTTGCAATATTCACCACACCGCATAAATCTTCCAAAATCTTTCAAAAACGTACGTTGAGGTTATTTTGGAAGATTTATGTGGTGTGGTGAATATTGCAAGCTGCAAGTGCAAGATACACTGTACCACATATATTTGCCTGCTGTTGCGGATTATAGCGAATTAAATTTCTAGTTCCTTCAAAATACATTTAAACAACAACAATAAAAATAAGAAAAATCGGTACAAATGGCGGCCTTATCGCTTTGAAGCGATATCTATCAGGCAACCACGTTTTATAGGAATTCAGTAATAATTATTTGAATTTAAAAATAATCATTTATGATACTAGTGCAGCACGATGAAAATTACACTCGAGGCGCGAACTTCTGCGGGCTCGTACGAAGCGATTTGCTTCCTCGTTTCTAATTCGAACCGCTAGGATATGGAATGCCCTTCCGGCTTCCGTTTTCCCCTCCTCTTTTAATATAGGTACCTTCAAATCAAGAGTGAATAGGCATCTTCTAGGCAAGCGCGCTCCACCTTAGGCTGCATCACCACTTGCAAGCAAGTCTGATTGCAGCCAAGCGCTGGCCTATACATTGAAAAAAAAAAAAAAAGTTTACTATTATAAAGTACCTCGAGTTTAACTTTCAATGCGCACGTGTTGTACAATGTTTTATAGTCCGACAAACTTATCTGACCCAGAGACACCGTCGCTAGTATCTATGAAAAATAAAATAAAAACAAAAACTAAACAGGCATAAAAATTAGTTCCAATTTGGGCCACCGGATCAGATAAGTTTGTGGGACCATACAATACATATTTTGCAAGGGAAAAAAATGCCATTTTCCATTATATTCTAACAAACCACAAAGCCGCGCGAGATGAAAAGTTTGCTCAAAATCTGATTTTCATTTAGAAGAGAAAGAATTTAATTTAAAATCTTGAAAATGAGTCAGTGAGAAGTTTTAGTCATGTCATGCAATTAGAAAGAAAAGAATTTTATTTTATCGTAGGTACTAACTAAATAGTTATCCTAATAATATGTAATCTTGAGTGGTAATATTTTTATCGCCCAAGGTCCCAAGGTTTATCTATACTAATCTTATAAATGCGAAAGTTTGTATGGATGGATGGATGTTTGTTACTCAATCACGCCATAACATCTGAACGGATCTGGCTGGAATAGCACATAGGCTACTTTTTATCCCGGAAAAATAAAGAGTTCCCGCGGGAACCAAAAAACCTCAAACCACGCAGACGAAGTCGCGGGCAATCGCTAGTAATGCATAATTTATAACTTTTATTTTGCCAAATTGTGGGTAACAACAGTTGTTTTAATATTATAAATAGCTATGGTTGATTTTATATTAAAGTTTTAATAGCTGTGAAGTAATAACAAATAATATGAGCAAATGTATCGTGTGGTCACCTCAGGATGCCCCAGACGCACGAACAGCTGATCCAGGGTGACCTGGGCCATGTCGTGCTTGGGGAAGTCGCCCAGGCGGCGCTCGTTGGCCCAGCGGCGCACGGGCTCCGAGTGGTCCTTGCAGCCGGCCCGCGAATCCACGTAGAACGCGTTGTTTATGAACAGGAAACCCGATGGAAACATGTCCTGGAATAAATAGCTAGTGTTAAACAAGTTCCTTGCTCCTCCTTCTCCGTTCTACCACAGAACAGCGAGAAACCGTCAGCGTTGGCATCCTTGTGGTTGAGGTCCAATCTGCCCGCACGAAACGTTTTTGCTTGACGTTTCTGATACGAACCGCTAGAGTGTGGAACACCCTCCCAGCGCGCGTGTTTCCTGCCACGTATAACTTAGGTACCTTCAAGGCAAGAGTGAATTGGCATCTTCTAGGCAAGCGCGCTCCAAGCTAGACCTCATCATTGCTTTACACTAAGCATGATTGCCATCAAGCGCAAGCCTATCTTACAATTTAAAAAAAAATTAAAAAAAAAGGTAAGTATCTAGAAACAAAAAACTTACATAGTTATAGTCCGACGAACTTATCTAACCCAATGACAGCGTCGCTAGTATCTATGAAAAATAAAATAAAAACAAAAAATATACATGCATAAAAATTAGTTCCAATTTTGGCCACCGGGTCAAATAAGTTTGTAGGACTGTACATGCAACGTGAAATTTTAGTGGTTGTTTTCCCGCGGCAAAAAGATTGGCCCTCAGTAGAACTATCCAATAATAGAGTTTTAACTTAAAAAATTAAAGATGATGGCATGGCAGCCATTATATTACCGCACTAGTGCGTACCTTTATTTTGTAATTATTTTTAATTGTGACCGTTAAATGCTGTATTGTTTAAGAATTATGCTAAGAATAATAATAATAATTTTACCAATGATTTTTTTATGCAGTTTGTATGCTACTCTGTTAAAATATATGTAGGCCGTAGGGCTTAACTACAATAACATGGCTCATCTCATCGACTCACGCCGCTAGTCGAGCAACAAATCCTTGGATTTATTTTTGTCTGACAGCTGTACACAGCACGCACACATGCGTTGAGTCTTGGTGGCGTTTTGTAAATACTTTAAAGCTTCGAAGCTTGGAGGGGCGGGCCATGTTATCGTAGTTAATCCCGACTATCTTCAATCTGAGCAAATAAATAAATTGAATTGAAAATAGATGAATTGAATTGAAAATAGATGAATTGAATTGAAAAAAGATGAATTGAATTGAAAATAAATGAATTGAATTGAATTGAACATTTGTTTGGGTACCTTGGCGGAGGTGGCGGGCTGGACTTCCGGGTTGCGCGACAGGTCGATGCGCATGCCCAGGTCGTTGGAGCACACGAGCCGATCGCGCAGCGCCGTCAGCCTCTGCCGGCCGAGCAGCACTATGTCGTTGCTGAATATGGAGTGACGCGCATTCTGTTATATAAAAAAAACATACGCGCCGAATTGAGAAACTCCTCCTTTTTTGGAAGTCGGTTAAAAATCAAACTAATATTATTATAAATGCGAAAGTGTGTTTGTTTGTTGGTTGGTTGTTGTTTGTTTGTTTGTTGGTTTGTCCTTCAATCACGCCGCAACGGAGCAACGGATCGACGTGATTTTTGGCATGGGTATAGTTGAGGACCTGGAGAGTGACATAGGCTTCTTTTTATGCCGGAAAATTAAGGAGTTCCCGCGGGAATCAAAAAAACTTAATTCACGCGAAGTCGCGGGCGTCAGCTAGTAAATAAATAGTTCTATTACAAGTACATTTAAAAAATAGTTAAAATAAGGTATATAATTTTGATTTTGATAAATTTAATCTCCCTGGCGCAGTGTTGAGCGCTGTTTTCTTAACGTGGAGGTCCCAGGTTCGATCTCCGGATGGGTCAATTTAGAAATTTATAATTTCTGAATTATTTTCCCTGGTCTGGCCTGGTGCCTCTTTTTCGCCTACTTTTAAGGAAACTACGAGTAAGTCCAAGTTTTTACTTTACTTTAATTTTTACTTTAATTTTAATAATAATGTCCTCCCGACCGAATTTCGGCCACGGCGGCCAATCTCCACCGAGATTACCCATCTGCGCGGGAGATATTATAGTGCACAAGTGTGTACGCAAACACAGGTGCACTCTCCGTTCCTTTACTCTCATAGCCCGATGGAATGGAAAATCCGACACGACCGGAGAGAGATCAGATGCAAGACCGACGGCTTAACATGCTCTCCGAGGCACAGGGCTGAAACACCGCCAACTTCCTAACTCCGGGCTAGTACTGAGAATTTCTTGTCAGAATAACCCAACACTTGTTATGGCCCGACCCGGGACTCGAACCCGAGACCTCGTCGGCCACAGCTGAACATGCTATCCTCTAGACCAACGAAGCAGTTATTTTAATATACTTTTTTTAAAGTATCAATACATAATGAATGTCTGTAACATAGCGCACACTCACATGTCGTTCCTTGCTGGTGCAGTGGAAGGGGCGGTACACGCGCACTCTGAACACCAGCTCCTTGCCGGGCTCCGGGGGACGCGAGAACGATATCTTGTACTCCTCGCACTGATACAAACGATACTCATTTAAGCGCGATAGCAATATGAGCGTTCAGAATTTGTTATTGTACTAGCTGATGCCCGCGACTTCGTCCGCGTGGATTGAGTTTTTTTTTGGTTCCCGCGGGAACTCTTTAATTTTCCGGTATAAAAAGTAGCCTATGTGCTATTCCAGACTATAATCTATCTCTGTGCCAAATTTCATCTAGATCCGTTCAGCCGTTCGGGCGTGATTGAGTAACAAACATCCATACATCCATACATCCATCCAAACTTTCGCATTTATAATATTTATTTGATTCAACATTTAAAACTATCGATTAAAGTAAAAAACCGGCCAAGTGCGAGTCGGACTCGCGCACCGGATGTATGGATGTTTGTTACTCAATCACGCCCCAACGGCTGAACGGATCTGCAGGGCTAGCATGGGCCGGAGATAAAAAATTTATCCCCCGATTTTATCCACCGACAAGAGATAAAATTAACTTATCCTCTTCTCAGAGCACGGCACCAGGGGAGAGGAGAAGTTTATCCCCGTTTGACATTTCACGGGGACTCGGGGGACTATTTATCCACCGTTAATTAGCGTTTTTATTTATTTATATAGGAATAAATTTTTTATCCTTTCCTCGGGGAGAAAATTGTCTCAGCCCATGCTAGGGGGGCAGGATGAAATTTGGCACAGAGATAGATTATAGTCTGGAATAGCACATAGGCTACTTTTTATCCCGGAAAATTAAAGAGTTCCCGCGGGAACCGAAAAACCTCGATCGCGGGCATCAGCTAGTAGATATATAATTTTAGTATGGATATAGATTTACCTGTGGCAGAGGCAGCAACTTCAAGCCTCTGTAAGTAAGCTTCTTAGTGTATGAATGCTTCTTATCCTTGCCTGCGCGCTGCTTCCACTTCTTCACGAGACACAAGTTCTCTCCGAGATCACTCATTTGCTGCGATTTTATTACGTGGTCCGGCAGATGCTCCTGTGTGGGGTAACTGGTCGAAAATTTCAACTCGTTGCCCGTTCTTAAATGGTCTGGACTGGAAAATATAGACATTTTATTCAATGGAGAAGTTTACTATATATTTTTTTTTAATTTATTATGAAAATTAAGATAAAACAAAACAAAAATATGACAGAATCATTAAAATATTTCAACAAATGAAAAAGTTATGGAACTTTAAAGTTGCGGTTGCAAGTGCGGTCGTGTGACGTCACACGACCCTATCAACCGACTTTATAAAGCCGAATAAAAGAAAGAAATGGACTTTTAATTTGTGTGTGAAGATAATTTTGAAGTATTAAATCTCGGCTAAGTAAAAACTCACTCAAAAAAATTCTCACTCGAGTAAGATACCGCAATCGGTGTACATTAAATAACTAGTGGTTCGCCCCGAACTGAGACGTCGCGGGAACTTGTACAGAGCGCCATCTATTGACATCATTGTGAAGTTCTGTTAAAAATACTGAAGCTCATTAAAAATTAAATAATTTTGTTTCCTTATAATATTTATCTAATTTTAGTATTTGTTGTTCAAGTACAGGAGATAATTCAATTAATTGATAAGTTTCAGCCTGAGCCTTTCAGAAAATTGAGAGTTCTGAGGTCAACATTGGACGTTAGAAATTAATCTCCACTTTGAAAGCCCCCCATTTCGTAAATTTTAGGGGAAAAATTAAAAAAAAAATATTTTTGGACTCTATTCCTAATTATCTTTAAAATGATATACCGCAACCCTATGTAACGCTATAAAAAATATTTTACTTCGCATTCGCTTCTATGAGAGCCCCCCTGAAATAAAGATTTTTATAACTTTTTAAGCCATATTCGGCGGGAGGCCATCGGTTTACATATTATATTAAAATTTGAAGCAATTACGTTCAGTAATTCAGAAGTTCTCTCAACGTTCTCAAAGTTCGAAGGCTCTGACAGACGGACGGACGGACGGACAAGTGCAAATTCACTCAAGTAGACTCAATTAATTTCTCAGTCATTTATTGATGTATTTTAAAAAAAAAACCACTGATTTGTTAGTTTTAATCTATATTTTACTTCCGTTGCGTTAAATATGATATTCATAACATAATGAAACTTCTCCATTCCATCAGTGGTTTATTTGCGAGAAACATTATACTTACAGGTAATTATGATGACAATCCAAAATTAGTCCAAACCTGTTTTCAAAAAACTAGAAATTTAATTCGCTATAATCCGCCACAGAATTCTACACACACACACACACACACACACACACACACACACACACACACACACACACACACACACACACACACTCACCCCCACACCCACACACCCACATACACTCACCCCCACACCCACACCCACACACACGGCGGATTATAGCGAATTAAATTTCTAGTTTTTTGAATATCATGGACTCCCGCAAAGTAACGCCTGCTTCTATCCAACTTCAAACCTGTTTTGTCAATGCTGATGTGCAAATTTTAGAATTAGGTAGGTAGCTTAATTAATACTAACAATATTTAAATCCTTCAAATTATCATATCAATCCAAATCATAATACTTAATATAATTCACAACAACCTTAAGTACATAATTTATATAATTATCATGTCCATTTAATCTATATATAAACTAATATTATAAATGCGAAAGTTTGGATGGATGGATGGATGTATGGAAGGATGTTTGTTACTCAATCACGAAAGAACGGCCGAACGGAACTGGATGGTTTTTTTTTTATTTCCCCCTTTGTATCTGCAATCAGTCTTGCGACTATAATCAGATGGGCTGAGTTACATTATGGCATTTGCAGACGAGGGAGCCATCGCTCGCCCGTCCGTCAATAATCGAGCACATCAGCTCGTTTCAGGCGTTTCGCCCGTGGGGCTCGTAGCAACGAGCTAGCAAGGTGATTTGGATGTTTGGAAGGCGGTCTTGGTGTTTTTGCAATACTTGCTGATTTCATCACTGACTGATGGCAGATCCAGATATTGATGGATTTCATGGTTGCGTGTAAACCAGGGCGCGTTTGTGATTGTCCTCAGTATGTTATTTTGAACCCTTTGGATGCGCATTATGTTGGATTTACTGCAGGTTCCCCATATCTGAATGCCGTAGAGCCAGATGGGTTGCAGCATAGCGCAGTAAATAAGCACTTTGTTGTTGAGCCTCAGTGTTGATTGCCGGCCAAGCAACCAGAGCCGGTTTCGGAATCGAGCATTCATTTCGTCTCTTTTATTTTCAATGTGATATTTCCAGGTCAGGTGCCGGTCCAGATGGAAACCAAGGTACTTGACACAATTTGCTGAAGGTAGAGTATCATTTCCTAATTTGACAGGAGGACAATCTCCTGGTCTTAATGCAAAGGTGATGTGCTGTGTTTTGGATGCACTCGCTTTTATTTGCCATTTAGAAAGCCACAAATGGATAGCATCAAGTTGTTTTTGGAGGCTGGAACTAGCTCGATTGGCATCTTGATTGCAAGAGAGGAAAGCAGCATCGTTAGCAAATGTTGCTATGGTGACATCAGGAGATTGAGGTACATCACATGTGAAAATATTACAAAGGACTGGACCAAGAACTGAGCCCTGGGCACCCCTGGGGAGCAAGTGTAGAAGCTGGATCTGGCTTCCCCTTGCTTGACCTGAAATACTCTATTATCCAGATATGATGCAAGCAGTAAGAACCTGGAGTGTGGTAGAAGTTTCTTAATTTTGGTCAAGAGTCCTTTGTGCCATACTCTGTCGAAGGCCTGTTGCACATCTAGGAATGCGACAGAGCAACACTTCTTAGTTTCTAGGCACTGTCGGATAGTATGGTACACCCTGTGAACTTGTTCAACGGTAGAGTGCTGTTTGCGAAAGCCAAACTGGTGAGCAGGAATGACATCGCTTTCGACCAAGGCATTCTTCAACCTAATAAGGAATTTTTTTTCCCAGACTTTTGACAGAACTGGTGTTAGGCTAATGGGCCGATAGGAGGTGGTTTCTTCTTGTGGTTTCCCTGGTTTGTGTATCATGATGATTTGGGTATATTTTCCAAGTGTCAGGAAAGTGATTTTTTTTGTATTATACAGTAGGAAAGGTTAGCCAAAAACACCAGACACTTTCTGGGGAGTTCTTTCAGAACACGGAGTAATCAGGTCAAAACCTTGAGCTTTTTTGGAATCAAGAGAGGTGATTGATTCAGAAATCTCTTTGGGAGAAGTAGGCTTGAGATACAGGCACAGGTCACAGCTGAAGGTCTTGATCAAGTATCTCTTGTATTTCAGGGTCGTCAGGACCGGGATGGTCGTTTGGTTGGAAAACAGTACTAAGGTGAGCCGCAAAAGCTTCCGCTTTTTCAGTGTATGTTCGAGCCCAAGTTGCCCCAGTCCTATTAGGCGGTAAATGAGGTTCAAGGTTTTAGTGGCTTTCCACAGTGATCTGTCCCCCCGACCTGTTGGCGATAATACCTCAATCAAGTTATGGGATGCATGATGCCAGTATCGCTTTAAGTTATTTTATGGCACGATTAAGGCTAGTTTTATCGTCAGGGCAGCGTGAGCCCTGCCCGGTGCGCCGAAGCCGCCTTTTTTCTTCAATTTTTGCCCTTATGTCAGATGAAAGATAAGTGCCATGTTGTTTAGGGTGTAAATAGGGGGTGTTGATCCATGCTGCGACTTGAATAAGGTTAGTTAGCGTTCTCGATGTCTTCAGTATTCTTGAGGGGAACTTTTAGGTTGATGTTGTTGTTTAAGTAGTCTCTAATTGAGTACCAATCAGTCTTATGATTATAAAGATAGTTGTTGTTGTCTCTTGTTAATATTACTGAGTTTCTCACCTCCAGAATTACTGGGGAATGGTCTAAAGACCCATCCAAACTTGGCTCAATGTTGGTATAGACTATAGAGCTGAGAAACGTTTTTTGTCACAAAGAAGTCTAGGAGATCAGGCCTTTTTATGGTATCCGCAGGCCAGTATGTTGGTTCACCAGATGAAAGTGTAGATAATTTGTTGCTATCGATGCTACTTTTGAATTCTCTTCCTCTCGGGAGAGTATAACGGGAGCCCCAGAAACTGTGTTTGGCATTCCAGTCGCCCCCTGTTATAAAACGATTACCTAATGTTTTAAAATACCAAACATTAGGTAAATTAAAGAGTTCCCGCGGGAACCAAAAAACCTATATCCAAGCGGACACCGGAGTCGAGGGCATCACCTGTAATAGATGGGCCGTGAAACCGTAGCAGACAGACAGACACACTTGCGCATTTATAATATTAGTATGGATAAGGGCTCCTCTGCATACTAAGGGAAATATTCAGCCTTGAAAGCAGGAAAAAAGGAAAATACTGTACCTGCAAAAGTCAGCCAGCTCACTAAACTCTTTATCACTCAAATCACAACCAACATATTCTCTAACTTTGGCATCCAGAAACTCTGGCAATTCCGCTGTGTTCTTGGGCCTTCCAAATATGGGTAGAAATTTAAATGCTTCCGTCAAATTCTTTGTTATAATCGGCGGGGTTACTAATCTATCTGAAATTAACAAGGATCATCAATTTAATTTAAGCTCAATTTATTTACTTAAAACATGTAGGACATACAGGTGTCTCTTATGTTACGTCATGTTTTGACTCTACCACCAGTTCGGAAAACAAATTCTGCTGGGAAGAGCCGGCAAGAAACTCAGCAGTTGCTTTTTTTTTAAAACAAGATATTACAATACATAGATAAATAAATTAAACTAGCTGTGAATACCCCCTTTGCTGGGTCATTTTTAATTTGTACTTTGTTTGTTTTGTTTGTAATTTGTTTGTGCCTTGGAATACATTTCAGAGATTTCCAAATTATTCTGGGATGTTCTAGATTATTCAACTAAGATCATTCTAAAATTTTCTTTAACATTTTCATTTGATTAGAATAAAGGCTTACATTTGAGAACTTTCCAAATAACATTCTAGAATTTTCTAGAACAATCCAAATCATTTTAGATTAATGATAATCACACATTTTTAGAAATCACATGTTTCAACCCCCGTATCTTCTACCCCCTTATAGGTATCAACTTGCAACCACCATAGTGCACGATGGGAGCCTTCTAACTATTGCGACATACAAACACTATGCGTCTGCGACGTGCAGTTTTAGCTGTAAAGTGAAATATAGGGACACACACCTCTATTTTTATATGTGGCCGATTTTTTAAAACCCAATCTCTAAACTAAACTAAAATGTCAGCTTTCAATCTAGTTCTGTCCCTTTCCGTAGGGAGTATTATGAAAGGGTTAGCAATATTTGTAATGCTCTAATTTTAGTTTAGTTTAGAGATTGTGCACTACAGAATCAGCCCCAATATATAGATATAGATACAGTAGTGTAAGATATACTATCCTGTGGGGCGCTGGATCCAAAGTAGATTGCTTCCATACAACTTTGTCATTAAGAAATTAGTCATCATAAGCAATAATCTTTGTAAGTTTGCATAGTTCTATCTTAGTGTGAGATCTATACAGCGAACTTTGACTTTGCTTAGACTTAAGACATCGTTAAAACGAGACACATTTATGTTACCTCACATAAGTCCATATTGTTTTAACTGTGAGTAAAGTCTGAGCCAAGTCAAATTACGCTCTTTATATCTCAGCCTTAGTTTTAATGTCTTTTGTCAATTAATATTTTAATTTGTGTGCAATATAATATAGGTACTTATTGTAATTATTGTAACAACGTGTTAATGAAGGAACTACGAATTTATTTCGCTATAATCAGCAACAAGTAGGAAAATCTATGTGGTACAGTGTATCTTGCACTTGCAGCTTGCAATATTCACCACACCACATAAATCTTCCAAAATATTCTCAACGTACGTTTCACTCCAACACCGGAGCATCTTCAGGAGATGTTGACTCGACAATGCACGATTGTAAAAGTGACGAGCGCGTCGGAAGGTCCGGGTTATACCTTTTTGACATGACTCATACTGAAGCCACGCCCCCTCCCCCCCTATTACTGTATAAATTGAGTAAAGGTGAATTTGATACGATTATTTGTTCATTTAGCAACTCAAATCCTCAATTACAACTTGTTAAGTATGTAACTACCTACTACAATCAACAATTAAATGTTTATGATTTATAATTTTAAATAAATAAATACATAAGATTATTTTTTATGTTTGTCTTATCTAATATATGAAAAAGGGGGGAGGGGCATTTTATTACTTTTTTTATCTTTTATTTTTTATTGTGAGATAGGCTTGCGCTTGACGACAATCATACTAAGTGCAAAGCAATGATGAGGTCTAGATTGGAGCGGGCTTGCCTAGAAGATGCCTTTTCACTTTTGCCTTGAAGGTACCTAAGTTATACGCAGCAGGAAACACGCGCGTTGGGAGGGTGTTCCACACTCTAGCGGTTCGTATCAGAAACGTCGAGCAAAAACGTTTCGTGCGGGCAGATTGGACCTCAACCACATAAGGATGCCAACGCTGACGGTTTCTCGCTGTTCTGTGGTAAAACGGAGAAGGAGGTACAAGGTTGTGAAGTTCCTGAGCACACTGTCCATGGTTATATCCTGTAAAAACCGATAAGCAGGCGACACTGCGTCGGTGTTGTAGACTGAGTAATTTCGCCTGCGTAAGTGATTGATCGCCAAGTATCCTTCGGGCCCGGCGATCTATCGAGTCTAATGTGTCGAGTTGGTACTTGGTGGATCCATCCCAAAGGTGGCAGCAATACTCCATGCCAGATCTGACTTGTGCCTGATAGAGAATGAGGCGCTGATTTGGAGTGCAGTATCGTTTCACGAAACGAATCTTAAGTCAATGTTATAGTAAAATGTTTATGTAATGTGTGTATGTAGAGAGTGCAAATGAAGCCCATTTGTATGATTCCCCCTATGAACTGGTAACCACAACATATAATTTAAATTCTGGGCAGGTTTGAAATTCCTTTTGTAATTGTAATAATATTTTTTGGATTCATCTGCAATAAAGTTGAGCAAGTTATTTTTAAAACTATCCTAAAGTAGTTGATACCTGCGACGTGACGTAATGTGGTTTAAGTGTTTTCTTAATTGCCATGGCAACTCCTTAATATCCCAAGATAATAAAAGTAGCCTATGTCCTTACCTGGGACACAACCTATGTCTATTCCTAATTTCACAAAACCAGATAAAAAGCCCGTGAAAGCATGAGTTTACAACGGGTGATGTATTTATACTAATAATGATTTAGCTATTTGTTTTTATTACCATTAACTGGATGCAATTTAGGCCCTTTATCTTCAGCATAGAGCGTCATTTGATTGCATGGATCCAAAAGATTGTCAACAAGGGAAGTCAAAAAACTCTGGTTGCCATCACAATTTTGTAATGATGGTGTGTCGCTGGATATGACACCATTGTTTCTATTGCCCAGTGGTCCTGTGGAATAACAGAACACAGTAAAATAAACAAGAGTCATCATTTCAACCCATCACCGAGCATGCATCTCCCCTCAGAATGAATAGGAATTTGTAGACAAAATGAAGAATAAGTGGACACAAAATTTAAAAAAAACTTGCTTTATTTCAGTTTTTGAATAATAAGTGGACCTGGTACTCTTTTTGAACACTAATCAAATAAATATTATAAATGCGAAAGTTTGGATGGATGTATGGATGTATGGATGTATGGATGTGTGGATGTATGGATGTATGGATGTTTGTTACTCAATCATGCTCCAACGGCTGAACGGATCTGGATGAAATTACCCACATAACCAAAATAACCACATAACCAAAATAACCACAGAAGAGGATGGCGGGGTCTTACAGACCCCGCCATCCTCTTCTGTGGTTATTTACTTTGTTTACGTCCCAGAAAAAGGAGCCCCGCGAAGCGGGGCTCCGTCGACCGGCCTTGGAGGGGGTGAGAGGGAGAGGGTGAAGTCTAACTCCCCCTCCCCCTCTAAAGTACTTTTTCCTTTGGAGGGGGGGTTCACCCCCTCCCTTCCTACCCCTCCTCCATAAATGAGGTTCATGATATCAAAAAAATATACAAAAACATAACCTCAAAATGAGATTTTTAAAAATTCATAGAAAAAAAACGGTGCATTACCTTGTAATGGGAGTAGTGTCGGGGGGTAGGGGGCACCCCCCTCCTCCCCCAAAACCCCCCCACCCCCCTCCTCCTGCCAAACGATACTAAATTTTACCCAATTTGAGAACCTAACCTCAAAATTTTAAAAAATTAATATCTCGGAAACTAATAAAATTCGGAACGTCTTACTTGGAGGGGGGGTATATCCCCTCCCCCCCCTCCCCCTCCCCGCTCCCCCTCCCCCTCCGTCACCGACAGTATACTAAAGCCCAACCGCTAAGAGGGTTCCTAACATGCCCTGGTTGAGGAAGAAGAAGCCAACAACAAACTCAGCTCGGCCCAGCAAATACTTCTAAACTATTAGGTCAGTATGAAACATTACAATACCTGCTGAAATAGTATTAATGTCAGTCTTTTGGACTTTATCACACTCTAATTGTTTATTTCCTAATGAATTTGTTAGCACCTGATCTTCACTGTTGTCATTTATTGTTAGCTTACTGTGTACAGAACATGGGCAGTTAGAGTGTGGGCCGCAACTAAGCCCAAAAGGGTCCAAGACGTCAGAACTGATCTGATCATCTTGATGCAGGCTATGGTTTGTGTTATTTAACTTGACAATTATTTCCTCTTCCACCGGGTTGTTTTCGGAGTCCATTTTTATGTTTGTGTCAGTAGCTTTGTCCCTTTCGTCCTTATATTCGGTTTCCACAACCATTTTGCTGGTTTCCATGGTCATTTCCTTGGTTTCAGCGCCGTTCATTTTTTATAACACATTCGGAAGTACCGCAAACCTATAGGCTATAGGGTGTTAGCACTACTACATATATACTCGTGTGCTACTACCGTACAAAAAGTAGACTTTTCAGTTTTCAGCATACATTTACGCGAAGCTTTAGATGTATAAAATTTAATAAATCATCAGTTTATTTTGAAAAATTGCGTGAACCTGCTGAACAGTGAACACTGAACAGCAAATCACAGAACACTGCCGAGCGATCGCGTAACTTCTGCATCAATCATTGTTACAGTATCAATTGTTGTAATTGGCTGAATTTATGGCATTCTTGCTGCGTCAATGGATTATGACCAATAGTGGAAGAGTGTTAACCAATCAGAGGTGATTGCGATGTATCAATGATTGATGCAGAAGTTACGCGATCGCTCGGCTGAACACTGACAGCAAATAATCCAAAAATAATCAAATAATGCAAATCAGATCAGAGACTAGTAACCAGAGAGAAATTACAGACCATAGATAATAGTAATACCCACAGATCAGGTATTAGAAACATGGAAGAAGGAATTACGACTCACAGAGTTATAAAGAGAAGCAGAGGAAAGATAACGTACAAAATAGCGTGGCAATTACAAACACACGAAAATTTTACGCACACATACACAAAACTCAGGGCCGAACCTTGTTGCTGCATAAAACATTATATTAATATGTAGGGTTAGGTTGCGTGAAAAAAATTGACCTAAAGACACCTATCATTTGGAAGCTATAATTTGTAAGGATTTTAAAAATAATTATTATTGGTACTTTTATAATTTCCTCATCACAAGCGATCACAACTGCAATATAGTAACACTAGTAATGGTAATCATCACCACGTGCGGGACCCTAGTCAATGTGGTGAATATAGATGTGAGCTCCGCGCTGCGTGTGATATCGTCACCGTCGCGCGCGGAGTTATAGTTCCTGTTACAACTCAAATCCTGAGGACTCCGTCAGTATCATGGCCAGTCATGGTTCTCGCGTCGTTCTCGCTCTGCGTCGACGCGCAGGTGATGGGGATATTATTTAGAAGAACAGTACCAACGGATATCGTGTAAATACCGCCAGATTTTAGCTCAAAGTTCCTATTGACAATAATTTCTTGGCAGTAAGCCAACTAAATGTTGTTAAACAATCGAATCGAATCGTTATTCCAAAAAGAGGTTAAATAGAAAATTACAACAGGTGTTTTAAACTCACATGTTTTTTATTCAAATAAACTTTACAATTAGTGCTTTAGAATCTGTATTGAGGTTTTCAATAAAAATTAATGAAATTCATCCACCTAATGGAAGATAAGGTAAATTGGTACCTACTTAGTATAAGACCTCAACTAACTTTTCTTTGAAAATGGTCGGTATTGCACCAGGAGATAGAATTGTACGGAATATATTACGTTCTTAGATTATCTTTAAAATGCTTGGAGCATATAGCACTCCATGAGTTGGTCTGCCAGTCTTTTCTATTAATATTTTTATGCATAGGTCTGTCAGGTATTCATCCTTTGGAAACCTGAAATTAAAAGTCGAAGTTATATACTTAAAATAAAAGAGTCGTCGAGTCCGGCCCTGTAATTTGTTAAAGTTCTCAAAATGTCAAAAAAGATTATTCAACAACTTAAAGCATGTATTTCTACAGAAAATCATAATATTATAGTTTTAATATATGCATGGCTACATATTTCGTCATAACAACTATAAAATATTAGATATCTTAGCCTTGATACGATGCGATACGAAAACATTCCAAAGCTACATGATAGCATGAATTTTACTTACCGATGGAACGTTACTTCTGGGGTTTTCCTGTACGAAGCGTTGTAACACAGGGGGACACAACACTTCACCATTTTATTTCAGTAAATATTCATATAAATCTCCAAATTTCACAAAAAACTTATGACACCCAAGACAACACAATGTAAACAAACGCCATAGGTCTCATAGATGTCTTATAATGACTGCCACGCATTGAATTTTTGTCAATGTGTGCGTTGGTGTAGCACAGTGTTGCAGCAAATTAATACATACACATTTTTGCTTGCAGGGACACGGTCACACTAAGTCACACTGATTCGCATACACTTGTCTATGTGGGTGTGAAATTTATGTTGTGTCTGCTTCTATTTATATGTCTGTGTTACGACTGCCGTCTAAGGAAGTAGGACTAAAATAAAAACTAAGAATACTATATTTTATCCAATTTCTGTTTATTACCATCACGTAAGTGTGAGTGAAACAAAATATCGCTGTTTGTGTCTATTCGATTAGCAACTGGTCACAAGGTTCAGATTGTCAAATTATATCTTTTATCTTTTAATACTGTCAAATTCAAAATACCCTATTCTTGTACGAATAATACGGGTCGTTAACTGTACACATAATTTTGTTGCTTAGTATTTGTTTGTTTACATTCGAGGTTACAGAAAAGTTTTTTAAGAATTTCTTTATTTAAAGTAAATTCCTAAGGTGCATAAAGCTCTAAAGACAAAGCCAAGTGTCCACAAAAAATGTATTGTGCCTTTGAGGGACGTAAATCCAATAGTTTAAGAAAATAAAATGATACAGAATCTGTCGGGTTTCATCGGTGAGTTTTGGCAATGGTTCTTGTTTAAGACTAAGGATTTTACTAGTAAATAGGTAAGCAAAGGTAAGAAAAAGTAAATAAATATGTTTAAGTACTCAATTACATACTTATTTAATAATAATAGTGAAATAGATTATTGATAATTATTGCACTAGTACGTACATACGAGTATTAGTACTCTCTAATCTCTATGTTGTAGATTTCCTTAAAAATGAACTAATAATAAGGAAATGGATAGAAATGATAAAAAGACCTAATAGGATACGGGGGCATAGCAGTCGTATTTGCTCAAAACATTTCACAGAAGACTCATTTTTGCCAAACGAATACACCAAATGTAGGCGACCGAAATCAAATGCTATACCCACTATAAATTTACCCCAAGAAATAGGCGTTATCACGACAAGAAAGTTTAATATTTATAAATTAACTAGCTGACCCGGTGAACTTCGTACCGCCAACTTATCTGTAAGAATAAAACAAATAAACTATCCTATCTTTTAAGTTAGACCAAATTACAGATAGTTACGAAGTTTGATCAAAATCGGTTCAGTAGTTTCAGGGTTTATCCCGAACATACCTACATCGTGACACGAGATTTTTATATACTTATATAAGATCGGATATTGTATTGAACCAATTTTCACCCGACTACGACAAAGCCCAAAGGAAGGGTTCTGAAGTATGATTTTAGCTGTCGATGGTATTTAGCTATTTACGAATCTTCCTCCGTTACACCTTCATGAAGCAATCATAATCAAATTACGAAAGTTGGTGGTATTCTCTAAAATTGATTGGGTGTAACGATCGCAATGGCTTCCACTCTCCCGCTAAAGGTTAAAATGCATTAATACACCAAGAACGCCGTAAGTGCAGCCAATCAGAGGTCATCACGATTGTTACACTGATGCAATAATTTTTAGATAATACGAGTTTTTCTAATTAGAATTCTTTTTCTAATTTTTTTCTAAAACATTAGATATTTGCGGTATTATACTGTCATCATTTCATTTTGAAATGGGATATTTGGAAGACGATATTTTGGGCAAATTATATTTCTTTGTACATGTAGTATGTAAATAAAATAAAATATATTGAAACTTACTAACTAAACTGCATTTTAATCAATAACCCCGTGCTTAATAATTAGTATAAGGAGTGTGGTGCCAACCACGTAAAGATTTTTTTTAGTTTTAATTAATTTAGTAACTAGTAATATAGTTAAAAATTTTACCTTCTTTTATAAATTATTTAGTTGCTATTTGGGTTTAAATAAGGTTATTTATTATTATTTTTAGTATTAAATAAATAAATAACAAGAAATTTGTACTGAAAAAACTAGAAGTTTAATTCGCTATAATCCGCCACAGAATTATACATTCTGTGTCTAGTTTTTTCAGTATCATGGACTTCTGCAAAGTAACGCCTGCTTCTATCCAATATAAGAAATTTGTAATCAATAAATGTACTACTTTGATTTCAGTAAAGTAGTTAAGTATTAAAACTAATCAGTCGTACTATGCGGACTAGTTCGGGTTGCTAGATTCAAGAAAATTTTGCGACAGTGGCGCCCCTATTTATTTCACGACTTTTTTGCCAAGCTATAGTACCTATGGCTTGTATATTTTTTATAATTATTGTTAAAATCTGTCATCACCTATCCCGAAGGAACCCTATAATTTTTGGGATAAAAATATTCTCTAAGTTAGGTATCCCAGCCGAGCGATCGCGTTACTTCTGCATCAATCATTGATACATCGCAATCATCTCTGATTGGTTAACACTCTTCCACTATTGGACATAATCCATTGACGCAGCAAGAATGCCATAAATTCAGCCAATTACAACAATTGATACTGTAACAATGATTGATGCAGAAGTTACGCGATCGCTCGGCAGGGCAGAAAGTATGTCAAGTTGCAATCAATCCATATTACAATTTGATAGTAAGTGTTCACTGGTTTGAACGTGATCGGTTAACAGGCAGCCAAAAATAAAAAATAAACTGTAGGTAACTGTAAACTTTTAGGTTCACCTCTATTAAATGATTTTTTATACAAAAATCATCCCTTTATATTTGATAGATTACGTATGTTAGACAATAATATACATAATCAACAAATATCCGACCCATCACTAGGAAAATCCTACCTAGTGACAAATTAAAAACACAATCTTACTTCTATAGTCTTCATATTTCTATGATTAGAAATAATACCTCCGCTAGGAGTATAAGTGTCACAGACAAGGTTATTACACAATATATATACTTGATTACAGACCAAAGCAGGACCAAAGCATAGGTCTGGGGCCATAGACTGGTTTGTGTGTCTGTGGTCTCTGCTGTGGTCTGTGATTTGTTGACCTCTTTACACAGACTTTACTAGTCTCAGGTCTCTGTGTCTCTGACCTCTGTTGTCTTCACTTCAGTTCAGAGCACAGAGTTATAAAGATGTCTGTGGTTCAGAGACTTGTGCCTCCCCTGAGTATATTGTGTTCTGTGTACTTGTCTTGTTGATCAGAGACTATATGGCATGGAAGAAGGAACATGGACTTAATATATAATATACATAGAAGGAATTACACAGAGGAATTACGACTGATGCTATATGGTTACTAATCTATGCTAGTAACCATAGTCTCTGCTAGTAACCATAGAAGTATTGTATAACCTGTTATCACCTGTTAAAGTAACAGACTAGTAACCAGAGAGAAACCTCAAACCAGTGTTGTTGATCTTTTGTTGACAATCTTTTGCAATATCAACAAATTGCAATTTTAAACTAAGTAGAAAAGCTTTTAAAATGCTTACACTATGGAATTTATTTGAGGCTACATTGTTGTGTTTAAACGCAGTCTGCGTTCTTCACGAAGAAAGGTTTATGCAAAAAAGTAAGTACCTGATTCCTAACCTGCAAACAAAATTTAATAATAATTATTATTTTTAATTCTGTTTAGGCAAGAGTTTATGTTTCGCAAATTATCAATTAATGTATGTTAGAGATTGGTCACGGGCCGGGGTTGCTTTAGAATACGTGAGCCTTAATTTCATAGGTAAATATGAAGGGAGGGAGGTGAAGCTATCCTGGGGGGCCCCATTTTAAATTTCGCGGCGCGCAAAAAAATTTGGGGCTCAGCTATAGTATACTGGACGCGGAGTTGGACGTTCATATTTTTTTTCCAGAAAGACCTTGATGTGGTAAGCCTTCCACTAAAATATTTTACTCCGAATTCTAATACTTTTCAAGAAATAATTTTTTGAAAATTCGAAAATACACCACTTTCTTCTTCTTCTTCTTATTTTGTTTTATGGCGTTTATTAGTGCCGCACCAGCACAATGCACTTTGCCAATGTCAGGTGGAGTGGAAGATCCACAAAGGAGACTGTGCCAAAAAAAAAAAAAAAAAAGTAAGCTATAATCATGAAGAGATTGCAATAAATGGGTTTTATTAGTCACATTGATTATCTACAAAAACAAAGAACACATAATAAAGGGAGGGTTTAAGCGAGAATATATACAGTAAAATATAGCTATTTACACTTTTATTTTGTTAGTATTAATATATTTACAGACAAATTTGACGTAACGGCTAAAGACTAACATAAGGAAACACTCAACACTTATGGGGCGGGGGATGTCGGGAGGGAGAACATCATAAAGTTTGTGAAGGAGTTTCGGACAAGAGAAAAGGATGTGAGTGACCGATCCTTCATCAAGACCACACTCGCACAATGAACTGTCTCTGATTCTTAATTTTGCAAGATGAACAGGGGTACATGCATGACCAATTCGCAGACGGCATATCACAGATGAAACCCAGCGATCTGTGTTGCGGTAGAGGAAGAACCAGGGACGACTTGGAATTTCAGGTTGTATTGTTCCATAGAATTTGCCTTTGACTGATTTTGATTCAATCCAGGTTGAATTCCATGTGTTAGTAAGGTCAGATTTAGCGTGAGACCTGAGGTCCAGAGCGTGATTCCTGAAATGTTCTAAAGCACCAGTCTCAGTTGCCAGTTTAGCACATGCGTCCGCATTCTCATTGCCTATTATTCCTGCGTGACCTGGAATCCAAGCCAACGTAACCGAAAGTCCTTTCTGTTGACAGGAGTATAAAACTTCCCTGATCCGAAAGATGATGGAAATAAGGGTCTTACTACGAAAAGGGTTTGCCTTAAGCACTTGGAGGCAACTTAAGGAGTCGGTCAGTATAATTGATTGTTTGATGTTATGGGATTCAACAAATCGAACAGCTTCAAGAACTGCTATAGACTCTCCAGTAAATACAGAGGATTGTGGGGGGCATTTGTATTGAAGAGCTATTTTGTATTTAGGTATCCAACAGGCAACACCAACGCAGCCATTTTCAGATAATTTTGATGCATCTGTGAATACTGCTAAGTGTTCTGACCACTTCTCACTCATTATTTGATTAAATTTAGTATTGGCTTCTATTGTTTTTTTATTGAGACCTAGATCTGTTATTTTAGGCTTGTGTGTCAGACTAGAAAAATTAGAGGAAAATATGGGTAATTTGGGAGAAGAATTAATAGGGTGAGGTAGACTAGTAAACTTCCGAAAACTTTTGAGTAGGCAGGAGGGATTCTGATTGGGAGTCAGGGCTGAGGCAAGCTGTCTGAGTTTGTCTAGAAGAGGGTGAGAGGAGAGCTGTAAAATTTTGCAGATAAAGCGATCACTTAGATACTGGCAGCGGAGGAGAATTGGCGGATCAACACATTCCACCTGGAGGGCATTAGTGGGGGAGGATTTCATTGCACCAAGTATAATTCTTAAACATTTGTATTGAATTTTGTTAAGTTTATCTAAGGCTGATTTATTGATTGGGTCTAATACGAAGAGGCCGTAGTCAATGTGACTACGTACTAATGCATTGTACAGTAATTTTTGAGTGTATGGGTGGGCACCCCACCACACCCCAGATAAGGCTCTAAGGATATTAATATTTTTTTCACATTTTTTAATAACGTATTCTACGTGTGAGACGCCATTTAGTCTACTATCTAGAACCAATCCAAGAAATTTGGTTTTGCAGGCAAGTGGTATGTGTTGATCATCAAACAGGATATTGGGGAGCGGGATCTGCCTCTTTCTGGTAAAGATGACTGCCTTGCACTTAGCGATTGAAAGAGAAAGACCATGATCTGATAACCACTGGCCTAGGTAATACAAAGCAGAGTTTAGACGGGTACAGATTTCATCCATCGATTTTGAGCTAGAGTAAAGGGCAATATCGTCAGCATATTGCAATATATTACAAAAGCTGTCAACAGACAATTCGAGATCGTGAGTATAAATACTATATAGTATAGGACTGAGAACGGAGCCCTGAGGAAGTCCTTTCCAGACTATTCTGGGGGGAAGGCTTAAAGAGTTTGTTCTCACCAGAATAGTTCTGGTCGAGAGAAGGTTGCATATTATTCGCGTCAGTCTCGGCGGAACACTCAGCTGTTGCAGTTTTTGCCTGAGTATCGGGAGTAAGACGTTATCGTATGCTGCGGCTACATCCAGGAACACACCCACAAGGTACTCTCCTTTAGCTAGGGCAATGCGAATGTCTGTCGAGATAATGCCAAGGCTATCCATAGTACCAAGACCTTTTCTAAAGCCAAACTGGGTCTTGGCAAGTAAACCTCTGCTTTCCATTAACCATTCCAAGCGGTTCTTAATCAAGTGCTCCATTACTTTGGCTAAAGTGGAGGATAGGGCGATAGGTCGATAGGAATTAGGATCTTGGGGGTCCTTTCCTGGTTTCCGAATGGGAATTATGATTTGAGTCTTCCAAGATTCCGGGACGATTCCTGTTATCAGAAACCTGTTTACCATATCTAAGTAGCACTGCTTCGCTTTATCATTGAGTTTGGCCAAAAATGAGTATGGAATACCATCTTCACCAGGGGTTGTATCTTTTAGATCTGACAGTACACACTGTAGTTCTGAAAAGGTAAATGGAGAGTCCATTGTGTCAGAGTCTGGATAAGATGAGGGGGGTGTCAAACAGTCTGCTGTAGGAGCTGAAGGGGGAGCCAATTTGTCCGCGAAAGCGTCCAGCCAGATAGATGGATCATTAGATAAGGGATCACTGGAGGTAACAGAACAGCGGAATCTTTTAATCCTATTCCAAACCAAGGTGGAGGGTGAACGGGGGTCAAGGGACTCACAAAATTTTGTCCAACCAAATTTTTTCTTTCTGGACATTACTCTTTTATACTTAGCATCGATGCGTTGATAATTTAAAAAATTTGTCTGCGACATCAACACAGTGTATGCACTTTCGGCTTCCTTGCGCTTGTTGACCATGTTGGTACATTCCTCATCCCACCAAGGGGGGGATAAGATAAAATCTCGTTCAGTCTTTTTAAGTGGTATATGGAGGTCAGCAGAGAATTTTAGACAAGTAACAAAATTATCATAATATGGGATAGTATTTTCATCATCATTCAATTCCGGCAAAGTTTCCGTCAAACAGTCAACTGAATCCGCAAAAGCAGACCAGTTGGCTTTATTGACTTTATGTTTAAGGAGGGGGTTGAATTTTGTGACTGGGATAGATCTTTGGGCAATTGTGAGAAGGATAGGATAGTGATCACTGCCGTAGGAGCTTGAGAGGGTATTCCAAGAGGAGTGTGAAGCCAAAGAGGGGGAGCAAAGGGACAAATCAATGGCTGCCCTTGGATTTTGATTAGGGTATACTCTTCTGGTAGGCGATCCATCATTAAGAATGCAGATATTAATTTCGTCAAAGAGGTCTAAGAGAAGAGTGGCAAACGCATCAGAAAGATGGGAGCCCCAAGTTGGGTGATGGGCATTAAAGTCTCCCATTACCAAGACGGGGGAGGGGAGTGATAGTAGAACAGATTTTAATTCAGGAATGAGAGAGGAATGAGGATGGGGAATATAAATTGAAATAAAGGATATGTTAAGGGTCCTCACAGCTACAGCATTAAACTGTTGACTATGGGGGGGGAGTGGTATAGAGGAATATGCGAGAGAGCGCTTAATCAAGATTGCGCTCCCCGCATACCCATCATCCCTGTCATCCCTCAAACAGGCATAGCCCGGGACCCGAAAACGGGAGCCAGGGACAAGCCATGTCTCTGAGATGGCAAGGATGACAGGTTTGTGTTCATTTATAAGAGATAATAATTCGGGTTTTTTGGGGCGGATACTTTTACTGTTCCATTGGATGACCTGTACTGAGGCCATTGTTTAAAGCTAACGCGATTTTGTTGAAAATTTCGGCAACGTTGGACGGTATAGGGTTTTGCTTAAGCATTTCTATAATACTAGTAAGGGATTGAGTTAGGTTTGGGATTAAGTTATCATTTGAGGGGGTGCTATATGTATGATCAGAGTTTAGGGCAACACCGTTGCCTAGGGAGGTGGGTACATTGCGGGTAATATTGTTGTGAGCTTGTCTGTCATATCCTTTAGTCATGGGGGTTCTGGGCCGGGGGGAACGGAATATAGTTTGCCTATGGGATTTGGATGGTGTCTGTGGTGAGGATATTACGTAGTTAGGAATGGGCCTGGTTGAGAAAGAGGGAGGTGTAAAAACTATTTTGGACATCTCGTTATAAGTAGGGCGAGCTGGGGGGAAGCGTGTCGAAGCTTCCTGGTATGATAAGTTTTCATCAGACATCACGACCTTTATGGATTGCTGCCGGGTGTGCTCTGGACAATTCTTATCAGTAGCTTGATGTTTACCGGAGCATAAGATGCATACTGAGTTAACTGAGCTTACGGAGCATGACTCCCCAGAGTGGGCTTGCGAGCATTTAAAACAGCGTGGAGTTGATCGGCACTGTGCTTTAACATGCCCAAAGCGACAGCAATTCATGCACTGGATTGTGGGTAGTCTGTATGTTTCTATAGGCAAGGAGGTATGGTACGAGTATACCCTTGATGGGAGCATTTGACCACGGAATGTGAGAACAACGGATTGGGTTGGAACCCAGGTCACACCACTTTCATTCAGCATTTTGCGGTTCAGACGTCTGGCCTTTAGAACCTCCCCACAACCAAGGGGGAGTTCGAGCGACTCAACTAACTCATCTAAGTGCCAGTCGGTGGGGATACCTCTAACTAGTCCCATTCGGGTGATATTATACGTCGGGATGTATGCTTGAAACTTTGACATTACCAGTATAGGGTTGGCTAAGAAATCATTGGCCGCTTGGCCGTTTACGAATTCTACTGCGATCTTGTTCCGTCCTGCATTCTTAATACCATCTTTTAAAATACCACTTACCTTATGTTTGTGTAAGAACTGACCAAACTGAATTGCGCGAATAGTGGTACCTGCTGAAGGGTCGGGCACTTCACGAGACACATGTACAATAAAAGGGCCTTTATCATTGGGAAGGTAAGCTTTGGGGGATTCCGCTAAGGAAGGGTGTACAAATAGCATTTGGATAGACGGGGCAGGGGAGGTCGAGTCATTTATAAGTTTTTTAGGGGGCACTTCTGCCTCAGTTTCCACTACACGCTTACGAGAGGGATTGGGTTGGGAGCATGGATCACTAGGGATTGTAATGTTTAATCCTGGGTCAGGAGGCTCAGGAGGTGTTTCCACCTCCATCCTGACTCACCACCACCACCACAGACACTGAAAGAGACACCAACTATTGCAATTAAAGGTATTAACACTACTAAAACAATTAAATTACACACTGGTTCTCACTAACACGTGGATCTCTCACAACCACGCAAAGCAAAGTCTACACCACTTTTTTCCATATTTCTTACGACATTTGCCATAGATTACAGACTCATTGACGTTTAGTTGGCGTATTAGTTTCGTTTTACGTAGGTATTAAAATCCGTTTCATAGACGTTAATGGACGTTTTTCTTAATCATTCGAATAAAACGTCTAGTTTTATGTGTACCGATTACCGTAAAACGGAACGCGTGCGTTGGCGCCAAATTCAAATATTTGAGTCATCGTTTTACGCGAAGAGCGAGCGAAGCGAGCTCGGGACTGGGGGCACTCCGACTCGGATAATTTAGGTGACGAAGAGGAGGTCTGGAAGACCCCTCCATCCTCCTTATTTATTGTGGTTATTTCCTTTTTATACCACCCAGAGTAAGGAGCCCCGCAAAGCGGGGCCCGGCAAAGACGGCGCCTACCTAACCTCAAAATTTAAAAAAATTAATATCTCGGAAACTAATAAAATTCGGATTATTTTCTATTGCCGTAGGCGATGCACTTAGGTCCTATTTGGTTAATATACCAAACTTAAGCAAAAAAAAAAACAAAAAAAAATTAAAAAAAATTGGTTGCACACGGTGAAATTTTAAATGGGTCTTAGAATCGCTTCACCTTTCTCCCTCCATCCTCATTTAAATGTACCTAATTAAGGCTCACATATTCTGTAGCACGAGCCACCTATATTTAAGACTTAAATAAAAGAAAGAATAATTAGATTACTTTGACTTATTTATGTATTGAATTTAGTTGAGCTTTCAACTTTTTTGTACCATATACCTATCTCACTTAATTAGCTAAAATCTTTAAACTTTTTCAGTGGGGTGGGGTGCAAACACACAAAATCAAGGATTTGAAGACCAGTCTTCAGTTAAATTTCAAATTTTAAATCTAGTACGATCAATACGAACTGTAACCAGAAGTAAGCGTCAAAATGTCTTAATTTAACCTTGTACTGTAGAAGTTTGAAACACTAATTTATATTTTCTTTTTTAGTTCCACTCATCATTTTAAATATCTTAACAATAATATTTAAGTTGCTCTTGGGATAAGAATAATAAAATTCAAAATCCAAAAGGAGAAGGGGAAAAGGATATCTATTTACCAAGAGAATGAAGAATCAAAATACAGATGCAGAATTAAAATGATTATTATATTCCTATCTGTGTTTATATCACAATACCCTATATGTGTTTTCATCACAAATCACAATCCTAAAAAATTATAGGTAATCTATATTATATACTTATATAAAAGCGAAAGGTCACTGACTGACTCACTGATCATCATGATATCTCATGAAATAATATAAAACATACAGACTTGAAATTTGGAGGGTAGGTTCCTTCTATGGTGTATACGTCCGCTATGAAACGGTTTTGGGAAAATTCACCCCTAAGGGGTTGAAATGGGGGTTGGAAGTTTGTATGAAAGTCCTTTGTTTTTCAAGTTAGACACATAGCATTTAAGTTATAAGGGTATAATAATAAAAATCTGTATAATTTTTTTTTCAAAAATCTACCCTAAAAAGGGTGAAATGGAGTTGGAAGGTTTCATGATGATTCTAAGTTTTTGAAGTTACAGACTAGAAAATCGGGATTTAGGTTATCAGTTTTAAATAGTAATAACCTGTATATAAGCACTTTTTCGAAAATCTAAGTACCCCAAAGAGGGTATTCCAACCCCCATGGTTGGAAGTTTGTATGAAAGTTCTATGTTTTTGAAGTTAGATACTTGAAAATCGAGATTTAGGTTATAAGTTTTAAATAATGAACACCTGCATAAGCTATATAAAAAGCCTCTTTAGATAGACTTTTTGCAGCGGGAAAATTTCATAATCTCATAGGAAAATCAAAAATTGTATGCGGACGAAGTCGCGAGCACACTGTAGTCTGTGGTCGCGAGCGACCTCTTCAAACCGGAAACCCTGTGCAGTGTGCACGCCACTGTCCATGGGTATGAACTACGAAGTCGCGATATTTACCTACTAGCGGCAGGACTTTTGTGGATAGGCCTCTTGCAGCGGGAAAATTTCATAATCTAGGAAGTCAGAAATTGTACGCGGGCGACCGCTAGTTATGTACCTATAATTAAAATTTACCTATAATAGGTAAGTAGTATTGTCACAGTCAGTTACTTCAATGAATTTATAGGTAGGTACTTACCTATTGTGTTTTTACCTGCCTCATTGGTCTAGTGGTTAGCATGTTCGACTGCGGCCGACGGGGTCCCGGGTTGGGCTATAATTAAGTATTGGGTTTTCTGACTAGAAAGGGGTTCGAACCTTTTTGTATGGAAGCTGGCATAGCGACCCACCGCCATTTTGATTTTTTTTCGAAATCGCGGCGCACGATGGAAGTTGTATGTATGGATAGAGGACACATAGACGAACAAATAATGTCAAGTAACATAGTACCCCAAAGTGTCACGTTACCGAGATATTTGGAGGTAAAGATAGACATATGAGGACAACGTCAATCATTAAAAATAGACTTATTATAATACGTGTCTACAGGCGTCAGATTGTATCCAATAATCGTTCACAGGTTGATTATTATTATTACTGTTCATTAGAAGAGAGTAGGTAAAAGTAGGTAAAAAAAAAAAAAAGAGTAGGTACATTACATACTACTCGGAGCACGAGAAAACTACTACTAGGTATAATAATTAATTATTTGCCTACTAAATCGCATCGCATCGCAATGAAACGCTATATTATGTCAAAGTATCTCGCGCGCGCGTGTTGGCTTGTCTACATATCTAACTAGCTGCAATACTTACCTACTTAAAAAAATGTTTTTAAGCTAAGTGATATGCGACCAACGCGACATGTCGACTGCGTTTCATTGCGATGCGTTTTAGTAGATAAATAATTAATAATAGTATGTAGTAGTTTTCTCGTGCTCCTAGTAGTATGTAATGTACCTACTCTCTTCTAATAAATAGTAATAATAATAATCAACCTAGAAACGATTATTTGGATACAATCTGACGCCTGTAGACACGTAATAAGTCTATTTTTAATGATTGTCGTTGTCCTCATATGTCTATCTTTACCTCCAAATATCTCGGTAACGTGACACTTTGGGGTACTATGTTACTTGACATTATTTGTTCGTCTATGTGTCCTCTACCCATACATACTACTTTCATTGTGCGCCGCAATTTCGAAAACAAATCAAAATGGCGGCAGGTCGCTATGCCAGATCGGTTCTATCCCCTTTTCAGTACTGGCCTGGAGTTAAGAAGTTGGCGGTGTTTAACCGCTGTGCCTCGGAGCACTTTAAGCCGTCGGTCCCAGTTATTATCTTATTAGTAGGTAATGAAATAGTTGTTAAAGCCTGCCAACCCGCATTGGAGCAGCGTGGTGGGTATAAGCTCTTATTCCCTCTCCAAAGAGAGTAGAGGCCTGTGCCCAGCACTGGGACGTAAATGGGCTGTTGTGGCGGTATTTTTACCGAACCATAAACAGCAAACCAATTTCATATACCTACCTATTGGCTGACGAACTGTCTGTCTGTCTGTCTGTCTGTCTGTCTGTCTGTCTGTCTGTCTGTCTCGAGGCTGTATCTCATAAACCGCATATGTGCGTCATGATCGTATACGGTTCAAATTTTCACAGAATATTAACTTGTATATTACCTTTCAAAATAAATAATTAAATATCAATAAAGTAAATATTAAAGGGGGGCTCCCATACAACAAACGTAATTTTTATTTTTAATACGTCATAAATCGTAAAACTTACTACAGGTTTGTACGGAACCCTCGGTGCGCGAGTCCGACTCGCACTTGGCCGGTTTTTTTCGTTCATGTATTCATAAATCAAAAGGAACTGTTTTGTCCAACATAAAGTTTGTTTTGGCCTTAAGCCTTAAGCCACCCACTCCCATGGGTACTTTAACTAATCCATCAACTAGTTACAATGGCAATCATTCGTAAAAAAAACGCAACGTGGTTTGAGTGCAAACACTATCCATTGTGGAATGCATTTTTGAAGTTAAACTTCTATCTAAAACGAAAAAGCGACACTAAAAAGAGACAAACATAAAATTCATAACAGGATTTAGGGGGAAAGGATTCATAAAAGGATTTAGGAGGGATTTAGTATATAATCAAAGGGATTTAGCCTGCGAGAGAATGAGATAGAAAATCCATACTAATACTATAAATGCGAAAGTGTGTCTGTCTGTCTGTCCGTTTGTCTGTCTGTCTGTCTGTCTGCTACGCTTTCACGGCCCATCTGCTCAACCGATTTTGATGAAATTTGGTACACGGGTAGATTGTATCCCGGGGAAGGACATAGGCTACTTTTTATTCCGGAAAATTAAAGAGTTCCCACGGGAATCAAACAATCTTAATCCACGCGGACGGAGTCGCAGGAATCATCTAGTAGGTACAAGATAAATTAATCTCATTCTCTCGTAGGCTACTTTTCTGAAGTTTCACTTTTGCCGTGTGTTTGATTGCACACCTAAAGCTTCCATAAAGTATTATTGTCGCATCGACTCACAATATTTCTGCGTTTCTAAAGTTACCCATCATTACCTACAGTCTTTAAATTGATCGCATTCTTAATCTAATATCCGTTTCCGCTTAATTGTTATTTCAACAATATTGTCTATGCGTTTGGTTCGCCATTTCGCCATATTTTTTTTTCTATCAAAGACAAAACGCCGGTCTTTTATTTCTCGTTTTCCGCCGAGAAGTGTGTGTATATTTTCTACGCGGAAAATTGGTAAATGATGGCAGCAAATAATTATTTTGGGTTTACCCATGGAGGGACCCAATATGGGTGAGTGTTTACCGTAATTACTTGGTAAGATTTAGCTTCGGAAGTTTCCAAATTAATCATGATCTGATACGCAGCCTTGTGCTCGCATTTCTAGGTAATCAAAATGGCGTCTGGTCTGTATTGATCGCGATATTTTCACTGGGAAAGCGGCTTAGTTGGGTGTGTGACGGTGTTTAATGTGTTTTTAGTGCGGCGACGGCTAGTGCAGCTTACGGCGGCCAGACGGGGTACGCCGTGGCGCCGGCTGCGACCGCCGCGACGTACGGGACTCAACGTGCCGCGGCGACAGGTTACGATACTGCGTACCAAGCCGCGGCTGCCACGCAAGGTAATTCCGTGAAATAGCTGTACTCACTTAAAAATTCATGATATTATGATGTTATGTTCACTAAAACAACAAAAACAAACAACACTTGTTTCCAGTGTCGCATACTTAACGCCAAATCATCCACTGTGACTCAGGAAGAAATCAATATACCTATTGGCCCTTTTATGAAACATAGTTTTCAGCCTTCTTAAGAAATGTGTAAGACGTACCAAATTGTAACAAATTGAGTTCTATCTAGATCTTTAGAATATGAATCCCAATGTCATTGAACTTTTAGTCACTACATCACACCTACTATTTATTTACAATGAATGTATAAGTACAAGATTATCTTTTCAAATACTTACACCTCTTCCATTTACAAAGATGTGAATTGTTTGTTTGATATTATCTTGATCTTATTAGACTTGGTATCTAAAATTGATAGTTGGCAGTAAAAATATAGCCATTGCATCATGCTTACTATGTAACTTACTTACTTGTTGGCATCATTATGGTAACAGGGACTTTTATTACACTGGTCAACAAAAAAACACTTTTTGCATGTAACATGAAAACTTTTGTCTAGTTATGTTCAGGACAAGGATAAGGATAATAGAAATAAAATTAGATTGCTTCAAATACGAATACTTTTTTTGTTACTAGATTTTATTAAATTTTAGAAATTTTCAGATCTTATCAACAAAAAGAATTTATTCCCGCTAAATTGCAATATTAATATAAATGTAGCTTTAAGATTTTCGTCTATATTTTGCTTCAGTTACGTCTCGTTGTAATGTCCAACAGTAATTCGCTGGCATACATGGACTCCACTTGCCCTGATATCGTTTTTCTGTGGTAGAAATGTCTTGGTGGAATCTTTCACCGTGTTCATCGCTAACGGCGCCTAAATTTTCAGGAAAGAAGTCCAAATGTGAATGAAGAAAATGTATTTTCAACGACATATTTCAGCCCAAAGCCTTATAAGTAGATAACACCTCAGCGACAATACTTTTATACTCACTTAATCTGTGATTTCCTAGAAAATTGGAAATTACTTCATGAAAGATTCCCAAACTGATTTTTCCAAATCACTAAAGGTTTTTTTTTAATATTTCATCTTTCATTAATTGCCTGATTTGAGGGCCAACAAATATACCCTCTTTAATTTTTGCCTCACTCAGTTTAGGAATCGGCTTTTTATATTTGAAAGATCAAATATAAAAAGCCGCCACCACTCCTATCCATAGCTTTCACGAAGTTTTTCATGAGCCCAAGTTTTATGTGTAAAGGTGGTAAAAGACCCACACATGTGACACAACAGATGTGTGGAACCCACGCTTTGTCTTGTTGTCCAATGGCAAAGCTAATTTATTTGTTAATTTATCTTAGTTAATAATGGTGTCAAAGGAAATGACCAGTAACTGCCCTCCAATTCGGGACAATGTGCAGGATTTCCGTTTTTACAGTAAGGTTTAAAAATTAAAACCGAAATTACTATGGATTTATTATTCCGAATAAGGTCAAGGTTAAAATGTCTATAAAAACAATACGTTTATTGTTTAAATCTTGAGCGTCCGGTTTCCTCTTTAAGCACTACTCTATTTTGACGTTCCGTTTTATCCATGCCTAATAATAATCTTGTTACCCTACATGAATACCATATAAGTACCTTAGTCTTATGAGTTAATTATTATGAGTGATTTATTTTTGATCAATTAAATAGTAATGAAAAGGAAATGTATGTTTTGTTTTTATTATTTTTGTTAGTTGACAGGCCTCAAACGAACAAAGCATTTTCAAATAACCACTGCGTTTAAAGGAACGTAACGCCTTCTGGCATTGCATCTGTCTGCCATCTGTGGTCGAATAGTTGAACAAACTCGCTAACCAAAACGTTTAGCGCCATCTGTTGTCGAATAGTTGAAAAGACTCGCTAGCGCCATCTAGTGTGGCAGCAGTACAATGTAGCGTGATTTTTAAAGGAATTACATAATTCTTGCAAATATAGTTTTATTATTCCAGTATTATCCTCATCCATGCCCAAATAATGCAAAGCTTAATTATTTTCCTGAGAAACGTAGTAAGCAATCCTTAAAATATTTTTTTAGACTCGCTCAGCACAACAACTAGTGCCATCTAGTGTGGGAAAGCAGTTTTTTGGTGAAACTTCTTTTATTTATTTTCTCAGTTTTCAGAGCCTTCAGACTCCTGAAGCTTTTTTATCAGAAAACTATAAAATATAAAAATTACAATAATAAAGAGTTCATTGCTGCACATTAATTTTTGATATCTAGGCAAGCTCCCATAGTTGCGCTGGTCAAGTCCTAAAAGTAATGTCACTAATAAAAGCCATAAACCAAGAAAAGAAAAGTAATGTCGCCACAAATGTAACAAAACTTGTCAGGATCATTTTTACACTTTCTTGACATTACTCTAGAATCACTTAACTCAGAAAACATAAAAAAAAACACTATGCTCTTCATATAAATAAATTTTCTGAATGCGAAAGTGAAACAAAAACGGTTAATTTTTAATTTTATGGGTAGCTGTAGCACGATAACTAAACCTGATGGAAACAAAATAAATATGGTGATAAAGTGAGGATAGGAAGCTTATTCAAAATTAGTAAGCACCTTTCTTGTTACAAAATTTTGTTGACCAGTGTTATTGGCATTCATGCAATTTTGTTTTTGCTAGAATACCTCTCCCAAAAAAGCATTTACGTTAGCTAAATATTATATATTAATGTTCATGAGTGTACATACATTAAAAAGAACCGGTCAAGTGGGAGTCAGACTCGCTCACAAAGGGTTCCTCACCACCACAAAATATAAATTCTTTTAGTAAATAACGTTAAAGATGTGATAACAACACATGTTACTTCTGTGTGGCTACACTGCTCATAAAACACGCTACGAGTATTGAACCCTAATTAACGATTTCAGATTTTTTCCTATAATTGTGCTGTGAGACCTTGCTTTTGCCAAATTTCATGATTCTAGGTCAACCGGAAGTACCCTATGGCGAATGTCAAAATATGCGGCAAAAACAGTCATATCTTTTGATTGTGTTGACTTAGAACCTTGATTTTTCCAGCTCCAAGGGACTGTAGACCTATGTACTTAATTATTAGATATTAATTTCATTGTGATACCTGCACGTGTTCCCGAGAAAAAAATTGTTGACTGACAATGAAGTGATCCTATGAAGTGGTTACCTTTTTTCCTCACAGAACCCTAAAAATTGATGATTTGTTCACTAGATGTTTTGCTATATAGACCTTTCAATAGATGGCCGTTTTTCTGCATTGATGTTTTGCTAATCAGACATAATATTATTGCTCAATATTGTGTAGTTAGACATTTTGCTACTTGGACTTTGATCTGGACGGATAATATGAACATAAAAATAAATACTAAGCTTAAACAGATGTCTCATCTCTCTCTGCATCGTATTCCTCATTACTGAGGGTCATGACCCATTCCATTAATCACATAATGTTAGGAGTTTTCTTGGGATAATAATGCAGTAGGTTCCCACGTCCTTCCAAATAATATAATAAATAAATAAAGCCTTTATTCAGACATTTTACATTTCCTAATCTTCACTATTATTATCCTGTACTGCCTCGACAACCCTGTCTGTTTGCCTGATGGCAAAGGCCTCCTCCAACATTTTCCACTCCTCTGTCTCTAGCTGTTTGGTTCCATATGCCACCTGCCACTACTCGAATATCATCAACCCATCTTTGCATTGGTCTACCCCTTTTTCTCTTGAAATGACCCGTGTACCAATTCGTTACTTTTTTGCTCCATTTATCTTGTCCCCTGATTGTATGCTGATTCTGAATAATAAGCTTAATAGAATGAACTAGTGGAAATGACTAGTTCAAGACGTGCTGAATTTTTAGTGGTTGTTTTCCTGCAGCCAAATGATTTTGTCTCGGTAGTACAATCTGGTGTCTGGTGGGAGGCTTCGGCCGTGGCTAGTTACCACCCTACTGGCAAGGACGTACCGCCAAGCGATTTAGCGTTCCGGTACGATGCCGTGTAGAAACCGATTAGGGGTATGGGTTTAATACAACTGCCATACCCCTTACATTTTAGTCCGCTACCATCTTAGACGGCATCATCACTTATGATCAGGTGAGATCGCTGACAAATGCTAACTTGTAGTGGAATAAAAAAAAAATTACAATCAATGTGTATGGTCCGCAGCGGCGCACGCGCACGCGCACGCAGCCGCCGCCGCCGCGTCGGCGTACGACGCCAGCAAGAGCGCGTACTACCAGCAGGCCGCTGCCGCCTACCCCGCCGCCGCGCCGCCGCAGCCGCAGCCGACCTACGACACCGCGGCTAAGCCGGCCTACTCCACGCCCGCCACTTACGCGCAGGTACTATGTCGCCGCTTGACCCACCTGCTCTTGCAAGCAAGCAAGAGCGAGTACTACCAGCAAGTAGTAAACGCTTTGTGTTTTGAAAAATACTACATTTTGAGAGTAGTTAGTATAAGTAAGAAAATAAAGATATTCAAATTAGGTGATAAGACTATCTCGCCACTTAACCCACCTGCTCTTGCAAGCAAGCAAGAACGAGTACTACCAGCAAGTAGTAAACGCTTTGTGTTTTGAAAAATACTACATTTTGAGAGTAGTTAGTATAAGTAAGAAAATAAAGATATTCAAATTAGGTGATTTGATGAAAATTACCATTATTTTGGAGTTGGACATGGTCCTATTCAGTTACTTATAAACATACTAGCTAATGCCCGCGACTCCGTCCGCGTGGTGTATGTTTTTTTTATTCCCGCGGGAACTCCTTAATTTTCCGGGATAAAAAGTAGCCTATGTAACTCTCCAGGTCCTCAACTATATCCATGCCAAAAAATCACGTCAATACGTTGCTTCGTTGCGGCGTAATTGAAAGACAAACCAATAAACCAACAAGCAAACACGTTATCGCATTTATAATATTAGCATGATAGGTATTTTTATTATTTATGCTAGAAGCAAGTCCAAAGTCCAGTAGTATGATAAGATGTGTTGTTGAGTTGTGTATTGTGCAGTACACTAGCGGCACGCTATGATGGCCGGTTGGACAAACGTTCCGTATTAATTGATAACGACTTTGAAGGAAATAATTGTATTACTTTATTGACGATAGCTATGACGATAGTGATGTGCAGAGATTCATAAATTTAAAAAAACTTAATTGTTTTTTGTTCGAGAATAAATTGACCTATTGTAATGTGTCAACCGGCCATCATAGCGTGCCGCTAGTGTAGTGCGATAGTATTAACGTTGGGTGGTGGTGGTATAACTAAGCAGTATGGGCAGGGCGGCGCGCGCAGCGGTGGCGGCGCCAAGGCGACCTACGGCTCCGTGTACACCGCCACCACGGCCGCCGCGTCCTACCCCACGCAGCCCTACACGGCGCCCGCGGCGCAGCCCGCCAAGCGTGAGTACACTGACACCCTGCACCCACCACACACAGACCCTGCATCCACCTACACACTATACGTATAGTCCCACAAACTTACTTGACCGGGTGACAGCGACGCTAGTATATATGTATGAAAAATAAAATAAAAACAAAAACTAGCTTGTGGCTTTCAGCCTAATGGAAATCTTTTCCATATTTTAGTACTCTAATAAGCGTCGTCCTCGTCGCCTTCAGCGCCTGCGCTGGAACCAGGCTGTGGTGATTTGGTGAGGTACAAAAACTAAACAGGCATAACATTTAGTTCCAATTTTGGCCACCGGGCAAGATAAGTTGTGGGACTATACCACCTCTTGCAGCCCTACACGGCGTCCGCGGCACAGCCCGCCAAGCGTGAGTACACTGCACCCACACGCTGACACCCTGCACCCACCTACACCCTACACTACACTCCACATCCATCCCTACCACTAAGCTGCAGCCTGCACTCAACAATTGGGATGTTGCCTATGTCAAAAATAAATTATTATTTAGCGACTAATTAATAGAGGACCTGCCAAAAGACGTAATATCCATGTCCTCTGTTAACTTAGTGTTTTGACTTTAGATGATGTCGCAAGTAAGTATTGCATACAAAATCGCATACTAAACGCGCTTTTTGATGTTTGAAAAAAGTTGCTGATTTGACTTGTGTCAAATACCCAATTCTCTACAAGAACCACTCCACACCCATCTCTACTCTACACTTCACCCACCCCTACACCACGTACCCACCTCTACACCCCACACCCACCCTGACACACTACAACCTACACATTACAGACCAATACACACATCCACCCTACCCCCTATCCTGCCTAGCATTATCACCCCAGCCAACAGATCCTACAATCCCGACATATAAAATCAAATCACACATGAGCATCCCAATAGCCATATTTAAAATACTTCTTGCTGTAGTTACATAATATTCTTGATATTATTTGAATTCACCATCGTCCATCACTCAAAAAACTGCAATATTTTAATTAATGTGTAATTTAACTATCAATTTTGTATCCTAGTATTTATGGTCATTGTAGTTTCATTATTGTATATTTAAGTATATATATAAATATAAATTATATAATAGCCCATACGCGATTTCGCCAGTATATTAAAGTTTAAACAATCTTTTCATAGTAAAGTTGTGTACCAGTCGTATATTAGTTTGATTGAGTGAGAGTCAAGAGTTGAAGGCGATCTCGCGATTTGTTGTAGAGACGGCTAACAGGGGCAACTCTGCTTATGATACAGCTCTCTACAACGCAGCAACCATGTATGTGGCGCAGCAGAACAAAACTGGCGGTGGCGGGTGAGTGCAATGCAGATATCATTACCACAGTAACCAGATACAACCAGTATGGAAACTACCTAGAAACGTTCGAAACAGCTCACTCACACAAACATGCGCATCCACGAGACCCCAAGCGCTCGTCGCAGTGCCGTCAGTAGTGAGTGCCGCGTCATTACGTATCGTGGATGCGTCTTTGTGTGAGTTAGCTGTTTCGAACGTTTCTAGGTAGTTTCCATACTGGTTGTATCTGTTTACTGTGTCATTACTAATTCACCGTCTAACCCGTTGCCCTACGTGAACGACAAACGCGACGCGACAGTATCAAACAGTAGCTGACCCTTCACGTTTGTGTGGTGGGAGGCTTCGGCCGTGTCTAGTTACCACCCTGTCGGCAAAGACGTACCGCCAAGCGATTAAGCGTTCCGGTACGATGCCGTGCAGAAACCGACTAGGGGTACGGGTTTAATATAACTCGTCATACCCCTAACAGGTTAGCCCGCTACCATCTTAGATTGCAACGTCACTTACCATCAGGTGAGATCGCAGTCAAGGGCTAACTTGTAGTGGAAAAAAAAGTGACTGTCTATGTCGTCACTTTTTTTTTGTTTGTTATTTTCTATGGCGTCGTATCGCTTCTGTCGCTCACCTAAGACAACGGCCAACAGGTAAGTGCCGTTTGCACCAACTCCGAGTTATGTTAACCTCGGGAGTAAATTTGATGTTTTGACACAATATGTTTTATACGAATTCTGTCAAAATTACAAGTTAAACGTTATTTGGAGTTGGTGGAGTTGGCCCTTATAACTCGATAATCGATAGGTACTTGCTACTTTACTTGTACTTCGTCCGTGTTTTTCGGTTTTTATGGTTCCTTTGGGGAGATTTTCTGAGATTAACGGTGTTCAGGATGCAAGCTATCTTATGTGCCTAATCTCTTCAAGATGGCTTCAGTTGAGACTTGAAAAGATCAGAAAGGCACTTTCGCATTTGTAGTATTAGCATAGTCACTCTTGCCTTCAAGATACTCAAACATGGTAGGAAAAGGAAACGCGTTTCATTACACAAAAGTTACTATCATTTTTGTTTTGAAATTTCTGAAAGACTTAAATTTTCTGAAATACTTGTATGCAAAACTTAGTATCAGCCCCCCCTATTCAAGTTACATACAGTTCGCGCGTGAGTTGAATGCAGAGTAAATGTATGTGTCACCATACATTTACTCTGCATTCAACTCGCATTACATACGTTTCGTGTCTATTTTCTTCTATAATCGTTAACTCTTTAGCGGAGAGAAAAAAATAAGTCAATAGACTATGGTTAGCGTTTTTAATCGCTTTCGTTTAAAGCGTTAATGAGTAAGGAAAGAGAATAGACGCGAATAGATCCGCTACCATCTCGCATCATCACTTACCACCAGTGAGATTGCAGTTAAGCACTAACTTGTAGTAAAACGGCATTGACAATGGGGCTGATTCTGGTGTACACAATCTCTAAACTAAAATGACAGCACTAAAAATATTGCTAACCCTTTCATAATACTCCCTGTGGAAAGGGACAGAACTAGATTTAAAGCTGTCAGTTTAGTTAAGAGATTATTATACAGAATTGGCCACAATATTCAAGTTTTATAATTTACTAGCTGATGCCCGCGACTACGTCCGCGTGAATTGAGGTTATTTGGGATCGCGGGAACTCCTTAGTTTTCCGGGATAAAAAGTAGCCTATGTGTTATTCCAGACTATAATCTATCTCTGTGCCAAATTTCATCCAGATCCATTCAGCCGTTGGGGCGTGATTGAGTAACAAACATCCATACATCCATCCAAACTTTCGCATCCATACTAATATTATAAATGCGAAAGTGTGTCTGTCTGTCTGTCTGTCTACCTGCTACGCTTTCCCGGCCCATCTTTCAACCTATTTTGCTGAAATTTGGTATAGAGGTAGGTTATACCCCAGGGACGTCATCTAGTTTATAATATTTATAATATTTGATATTTGATAGTATTAGTATAGTATAGAAGTATAGATTACGTGGTATTGTTTGGCGCTATAATTCACTGTTGTTTAGCAGCGGCTGGAAGAACTACAACAAGAGCGGCGTAGGCGCGACGCAGCAGCGGCGACCGAAGCCGCAGCCGAAGGCGCAGCAGCTGCACTACTGCGACGTGTGCCGCATCTCCTGCGCCGGCCCGCAGGTATGTGTCCTCACTCCTCACTCCTCAAGTCTGACGTGACAAACAATGCAAAAGATAAGCGCTTCTGTAACAGGGTTCCAAAAGAGTTTCTGGGTTTTTTTTTTTAATCTTATTTTTTTAAAGGGGTTTGATCACGTAGTGATCATGTCACCCCTGTGAAATCTGAAAACCTTACAAAACATGCACTCTTCGACTTAGACCTCTTAGTAAGAGTTTCTGGATTTGCCGTTGCTTAAATTTAAAGACTGAAACAGCATCTGTTAAGGCGAGGTTATTATACTATTGATGATTTCTTAATGACAAAGTTGCATAGAAGCAACCGACTTTGCATCCAGCACTTGTTACGTAATGTATGCATTGTATATATTATTTACTAAGTGTTTTTTTTATTTTTTATCCACTACAAGTTAGCCCTTGACTGCAATCTCACCTGATGGTAAGTGATGATGCAGTCTAAGATGGTAGCGGGCTATCCTGTAACATTTTGTTGTGTAACATTTCTTTTATGAAAAGAGCAACTGCCAAGTTTCTTGCTGGCACTTCACAGTAGAATCAGCTTTCCGAATTGGTGGTAGAGTCTTGTCGACTTATCATAAGTGGCACAAGTTGTCCTATGTGAAGTAAATAAATCATTTGAAACGTAGTAAATGATGCCCACGATCTCGTCATATATTCACGTTAGAAATTATAAAAGCGCAATATCACTTGTTGTAATGGGGCAGAAAAATCCTGTGATGAAACCTGTATGCCTGAAGTTCTTCATGATGTTGCTGAAACAAGAACCGTGCTAATGGCACGTTTGACGTTAACCGAATGGTCTGTCACCGAATGCGTCTGACGTATTCAGTGTTTGGCCAACAGTAAGTTTCCATAATGACGCGTTTACATTAGGTCAGTGACCGAATGCGTTGGCCCTCATAACCGACTTGTGAAAGGCGTAAAGGCCAACTGAATTACAGTTTACATTAATTGTCTGTGACTCAAAACTGCTGCAGTACAATGTGGTTAAATGCGAATCAGCTGTGAGTCCGTGCTGGGTTGATGATGATGGACTCGTGTTCCGCAGACATACAAGGAGCACTTGGAGGGCCAGAAGCACAAGAAGAAGGAGGCTGCGGTGAAAGTGGCGGCGGCGGGCGGGGGCGGGGGCGCGCGCGCGTGCGGCGCGTCCGCGCTGCGCTGCGAGCTGTGCGACGTGACGTGCACGGGCGCGGACGCGTACGCGGCGCACGTGCGCGGCATCAAGCACCAGAAGGTCGTCAAGCTGCACACCATGCTCGGCAAGCCCATCCCCTCCACCGAGCCCACCAAGCTCACGCCGGGTGAGTCACGCACGCGCACACACACACACACACGCACAAACACATACAGACACATGTTACAGTCCGAACTTTATGACGTCTCAGCAACGTAACAACGACCTCAATTTACATAGATGGGCCCTGTCAAACAAAGAATGGACCTATTTTTACTTATGCCATCTAGTCTGAAATGCGGGACAGCGCTATGGCGGGGACAAGGACAGGCTTATACAGGTGAGGGGCATTCCCTACAAGTCGGACGCCCAACTTCTTTCTATGAAAGGGCCCATCTAGTACCTACATAATATATATCGATGCGTAACAGTAATTTAATCTTCGTATAACAGCACATTCATCATTACAAAAAAAAATGCGATCTGCACGATAGGCAAACTAGAGGCCGCGATAAGCACGTGATTCCATCGCTCCGCCTCAAGAAAGTCCGAAGGTCGTTCGTGGGAATGAGCACTATTCTATAATATTTCACAACCTATTTTAAACATTCCTTTACACAAGTTTAATCCATTAAAAGTATGCTCCTGAAAAGAAAGCTTATACTGTTGAAGATTATGTAAAGATTTGAATTTGTTGGTTTGCGCAGATATTTTCACACGTGGATCACATAAAATTAAAACATCTCATGAAATTCTTATCATCAAAATACTTAAAAATACTTATAAGATATTGTCTTAGTGAATTTTGTGTTTAAATGTAAACCAAACAGGTTCATAATGCATGATAGTGCTTAAATTGCATGTAAGTGTCAGTATTTATCAGCTATTTAATAATTTATTTCATACACCGATGTCTTCTTTTTTATTTTACAAAACGACAATGACATATACTATATTTACACTAATATTTTCAGATTATATTATGGACTACATTTTTCAGATTATAATGACGTGTAGGTAGTGAGTTAGTTGACAGATGTAAAGTAGTAAAATATTTTTATAAAAATATGTTGTAGTTAAGTTGAATTAATAATTATTAGTGTTTTGATTCAACTATTGTCTAGTATGTGTCTCTCTTACATTTATTTTCTCTGAGATAATATGCTCTCCACAAAATATTTGTGATATGTGTGTTTGATATACATTTCTTGTCAGAAATAAATTTTATTATACAAAATGACTAGAGGTCGCCCGCGACTTCGTCCGCGTACAATTTCTGTGTTCCTATGAGATTATGAAATTTTCTCGCTGCAAAAAGCCTATCTATAGAGGCTTTATGTAGCGTAGCTTATATGCAGGTTTTATTATTAAAAAAAAATACCTAACCTAAATGCTGAATTTCATATTTATACTTTAAAATAATAGAAATTTTATGTTTCCTTCCAACCTCCATTTCACCCCTTTTGGGGTGGATTTTCGTAAATTGCTTATACAGGTTATTATTATTTAAACCTAAATCCCGATTTTTATGTCACTAACTTCAAAAATATAGGACTTTCATACAAACTTCCAACCCCCCATTTCACCCCTTTAGGGGTAAATTTTCTCAAAACCCCAACCCGCATTGGAGCAGCGTGGTGGGTCTAAGCTCTAATTCTCTCTCTCTCCTATGAGAGTGGAGGCCTGTGCCCAGCAGTGGGACGTTATTGGGCTGTAGTAGTTTCTTAGCTGAAGTCTACACTATAGAAGGATCAACCGGCAAACTGACGATATCTCAGGAACTACAAAGCATACTGCTTTATAGTTTCTGAGATATTGTGAGTCAGTGAGTGAATGAGTGGTATTTCGCTTTAATATAATATATAGATTACAAGATATCCTTCTGGAAAAAGGTAGACAATGTGGAGAACATATTAATCCTTTGTTGTAATTGTGCTGGGCCCCCCCGTACGCCACAATACCACCGTATCTGTATTGCGCGGCCGGCTTTTTGTCAAGTCAAATTTTCTCCTTCGATACTCGCTAACACTCGGTACAGATATGGAGTGTGTGTTGCGTGGGCCTTTTATACTGTCCAACGTCGTATTTGTTTATACTTTATAGAAAAGAAACTACAATGGTTCAGCCGGGTTTCTTTTTTATTTATTACTCGGTCCAAAAAGTGTGGTTGAATAACAAAAATTTAATCATCCCCACTACACTTCAAAATTGTATTTATGACATTAATTATTGTGAAGGCAATCTTGAAAACATACTATATTGAAGTACACACAAGAATTATTATAATGCAAGTATAATAATAATTGGTTGCATGTCATCAAGTAAAACTTTATCTTAAATACACATTTAATTTTTGAAAAGATTCACTAAAGAAATATTTCTTGATAACCCACTTTTTATAAAAGTTGGATTTGCTAAAACACTTTTGTAAATTTTTGATATTATTACCTGATATATAATTTTCATTGATGTTAGTGTAGAAAAGGCCCAACAGAACCCCCAAAAGAAGCGTTACGATCAGCGGCGTGCACCCTTTACGAATGTTTTCACTGTAATTTGGCACTTTCTGTTAAATTATATCTTATCTTGAGTATGCTTTCGTTGCAGTATTACAATGTCGGCTTCGTGTTTCATACGTTTCAGAATTAATGTTGCATTGTCGTGAAATAAATCAGTTACGTTGAAAATACATTAAGACACAAAACGGTCAGATTTGACTTGAAACTAGACTGGACAGTTCAGTTCTGTCGGGCCAGTACCGGTCCTGTCGTCTGTCAATCATTTTTATAAACTACACCAGAATGCCAGGTAAAAAAACCTGGCATTCTGGTATAACCGTTCGATACCAAGTTCTAGGGGTATTTAACGGGGAATTTTATGGAATACTAGATGATGCCGCGTGGATTAAGTTTTTTTATTCCCGCAAGAACTCTTTAATTTTCCGGGATAATACCTACCTCTATACCAAATTTCAGCAAAATCGGTTAAAAATATGGGCCGGGAAAGCGTTAAAGATAGGCCCGATGAATAGCAGACAGACAGACACACTTTCGCATTTATAATATTAGTATGGATTCGTGCTTTACCGCAATTTTTTAATGATATTAATCGTGACCGAGCTTACCATGACAAAGATACAGATTAACCCATGAGATCGTGTAACACTGCGTCATTTAAAATTGAAAGCTTTATGCGCGCCGCTGATTGAGTACGCTGCCGCGACGTGAGAGAAAATTTGTCCGCTAGCCAAAAAGACGGTCGCGGGCGCGCCCAAGGTGTCGTTCGTGGCGTCGGGCGGGCTGAGCACGGTGGGCCCGGGCTCAAGCGACGCGCGGCCCGCAGACAAGGACGAGGACAAGGAGGACGAGGGCGACGCGGAGCCCGAAGTGCAGCCGGTGGGGCAGGACTACATCGAGGAGATCCGCGGCGACGACGGCAAGGCGCTCAGCTTCAACTGCAAGCTGTGCGACTGCAAGTTCAACGACCCCAACGCCAAGGAGATGCACATGAAGGGCCGCCGGCACCGGCTGCAGTACAAGAAGAAGGTGAGACGCGACCGGGGACATTGGGGGACGGTGCAGTGGCAAAAATAAATTATTTCTTACTGTTTATTTAATAGAGGGTCTTCCAAAAAACCTAAAACCCAATACGGATGATGACAACTCAATCAAATCAGTAACTCTTTATAGAACTTAGAAACGCGCTTACAGTATGGAAGTTTATATGCAGGATGTAGTTGTGACGTCATAAAATTTCAATGCACGGTTCATTTAAAATTTATAGTTCAAAATGGATAACAAACAAATCAAATGGTTATGGTTGAATTTTAGGTCTTTTGAAAGACCTTTCTATTTAATAATCAATCAGTAAGAAATAATTTATTTTTAACATAGGAATCATCCCTATTATTCGCGGAGGTTTTTTTTAAAGCTGCCAGATTAATACGGATTTTCGTTGTACTATAAGTCCATCGAGACCGTTGTACTACTTATACAGATTTACGTAATCTATTTTGGAGGTCATCAAAAGTACGCGGAGGATTGTACCTCGTCAGGGCAGGTCCTTAAAATAAAATAACCAACACAATAGATCACCCAATGATTACTTAGTAAAAGGTTTGAGGCACTCGTCGAGCCTGGTGGCCTCTGGCCGCCAAGAGTTCCGAGGGTCAAATGATTACAGCTTTCCAATGAGGATGATCATAATATATTCATTGCAGTATCTGAGGGACATGATTGTTCCAAAAACTCTTACACAAAATATTTCTTAAAAGTTTAGAAGCATGCTAACTCCATTGAGGGTGAATGGGAAGGGTTGGGGTAGTAGTTCCCTTTTCGGAAATATTACTACTTAACCCGTTAAATCAGGCAGTTCTTGTGGAGCTTATATGAATGTTAATCCACGCGGACGAAGTCGCAGACATCATCTAGTAATACACTGATTTAATGAGGTTTCTGGGTTATAATAAGAAAATAACCTTAGCATACCCGGATAGTATGGATGTAAATTTAAAATAACCTTGAACTACCAAGATAGTTTCCTTGGTGAACAAGTCGAATCAAATACATTTTTACTTATCACTAGATGATGCCAGCGACCGACTGCGTGGATTAAAGTTTGTTGATTCCGAATTAAAGTTTTTTGATTCCCGCGGGAACTCCTTAATTTTTAGGGATAAAAAGTAGCCTATGTCCTTCCCCGGAATACAACCTACCTCTTCACCAAATTTCATCAAAATCGGTTAATAAGATTGTCCGGGAAAGCGTGGCAGACAGATAAACTTTCGCATTTATAAATTAAGTATGGATGATTGACTTTATCGCGATTGGATTTTCCTCCGAGATGTTTATTGAATTTCTTGTCCCTCACACATACTGGAATAATTGTATTGTTACATAAAGCGGCATTGTAATACGATCCACTGCTATGATCGCTGTAACCAACCGTTATCGGTGTCAGGTGCAACCGGATCTGGAAGTGAAGGTGAAGCCGTCGATGCACCAACGCAAGCTGGCCGAGGCCAAGGCGCAGCGCATGCTGGTGCGAGACGAGATGTGGGCGCGACGTCGCATGCACGAGGTGAGATACTAAACACGCTTTTGGTGATTTCAAATGTACATAGGACCACTTGTGCCACTTATGAAATGTCAGGACTCTACCATTGGTTCGGAAAGCAGCTTCTATTGAGAAGAACCAGCAAGAAACTCAGCAATTGCTCTTTTTACAAGTGCTAAGGGTTTAAGTGATAGAGCTCTCTTATAGAGAGATAAGTTCCTTGTCCTCGTATGTTTTTCTACGTATTTGAAAAGCGTCAGGTTACCGACATATAATATATCCCACCAAATACATTCTATGTAAAGGTGGCCAAGACATACATACAAGATCAAATCATAATGCTATCACTGTTAAAAAGTTATGAGATCTCTAGAAGAGCCAAGCCCCTAGTTGAGCTCCGATATGTGCTGCGCATCTTAGCCCATCGGGCCAGTTCCAAGTCCAAAATGTATAGCTTTAAGTACTTTTGGCTGTACCACATTTACTATCTAAAAGTCCTGACGCCACAAACTCAACATCTTGACAAAAAGGTATAGCTTGGCCGTACAAACTATACCTTATGTACTTAAATGTTATGTCCTGTAATAGTTCCACGAACATTAAATGATTGGAGCACGAAACGGCCAATCCACACGAGTGCCAGGGAGGTCATCAAAATGTTAGATTCTCGATGATAGCACCATCAGTACAGTTTTGATAACTTATATCTCGGAAACCTGACGCTTTAGAAGATTTTGTTTCATATACATACATGCTTGTATTGATGCCAGGTATAGATTAATACAGAGAAAAATAAAATTGGGGAACAGTAGGTAGGCTAGCCTCCATACAAAAATATTCTAACACCTTCAAGCCTGTCAATTTAGTTTAGAGATTGTATACTACAGAATCAGAATCAGAATCAATAGCTTAAAAATGTATGTTTGTCAGGTGGGCGAGGACGACGAGCGCGCGTACTGGGAGGGCGCAGACTGGTGGCGCGGCCCCCACCACCACCACCACCACGTGAGTCGTACTGTCACTGTCGCGACTGGCGAAGTTTATAATAATGATCTATATTTATTTCATGTAGGACAACTTGTGTCACTTATAATCCCTTTACTAAAAGATTGGACCTAGCTGGAATGTGACGCGTTCCCCGCTCACCTCCCCGCGTTCGTCCGTCGCGGGACAAACGCGGGGAGGTGAGCGGGGAACGCGTCATCGACGCCAGGACCAAACTTATAGTTATAGTAAACGTGTGGTATGATAAATCACGACTACCACCTCCATATCTCCTCCACTACCTCTTTTAGGGATCCGTACCCGAAGGGCGCCAATGGGACTCTATTACCATTTTTTTAGTTAAGGGGCCGTCCATTATCACGTGATGTTTTTTGAGCATTTTTAACCATTTTTTTTTTTAATACCGTTCACATACTCGTAGGTACTGCACATACTTTAATACTATACAAGAATCAGCTATTGCTAGCTGTTATTGTTCATTTTTGGTAACCATAACACGTCTTTGAGCGGCGATATGTAGTCATATGCGGGCAGACCGTCACTATTCATACCAAACACCAATAGACTTAGTCTATTGACAGACAGTTGAATTTTTCAAACAGTGTGTATTTCTATTGCTGGCACAACGAATAATAAATAATAAAGGGCGGGAAGCGTTATTTTCGAGGGTCCGCGGCCGTCTTGTTTTTTAACTAAAGTATTTCAAAAGAACATCAACATTTAAATCTTGTGCGATGGTACCGGAGCCCGGTTTTTTTAATAAACTGCCTTTAAATACCGAATTGTCCTTTGTAACTGCACACTTGTACAATATATTGAATCGTTCCCCGCTCGGCAGGGCATGGGCGGTATGGGCGGTATGGGCGGCATGGGCGGCATGGGCATGGGCTACGGGCCGGCCGGTCGGCGGCCGGAGACGTCGGACGACCGGCACGTGCTCGCCAAGCACGCGGACATCTACCCGCCCGAGCAGCAGCTGCAGGAGATCCAGCGCGCCGTCTCGCACACGGAGCGCGCGCTCAAGTCGCTCTCGGACGCGCTCGCCGACGCCGCGCGCACCAAGGTACGCTCTGCAGTCTAGGGCTCGCAGGCTGACACCTGGGCTGCGGGCTGCGGGCCGGAGACGTCGGACGACCGGCACGTGCTCGCTGACATTGACTCTCTCTGCGTCGTATTCCTCATTGCTGAGGGTCGTGACCTCATAGTCATAGTCATAGTCATAAATATTTATTCAATTTAGGTAGATGCACTACACTTATTGACGTCCAGTTACATAAAAATATGATGGTGATAATCTGTTACGGTATCTTAAAACTAAAGCTACGAGGGTTCCAAACGCGCCCAGGTCTGAGAAGAGCCCACAACAAACTCTTTCCGTTGATCACATAACGACAGGAGTTTTCTTTGGGATTATAATGCAGCAAGTTCCCAGGTCCTTCCGCATACGACTTGACTAAGAGTACTATTTCATCTCTTTGGTTACGTTCAATTTTTATCAGATGTTAGTGATTATAACCGGGACCGACGGCTTAACGTGCTCTCCAAGTTCGGTCACCCACCCAGTTACCGACTTGGATCAACGTTGCTTAACAATCGCTATCGACTGATATGCATTGTCACTACTAGGCCACTCGTCCCTCAACTACTCTCTCTTCTTACTTTGACTATGCTCAGCATAAACTTTTATGAATGTATTGTTGTATCGGGCTAAGTTTATCCTTAATATGAGTTATGATATTATGTTCGACATATTTTGTATATTGTGTCATATATTTACTGTAAAATTTTAGGGTCAGCCTGCTAAAGGAACAGCCAAAACTGATGACAAAAAAGATGACAAGCCAGAGGGAAAAGAAGACGGCCGGGATAACCAATTGTAAGTATCTGCAGCTGTCATAGCTTGACCAAATGAAATGCTTAATGTGGTTTGACTAGTTGTCAAATCTAAATATATAACTGATCTGTCAACGCACAGCTCAAACCACTGGATAGATTGGGTTGTTTGGCTTACAGATAGCTCTTATAACGTAAGCAACCGATAAGAAATTATTATTATTATTAACATAAAATTGGTAAACTAAATTTGGCATAATTAAATAAGTGCAATAAGAATAGCATTGCAATAAACGCGGCTACACTTGAGCTATTTTTGTAAGTTTATTACGTCTTTGAGAGGCGATATCTAGTAAACGCCCCGACGAATAGCGTCAGTTTTTATAATGTTTACATAGGTACTGCTCATACTTTAATACTATACAAGAATCAGCCTTCCTAGTTATTGTTCAATGTTCATTTTTGGTAACAATAACTCGTCTTTGAGCGGCGATAAGTAGTCAGGTCCCCAGCCGCTTGTTGGCAGACCGTTACAAATTCCATCAGAGGAGAGCCGCCCTACACGCACCAAATACTGAATCAGCCTTCCGGGCAATAGTTGCCAAAAGTACAGTTATCTCTTAGTCTATTATTTGTTGTCTCCAGATTCTCGTTTGTGGGCGAAAACGAGGCTGCCCCACAGAGCGAAGCCGCGGGTGCGACCACTGGCGCCCCGATCACCGGCCCCGGCATCCGCGCCCTCAAGGGCGTGATGCGCGTCGGACTGTTGGCCAAGGGGCTATTGCTGCGAGGGGACCGAGACGTGCGCCTGGTGGTTCTGTGCCACGACAGACCCACTGTGACGTTGCTGAAGCGCGTCGCCGCCGACTTGCCGCATCATCTCAACAAGGTCAAGGTGAGTGCAACCACCTCCTGCATGGGTCTGCGCTAGGGATGGGCGTTGAATGAACGGACTAGTTCAATAGACGGTTGAAGACTCATCGACGATTCGACGGTCCACCGTCCATGCGTTAACTAAAGTAAGGCCAATTTAAGCGTGGACAAAAGTTCATTGACGTACCTTCACTATGAAACCCTCACGAAAACAACTAACTACGCCACAACTATAACTGTCTCTTTCGCGCATAGTCATAGACTTACGCGCGACGCGCTTACGTGGTCGACAGTGGATTTCATAATAAAAGTCGTGACGTCTCACCGGCGAAACATAGCGGTAAGTAACATTTTACGCGTCGGTCCGCCATTTGCCGTTCACTCATTCCATTTCGGAACGCGCTCGCTGGATGTACTATATTTCATAGTGGAAGTTATTGTTTGTTTGTTACTGTTGTTATATTTTGTTACTGTTGTTATATTTTGTTATTGTTAAAAACTGTTCTGAAGACTTTTCAGAATCGGAAGTTTCAGAGTAACAAGTGAATTATTTTAAAAGATTAAAAAATATGACTGCATATTTTATATATATATTGAACTATAGAAGTTTTGGTTGAATATACAAACTCACATACATACATACATACAAACATACAAACATACATACATACATACATACATACATACATACATACATACATACATACATACACACACACACACACACACACACACACACACACACACACATACATACATACATACATACATACATACATGAACCCTGAAAACAATATATGTACTCCTTTTTTCAGGCAGTCGTATAAAAATATAAACAAAAAAAACTTGTTATATGCATAATAGTACTATATTAGTACTAACGTATGTAATAGTAGTTTATGCAACTGTCATATAATGAAGGGTATTAAAACACGAGTGTGAGTTTATGAAACGAGCGCACGAGTTTCATAATAGTAACGAGTGTTTTAATACCCGTGTTATATGCAGTTGCATACACTACTTTATCTTCACTAATGCAATTTATCAAACAACAAGAGTAAAAGCTGACAATAGTTTATTTATAATAATTCACGCGTACGTGTATTGTCACAGTGAACTTGCCGCCATTAAAATCTAACCAATGAGAGCGCAGCTGCGCGCGCAGGGCCAATCAGGAGCGAGCGCGCGCTGTTCGTTTTTTATTTAATTGGCACAAGATCTTACCAAAGAGTTTTGTGTATGTAAGTTTAGTAGTTTCGACGAAGTTTTCACGTATAACCCAACTGTTTTCAAAAGTCAGCCTAATATCAAAATTGTATACAACTGAGGATATGACATGAGGATATGACATATAAATATGAGGATTTTGACATAAGGCTCGCCAGGTTAATTGGTCGCGTTTTATTGATGTTATAATGAGATTTTACGATATCGATGTGGATATTATACCATCATGTGAAATTGCTTAAATTGAGTGTTTTGTTATCTGCGCTATAACAGTAGTAATTATAAGTCAAGTATTGGAAACATAAGTAGAATTTTATAACATTAGTGTAGATAATAGTTATTTATGCAACAGTTGTGTAATAAGGGGTATTAAAACACGAATGTGGGTTTATCATACGACGCGAAGCGGAGTATGATAATAGTATCATTACTGAGTATATACAAATAAACTAAGTCCTATTCATGAAATAATTATTTATTGTAGTACCTAGTAATTAACATTTTGTATAGTGCAATTATTAAAATTCACTTGATGTTCTTTAATGTTGGAAGGTCCCGATCCCGATGTACTCGGCGGAATATTTATATTTACCACTTCACTATTTTTATTTTCTATGGATTTCGAAATTACATTCGACACGTGGATTTTGTTGGATAAAGAGTCATTAATGCAGCCCTCTGCAACAGATGTAGACTTCCATCCGCCATGCCGTTTTAAAACTTTAATCGCTCATTTTTTTTGTTAACAAAACAATAAAAAAACGAAGAAAAATGGCGGTGAAAATTCTAATAACCTACTTTTTTTTTACAGCGCGCGGCGTTCTGGTAGTGAAACGCGCATGTATGACAATGTTCTTTTTTTGAAATTCGTACAGATACCACGCATCAAGCAGATGTGGCTGTCTGTTGAGTAAACCTTTGCGCAGAGGGCATCGAAAAAAAAAAACAAAGGGGTGTTGTTATGAAATCCAGTACATCATTACATCACCCGTTTGGATGATGTTATGGTTATTAGGACATTGGGTGTTTTAATGTTGGCAATAAGCTAACTGTTTCAGAACCTGTTATAGAGGATTTATAGCATGGGAGTAGATAAATATGTATATTATGCACTTAGTAGTTCAGTAATCAACGATCAATTAATGTTGCGAATAATTACACAATTGCTATGTGAACCTTAAGAATTTGTGAAAAAAAATGTAATAAAAACATTAATAATTACTTCATTTGTTTATTTTCTTTGCCTTTGAATTAAATATAATAAAATAATCATATCTATCGACTTTCCAAATCACACAGTTGTTCAGACTGTAAGCAAAACTAAACCGAATTCTGCAACTAATGACTGAAAAATACTGTTTGTGTTTACTAAACTATTGCAACGGCTACGAGTGATTATTTTCTAAGATCAAAAACTCCGGGCTTCATCTTCAAACATATTAATACGTAAACGTAGCCCTTGACGGAACTTCAATACTTACATAGGTACATCTGATAATATAATATTTTTTACAGAAGACCAAAGTGTTGTTTACCCCTTCATTAGGCGAACGACCTCTCGTTTGTTTGTTTACATTTTGTCTACGCTTATATTGGCCTTACTTTAGTTGAAATTTGAATTATTAGACGGGTAAACGAACGCAACGTCAGCGTCACACAACGGCACCGCGACGGTCGACGACACATAGTTTTAGTCGGTTAATATAGTTTATTTGTTAAACCAAACAAATTTGAACCATGTTATCTAAGACATTGAGTTCATTTGAAATGTGTGATTGATGGACGATTTGCCATGTCAACGCAATGAACAATGAATGGACGTATTAACTTCAAGAGAAATTGAACCTTAGCAACGAAGTAAATGCGGTAATTTAGTAAATAGTTGCGTGCGAGCGAATATTAATCGTACATATTAATTTTTCATCAAATTGACCTATGTCCACAAAACATCGAAAAAGACAGCATAGTTAAGAGCGACGGACGTCTTTGCACCGTTTCTTCGTAGAAATCAACATACCGTTCAATTTGAACTCGATGAAAACGTCACGACGCAGCGTCGACTAGTCGACGAATTCAACTAGTTGCTCGACTAGTCGATGAACGTCCATGAACGGTCTAGTCTCGTTTACGGAAAATGCGTCGACGACCCATCGCTAGTCTGCGCTCCTGGTACTGGCACTGCTGTTATATGCTTTCTAACACCAACCACTTTAGTAGTCGCGACAAACTTGGTCTACTATGAGGCGAATGGATCACTTCCATACTGATCATGTGCTCTTAGTATTTAAGTAACCCCAAAAAAGTTCGAGACCCAGAATATGAGATATGAGTAAGGCAAGGTTCCAACTGTTGGCCAAGGGGCTGCTGAAGCGCGTCGCCGCCGACTTGCAGCACCATCTCAACAAGGTCAAGGTGAGTGCAACCACCTCCTTCGAAGGTCTGCGCTCCTGGTACCCGCCGCCCGGTAGCCGCGTTTAACTTATACTCGTTTAAGTATACTCTGCTGTCATTATGGGTACACGGAGCAAATGGATCATCTCCAAAATGATCATAATATGCTTCTAGTAACAACTTGTTACTAACAAGTCACCATCAAAAATGTCTGCACCAAATTTTTTTTGCCGAAGAGTAAGTGATGATCGCGGCAAGGTTTCAATGGCTCTAAAGTATGTGATCTCGGGCGTGATGCGCGTCGGACTATTGGACAAGGGGCTATTGCTGCGAGGGGACCGAGACGTGCGCCTGGTGGTTCTGTGCCATGACAGACCCACTGTGACGTTGCTGAAGCGCGTCGCCGCCGACTTGCCGCATCATCGCAACAAGGTCAAGGTGAGTGCAACCACCTTCTTCATAGGTTTGCACTCCTGGTACCAACCAATCGGTAGTCGCATCAAACTTCTGGACTACTATGAGGCGAATGGATCACCTCATCATCGTGATCATGTGCTCCTAGTAACATAAGTCATCATTCAAAAAACATTTCGTTATGAGCCAGAGTATGAGATATTATTAGTAAAGCAAGATTAGAAACTCTGAAAATATGTATATGCGGGTATGTTAAACCAAATGAACATACAAGTTACATATCATACAAGCCCACTTAAGTTTTTTTGACTACATATCCACTTATTCTCGTTAGGGCTCCAACGACGACACGAAATACAAAGTGGAGCTGCAGCCGGCGGAGGGCGCGGTGCAGGTGTCTGACGGCACCGTCAACGTGCTCGTGAGCCTCACGTCCGCCGTCATGCGCGAGCCCGCAGGTGAGACCGAACACCCCACCCGACCTACCCCACACCACCCCACCCCGCAGCGACGACCGACAACACCCGGATATCAACTTTCGCGATATCTCTTACGACATCACGCGCGGTTTTGTCTAGATGACGCGGTGACACTACCAACTGACGCGGATTCGCTGCCTTCGAATCTAGGTTTATTATAAGGCCTTTGCGAAATAAACTATCGAGGAAAATTGGTTATAAAGTTCTCAGTGTTTCTAATTGATTTATGTCGCTATCTGTGTTGGTTTCCTGGTAACTGTTTCACTATTTGGCTATCGGTTAGCCATGAATGAATGCGGGATTTGTGGTATATTTAAGCGGTGTTTAATTAAAGGATTTGAGCTCCCCCTTACTCAGTGTGCTTAATATTAGGTTGATGATTTTCAAGTAGCGATACCGCTTCAGTTTCCAGTGTGCAACAGTGTTCATTTAAATAAAACTGCGCAAGTCGTGCCCGGATTTCCGGTAAGAGCGGGTTGTCGAAATCGTCCGGTCCCACGATCGCTCTTACGAACTCTCAGAACAAACTATCTATTGTAATGAATTTAATTTATATTTGTTTATCTTTATATATTATATGCTAATGCTGCCTGTTTTCTCACCAGAAAAGATAATTTGTTCAAAGTTGACCGCCCGGCGCCGCCGGGCACCCATGTTGAATGCTTATTTTTAGGTGTGAGTAGGATAAGCAAAGCGGCGAGAAGAAAAGGATTTTTGATCATCCGGCTTATATCACGTGCGATCAGACTCCGCAGTGGTATATTGTCTACTGAAACGGAGCAAACATTACCAGACCCCCCCTCTCTTATTGTACATGTGTAACTTTGACCGAGTCCCAGAAGTAGGAGTGTAGTATGGTGGCACGCTCGGTTGGGGATGGACGTGCGTCGTCTCGGAGGCGGGAGGGCGCACGTCCATCCGGCGGCGGCAGTAGGCGGCGCAGGTTCCCCATGTTTGCCCCGTTTTCGTCGATGCGTCGATGGTCAAACACCCTTTGTATTGTTGTCGCCAGAGGGCGGCGACATAAAGCGAGACGACAAGGACGTGCTACCGCGGCAGAAGTGTTTGGACGCGTTGGCCGCCCTTCGGCACGCCAAGTGGTTCCAGGTACATTCGCCCACATTACGCAACGTGTGCGCACTCCCCGAACTCCCGCACACCCCCGAGACTATAATATAATGTATAATATCTTCATTTTTGTGCTTTTTGAATCCAAATTTTTGTTCATTCTTGTAACTTTTCAAACCCAATCGCCGCTTCGATCGCAGCCCCTACGCGTCAACACTGGCAAATTTACATTTTCTTACTGTTCAATATTCAAGCACGATCGCTAGTGTTGCTCGCGAGATCGAATGCCGGCTTGAAGTTTCAAATTATGTACTACAACAAAAAAGAATAAACAAAATTAACTTCCTTCTTTGCCTGTCCGATTCTCTTGCGAGCCCTGCAACGCAACCGACCCGATGTTTCTGACAGAGCGGGAGTGCGCACGTATTTTTTAGTCACATGTTTATTTTTATTCTACCATTTAAAGTAGCGTTTCGTTTAGTTTGATGATAAAAGAATATTTGCCATAGTGAGTTCCGCTCCCTTGAACATGTGGCTACGAGTGCTAGTCGTAGGAACGGAGCTGCGTTTCCTCGCGCACGGCCGCTGGGAGAACCTTCTTTGGCGTAGCTGCAATACAACACGGGGGGAATCACCTAGTTTTTGAGATGATCTTACGATAATATTTTTAAGAGATAACTTGAATTTATTTCACTTATTATTATAGATGTATATTGCAGTAGGTCGGGCAGGGATAGTTGAAGTGTAAACAATATAAAACAATTAATTTCCATGAAATATAATAAAAATATAGAAAGTTGTCGGGAAAGAAATCCGATAAAGGACATTTATGGGAGTCTCAACTATGTAGAAATAATTAACCAACAGTTTATTTTATGTTGAATTTCACAGGCATATTTCCTGTCTGGCCTGATGTAATATAAAAGTTACACTAATATCGTTATAATTAATCGCACTTGTAAGTTTTTATAATCCCCCGTAGCTACGCCGTAGGATAAGGAAGGGAAACGCAGTAGATCCTAATGAAGTGGCTTTTAAACGGGCTATAAAATTGCATGTTAATATTGTTGGGCTAAAACAACATTTTATCCACGCGCTAGAGATTGAAACTATGGCTACAATACAAGTTCCAAAGAGATTAAAAAAAAATCTAGCCCATTTATGAGCGCTTTGACTTGCGTGGCGGTTCACGTCGGTGTCCCCGTCACTTTTCTGTCATTTTTCTGTCACTGCACTGCCGTCCGTTCACTATAAACCCAGCCAACTGCCAAAAACGAACTTCGAAATATTCGTGTGGAAACTGGAAAGTTTGAGTCCTTATCAAAGGAGTTAAAAATAAAACTTATAGGAGTCACAAAGAAACAGTAATTGTTGTTTGAAAGTTTTGCTATGAAGATCATTGTTTAAAAGTTCTGGTATAAAATTTTCATACTGTTGCGCGCTGTGATATTGTCAAAATTACATTTCTTACGGAGTAGTATTTACTTATATCTTTCAATTTTGAATTCAAAGATTCTGTTGGAATTGTTCAATATTCTTGGTTCTATGTTGACGAGAGTCAAAAGTTTGTTATAGCCAGCATTTGACCTGTTTGTATAATAATATGCCAGTGCCAGTTTCTTTTTTTGGCGAGTTTTCAGTATTATGTCAAAACCAAATAAACTGTTTCACTTACGCAAAATAGTCAATAGTCAAAACTTCAAGTTCAAATGTATTTTATTCAAATTTATCTTTGGTATCTATTCAAAATAGACACACTACTTTACACTTTTTGAACGTCTATAAAATATATATGAGACGTGATGGTGATAATGAACTAAATTATCTTAAAACTTAAGCTAATAACTAATATGCATACACAATCATTATTAAGAAAATATTGTGCTACTGCGAAAACTTTCAAACACTTTTTCCAATAAAAATATTAAATGATTCATTAAAACAAAATAAATCCCAATTTTTTTTTGTATCAAAGAATGTAAAACGCTCTTTGAAGTGTGTTCTGGCTGGGTGGTAGTTTGCGGGGGCGCAGTGCTAGGGGTTGGGCTCTCCGGAGGGTAGTAGGGCCGGCAGTAACGTGTGTTTGGCGCGCAGGCTAGGGCGGCGAGCCTGCAGTCGTGCGTCATCATAATCCGCATCATGCGCGACCTGTGCCGCCGCATACCCAACTGGTCGCCGCTCAACCCATACGTGAGTACTCGCATTTATTATCTTTATGTTCATTACCCCTGACTAGTTTTGCAAAAAACAGTCACACTATTGTGAAAAAAAAACTTTTTTTTATTTTCAAGAGTATAGAATTCAAAATTATAATTGTAGTTTCCGTAAAAGATTAAGTAGTAGAGTTTTTTGTTTATTTTTAAACCTATCATACTTTTGGTTGAATAGTCCCAATTTAACATGAATATATTGGTAAAATATATAGGTCAAGTAGCGCGGTCTATTTTTACTATAAATTATAATATAAACATATCTAACCCTTTGACTTATTTATGTCAACTAGTTAAATAGCTCAAGAATGTGTTGTGTAAATGTCAAAAAAAAAATTTCAAAAGGTTTTTAACATCTGCCTTTTATTAGTTGCTAAGCAACGATTTGTCAGTAAACATTTCACATTGATTTCGCCTATAGTATAGTATAGTTCTTGCAATAGGGATGATAACTCAATCAAATCATTAACTCTTTATCAAATTTAAAAACGCACTTCTAGTATGGAAGTTGTATGAAATTCACAGAAGACGACATGAAATTTCAACGCATTTAAAACTAACCTAGGATGTGAATTTTAGGTCTTTTGAAAGATCCTCTATTTAATAATAAGTTAGAAATAATTTGTTTTTGATAATGGCATCAGCCCTATTCACGAGCGCGCGTGAACTTTTCTTGTAGTTGCATATTGCGTGTGTGGTGTGCCTCTCAGGGTGAGATCTATAGTGTGCGGGCACGAAATGAGCGGGAGCGGGGCGACGGCGGGAGCGGGGCGATGGAATTCGAGAGCTGGCGACGAATTTCGGGAAGGTGTTTTTAGGCAATCTGAAATTGTGGAAAAATATAATTTCGTTCATTGGCGAATCCAGTTCTGCCAGTCTGATAGAGCGTTTGCGGTTATTTCGCTACTGCGCAGCATATAACATTTGCAAAAAAAATCCGAAAAAACATTTTTTTGACAACTTGATTTTTTTAACTTTAAATTTTATACTTAGAAAATTCGAAAAAATAAATCCCAGACGTTTTTGTCGGTTAAAAAGTATTACCAGACCTCTTTCAAATTGTTCCCGAAATTCGTCGCCAGCTCGCCGACTAGTCGCATCGCCCCGCTCCCGCCGTCGCCCCGCTCCCGCTCATTTCGTGCCCGCACACATAGAGTGAACTTTGACTTTGCTTAGACATAAGACATTGTTAAAACGAGACAGATTTATGTTACTCACATAAGTCCATCTCGTTTTAACTCTAAGTAAAGTCTGAGCCAAGTCAAAGTTTATAACTTTGATAGATCTCAGCCTCAGAGGGATCTGTCGTACACGCACACATTTACACGTATACAAATGCATACAGATAGGACTTTAACACAAGCATGTGCCACGCGCACTCGTGAATTGCAAGAACTATAACAGATGTTTGTTTGGTTGGCGGTGTCAGGCGATGGAGCTGCTGGTGTCGGGCGTGATGCAGTCGGCGGGCGGCGCGCTGTCGCCGGGCGAGGCGCTGCGCCGCGTCATGGAGGCGCTCGCCGGAGGCCTGGTGCTGGAGCACGGGCCCGGCCTGCGAGACCCCTGCGAGAAGGAGCTCGTTGTGAGTACAACCCACCCCCCCACACCTGCCCCCCGATTATATAAGAATTGTCGATCAAATCGTAAAAGTTCGGCGTCAAAGTAAAATAAACCATAACAGCATTGAATTAGAGCTCAATTTCGTATACCCATTCTCATACGTATAGGTATGTACGATACTCTAATCGGGGGGCTGATCACGAGCTTTGACTTTTTTTTTATCCACTACAAGTTAGCCCTTGACTGCGATCTCACCTGATGATAAGTGATGATGCAGTCTAAGATGGTAGCGGGCTAACCTGTTAGGGGCATGGCAGTTATATTAAACCCATACCCCTATTCGGTTTCTGCACAGCATCGTACCGGAACGCTAAATCGCTTGGCGGAACGTCTTTGCCGGTAGGGTGGTAACTAGCCACAGCCGAAGCCTCCCAACCAGGCCAGATCAGGGAAAATTCAGAAATTATAAATTCCCAAATTGACCCTGCCGGGGATCGAATCCAGGACCTCCGCACATTAAGACAACAGCACTCAACACTGCGCCACGGAGGTCGTCAAAACTTCCAATTCTCGGAACAGCGGGCGTTCCTATTTGGTTTCAGTTATTTGCTCAGATTGAAGATTACATAATATAGAGATTTTAATTTTGTTATTTTTTATACAGCACAATAATTATTTTTTTACAATTAAATTGTAGCCCAAAATTCACATACTTTATTGGTGTATGCTTACAAGATCTAGGCTTTAATTGTCTAATATCCAATTCCAGGATGCCCTGGGTAACATGCCAGCACAGAAGCGCGAGGACCTGACCGCGTCCGCGCAACAGTTCCTGAGACAAATCGCTTTTAGACAAATACACAAGGTATGTAGACAAACACACAAAAACATTGGTATCTTTTCGGAGTTAGTGCGTTTTAAGCACACGAATCTACGTGTCTGTCTGTCTGAAACGCTTTAACGGCCCACTAATCAACCAATTTAGACGAAATTTGGTAAAAACATAGGTTAGGTCCCGGAGAAGGACACATACATACTTTTTATCCCGGAAAATTAAACAGTTCCTGCGGGAATAAAAAAAACCTTAATTCACGCAGACGAAGTCGCGGGCATCGTCTAGTTCATCATATTATTGTATCATAATATTGAATAATAAATAAATAAATAATTTATTTCTCAAACTTACAAATGTGTCTTAATAACTAAGGGCACAACAAAGTTGGATAAATTACATACAGATTGATGCGCAGACTCTGCACTAAGATAAACTTGTATTGCAGAAGTCTGCATACCCTTCGGAGGATCAATTTTAACTGACTAAATAATTAATTTAATTTTGAGAAAACAAAAACAAAATATCATATTATTATATCATATTATCATATTATCGTCATAATATTAGTATGGATATAATATACTAGCGAATAGCGACGCTGACACGGGGTTAGATAAGTGTGTGTGTGAGTAAAAGAGTCGTTTGTGTGTGTCAGGTGCTGGACATGGAGCCGCTGCCGAAGGTGAAGCACGCGGCGGGCGGCTGGAAGTTCCCGCGCAAGCGCAGGCGCTCGCACACCGACAACGACGCGGACACGCCCAACGGTGAGCCTTCGCCGCATTGTTTTAGAGCTCAATATCGTGTGCGCGTACACGGCGGGCGCTCCCAACGGAAACGTTCTCAATTTAAAATCAATTGTACTGAATTTGTGACTTTCAAACAAGGGCATTTTACTGCGACCCCATTGGTTGGACGAATTAACCACGGGACGCGTGATATCGGCCATATTCTTAACCTTAATAAATATAGAAGTATTATTTTAAGATCTTCAACTATGTAACAGTCAAACGATTTAATAAATTAAATGAAATGAATTGAATTCGCCCCTGTAGGATCCTAATCCTGCACTGAAACTAAACTGAACTTAATTTAAAACTTACCATATAAACTTAATGAATAACTTAAAATCTAAATAAATATAAAATACATAATTATTATTAAACACACATCCATACACACATACATAATACTGTGGCGGATTATAGCGAATTAAACTTCTCGTTCATTCATTATCATGGACTTCCGCAAAGTAACGCTTGCTTCGATTCAATATTTAAACATACAGCCTTCATCCATACACACAAACATAAATATAACACACATTCATACATACACCAACGTACTTCCGTTCGGTTGAAAGTGTTGCTGACCGAGGCGACGAAACGCAAGTTTATCATAATAGTCTCTGCAATCTGCATAGTTGGTTGAATGAACCACAGTTTTCGTTTATAAAACTTATCCAAGTTAAAATAATAATCTCGAAAATTACAATTACCAATTAATTTTATAATTTTTTATGCCTATTATGTATATTATGTTTTCGATACTTTAATATATCGCTACTGGATGGCATAAACAGTCGCGTAAAAATACTGGATTAAAGATGCATATCTCAAATTTCGTCACTGGCAGGTAAGTGAACCGTGGCCGAGTGGTCAAGGCGCTCAGGGCGCGATTCCCAGAGAGACGCAGGTTCAAATCCTGCCGGTTCCGAAATTTTTGATATGTATATTCAAGTAAGTTTCGAATTACCAATTATTTTCCAGGCGATGGCAAGGTGGTCAAGACAGAGGAGAAAACAGACGCGTCGGAGAATGCCAAGAAGTAACGCATACGGTAGCGCCCGCGACACCACCCGCCCACTAATCTCGACAATCTACAACAAACTTTATAGTGAAAATTATGTTCTTTTCCAAAAAGTTATTTTCTAAGATATACAAGATTGTATATTTAAATCAGTTTTCGGTGAGAGGATGCAAACATGCACACTACACGCGATATCGCTTGGGAAATGGTGAGAAACTTTCAAGGGTTCATTGATTTAAGATTTTACACTTGCTTTGGGAAGCTCTAATGCTGAGATCTATAGAGCGTACATTGACTTGGCTCAGACTTTACTTGAGTTAAAACGAGATGGACTTATGTGAGTAACATAAATCTGTCTCGTTTTAACCATGACTTAAGTCTAAGCAAAGTCAAAGTTTGCTCTATAGATCTCACACTAAGACGAAAATAATAGTGTCACTGTAGTGTCAGCATTTATCAAGAACCTTTCCGACTTTGTCACCATCTCTCGAGCCAAAAGCCCTCACCGGTACGCAACGCAGCTTGCGTGAAATATATTTTGTGTACCGCGTTTTGTCACACAAAGTTGTATAAATATTATTTTTGTGACATTGAATTGATCTGTCCAAAACTACACTATATTATTAAAATAAAAACTAATTTTAGTCCAAGAGTTAGGAGGTCGTAGTATTTTAAAATTATATAGTATATAGGATACGAGCTATATTGTAATTAGTCTCTAATTTAAGGCGAAGGTTCGACAGGGATAGCGATTTGTTAGAGGCGCGTAAGCTCGATGAGAAGGACAAAGATGGACATAGATAAGTTTTTTTTTTAATATCTTTAGGGTCTCAGTATTTTGACTTGGAATATTAGTTCCTCTATCGGTGGCAAAAGCCTCACAGCGTCCGCTGCAAATTGTTTTTATTTACTTACGTTTGACTTTGTTTCTAAGTTGTAAATTAAATAGGTAAAATGGAATTAATCAGTCTTGTGTTAAAAGCTGATTAATTAATTTCCATATACTCAGATTTCTTTGCGTTTTATAGTTTCCTCTAAAATATTAAACCAGAGACAGGGTTATATTATACCCATTGGTTTTTTTTGGTTCGATATGGTAAAATAAAGTGTTAATGGCCAATTTTTCCTTCTACTTGGCTTTTAAATTGGCTTTCTTTTGGCCAGTCATTTACAAAATATGCTATTTGTGTTTAGTTTTATTCTAATTCCTTTGTGTTAATTCAAAATTAACAGCTGTGTGATGTGATGTTATTTTTATTAGATTTTTGGTTTCCAACTTATAATAAGAACCGTAAGATAGCTGGAATAATAAAACATTACTTTGTCTTCTTTTCCAATTGGGGAAAATTAATTTTTGTATTTATCATATTATAAAATGACTACTTTTGAATATTAATGTCAATAAAGTATAAATACAAAACGTTATTGGTTTTTTATTTGAATATGTAATATTAGGGATAGACCTAAAATTAAAATAACAATAATTAGAAGCAGTGGACTAGTGAGAAAAAAAATCTGCTGACAGAACTACTGGGATTTTTTTTCTCACTAGTCTGGAAATAACCAGCATTTTCTAGTTTTTTTTATTGAGGTTCACATTTGTTAACCGCTTCCGAATTGTCAGAACCAATGCAATGGTTAGAACCATAGAGGTATAACGAACGGTACGGTACCTACCTATTGTTTGTGTATGTTTGTACTTTGTACCCTATCATACTAATATTGTAAATGCGAAAGAGTGTTTGTTTGTTGGTTTATCCTTCAATCACGCCTCAATAGAGCAACGAAAGACACGATTTTTTGCATGGGTGGAGAGTTATATTTATCCCGGAAAATTAAAGAGGTTCCGTGGGAATTTGAAAAAACCTATTCCACGCGGATTAAGCCGCGTTATTCTCATTATTTTCATTTTATTAGGTACTGAAAATTATAAAATATTAGCGATCCGCCCCGGCTTCGCACGGGTAGCACTGATAATCCTAAGTCTATACCCAATATAGCTATAAAAAAACCGGCCAAGTGCGAGTCGGACTCGCGCACCGAGGGTTCCGTACAAACCTGTAGTAAGTTTTACGATTTATGACGTATTAAAAACAAGACGAAATGAACCGCAAAACTAACTTTGTTTGTAAAGGTTTACTGTTAATATCAAAAAAACTATGCTAGTTAGAGCATTGGCTATAGTTTTCCTGTAAAATATACATCCCACCAAAACCATTTCATGGATAGGCTGCCAAAACTCGCATACAAGTCCAAATCATAATGCTTTCACTGTGAAAAAGTTATGAGATCTCTAGTAGAGCCAAGCCCCTAGTTGAGCTCCGATTTGTGCTGCGCATCATCATAGCCCATGGGGCAAGTCCAAAGTGTACAGGTTTAAGTACTTTTGGCTGTACCACATTTACTACATAGAAGTTCTGACTCTATAAACTCTACATCTTGATAAAAAGATGTGGCTTGGCTGTTTCGTGATCCAATCAATCATTTAATGTTCGTGGAATAGGTATAGTTTGTGCGAGAATCACGAAACGGCCAAGCCACATCTTTTTATCAAGATGTAGAGTTTATAGAGTCAGGACTTCTATGTAGTAAATGTGGTACAGCCAAAAGTACTTAAACCTGTACACTTTGGACTTGGAACTGGCCCCATGGGCTATGATGATGCGCAGCACAAATCGGAGCTCAACTAGGGGCTTGGCTCTACTAGAGATCTCATAACTTTTTCACAGTGAAAGCATTATGATTTGGACTTGTATGCGAGTTTTGGCAGCCTATCCATGAAATGGATTTGGTGGGATTTCATTTCTTTTTGGCAGGCGCACTAGATTTTTTAATTTTTTGGACTCTATTTCTCGCACTACAGTTATTCCTTTTTTCATTGCCCACTCTCTATCGTTTCCTCTTTTCTTTGTGGGTTTGCTATAATATGTATGTAATGAGCGGCAAATCCCTACATACTTAAGTTAGTTCTTATTGTTCTATATGAGCTAGATACTCTGTGGTTGGACCTCAGAGTAGGGAGAGAGGGATGAGAGAAAACATGGCGTGTGCACTGTAGTCTTAGAATATTATGCTATAAGACTACAGTGCACACGCCATGTTTTCTCTCATCCCTCTCTCCCTACTCTGAGGTCCAACCACAGAGTATCTAGCTCATATAGAACACTTATCGATACCTCCCACGTAAGTTGTTGTATCCCCAAAACCGCAATTTTACAATAGAGCATTTTAAAGATTCAAATTGGACTAAAAACTGCATTTATTATTGTATCTTGGTGAAATTTGGTATATGAATGTAATTTATAGTATTCTTGACTATGTTGAAAGATAATTTAAGAAAATATGTATATTTTCTGAGATATCGTTCATACAACATTTTACTGCGGAGTACAGGCTGCGCCATTTGTTGTATCTCATACTTACAACATTATACCGCGGAGTTTCGATTTCGTCAGTTGTTGTATATGATAGTTACAACAATATACACTGCAAAATATAAATTTAATTCCATTGTATGTGGCAATACCCATATACATCGGTTAAAAATTTATGTGTGTATTATTGTATGTGATTAAATTCTAGGTTAAGAAATAAAAAAGAAATATTATCAAGGATAAATTTCTTTAATTATTTAATAAGAACAATACATACTAGTCATTTTAGGACCGTTTTCATGAAAACTAATATCTTTAAAAAACAAAATAATAATGAACATTAATCTTAAAAAAAAACAGATAGATAATCACTTCTATTAATCAATAGGTACCTACTTAATAATTTATATGAGATCAAGACAACTAAAATCAGGTAACGATTTATAATAGGTAATTATTATTGGCATTGTAAATACCTAGGTTTTATTCAAATTAAAAAAAAAAAAATTTCAAAATTATATCTAAACACAAAACAATCAATCAACAAAAAAATCAACAAAACAGTTGTTACTTTCAATTAAATAAACCTATTTTTTGGTTTCATTGGAGACTTCAATCAGTAAAAAACTAATATTTTTATAAGAGAATCAATAATAAAAACGAAGATACCTAATGGTTAAAGACTAATTATTTCGTGGTCGAAAAGAACGTGAAGGAGGGTAGTTTGATACCCTCCAGCTCCATCTCACAGCACAGCAGTCCCGGCGTGACAACGATCCATGCAACTGGGTCGAAATATCGACAGTTAAAATCGCCATTTTATCGTGGTATGTACCCGTTTATTACGTTGTTATTATAAAGATGCATAATTTAAAGAAATTTAAATAAGTTAAAAAAGAAAAGACTAAATTATGTACTATTCTGACTCAGAAAATTCAACATCATTATGAGAGCCATCGACAAAAGACAGATTCCTGAAAAAGTCGTGATATGTGGCTGGAATAATTCTACTGTGACAGAGACTCATTATGTGAAGAGTTGAAGGCTATTGTGGCAGCGGATCCATCGCAAACCACGTCCGAGCTAGCTGCAGGCTGCGGTGTTAGTGATAAAACTGTTTTAATCCACTTGAAGCAAATTGGGTAGGTGAAAAAGCTTGAAAGGTGGGTACCTCATGAATTGAGTGCAGCAAACCGACAAACGCGCGTCGACTGCTGTGCATTACTCAACCGGCACAATAATGAAGGGATTTTAAATCGAATCATTACCTGTGATGAAAAGTGGATCCTGTACGATAATCGGAAACGCTCATCGCAATGGCTGAACCCTGGCGAACCAGCCAAATCCTGCCCCAAGCGATAATTGATTCAAAAAAATTACTTGTGAGCGTTTGGTGGACTAGTGCCGGTGTCGTTCACTACAGCTTTCTTAAATCTGGCCAGACGATTACGGCGGATGTCTATTATCAGCAACTGCAAACCATGACGGAAAGAGCTGCTAAATAACGGAGGCTGGTCAATCACTGTAGGCCACTGCTGCTTCAGGACAACGCTAGACCACACACTGCACAATAGACGGCTACCAAATTAGAGGAGCTTCAATTGGAATGTCTAAGACATCCACCGTACTCCCCGGACCTTGCTCCAACAGATTACCATTTTTTTTGAAATTTGGATAACTTCTTGCAAGGGAAAAGTTTCAACTCCGATGGGGCAGTACAAAGCGCCTTCAAAGATTTTATTGATTCCCGTCAGAATGGTTTTTTTAGTAAAGGGATCAATGAACTACCTATGAGATGGCAAAAGTGCATAGATAGCAATGGTACATACTTTGATTAAATAAATAATACATTATATTTTTAAATAATCAAAACCGGCCAAGTGCGAGTCGGACTCGCGCACCGAGGGTTCCGTACAAACCTGTAGTAAGTTTTAAATTATTAAAAAAAATTGCTTAAAAATTACGTTTGTTGTATGGGAGCCCCCCTTTAATATTTACTTTATTGATATTTAATTATTTATTTTGAAAGGTAATATACAAGTTAATATTCTGTGAAAATTTGAACCGTCTACCTGTTACCGTTTTTAATATTGAGCAAAATAATACGAAAAAAACACGTTTATTGTATGGGGACCCCCCTTAATATATATATTTTCTTAGTTTTTAGTATTTGTTGTTATAGCGGCAACGGAAATACATCATTTGTGAAAATTTCAGTTTTCTAGCTATCACGGTTTATGAGATACAGCCTGGAGACAGACAGACAGACAGACAGACAGACAGACAGACAGACAGACAGACAGACAGACAGACAGACAGACAGACAGCGGAGTCTTAGTAATAGGGTCCCGTTTTTACCCTTTGGGTACGGAACCCTAAAAATCGACTTTATGTTCCTCCCTTACAAAACGCCAATTTCATATTACCTATGTAGTATCGACCTGACCTAATATTATTTTATGACCCAATTTTAGAAAAGACTTTTGACATACAACATCGAATTTAAGTAAAAAAAAAATGTAATAGCAACGTAAAATATAGCATGTCACGATACAACGAAGTTTAGAATAACAACTTCCGAAGTAAAATGTTGTATTTATTACATACAACAATATTTTCAGTTTAATGTATACGTAAAATGTTATATGTATTACATACAACATTTTTAATGAACGCTCAACAACGTATACTGTTGTAAGTAATCTATACAACATTCTAGGTTGGTATCACAACAGTACGTTTCATTTTTATATATTTGAAGTAATTCAGTTACGCAAGTTAATTTTGAGAGAACTTAAACGCTTCCTTCCTACCGCGTACGGCCGGTTGAAAGTCCGGCGTAGTCTGTTGTATGTGACAAATAGGAGACGCGAGCGCGTGATTCTCCCCGTCCCGCACCCCGCGTAAACCATTGCAAAGGTAGATACAATGTTTTAGTCCGTTCTTGTTCGAAAGTTACAACAAAATACGTCTGGCAAATCCTTGAAAAAATCATATTTTTGTAGTTTTTTCACATTGAATGCATAAAATAATACAAATTAGGATAGTTTTCATTAAAAACGCTAAACGGCATTTTTGTGGCATACAACAACTTACGTGGGAGGTATCGTTATTTTCGAGTCTGGTGCTCAGTATTACCTAAAGATATTTGGTTGTATGGGCCGGCCGGTTTCTATCTGCTTATAGTTGATTAGCGACCCGCCCCGCTTCGCAAGGCTAGCACTAATCATGATAATAGTCCATTCTTTTTTACCCACTAACTAAAACCAGTGGGCACCGAGCAGTACATAAGACTTTACATTAGCACTGCGATATGATTAATTGTTATAATATAGAGTGCCTTGAAGAATGAATTAAGTGAAGTGCCGGAAGAATTTTTAAAATCGGTTGAGTATTTTTTGATTTTATCCACAGCAAACTCACGGTTAAATCTTTCCTCTTTATAATATTAGTTCAGATCATTTAATTATATGTACGTTAGTACATAATACCTCAATGGTTTAGATCCATATAATATTTTAAATGCGAAAGTGTGTCTGTCTGTCTGCTGCGCTTTCACGGCCTATCTTTTCAACCGATTTTGATGAAATTTGGTACAGGGATAGTTTGTATCCCAGGGAAGGACAAAGGCTACTTTTTATCCCGGAAAATTAAACAGTTCCCGCTGGAATCAAAAAACCTTAATCCACGCAGACGAAGTCGCGGGCATCATCTACTTTTCTATAAATTGTCACGCGTTAATTTAATTCAAACCAATGAACAGAGTGTTTAGTTCGGAGAACAGAGTTGGACGAAAATATCGTTGATTACCTACTTATTGAACAATTCCTAAAGGGATGCAGATGGGATCGGGTCTTACATGGACTCTTCGCCAATGATTACTGTAGATATATTTACCTCTGAAAAATATTTTATGTTGTAAGTATATTTTATAATTTTTCAGTAATAAAATGAAAATAATGAGAATAAAAAATGACAAGATTACGTGATTATTATTGGCGACCTGTTTGGCCGAGTGGTTACAGACCATGACTGTTGAGGGAGAGGTCGCGGGTTCGAATTCTGCTAGGGGCATAATGTTGGTATTCAGAACCTTTGTACCTGAGTCATGAATTGTATATTTATATTATTTATGTATGGTATTATGTATGTATACTGCATTTTGCACATATTTCTTTAAGAACCGACTGTACAGCTATTATGCACCCCCTATAGGAGGGGTTGGAAGGGAAAAGTTCCTGATTTCTTAATTTTCCCATTATTTATATGAAATTCCTAGCCCACATACCAAATTTCAGCTTTCTAGGGCTTTGGGAAGTACCTACCCTAGAGGTTTTGATTTTCATCAGCTATTTATAAGGCTAAATTACGAAACCGATGTATTTCAGTTATCGATAAATCTGAAACTATAAATGCTAGACAATTGATACTTGGTTTGTTTAATAAGTCGGCCAACAGCATCTTATCCTGAAAATTTCAGCTTTCCAGCATCATCCGGACTGAAGCTATGACGGTTAGCAAATACGTGGAAACGCTGTCAAATATGCACCCCCAATAAGAGGGGTTGGAAAAAGAAAGTTTCAGATTTCTTAATTATTCCATTGTTTATGTGCAATTCCTAGTCTACATACCAAATTTCAGCTTTCTAGGACTTTAGGAAGTACCCTAGAGGTTTCGTGTTTCATGTGATTTAGCAAAAGTAAAAAACCCCCAAAAGTACGTATTTCAGGTATCAATAAATCTGAAACCATAAATGCTAGATAATTGAAACTTAGTATGTTTAATAAATGTGCCAACGACATGTTATCCTGAAAATTAAAGCTTTCTACCATCATCCGTACCGAAGTTATGACTGTTCTAAAATACGAGGAAATGCTGTCAGATTTGCACCCCCTATAGGAGGGGTTGGAGGGGAAAAGTTTCAGATTTCTTAATTTTCCTGTTGTTTATATGCAAATTCTAGCCTACATACCAAATTTCACCCTTCTAGCACTTCAGGAAGTACCTTTTTCATGTTGATGACGGTCAGTGAGTCAGTCACGAAATCGACGTATTTCAGGTATCAATAAATCTGAAACTATATATGCTAGAAAATTTATACTTGGTATATTTGGTAAGTTTGACAACAAAACCTTATCCTGAAAATTTCAGCTTTCTAGCATCATCTGGACCTAAGCTATGACGGTTCGAAAATCCGACGAAACGCTTCGAGAAAAGGTAGGTAGTGCCCCGTTTCCTTTGGCTCGCTTTGGCGGGGTCACTCCCGTGACCCCAGATAAATTCCTATTGACCATAATTATTTCAGATTTTTCGGTTGGTAAACTCCGGAGATAAGGGGGGCGGAACGGTATTTTTTTCGACATTTGCCCGATAAATCAAAAACTATCATGACTAAAAATAATTAAAAATCTGTTTTAGAATGTACAACCCCTTCATATGATACCCCAACCCCACACAGTACAGTTATCTCACTTTTAAATAAGAACAAAAATAATTTCCAATTTTTTTTAATTCCAGTGTCTTTGGGCCACTAATATACACAACTATTCCAAATTTCATGTCGATAGCTTCGGTAGTTACTGAAATAATCGAGTGTGACGGACGGACAGACAGACGGAGAAAGTCGTGCCTAAGGGTTCCATTTTACCATTTTGGTACGGAACCCTAAAAATGGTTATTGTGAGTCAACCCTAAAGATAGATAGTACATCTATCTATCTTTAAGGTTGACTGAGCTATCGAGGACTTTTTTTTAGATCCTTTTGAGAGGAACAATTCCACCCACAGAGTACATTGAATATACGATTCCACAATAGGTCAACGACCTATTACAAATAGACGCGGCATACGCGAACATCATTGCACTAAAAAACGGCGTAAATATTACGTACGCGGAGAAAGGGAAAGAACATAAAGGTTAACATACGCTATACCTGTTGTTAGAAAGAGATGAATATAGATTCTGAGTTACACTGTTGTTAACTGCAATGTACGCAAGTTAGGGCAAGTGCCTTCTTAAATTCTTGCCAAAATATAGCGCGGGGAACGTATCTAATGTTTTAAATATCATAGCAATAGGTACATTGTTTTCGTGTAACTTTAACTAGCTATTTACGCAGCGCACGCCACGTAAGCTCTCAGAAGAGAGGATTTTTTTCCGTCTTATTTTTATTTTTATTTTATTTTTATTTATTTGGGTTAACAAACAGTAGCACGCAGTGCATTAAACAAACCGAATATAGCTAGTTACTTATACAGTAAATATTTGGTAAACATGCCACCAACTGCGTTAACCACAGATTACTTAATAATTATAAAATACATACAATAAAAGTTACACATGCCAAATTATTATTACCTACTTATTATACAATATTTGTAATTTTAAACCTTTAATATACTTTTTGAAATATTTAAATTTTGAAGATAACAATAGCAGTTCTATGATCTAAATTTACTCCAGTTTCATATTCCTTTCAAGATAATCAACAAGCAACCTCCTGAAAGAGCCTACACGAGTAGAAAATATGTCAATATTGCCAAAACATTCGTTATAACACTTAGTCATTCTGCATAATGGTGAGCGCTTACCAGCATTTGTTCGACATTTTATTGTAGCAAACAGTTTGTGCGTTTGACTACTGCGCACATGACTCCTAACTGGTACTTTATAACATAGTTTACGGGTTAAGGGAATACAATCATATTTATTATGACACAAATCGAATAAGAGCATAGCTTCTAATTGTTTTCGCCTCGACCGCAAGTCAAGTATATTATACTTTTCAAGGAGCTGGCCGTAAGAAAGGTAACTACGCGTAAATTTGTAATGCATCCTACGTAAGAATTTTTTCTGGACATTTTCTAAGCTTTCACTGTACTTTTCATAATATGGATTCCAAATACAAACAGCGTATTCAAGTTGAGAGCGCACCAGTGACTTGTACAAGTGTAAATATGTAGTAACCCTCCCAAAATTAGCGCTAGTTCGCATTATGAAACCATACATTTTATATGCTTTGTTTACAATATTCTGTATGTGGGTGTCCAAATGTAACTTACAATCCAACGTTATTCCTAGATCTTTAATACTATCAACTTTTTCAAGACTTTCTCCACAAAGTGAATATGTATAGTTACTAACATTTTTCTTTTTAGTAAAAGTAATATGCTTACATTTTTTTAGGCTTAATTTAAGTTTATTTTCCATACAATATATAGTAAATCTATTTAAGTCATCTTGAAGATGGTCATGATCATCTAACGATTCAATTGTTTTAAAAATTTTAAGATCATCTGCATAGAGCAGAAAATTACTATATTTGAAACATTCATTAATATCGTTTATAAATAAAATGAATAAAAGAGGCCCAAGAATAGACCCTTGTGGGACTCCGGAAGTAATCATGACCAAGTTCGATTCATGGCCACTGATGACAACTCTTTGTGTTCTATTTGTTATATACGATTTGAACCAACGCCAAAGATTACCACGTATACCGTTATAAGCTAATTTTTCCAATAAACGTTTATGGTCCACCCTATCAAAAGCCTTTTGGAAATCCGTATAAATGCCATCTGTTTGCCTGTTGTTATCTAGATTTTCAAATAACTGTGAGGTAAAAACTAAAAGATTAGTTACAGTCGATCGTTTCTGCACAAAACCATGTTGTTGTGGAATTATAATCCTATGTAGGAGTGGATAGATGGAATCGTGTACCAGCCTCTCAAAAAGTTTGGAAAGCACAGGTAATATAGAGATCGGACGGTAATTTTCTACATTCTTTTTTGATCCCCCCTTATGTACAGGTACAATGCGCGCCATTTTCCATTTATTTGGAAATGATCCTTGTTTAAGACACATACAGAAAAGTATATGCAGTGGCTTGTATATAGTAATGGCAGTGGATTTAAAAAATATTGGGGGTATATCATCCAGTCCCGCTCCCTTGGTCACATCTAGCCCCTTTAGAGCCTTACGTACATTTTCAGCAGTGATATCAGCATTAGTGATAATGTCACATACTGCTTCACCCTCATCAGTGCATTTAATATTAATTATATCGAAGACATCAGTGAGGGTAGATGGCATAAACACAGAGTGAAAAAAGTTCGAAAATAAATTACATGTATCAACAGGAGTATTAGCAATATTATTTTTGTAAAAAACATTATTAGGTATGCGAGCATTGGTTTTTATATTTGAAAAATATATCCAAAAATAGTGTGCATTAACCTTAATACTATCTTCAACTATGTTAATATATTGTCTGTAACGGATTTTTGATTCCCTTTTAAAACGAAGTCTGAGTACACAAAATACTTCATAGTCTGATGCATTATTATATTTTTTCCACTTTATCCAGGCCTTTTTTTTGTCTTTAAAGATATGAATTAGGGAGGAATTGAACCATACCGGGAAGCTCTTAGCCTTTATTATTTTAGACGGTATATACTTACGTATAAATCCATAGATGATTTCATAAAATGAATCAACCGCATCATTAGCAGATTTATCTTTGAAATTTTGTCCCCAGTCAGTATCCAGTATTTCTTTATTAATAACTGTATAGTCCGCGTTTTTGAAACAATATCGTGTTTGAGTATTTAAAGGAATGTGTCGCTTATTCGCAAAGGGTAACAGTACATAGAAGGGTGGATGATGCTTATCAGGTGGTACTAATGCGGTTGGTGCATTTAAAGTAACACAATCTTTTTCACTTGATAGGAAAAGATCTAAGACATGGCCATTATAATTTTCAAAACAATTATATTGAGATAGATTCATTGTTGTCATAAACTGGCAAAGATATTGACTCGTTAAGCAATTTGTATAAGTTAAGAGTGGTTCCATATGCGTACCCGTACGGGTCCAATTTAGAGCCGGTATGTTGTAGTCACCAACAAGGTGTATATTATCACAAAGCAGCAAAATCTCCTGCAAATAGCTGAAATAAGATAGGTATATATCATAGGTTAGATTGGGCGGAATATATGTTACACCAAAGATATGCCGACCGGTTGTAGTGAAGAGTTCAATTAAAACGCAGTCAATAATTGGCGGCAGCGGTTCGGTTGACGATTGTGATATCGGCAGCGTGAGTGGCGTGGCAGCCAGCGAGCGACGCACCGCAATCATAACTCCACCGCCGTCCCGACGTCCAGTCGCCGTTCGATTCCTGTCACAACGGTACACGTGATATCTCGAGTCGACAAGTTCACTATCAAATATATCATCAGTTAGCCATGTTTCTGTTAAAAGTATTAGATCGTAGTCGTACATAAGTATATTCATGTAAAGCGTGTGGAGCTTAGTCCGTAATCCACGGCAGTTTTGATAATACACTGAGAGGTTTTTATCCATTATCACTAAAATACATTAATAGATAATAATTATAAACAGAGTTAGATAAGGAAAAAATAAAAAAGTTGGTTTCATACACCTTGACACCTGACACATAAAAAAATATTATGATATCATGAATACCATGACACCAGTATTCATTATGAGTACGCAATAATACTACGTATTTTTGTTTTTTAGCAAAAAGTATCCAGCTGTTAACATAAACGTGATATTCATCGGCAAGGTCGTAACTTGGCCTAGCGCACTGCCATGCGTCCCGAAGCATCATATTATTATTATGATTAAGTCTGTGGAGAATGACATTGAGCTGCAGTGAAGTAGCTAAATAACTTAACAAATATGTTAGCAATAGGTTTAACAAACAAAAAACGCAATACAAACAAGTGACTGACATAGGGTAATTTGAAAAATTTATGTTGCTATAATAGTTCTGGAGTAATTTATGATAATAATAGTTGCTGTAATCAATTAAATTAAGAATGCAGAGTAATGGTTCAAACACAGTTAAAGGCACCAGCGAGTTAGTTATGTTTTTACATTTTTTCACATGAATACATAACATACTCAGCAACCAGTAGGTACTGCTTATTATGCAGACAGTAGGGCATACAATCGCATAGCAAAAGAGACAGAATAAACAAAAAAAGTATTTGTATTTAATTAGCCTACTATTAGGTTTCCATCTTGCTGTCTGTGTCTTGACCTTTGAACCTAGTAAAATCGCTGGTCGATCGGACGGCAAATGATGGAGAAGTGTCATTTTCTCTAACAAGTATTGTTGCGTTCTTGACCCACACGTACTTATATTTATATCTTCTTGCCTCCTCGCGACACTCGCGAAAAAGTTGCTTGTTCTTAAGTGTAAGATGCTCATTCAAATAGATGTTTTGTGATTGACCTGGAATACCTATCTGATCACTCCGTACACCACGGACCTTGCGGGCTGCACTCAACACGTTGTCACGCAGGATCCTAGTGGCGAATTTGACAATGATATTTTTAGGCCGGCGGTTGCTTTGATTATTCGCATGCGGGACCCGATGGATGGAGATTACGTCTTTGCTCGAGATTGGGTAACTGATAGCGGAGCCTATGGCTTCTAGGATTGACAGTAAATTTTCGTTACGTTTGTCCGGTACGTTACAAATCTCAATGTTGCACTGTCTCGCTTGCTGCTCTAGGGATTCGACCTTGTATTCCAATGAAGAGACCCTGTTACCTGTCCCAAGCGTGTCCTTCTTAAATTCAGCAAGATCGTGTACCTTTTTTTCAAGATTATTGTGCTGCTCTGCCTGGAATTGCACGGATGATTGCAATTCGATGACATTCTTAGTTACACTAGCTAGACCGTCCTTCAAATTAGTTTGCTCGCTCCGCAGGGTTTGCAATTCGTGCTGCAGCTCGGTTAAAGCATTTTTAATGTCGCCGCTGATTCTGTTTAAGCTGCCGTCGATTTCTTGACGCCATGTATGTAACATACCTTGAAGATCCTTTGAGAAACTACGCCAATCGAGTTCCGGATTACGTTCGGGGAGTACAGATGACGTGTTTGTTTCTTCAACGGGCGGGATAATTGAGTTACGGACCGGAGTATTCTCGCGGTTTGTTCTGTGCCGACGAGATACGTTGCAACAGGCAGGACATTGCCAGGAGGCTAAATAGTCCTGAGTTAGTGTTTTGTATTGCTGCAGGTTAATATTCAAACACTCACAGTGATAACTCAGTTTGCAATGGCGGCATTTCATGAGTGATTGTTCTGTCAGCGGGCGGCCGCAACCACTGCTGCACTCCATAATTATGATAATTCAGTCGAGAACTAGTTGATTATAATCGAAAATCTATTTGAAACTATTTTATAGTGGATATTAGATCACAAACTTTACACTGTTTATCACTTTAAGGTTAACTTGCTGTCAGTTTTAGATCGCAGTGACGTTAAAATTATACCGTAGACACATGTAACTTGCGCGGGCGCGCGCGGCAGAATGACTTAGTTCACTTAATTGCAATAACGATTTTACGATTAATATTAGAAACTACGTTGTCCATTGTCAGACACCTAGTACGATTGCAACCCCCTGTCAGACACTCTTAGGGTTGCAATCGTACTAGGTTGAGCGGAGCGAAAAAATTCTATGTCTATGGTACCTACTAGGTGTCTGACAATGGACAACCTGGTTTCTAATATTATTCCAAAGCAAAATATAAAAAACGGATCTCAATGCTTTAAAGAATTTGAGGTGCCACCTTTCTTACCCGATAGCTTCCAAAGCAACCGCGATCCAAACTTCATAGTCGGGGATCGTTTATACCTCTATTAGAGACATAGGTACATACAAAAAAAATCAGCTTTAATAAAATAACGTAGGTCTGATCGTCGCGGGATCTAGAATAGGGGTATGGGTTTAATATAACTCCCATGCCCCTAACAGGTTAGCACTTAGCCCGCTACCATCTTAGCACAGAACAGGAACACATATTATTATACTCCTAGCGGAGCATCTTAGACTGCACATCAGGTGAGATCGCAGTCAAGGGCAACTTGTAGTGGATAAAAAAAGAATCGTAGTTAAAGGGCGGGTAACTTTGTAATGTGTAGCAAAACAATTATTATTGTGTTGACTGACAACTGATAGAACACTGATAGAATAACGGCCGAAATTAATAATCAATCTATCTGTAATCTGTCGATTTGTTACCAAGCAACGTTGTTATTTGTCCAGAGTTGTACTTTTCTTTTAAAAACAACGTTGCTTAGCAACTTATCGACAGATTACAGAGAGATTGATTATTAATTTCGGCCGTAAGAAATTAAAAAATTGCCCCGGATGTAATTTGGAAGCGTTCTTAGGGTGAGATCAGACGAGCGTAATTTTCAGTTGAGTAGCGTAATTTGTGATGCACTATAACACACGGAGTTTTGAAATTAAACACCATTCTGGCAGTTTGTATATAATTTATTATTATCCATTACAATCATTTTTTTGTACAGTGAAGTTTGTGTTCAATAAAATAAAATGCAATATGTACTTCTTATAATTAAAAGTTTTTAAAACAATTATGTAGGTACCTACTTAGTAAAATAAATTTTGATAAATTAATAAATAATTAATGAAAGTATATTTTAATCCTTTCATTTCTTTACAACGACGTTGCTATGAAGATATTAAACACAAAAATATATACTACATACATACCTAGAAACTTATGCCAAATCCATACTAATATTATAAATGCGAAAGTGTGTCTGTCTGTCTGTCTGTCTGTCTGTCTGTCTGCTACGCTTTCCCGGCCCATCTTTTCAACCGATTTTGCTGAAATTTGGTATAGAGGTAGATTATATCCCGGGGAAGGACATAGGCTACTTTTTATCCCGAAATTAAGGAGTTCCCGCCGGAATCAAAAAACTTTAATCCACGCGGACGAAGTCGCGGGCATCGTCTAGTGTATAATAAAATTAAAAAATTATAATTAATATTTATACAGCTGATATTAAAAATATATATAACATGAATCATTGCCAAATTATATACCTTAACATCAAATCAACAACAACATCAATTGTTCAAAACAATATACAGTATGATTGTAGTTCGGTCGAATACAAGTGCATTTTATTTGTATTTGAACAACAAACGTTAAGAAACGTGAATTTCACCAAGGTTTTTGTGATGTTTTCGAAAAATTAAAACTTACAAAATATTACATTAATAGTAATTTTAGAGTTACAATTTTACACATTACTTATTCCAAAAAAAACTGCCTTATTTTGAAATGCACACCAACCTGGCAGTGAAGTTACGTTAATGTCAGTCAGTTTAATTAATATTTTACTCTTTGCTAGATAGGGACTTCGTTTAACGGCCAAAACTAATATAATCAATCATATCTGTAATCAGACAGATTTCAGATAAATTGGTAGTAATTTATTTAGGCCATAATATTATAACGAATGTTTTCCTATTATTTAGTAGGTACATTGAAAATTAAAAACAAACCACTGACGGTACGAAACGTTGTTGAATTTACACCGAAAGAGCTCAATAGCGAGCTCATTTTGAAAGTTAATAAATTAATGGTTGGATTTAAATAACGAATGACAAAAGTATGGGCGTAAATTGAATTAGAAAAGCTTTAGAAAAAAGTTTAGCCCAATGATAGAAAAGCAAGACCGCGGTCGAAATTAATAAACAGTTTAACTGTAATTTGTCTTCAGCTTATTAAAATAGACAAAAGATGTATGACAAATAAAAACGTTGCTAAGCAATTTATAGACACGTTACTGTTGTTATGTTATATTAATTCCTCTCGTTAGTTAAGCCACACATTATGTAACGATATAGTCTGTCCGCGATAAGAAAATAGTGACTCACCACTAACGCAGGCTAAGACACGCCCCCCGCCCAATTAGTTGCAAGAAATAAAAAAGCTTTCTGTAGCTTACTTGCAACTTCATTAGCCGCGCTAAGTCTGCCGACAGTGATGACTCACTATTTTCTTGACTAGAAAGACGCGGACAGGATCTAGTCACGAGAAAATATTATCGTTACATATTATATGGACGCCATAATGGTGCATTTTCACCAGAGACGTGTTACGTTGCTAAGCTATAGCGGATGTGTGTTAAACCCACAGATAGGAGCGCTTCATCTAACATTAGCGATCTAAGCTATGACGACCAAACGCTCATATTGGTGGGATTGGTAAACATCCTTAGTTTAGCAACGTAGCACATCTCTGGCACTCTAATACTTGTGTCATCTTAAATAGACGATTGATAGTTAGCTCTCTTGTTTTCCCTTAATTATCAAATCTATTGAAGATGAAACAAATAATATTATGCATTATGCATAACTCTGAAGGCAGATGGAAGCCGATGTATATACCTACATAAAACATGCATGATATATTTTAATAGAATCCCCTTAAAAGTCAAAGTAAAAATTTTAATTGTTTTGTGTATAATTTTTTTTTGATTTTTTAATATGCTTTTTTATATTTTTTTTGTCGTTTTTTTGTTTATTTATTATTTTCATTTTTGGCTTTTTTATATATTTTTACATTAACAGTTTTTGAGACACTATAATAACAGTTTTCTTACAGATTACTCATTTTTAAAAATATTTATTGTACTTTTGTAATATTCAGCGTGGCAGAGTGCCCTGTACAAAAAATATAAAACTTATTTTATAAACGCTTCAAAGTTGCCAGGCGAATATCTGTCTTATGCAGTGGGCAAATAAATGCGGTTAAGGGCTGTATTGTATAAAATATAGGTTTGATCGATGCTTGAAAAAAATATTATTTGAAGTTCATAAGTAAGGAAAAATTCAATAGTTTATTTCATGGATTTGTAAAAAAAATGTAGTTAATTTCATATTAAAGTAGGTAAGTATACAAGGTTGAGCAATTTTATTTTTAAATTCTCGATTATTTAAATTAACACTGAAAGTTTAAGAAGGACAAAGCTATAATATGCCACGCTATTTTCATATAGCTTGTCAGACGATTGATTGTTTATGGAAATTAATCGTTCGTGCAGAGCTGTTATGACGTCATCCCAGAGCAAGGATCATGAGAGAAAAGGAGAAAAGATGCACTCCTATATGCAAGACTGCAAGACTAGTGACACAAAGTAACAGAGTTAAATAAAAGATCCACTCACATCAATACGCGATAGCTGACACATACACAATATAGAGACGTGCGACAACAAACTCAGAATAATTGATCTAAATTATCTGTAATTTTTCGACAAGTTACTTGGCGTCATTGACTTACCAATACATTAGACGCACCATCGAAACGCAAAAAACGGCACGGTCAAATTGTGCACAAATAGGTATTCTGAACAATTTTCGCCTCAGTCGCGCATGTGTACACTAGGCGACAAAATGTCGTATGTGTTGAATTGTTATTACAAAATTGAACCCTAAATATAAAGCTATATGGTTGGTTTTTGTGAACCGTTTGGTGTCTCATTCTATAATATCTATAGCTGTGTTTGTATAAGCGATTGTGGACGCTTTTTGAGTATTAATTTGTAGGTAATGTTGTACCCTTAGTTGGTAAATCGATGCTTGGCGTTGTCAACGTTGTTGAGGGTCTAAGAACTCATGCAGTATTTAAACAATTAACAACGTTGCTCTGTAACGTATCGACAGATAACCTACACGTCATCCCAGGTCAGCTGAGCTGACTAGACTTTTATATTGACTGAACCTTCTATTACCTCTGTGGTATGTGTCAGTGGCCAGCCGAGTTGGTATGTCTGTCCTTATAACGCATTAGAGATCAAGGTTCCAACACGGTTGGTGTACATCTTAACAACATTTTATAAGAACTCCTATATTCTAAGATATAACAATTGTACAATCTCTTCTTTATTTTAAAGATATGCCTCTCTTATATATTATTTAACCCCGTCAATATAGGAATCCCGAGGTGGAAGCTAGATGTATACAGATATTTTTAGGGCAGTATAAGAAAAAAAATTAGATTGGTTTAAAATGTCCTCATAAAATCGTGGGCTTCAGCCCACGATTTAACACATACTAAACTAAGCTGGATATAGGCTGGTCTTAAAAAAGTAACATCACTTTGTCAATGTTTATTGCTGAAAAAGATTGGCATTACTTTTAGACTTTATTAACGTATATCTAAGGTAATTATTTTTTAATACTCCAACATGCCATGAAGCCCTATGACCTAAAAAGATTTTTCACAGCGAATCTTTATGTGTTTAAAATTAAGTAATTACCATATTAATTATAGTAAGATAATATCTGACTTGCCAATTAAGTTTAGATATGTGAAGAACCATCACATAATAAATAATAATTCTGTATACATCTATAATAATTACAGCATATTATTATAAGGTATAGCACGCACAGCTAAATGTATATCATACAGTAAGGCAACACAACAATTTAGCACCATAACGTTCACACACAATTTCTTATTGTTCAAATTATTGACACTTGAAATTGGTCACCGCATACATCAGCTGTGTAAAATTTAAACTGGACATGAGCAACGAGTCGATCGATTACTACCGATATAAATAATCTGTCTGAGTACGTTACATAAGCAACGTTGTTAACTGTCAAAAAAATGCATGCTATTTTTTGACAAATGACAATCGTTGCTAAATTACGCTTATCGTGTTATTAGCAACATTGTTAACTGTTAAAATTTTATGCGACTTTTTGACAAATAACAAGCGTTGCTGAGTAATGTACGTTATATACCTATATAGATTATTTCTTTCGGGTATTATTCGAATCAAATCGCGCGATCTTTGAGCAACCGTTCAAAGTGGACACTAAGATTAATAACAAAGTATAAATAAATTTTTCACAGCTGATTTACTTAGTTATAATGTAAATTACAATATATTTAAACAATAGCACCTCTTATTGGAAAATGTACTAGCACTCAATGAAAATTATTGCATTGTCACTCAAAATATCAGGATCTGACAGACTAGGTTAACAAAAATTTTGAAATAAATTTAGTCACTGGAATGTCTATAGGTTATAACAGACCAAGAAATATACACTGTTTATTCATGATAAATACACAGTATCTATAACTTGTCCGAAATATCTGTGCACTTTCATTTTGGTTATTATTTATATATTACTTATTTAGGGTCATTTCTCATACATTTTTAACTATGAATTAGTTGATACGTAAGATTGCGAAATTTGTTAAAATGACAAATTAATTAAAAGTCTGCGACTATTCAGCGTTTAAGATGATGACAAAGACGAATGTTTTATTATTTTAATTATTCTAGCCGACAGTACAATCACAGGTGCACAGAAATGATGACGGGTTAAGATACTGTGTATAAGCCACGAATAATCAATGAGTAAATTTATTTTAGTAAGAATTTTAATACAATAAATATATAAGAAAATAATATACTTAACAAAACTATAAAATGTTGCATATCCTCTCTTTAAGTGTCACAGACCACTTGGCGTGGTTTCATAGACGCCGAGTCGTCATTTTACGCTTGCCGTACGCTGGCGTGCCGCTTTCATATAAAACGATTTAGCCTCGTATACACTAAAGGACAAATGTTCCGCGACATATGACCCCAGAGATGTCGGGCGACGTCGACTCTTGTCGCGCGACCTTTTGCCTGTTGCTGCCAGTTGACAGACTTGTACGACGTCGCGTCTGCGACATCTATAGCGATATTTGTCCCCCAGCCAATACGAGGCTTAAATCAAATGAAGATTGCATGCAGCAACGTTGGCTTGTCACTCTATTGTATTTTTTATATGGAAGCTGCACGCAAGCGTACAGTAGTCGTAAAATGACGAACAAACGTCATCAAAACACCGCGTGGATACACTAAAGGTATATTCAGACGGACCACGCTACAACAACGACAAAATGTCGCAGTAAGCTGTTGACTGCAATATCGCCAAATCGTTAATGATGATGCAGGCTAAGATGGAAGCGGGCTAACCAGATAAGGGTGTAAATAAAAAATTTAACGCTAACAGCTGTCTTAAGTGTGAATTGAAACTACGGTTTTTATACAATTTTTTGTCCTGCGACATTCTGGTTGCTGTGGTGGTGGCCCGTCTGAAGTGACCCAAAGTTCACTTGTACAGCCCCACAAATCGCGATGGTACATAATATCGCCCGCCCATGCACCGCCAAGCGTAAAAAAACCTAAACGCATAGCTACACACAAGTTGCAAAGATATTTTTTTGTCATTTACTCTTTACACAATAAAAATAACAACTATTTACATAAAATAACATTACAATACATTCCTAAAACATCCCAAATAACTCTTTTTTTATATCTTTCTCATTTCTTACTATGTACAGTATTTAAATAACTTATAAACAATATATAAATATTAAAAACGAACAGGATGCGTATATCGAGGCAGCGCCGCTATATTTATTTATATTAGTTTATTTCCCTTTGTCTATAAGTTCTTGTTAAATATAGGTGTGCTTTTAAAAATCTATGGCAGCCCTCATTGTTAAAATATAAGTTTTTTTTTATTTCAGTTTTGCTGATATGACCCTATTTTTGGGGGAGTGGTGGCAAATTTAAATAATTAAGTGGGGATTAAACTAAATTAATCAGAAGAAGCCTCTGATGAAATTACTTTAATCTACATTTTTAAAATTTAATTTGAACAACTGAGCGTATAAGTATCACTTTTTTGAAATACCGAACTGTTAGTCACTGGGTTTTCTGGGTTGGGACTATATTTTTACGATTGGTGTAGCCGCTGGGTAAAAAAACACATCCTATACGGTGTCACAAGAGAATGTGGGTGTAATGTCACTCAAAAATTCTAGTTCTGAGATATAAACCTATCAGTCAGTTGATTCGCATCAACATGCTAGGAAACAACTTGCTGTTAGATAGTATAACTAAAATTTTGTATAATACCAAAATTGAAGATACTTTTCAAAAATCTGCACTGCCTTAAATGAACATAAACCTTAAAAAAACTTACGACAAAACTTAAAAAAACATCAATACAGGTATATATTATTAAGAGCCACTGAAATATGATTTTTTGCAATAAAAAGATAAAAGTATAATGATAAGCTTTTTCAGTAAATGTGGTTATTAAGGATTGTTTTTAAAATTGCATGGACAACCAAAATGGCCGCTTCATATTACCCAATAAAAGTATTGTAGGAAGGTATATAACAATAAAAATGTAAAATTAGATTATTAAGGAAAGGAAATCTTATCCATGAGCCATCAAAAATGAAATGATTCACAAGTGGATTCGATTTTATTATTAACACAATCACATGAAAATAATTTCTTGTTTTAAATAAACTGTAAGTTTATAGCACAAACACATCAAAGAATAAAACCTTTTTAATTCATTGAACTACAAAAATGTCAATTTAATTTTAATGACTTGATATATTTAAGGCAGTTTGCAGATTTAAACCTAACCCAACTTGGTAGTGAAGTATGATGGATTACAAGTCGCAGACTAAAGGGAAAAGATAGACAGAGTGCAATAAATGTTCGTGCGCGCGTTGAATGCAGAGCTTATGTATGGTGACGCATACATTAGCTCTGCATTCCACTCGCGCGCGAACTATACTTATTTCCAATGACCACATCCAGTTTATTTCTGGTGGGAATTGAGCTTAAACAGAATGATGTAGTAAGCGATGCGTGGCGTCAATGGCGTGTCATATTGCTGCAGATTGCAGAAAACGTGAGATCAGCATGATAATATGAAAGGGTGCGGAAGCTGTCTATATTTTTCCTTCAGTCTTTGGTCCAAGTTACAAAAATAAATATTAAACCTATTCTTAACCCTATATTACTGGATAATAATATGGCACTATGGGACTTAAAACATATAATTTTCATAGTAGCATTTGTTCAAACATAATATGAGTTAATATAATATATAAAATATGTAGTATTTAACAATATCCCCTTAAAAAATATGACTGGCTCATTTAGTGGAGCTTTATTTAGGAGCTAGTAGTTATAGTAGTTTTCCACTAAATATCACTGACTAGGGATTATGATCCATCATTTACATTAGGCCGGTTTGACCGTATTTGACATCAGCCATTTTTTCTATCTCCGACTAATGTTGATTGTGATTCGGTTGACCGCATTCGACCACAGAACGCACTCGACTAAGAACACGTACGCCATATCGAAATACACAGCTCCATGAGCTCATGATGATGGTGATGAGAATGTAACTCATGAGATCGAACATGTTACAGCTTCATATGATATCGACCTTACATCATAACGAAAGTATGAGATTGATCGTGCATGCCATCGAAAGTTCAATAAATCGAATTTAGATCCGAAGCCTAGTAGCAAATCGACAGGTCGTGATATCGATAGCTTTAGATCCATTTTACTCTCTGACATAATGGTTTTGTGATGCTCAATATTAAATTTGTACTACACATTTTTAAAGTGCGTCGTATGCTGCCGAAAACATTCGAGGCTCTCGTGTTCGTATGCTATCTCTTTATATCTTTGGACAGTGGTCTAAGTACTATGCTAACTCGCTACATATACCTAGGTATTTACAGTCAGTCGCATATCACAGCCTGTGAGGTTATTATAATATTATTGTAACGCGTTACCGGCCTCTATTTGGACTGTATCCTATACATATTTAAGCCTTGTTTACATGGAGAGAGTTACTCGCCTATTTATCACTCGATAATAAACCAAAGAGTGAAGTTAGCCCATCTTTTGCAAGGTCCATCTTTTCTTTTCCTTGTTTTTATGATGACATGTTAGCACTTAACTTTGATCTCAATGCGTGGGTGATGCGGAAGCATAAGATGGAAGTGGGTTAACTTGATAGAGGTTTAGGAGGACTAGTTTTCTAAGCTGCATCATTCAGTAACGCTCAACCACTGAGCACGGCTTTATCTGTAGAATGGTAACTAGCCTTGGAAACCCCCAATCAAACCTGAGCCAAAGACCCAGCCGAAATTTAAACCAAATTTAAAAGATCATCATGCTCACCACTGATCCAGAGTGGTCCGCACTGTATTTCTTTGGCCACTGTAATGTATCGATCCAAGAAACTCTCTTCATGTAAAAGAGGATTTACTAAACTATAGCACTTAAGTTAGCAAAGTTAAATACTAATAGTAATTTTATAGTTTTTTTTTTGGTTAAAAAATATAGATTTTTAATGACTAACTAACGTGACCGCTGAATACTCAAACGTCACTTTATTATGATATTATAACATAGAGAAAATGCCACATCAACCAAAATTTAAGGCTTAAATTTTGCGAAGCGATTGGTAATGAGAAATAGATTTAAGACAAAATATTTTATGATTAAGGCCGTCTACACATTGTCAGTAACTGTCAATACTTCCTCCGAAATTACGACTGTTGTGATTTTTTACACAATATCAGATTTTGACATTCCAAGTCGTAAATCTGTTTTTATAGCAAATTTTGAATTCACTCGGCGTCACATACTGGCATAATGTAAATTGGCGACAAAATATAATAAATTGATGGAACATTTGAGACTGAACTCAACTTACACCATATCAGTAACTGACCCAGTGTAAATCAGCCTTAATTGCAGATAGTCAAGTTGTACTGACTTGAATTACACATCGGTAGTAGATTGGTACTAATTTTGAGTTTCTGCCCCCCAATCATGTAAGAATGGCCGATGAAATCGTTAAAGTTCTGCGGCAAAGTAAATAAACCATAACAGCATTGAATTAGAGCTCAATTTCGTTTACCCATTCTTATACGTTTAGGTATGTACGATACTCTAACGTATAAGAACGGATACACGAAATTGAGGTTTAATTCAATGCAGTTATGGTTTATATTACTTAGACGCTGAACCTTTATCATTTGATCGACAATTCTTACATAATCGGGGGGCAGGACAGTAGCTGACACTGTGTAAATAGACCTTATGACTGTCGAGGGGCGTGGTCCGGCCGCGGCCTCTGTATATCACAAGTCTAATTCACAGAACAGTGCCAGTTGTATTTCTCCATATTTCCTCATTTAAATACTAACAGTCGTGGTTTTGGGACTTTATTATTTACCGACATTTTAATTTGGGAACGAAGTGAGTGGTAGCTATCAAGCCGCCCCTGTTAGCACTTTACAAGGTAATAAGATGTCTTCACAAACATGACTAGTTGTCTTTGGGAGTTTTCGATACTTGGGACTATGATACCATGCCTATATTCTTGTACTTTTGATAAACTAGCCATATCATATAATGTGGATACTGGATATTTGGTATATGATACACTGGACCCAAGCCTCAGTACACTTTACAGGTAGACTGTCAGACAGCTTCTAATAGTTGTGTATGATTGTTAATGTTTACTAGATACGGTATGCTCAAGTTTTGGCACACATGCCATAACATGGGCACAGTGTAATAGTAAGTTCCGGTATACAGTTCCTGTGTATCACTCAGTACATTAGATTACCCATAGGGAGAATGCAGTTATGTTCAATATTTCTAGCACACATGGCTTAATAGTGGATGAATATGGGCAGATGTTTTGAGTCCATATTCTAATTATGATACACTACTTCTATCTTGGTACTCAGTACCACTTTCCCAAATGTTCACACTAGGAGTGAGAACAAATAGTCACTATGATAAACATTGCTGTACACTTGTCAAGGTCTAACATTTGTCTATGTAGTGGGCACACTTGGTTATTCTGATATAATATGCCCAAGTATTAGCACTCTTGTGCACGCTAGCAGCAAGCACATAGGGTCACTACAATACAATATGCCCAAGTGTCAGCATATTTGTGCACGCAAGTAGTGGGCACACATGTACACTAATTATAAAGATACATTATGCCCAAATCTTTGCACATTTGTGCATTCTAGTAATGGACACACATTTTTACAATGATACACTATGATCCAGCCTTTGCACACTTAGGCATGCTAGGAGTATGCACACATGGCCACTAAGACGCACCATGCCCAAGTCCTAGCACACTTGGTCACTATGCAAAAGTCTTAGCACACTTGGTCTCTACACCCGCGTCTTAGTACCTACACTTTGTCACTATGCACAAGTCTTAGTACACTAGTAGTGGGCACACACGGTCACTGTGAAGCACTGCGCCCAAGTCCCTGTACTCGTGTAGGCGCGCGGCGCGTATCATCGCTGCGGCCACGCGTCGCGCAGGCGCAGGCCGGCGGCGAGGCGCGCATGGCTCGAGCGAAACGTTTCCACGATCTTTTCGAAAATTTCGGGGTCATATACAGTCCGAGCTGTGTTTGACAGGTCGAAGGGCTCTGGAAAATAAGGGTTTTATGATAGTTCAAAAGTTTAAGAAAAACAAAAAATTACCTATACAAGTAAAGATTTTAATAAACTGGTGTGCTGTGCTAGAATGATATTTGTTATAAATAGGACTTATTTTGTAACTAGATGATGCTTGCGACTTCGTCCGCGTTGATTGTTTTTTTGTATTCCCGCAGGAACTCTTTAATTTTCCGGGATAAAAATTAGCCTATGTCCTTCCCCAGGATACAAACTATCCCCATACCAAATTTCATCAAAATAGGTTGAACAGAGGGGCCGTGAAAGCGTAACGGACAGACAGACACACTTTCGCATAAATAGTATGGATTTTGTGTTGGATGTTTGTAATAACGCATCATGACTAAATCATGACTAAGATCCCTCTGCAAGATTACTACATGAATCGAGTATGTGATCAAAAACTAATTTTTACTTATGTATAATTATAAATCAGGCATATATGTTTGGGCTCAGCTTTAGTATACTGTCCGCGGAGTTAGACGTTCATGTTTTTTTTACAGAAAGACCTTGGTGTGGTAAGCCTTGCACGAAAATATTTTACTCCGAATTCTAATACTTTTCGAGAAATATTTTTTTGAAAATTCGAAAATTTTCACCACTTTTCACTATTTCTTACGACATTTGCCATACAGAACGGAACGCGTGCGTTGGCGCCAAATTGACAAATGACATTATTGAATTCAAATCTTTGAATCATCGTTTTACGCGCTTTTCAGTTGAGAACATTTTAAAGAGTCAAGTAATTTCGACGTTTTAGCGAGCTTGTCGTTAAATGGAGTTAACACTGTTTTTTGGTGTACAATGAAGAATATTTAATCAATGATTTCACCTTCGACGCAGAGCAGCTGCCAGTGCTCGGGCTCGGCGGCGCGCGCGCGGCACTCGTCCACGGGCACGCGGCGCGCGGCGCGCACCGACACCGCCATGTGCTCGAAGGGGAACTCCGCGTAGTATTGCAGCATGCGCACGAACAGCTCGCCCAGCGGCGCGCGGCTGTGCGCGTGCGCGCGCGCGCGCAGCGCCTCGCCCGCGCGCGCCAGCACCGGCGGGCTCGTGCCACCTGCGGCCCAAGACATCACATATAATTAATAATTATTAACCTCAAGCTCTAAGTGTACGGGCACGAAACTAGCGGCAGCGGGGCGACGGCGGTAGCGGGGCGATGCTATAATTAGTCGGAGAGCTGGCGACGAATTTCGGAAACAATTTGAAAGAGGTCTGTGGCGATCACAATAGATCGGCAACAGTCGTCACAGGGCCCTGTATAAACACATCCTTAAGAAGAAAGAACTTTAATATATTTAGAAGGTAAAGAATGTATCTCCTTGCCGTCCTAGTAGTTAGCATGTTAAGAAATAACGATTATGACCAAACAATTTGGACTTATCTTTTTCCGGATTGGTTGCAATAGACTACCGCACAGCCCATACTCACACTGCAGGAAGTGTATCACCATGAGCGTGAGCGCGTAAGACGACAGCGTGCGTCGCCGCGCGTCGTTGATGCGGTGCGCGCGCGCCCACAGCTTCATAACGACTACGAGCGGCCGCACGCGCCAGTCCACCGCGAACACAATAGACTACCTCGCAGCCCATACTCACACTGCAGGAAGTGTATCACCATGAGCGTGAGCGCGTAAGACGACAGCGTGCGTCGCCGCGCGTCGTTGATGCGGTGCGCGCGCGCCCACAGCTTCATAACGACTACGAGCGGCCGCACGCGCCAATCCACTGCAAACAAAATTGTTGTCTTATCTGATGTTCTATTTTACAAAGTCTATTTGGCTTTGTTTGTGGCAGTGCATGTACACATCCCCAAATCTTTCCGAGGAGGGAGGGGGGATATCCGAGGGAGAAGAAAGATCCGTATCCGTTACTTTTTGACGGATCTTTTACCTTATAAATGTTCAATACATAGATGAAATTCTATATGTAGGTGATTAGGTAGCAATGAAAAACTATAAAACTCCATTCAGATTATTTTATATTTCTTAAAATCAAATATTTGACACCTTTATATTGCAAACATTAATTATCGTAGTGTGTTTCAAGGTCACGCGTACGGACACCAATTCAATAAGAAATTTAAAATCCGTATCCGCAGATCTTGACACCAAATATCCGTATTCAGATCTGTATCCACGGAATATCCATTTTTGACGATCCAGCACATCACTAAATAAGCGAAACCGACTTCGTGAAATAGAACATATACACGCATGTACAGTACACAAGAGTTTGTCAAAGCAACGTCGTTTTCGTGACCGACTCACTGATGGAGAGTGAGGGGGGGAAGTGGGGAAGAGAGGGAGGAAAAGGGGATAGAAGGGGAAAATAACGGGGTTAGTTGGTGGAGGATGAAGAGCGAGAGGGGCCTTACTTCTGGAGTAGCAGTGGAGCAGGTTGGTGTTGCGGATGCCGACCACGTTGTTGCAGTTGAGGTCCACCTGCAGCCCGTTGCGCTCGTCGCGGAACTTCAGAATTGGCACCTTCGCGTGGATCAGTTCCGCGTCTGTAGCAATTAGGATGAAAATCCTATAATATTATATAATAGGTAGCAATCATCTTATGAAATTAGGAATCTATGACAGGCTCATCCAGACAATAATAGGGGTTTAAATATGAAATTGCCGTTTTAGCGTACTGGTCATTTTGAGTTAAAATTAAACCTGCGTGGTGTCAGATGTCAGAGTGAAGATGTTTTCGCATGAAAACTACAACATTTTTAATTTAAAAAAATAAGACAATTGACTGTTCGACTTTCATTCGTTTTAATATTCATTTTTTAAAACTAAGATGGAAGCCGCCATATTTAGAGTAGTCCGTAGCGGGGTAAAGTTGACTGCCACTTACTGGGGTCAAAGCTCTTGATATAGCAGAGTATGTGGTTGAGGTGCAGCAGCGCGTGATCCCGGGGCTCTATGTCGGCCAGTGCGCGCACGAACAGGCACAGGTCCATGTCTGACGAGTCCAGGCCGAAGCCCGACATTGTGGAGCCCACCACGTATAGACCGTAGCGGGGGAATATTGACTGGAAAAATATGCCAATGTTAACAACTAACAACCATGAACCATAGACGTATGGTTCAAGAAAAAGCAGAGGTATATTGAGAAAATTCAAACATAAAAGCGATTAGCCTGGTTGATCGCTTGCATCGCTACAGTGCATGCGTTGCATTCTCTGGATGGGCGTCAAATACCGCGCATGCTTCTCAATCTACATGAGCCCAACGCAGGCTCCAGTTGTGAAGAACGGGACGACGCATTTCATTCATTTCATTTCATTTATTAAATCGTTTGACTGTTACATAGTTGAAGATCTTAAAATAATTTTACATCTCTCATATTCGGTAAGTAGGTCCTTATTACCCCCAAATGGAGCTTGTAGGTGACCAATTAGCGCTCTAGGGTAATAATGTAGCTAGAAAAGCCCTAGGGCGGTAAGTAATTAAAAAAAGTATGATGGTTAGATGTACGCGAACTTTTTGAAAGAGTGAAGAGTTTTTTTTTTAAATTACTTACCGCCCTTGGGCTTTTCTAGCTACATTATTACCCTCGAGCGCTAATTGGTCACCTACAAGCTCCATTTGGGGGTAATAAGGACCTACTTTACCTCACAATCGAGATGTAAAGCAGAGTAGTTAGCTCGGGTGTAAGCATCAATTGCACCCTCGAACTATAGGCGCCCTCCCTGCGCTCGTGCGCCTAAATATCTCGGGCTGCAATTGATGCCTTTCAGCCCTTGGCTACTAATCTACTATTAGATCTCTCATATTCGGTAAGTAGGTCCTTATTACCCCCAAATGGAGCTTGTAGGTGACCAATTAGCGCTCTAGGGTAATAATGTAGCTAGAAAAGCCCTAGGGCGGTAAGTAATTAAAAAAAGTATGATGGTTAGATGTACGCGAACTTTTTGAAAGAGTGAAGTTTTTTTTTTAATTACTTACCGCCCTAGGGCTTTTCTAGCTACATTATTACCCTAGAGCGCTAATTGGTAACCTAGAAGCTCCATTTGGGGGTAATAAGGACCTACTTTACCACACAATCGAGATGTAAAGCAGAGTAGTTAGCTCGGGTGTAAGCATCAATTGCACGGTGCACCCTCGAACTATAGGCACCCTCCCTGCGCTCGTGCGCCTAAATATCTCGGGCTGCAATTGATGCCTTACAACCCTTGGCTACTAATCTACTATTACATAGTAGTTCCAGTCTACCTCTAATAGGCATACGATATAACATTATGCTTAAATTTAACATAAAGTCAATTATTTAAAACATTTGATTCAAACAATTCATAATAATTGGTACAGATTATTAATTAGTGAAAACAGAATATGGTTATAATGATTATGGCATGGGATGGAATAAATGAATGAAATACTAGCTGATGTCCGCGAATTCGTCGGCGTGGATTGAGGTATTTTGGTTCCCGCGGGAACTCTTTAATTTTCCGGGATACAAAGTAGCCCATGACCTCTGTGCCAAATTTCATCCAAATCAGTTCAGCCGTTCTGGCGTGATTGAGTAACAAACATACACCCATACATCAATCCAACCTTTTTCGTTTATAATATTAGTAAAGATTAAGAAACACATACTTGTATTTAACTATAACATTAAAACTATGCCTTGTCCAACGATTTATTTTTCTTTTGGCTTATGCACATCTATGAAGTGTCATAATTATTGACAGGCAACCATCGACAAAAAAAATGCAATAATTCATTGACGGATATCGTTTTTTCCAATAGTGAAGCGACGTGCCCCTTTATCCGATCCGATATTTCGTAACTCGTATACTCATCTAGAATTTAACTACAAGTACGACTTTCCTTTTAAAAATAGACACGGATCTTCCACTAGCTTTCTTGATATTCTTTTAGAATTCATACATCTTGGCGATGGATGGTTTCTGTGACCTGACGGATTCATGTACATTTACTTTACTGTTGTATATAAATGATTTATTTTAATACATACATTATTATACTTAGTCATATAAACGCTTGGGTATGTTTATAAAACAATAACAAAAATGTTGAGCAAAGATAAATATTATTAATGTGTCAAATCGATTGAAACTTCTTCATAAAGAAAGTCGATTGTTATCAAAAATCGAATCAGTAACGCATTAGAACATCATTGAATCGACCTGCCAGAAGTAAAATAAATCGTTGGACAAAATATATGCAATGGTACAATTATTGGTGGCCTTATCCCTTTGACACCATCGGGACAGAGACCACTGCGGAACACCCAAGCAAGGAGGCCAAGCCCTAAAGCGACCCCAGTGAATCAGTCCACGACTCAATAGGACCTACTTATGCAAAAAGGAACCAATCCACACACATGCCAAAAATGAGATAAGTATATAGAAAGCTTTTAAAATGCACCTTCTGTCGACCCTGGAAAGATCAAAATGATCTGACAATTTTGGGCACACAATGTCAAAATTGTCGGATCATTTTGATCTTTCCAGGGTCGATAGAAGGTGCATTTTAAAAGCTTTCTGTATACTTATCTCATTTTTGACATGTGTGTGGATTAGTTCCTTTTTGCATAAGTAGGTCCTCATAATGCACCACTTTCGGTGAATAAAATGAACCCACCTTGATAGTAATGTAGAGGTATCTCCACAGGTTCATCTTCTTGCGGAATGTTTCCTCAGTCTGTTGCGATTTCATGAACTTGTCCCAAATCTCCTGTGACAGCGTGTCGTACTGGGACCCTGAACAAACAGTACTTAGGTTTAATAAGGGGTAATGGTAATGGCGTAATATCAAAATTATCCAGGAAAACGACTTAAAAGTTGGTGTAAGCGAGTGGGCCATCAATAGAGACTAAAAGATATCAAAATATATAAAAGACTAGCGATCCGCCCCGGCTTCGCACGGGTAGCACTAATAATCCTAATAGTCTATATATACCCAATATACCTATAAAAATGGTTATTGTGAGTCAACCTTAAAAGATAGATGAATGCTTAGGCGATAGCATTCATCTATCTTTTTTTTAGAACTTTTTGAGAGGAACAATTCCACCATACATTGTTTTCGTGTAATTTTAACTATTTACGCAGCGCACGCCACGTAAGCTCTCAGAAGAGAGGATTTTTTCCGACTTAGTTCACATAATTGCAATTTTCGTAAGGATCTCTAATTTTTTTTAAAATAAAGTATAGCCTATGTTACTCGCTGATAATGTAGCTTTCTATAGGTGAAAGAATTTTTTAAATCGGTTGAGTAGTTTTTGAGTTTATCCATTACAAACAAACAAACCGACAAACAAATCTTTCCTCTTTATAATATTAGTTTAGATAGATAAAATTAAATTACTTAAACAGTTGATGTAAATGAGTAAGATAAGAAGTAGGTACGCTTTTCAGCTTGAAGTTTTGTCGAAATTGGGTAACGACAAGTAGCCAAATCATCAAATGTTGTCAAACTACAAAACGCTTGTACGCATGGGATGTTGTATGAAGTACGAGTACTTGGTGTTAAGTACCGGTGCGCGGGCGGCCCGTCTCGCAAAAAATGCAATTACTCACATTCGTCGAGACACCAACTAAAGCAAACTCGCTAAATGTAATATTATTTTACATCTCTCATATTCGGTAAGTAGGTCCATAGTACCCCCAAACGGAGCTTGTAGGTGACCAATTAGCGCTCTAGGGTAATAATGTAGCTAGAAAAGCCCTAGGGCGGTAAGTAATTAAAAAAAGTATGATGGTTAGATGTACGTGAACTTTTTGAAAGAGTGAAGTTTTTTTTAAATTACTTACCGCCCTAGGGCTTTTCTAGCTACATTATTACCCTAGAGCGCTAATTGGTCACCTTCAAGCTCCATTTGGGGGTAATAAGGACCTACTTACCTCACAATCGAGATGTAAAGCAGAGTAGTTAGCTCGGGTGTAAGCATCAATTGCACCCTCGAACTATAGGCGCCCTCGCTGTGCTCGTGCGCCTAAATATCTCGGGCTGCAATTGATGCCTTACAGCCCTTGGCTACTAATCTACTATTAAATAAGTAATTTGTTGTTCAGATTAAACAGTTTTGAAGTAACAATTCGTTTGGATCAAATATCTTTAAATTCAAATTCAAATGTTTTTTATTTAAATAAACTTTTACAAGTACTTTTGTATTTAAATAAACTTTTACAAGTACTTTTGAATCGTCGAGTGAATCTACCACTGGTTCGGAATTCCATTCCTACCGAGAAGAACCAGCAAGAAACTCGGTGGTTGCTCTTTTGAAAAAATTCATTTACAATTTCATTAATGTATACTATACATAACTGTGTAACCGCTGTCCTTAGCATTGCTGGAGCGAGTCAAATGCTCTTTTGTCATTTACGTAATCTTCAACAGTATAATAATCTTTTTTCAGAAGCATACTTTTAATGGATTTCTTAAACTTGTGTAAAGGCAAGTTTAAAATAGATTGTGGAATTTTGTTATAAAATAGAATGCTCATTCCCACAAACGACCTTCGGACCTTCTTGAGGCGGAGCGATGGAGTCACGAGCTTATGACAGTTTCTAGTTGGCCTATCGTGCAGATCGCATATTCTTTTGTAATTCTGAAGGTGCTGTTTTACAAAGATTAAATTACTGTAAATATATTGCTTGCTTTTGTGCGTCAACGCAGACTTGGTTGTCACACGTCCGCGTTTCTCGCGAGGCAGTAACAGGGGTGGGGTGGACTCACCGTTGAGCAAGTTGTCGGGCGTGAACTTGACCTGGTAGGGGTAGGCCGCGCTGAGGCCGCGATCGGGCGCGACGCGGCGCGGGCGCGGGTCGCGGCGGCCCCGCCCGCGCCACTCGCGCGTCACGCTGCCGCTGTCTCTGTCCGTCTGCTTCTCGCGCTTACTATTGCTCTCTCCTGTGGACGATGCGAAACGTGAGTTAAGCCGCACGCGGCACGACTATCATATACAAGAAGCGTACAAGATTTACGCTTCTTGTTCCTTGGTAATCATGGACTTCTGCAAAGTAGCGAGTGCTTCTATTCAACATTTGGAATCAGTCCGCACGATTATGTTAGTCAATTGTGTTGAGGATAGACGAGCGAGAAGCTTTCAATTTTAGGGCCTTTTCTGTTCCTCATTTACATCAATGATCTTCCTAATCTCGCTAAGGATAATCATGGGATAGTATTGTTTGCTGATGATACATCACTTTTGTTTAAAATTAATCGTTACGAAGCAACTCCTGACGAAGTAAACAATTCTCTCACTAAAGTGGTACAGTGGTTTGAAGCGAATAACCTACTCCTTAATGGAAAAAAGACAAAGTGTATTAAATTTACATTACCTAATGTCAAACAGGTAAAAACCACTGTACAACTTGATCATGAGGAATTAGATTTAGTGGATACCGCTGTTTTTCTCGGAATAACGTTGGATGCTAAACTCCAATGGGGCCCTCATATAGATGACTTGTCGAACAGACTCAGTTCTGCTGCATATGCGGTTAAAAAGATTCGCCAGTTGACAGACTTAGAAACTGCGAGATTAGTATATTTTGGTTACTTTCACAGCATTATGTCATATGGCATATTATTATGGGGTAATGCTGCTGATATTCATTCTGTTTTCGTGCTGCAGAAAAGGCTGTTCGTGCCATTTACAACATGGGACCTAGAGAGTCCCTAAGAACTAAATTCAAAGAAGTTAAAATTATGACAGTCCACAACCAATACATATTTGAAAATTTAGTATATGTGCATAAACACATGCATAAATTCAAGAAAAAAAGTGACTGTCATAATGTTAATACAAGAAATAAGAATAAAATTGTTGTGCCCTCTTCTAGACTTTGTAAAATTAGTAATTCATTTGTCGGTAGCAGTATACGTTTTTATAATAAACTCCCAGAAGACATATTGGAGATGTCTCTCAACAAGTTCAAAGTTTTTGTAAAACGGAAACTAATTGAAAAGTCATATTATAGTGTAAAGGATTATTTGAATGATAGGCAACCATGGGTATGAATTGTTCCAGCGGCTAATTATGTTATATTAAAAATATAATTTAGTAATTTACTATATTTGTGAGATGGTGATAATAAAAAAAAAAATAAAAACCCGGCTGAGTTTGTTGTGGGCTCTTCTCAGATCAGGGCGCGTTTGGAACCCTCGTAGCTTTAGTCTTTAGATACCGTTGTTAATTATCACCATCAATTCTTATTCTTTATAAACATGACGTTCAGAAGGTGTACTTTGTAGGTACCAATTTTGAATAAAGATGATTTGATTTGATTTGATTTGATTAGAAGGAAATTGAGGAACTTACGTGTCTCAATTCCTTGAGTATTTTTGCGATCCCGCGACGATCAGAACTACGTTATTTTATTAAAGCTGAAAGTTTTTCTATTTATTTATGTCTCTAATAGAGGTATAAACGATCCCCGACTATGAAGTTTGGATCGCGGTTGCTTTGGAAGGTATCAGGTAGAAAAGGCGGCACCTCAAATTCGTTATAGCATTAAGCTCCGTTTTTTTATATTTTTCTTTGGAATAATATTAGAAACCACGTTGTACATTGTCAGACACCTATATAGTACGATTGCAAACCCCTGTCAGACACCCTGTTGTTTTATAATTTAAGAGTGTCTGTGTTGCGTTATGACTTAGGTATGTGAGTGTGTGTGGAATGCAGCGTAAATTAGCGACTTTCGATATACGAAATTATGCTCGCTAACCGTTGACATCACCATTAGTGCGATCAGACAAGGACGTCTTGAAGCAGTCGATTGTAGAACATACACAGACCGCTTGAGCAGTCAACTGATCGCTTCTATCTATCTGTATTTAGCAGCACAAAAAAGCAATGAGATTTACGCAACGAGAGCCTCAAATACTACTTATTGCCCCTATGGGGGCACCTACAGAAAAATATTTCAAAAAAATTAACATTTTTTGATTAAGTTCGCCATGTTTGACTTGCCATGACGTCAATGTCGTTAAATACTTTCGCAGATTCGTGAGAACAAAAGAATGTAATTCAAATCTTACTTATACAGGTAAAATTATGAATTTAAAGTTGATTTTGTTTTTCCATGTGATAAAAATGTTAAATGAAAGCATCTAGAGATATTATTGATGTTACAAAGTAAATATTACCTATTCTTGAATGGCGCCGCAATTGCATAACATTATGTAGTGTAAATATTGCTAAAGATTACTACGTACCGATGACGCGACTAAGTGCGTAGGATCGAAATCGCTACGACTGTTATAAATCATCATAATATTCGTAATTTATCACTCTCATTCTTTCTCACTATACTGTGTAATTTTATTTGAATGTATGTTGTATATATGTAGAAACGATACCTATAATTACATTAAAAAAAAATATGCACAAAATTAGAACAAGTAACTACCTCTACACAATACATCCATACAAATATTATAAACTAGCGATCCGCCCCGGCTTCGCACGGGTAGCACTAATAATCCTAATAGTCTATACCCAATATAGCTATAAAAATGGTTATTGTGAGTGAACCTTAAAAGATGATGTATGCTATCACAAACTTTTTTTTAGAACTTTTTGAGAGGAACAATTCCACCATACATTGTTTTCGTGTAACTTTAACTATTTACGCAGCGCACGCCACGTAAGCTCTCAGAAGAGAAGATTTTTTCCGACTTGGTTCACATAGTTGCAATTTTCGTAAGGATCTCTAATTTTTTGAAAATAAAATATAGCCTATGTTACTTACTGATAATGTAGCTCTCTATAGGTGAAAGAATTTTTAAAATCGGTTGAGTAGTTTTTGAGTTTATCCATTACAAACAAACAAACAAATCTTTCCTCTTCATATTAGTATAGATGCGAAAGTGTGTCTGTCTGTCTTATACTTACAAGTCTTGTCTTATAAGGAAGGACATAGGTTACTTTTTATCCCGGAAAATTAAGGAGTTCCCATGGGTGTTGAAAAAATTTAATCCACGCGGACAAAGTTGCGGGTATCATCTAGTAATTAATGATTTCATGATCTAGATATTTCTGCCTTGGTAGTACACAATCAATAACCTAAACCTACTCATAGATCACTAGACGATACTCTCAGCTTTGGCTGTGTGGATTTAAGTTTTATAAAACAACACTTTGGAAACATGGGATCAAAACTAAACTGGGTTAATTTTCTGAAGTAAAATCTAGCCTATATATACTACTCAGCTCTCCAGGTTATTGACCGAGCGAAGCGAAGGTCTCTGAGTCTACTTGAGTGAATTGGCACTTGTCCGTCCGTCCGTCCGTCCGTCCGTCCGTCTGTCCGTCTGTCAGAGCCTTATAACTTCTGAATTACTGAATGTAATTACTTCAAATTTAAATATAATTGACCGAGCGAAGCGAAGGTCTCTGAGTCTACTTGGGTGAATTGGCACTTGTCCGTCCGTCCGTCCGTCCGTCTGTCAGAGCCTTATAACTTCTGAATTGCTTAACGTAATTAATTCAAATTTAAATATAATATGTAAACCGATGGCCTCCCGCCGATTATGGCTTAAAAAGTTATAAAAATCTTTATTTCAGGGGGGCTCTCATAGAAGCGAATGCGAAGTAAAATATTTTTTTTAGTGTTACATAGGGTTGCGGTATATTATTTTAAAGATAATTAGGAATAGAGTCCAAAAATATTTTTTTTTAAATTTTTCCCCTAAAATTGACAAAATGGGGGGCTTTCAAAGTGGCGATTTTCTAACGTCCAAAGTTGACCTCAGAACTCTCAATTTTCTGAACTCTCAAGCCTGAAACTTGATCAATTATTTGAATTATATCCTGTACTTGAACAACAAATACTAAAATTAGATAAATATTATAAGGAAACGAAATTATTTAATTTTTAATGATGATGATATTTTTAACAGAACTTCACAATGCAACAAACGTAATTTTTTATTTTTAATACGTCATAAATCGTAAAACTTACTACAGGTTTGTACGGAACCCTCGGTGCGCGAGTCCGACTCGCACTTGGCCGGTTTTTTTATAATTTATAGGCTAGTGCATGGCAGCAATCAGACCTGCTTACAAGTGGTGGTACAGCCTTAAGTACTAGGTAAGAAAGATTAAGATTCAGGGATGTATACCTTTTCCTATATACTTAAGCTGTTATAGTTATTCTGTACAAATGACTGTATCTATAATCACTTATCTCTGAAAGGTGACAAGGCCAAATCAGATATGTTTCAATTTATCTAATGTGAAGTTATTTCTAGTTTTAATAAGTAGTGTTGATACCATAACATAAATATTAATACAGTGGAATCTCTATAACTCGAACCTCGTTAAGTCGAAATCCTCAGTAAGTAAAAAAAAAAAACGCCATTCCCTTCCACTGAACCCCTAAATACGCGGTATCTCGAATTATTTAGACCTTGTAACTCAAAAAAAATGTTATTTCCCTACTGATAATACATATTTATACTCCGTTACTCGAATTTCAAAAAGGAGACTCTGTAAGTCATAGTTAGTAGAATACAATGACGTCTTACTTGGAATTCCCCGAAATAATTTGTAGCAATAAAATTCAAAATGAGTGTTCGGATTCGGGGCTTCTAATCTTTTATTTTTGTCTTGTACATGTGCAATGTATGAATACATTCAAAAAACAAAACAAAAAAAGTAACACAGCTGTGAACGTTTTGTTTGTTCCACAAACAAAACGTTCACAGCTGTGTTCTCTTCTGCTGTGTCTTCTTCTAGAGGAGCTTATCCGTCAGTACTTATTAAGTTGAAAACTCGTTAACTTGATTTTTTTTGCATTTCCCTTGACATTCGAGTTATAGAGATTCCACTGTAGTACTTATCATTTCGTTTATACTTTGTATAATTATAACATATTATATTAACAAAATACTTGAATTTATTGATCTTTACTGCCTAAAATACACTCAGATTAGACTCTAAGAGTAGAATGGAAAATCATCTTAGATTTTTCAGCAAAATTGAGAAGGCCATATTAGTAAAACTTCTAAAAAGAGCTAGTAGTTAACTATTTCAAGGTTTAAGTAATATATTTATAAGGTTTGGTATGTTCTAGATATATTCAAGACATTCCAGATTCCTAACAGAGCAAAGCAAAGACTGATGTATTCAGTTATGAGTAAGTGTTCAGGGTTCAACTCTTTAAAATATCTACCTGGAGCTGCCTGGAACTGTTCTTGTTATAGATCAATATAGTGGTGCAAAAGTAGTAATGGTTACCTAACCCCCGCCATCTTAAGCTGAACACCAGATGAGATCGCAGTCTAGTTAGTGGAATAAATAGTTAAATTTTTAAAAAAAGTTTGTGGTTCTAGGGGGTTCAAATATACTGAGACTATCATCCTCATGCAAACTTGTCTGTGCTACCCCTAAGTCTGAAGACCTGTTTGTTGTCCCTTCAATCAGCTTCACCTACCTACTTGACCAACATGACATACAACACATTCCCAGGAAGTGGGGTTACTAAAATCCTCAACCCTACCCAGTTGAGGTAGCATGATATAATTTATATCACAAAAACAAAAAAATATCAGTTTTAAAATAATTAAATTAATTATACATAAGTAATTGTCCCTTTACCTTTGTCACTTGACTTAATAGAGCCAGAAGCGTTGCTGGACAGGCTTGAATCATCCGAGTCGTACACAAAGACCACTTCAGGTTTGGGTGGTGGGCGCTCTTTACGCGACTGCCAGCGCCGTGGCGAGCCTCCACCGCGGGCTCCCGGGGCTCCGCTTAAGTGCAGGGCCTCTACAAGGTAGTGCCGCTGCTTCTGCTCATGAACCATGTACATCCGGCCGTCTGCGTCAATTCCACCGCCCCCGTTGTACATCACAGGCGCACCTTCATTCATTTTGCCTCGATATCTAGGGACCGGCAAAAAGTTTAGGTTTGGACATTACGAAAACCGAATGAACGCAAGAACGCAAGGCGAAATTTTTACTCACCCTGTGTTACGACCTTTAAAATTGATGACGTCTAGCGTATTCGGCCGCTTATTGTATCATTCTAGATGTAAGTAATTTATTTTGCGACGCCGAAATCTCACAGTTTTGGCTTACTGGACCGACGAAATCCGAGACGATCCGGCAAACGTCCTTTTTCTTGATATTGTCGATGGCGAATTAGTGCTAAAAATTACAGAAGTCCGTTCAACGTACTTGTCTCTGGGCTCTCACAACGCGAACAGACCGCACTTTTACTATTTCGACGCCGTAATTTACCCACAAAATTGAAGGTAAAATAAAATAAAATATTAGTGAAAAAAATCCGCCATGACTTTTGAGCAACACTAGCGACATCTGACAGCTCACAGCAACCAGAAAGTTCACACGTGATATTCTTTTTTTTTTAGTTCAAATATTACGATTCCATTTTCAGCCAGAATTTTACAATAATTAAATTATTTTTTATAATTTCTATAAAAAGAAATGATCCGCTAATTGACCTTTATTGTTTTGTGTAATGGCAAAATTTCAAAAGTAATGAAAATGTGATTTGCATTAAGTTAATTAAATAAATGAATGTATCGAACAAGTATCCGACCATTTATCACGTGACAAATGACAAGAATGAAGAATTATTAGTACTTTCAAAACCAATTTGACAGCAGAAGAAGACATCAAGGGTGCGTTCCGAAATACACTGAGAGCACAGGAAGTCCCCAGTAAAGAGCACTGCCAGTGCTCATTACTGGGGACTTCCAGTGCTCTCAGTGTATTTCGGAACGCACCCATGATGTCAAAATATTTGTGTCAAATTGTGAAATTGTTGAAGATTTGTTGAAAAATTCTATTAAAATTAAAATTAAAAATATTTTTGTGATCATGAAAGCTAGTAAACAGCTTTACATAAAAAAAATTAATTGTGTAGTGGAATAGGTGTTCGAAGTGATGACGTTGAAAGAGTACGATGTAACCTTAAAAGTGCAAAAAGTCCATAGAAACAAACTTTGTCGTCTCATTGTGTTGTCAATTTTTACTTGATATGTCTCATTTTAGTGATTTTATGGACGGTGTTCCCGTTAAAATATCTGAGAAGTATAAAAGACCACCGCGAATAGAACTGCCTTACAGTGTTACCGAGTGTCCCTTGCGATCGCAAAATTTCGTCGAAAGTGTTAATTATTGCTCAACGTTCGAGCGAAATGTGCTTTCTAAACTCAAAGAGCTCCGGAGCGCGAAGGAGACGAAGAAAAACGAGCGGAGACATCGGCTACAGCTGTTGGAAGAAGCGAAACAGAAGAAGTTGGATGCTATTGCAGTAGCTGAGGCTGAAGAGAGGTTGAAACAGCTAAGTGTGTCAGAAGTATCCTATCCTAGCACTGATGAGATAAGCGCTCTATCCCCTGACGAGAAACCTGAAAAGAACTGTGATACATGCCCTACCCAAGACAGTAGCCCAGAAGTTGACAAATCAGTTAACACTGACTGTGAATACCTGTGTAGCTCGACTCAGTCCCAGTCAAACATCCTGCAACCTGTACAGGTTCAGTCAAATTACCAGCAAAACAATTTACTTGATGACCCAGACCCATTACAAGAGTTTAAAATGCAGACAACTATGATCAAGTATCCACAGTACAACCAGAATACAGATGCTTTGACTTTCAAGGATTTTGAGAATGATACATCAAGCCCTTTTGATAATGTTGAATTAAAGACTATTAATGATATGGAGTTGTTGGCGCAAGTGCTGCAAAGTCAGAGGTCAGTAACTAGCTGTCAGGCTCCGAATTATAGCCAAGAAGACTTATATCCAGGGTATACAAACTGTGCAACCCAGGCACAGATTGAAGGAGTTACGTATCTACCCAATGCGTATGTAGAGCAACAAGTTCAAGGCCCCAATGTAATATACTCATCCCCCCAACACTACCCAGTCTCAAATGGCTATTATGTACAAGAAAATGTCTGTGATAATCTACCGGTGGAGAATATGTACATGCCAAATTATCAGTATTACGTTCCTCAATACCCAGGTCCAACCATACCTTACCAACAGTACAGTCAGCTGCCAACAGGTCCAACTGAAATGCAAGCACAGAATGGGTCGTTCATACCCCAGCCGTATTACTATCAGTATCCTCAAGTGCCTGTGCCGTATGTAGCTAATACTTTCACTCAAGTGCCAGAGCAAAAAGAACTTGAAGGTAATCCGTCGGTGAGTTCTCAAATGACGGTTAAATCTAGATCAAGAAGCGTTCCTGATATAGTCAAAGAGTTGAACGATGAGTTAGCATCAGCACATAAAAGGGCTAATGAACGCTCACACAACGCCAGCCCTGCACCTGTTCCTAGATCATCCTCCCATAGTGATAAAAAAGAGGAGAGGAGAAAAAGGAGAGCGGAAAAGTTACCAAATCCATATGAAAAGTTTCCTACTAAGCTGCAGAATATGTGTCAGAAGATACATGGCATGGGTTTCCCATTGGACAGGGTCGCTAGAGTCTGTAGTCTTGTTGGGGAAAATGATAAAAAGGTGAGGATATTTTTGCAATTATTGTTCTCAATTCACTTTAGTCATAGTGACAAGCAAACGCAGTGCTAATTTTTATTTATCTGTGTCAATTAATGTTTTTTAAAATTTGTTAGTTTATTTCAATACACTTGCTCGAAAATGCACTTACAGATGCAGTAAACGGCTTGTAAGTTTGTTATTATTGTGCTATTTTTTGTTTTGGATAGTTATATTCAGTCACTGTGCCCTACCTGTCTATCACTGTGCACAAGCAATTGAGCCTTGACAATGTAACTGATAGCCAAAATAATGAAAACAAAGAAGAGATAAGATTTCTTGATGTTTTATTTTTATTGTAACTATCTTAAACATAAACATTGTAATTATTTATTTTTAAACACTGTGCTGTCACCTACTTATATCTTATTACTTAAGTAAATTTCCAACATATTAAGCAGGTAATATACAAGCTTAGCATAAAAACAAACTCTTATGTTAGGCTGAACATACTGCACTGCATCATCACTTACCATCAGGTAAGATCACAGTCAAGGGCTTACTTGTGAGTTGTGTGTAATGAAAGAAAAACTTAGGCTAAAACATTAGAAACAATAGATTAATTTTATTGACAATGCTAGAAAGAAAGGCTATTTTGCTAGAACCATAGAATACATCTTATTAGTACACGAGAACCAAAAATCTGTAATCTGTAAATATGCATTTTGCTCCCCTCCCTAATGGGGCAGAGTACATACAGTTTGTGTAGCATAATATGAATAAACAAAGTACTTCAGCTTCTTCCTTACGTATAGAGAAAAACTAGCTGATGCCCGCGACTTCGTCCGCGTGGATCGAGGTTTTTCGGTTCCCGCGGGAACTCCTTAATTTTCCGGGATAAAAAGTAGCCTATGTGCTATTCCAGACTATAATCTATATAATCTCTGTGCCAAATTTCATCCAGATCTGTTCAGCCGTTCAGGCGTGATTGAGTAACAAACATCCATCCATACATCCATCCAAACTTTCGCATTTATAATATTTATTTGATTCATAAAGGCATGTTTACATGTTTCAGGTTATTGAATGTCTTCTTATCCTGGGAGAGTTAATGGACCTTGGTTTCTCCGAAGCAAGAGTGTCAGCTGCATTGGCTAAGCATGAGTTCAATAGGGATAAAGCCTTAGATGAGCTTGTTTCCTAATGGTTAAGAAAATAAAGTTGGACTGACATGAGATTCTAAGAAAGTAAGTGTTGAACCAACACTGGTATGCAAAGTTATTTTTTGTGACTGAAAAGTCTGGAAGTAATTTGCTCAGAAAAATCATCCCAATTGGGATACACTAATTTCTTGTGCGAATAAAGGTATCAAAACGAAATTTCCCAGTTATCTACAAAGCATTTATTTATTTAAAAAAAACACTAACAAAAATAAATCTGAAATATCTGTTTCAGCTTTTCTATAAACAAAAAATAGTGTTGTACAATTTGAAGTCTGTACATCTAGTGCTTATGCTTCAACACTCACTTCAGTTACTGCCCCTATGTAAAACTACCATTAAAGTTCAATTAAAACTACATTGTTTAACTTTATACATAAATATCACAATAATTAAATATATAAAGATTATAAATATATTATAAAGATATAGTATTCTGTGCGAAATAATATAGGCAGGTTAATTTAAAACAGTGACTGCAGACAGCCACTGTCATGGTGAAAATTTATGTGCTAGTATCTGGCACCTGGCACTGGTAATCGAACTTGTTGCCAGTCATTGTCTTAGTATAAACCAGCCTTAATACCAAGAGTAGTGGCTAGACTAGAGAAGATGTTTGTTTGCAGAATAAAATGTTCTTTTTTGCACTTATATGTATTAAAAAAATTGGACATAACTTGAATTGGATATAACTTCCACATTTAAGTTACAGAACACCAAATTTACAATCAATCAGACCAATAAAAGTTGCTACCGCTTCATGAACTAGAAAGGAGCTCAAACACTGAACAGATTTTCTTAAATCATAACAAAGAACACTCAATCAAGCAACCGTTCAAACAAACAAAAAACTAAACAAAATACACAGATATAGTCCGACAAACTGAGATTGACCCGGTGCAGTGAAAGCGTTGCTATCGCGTCGTATTATGAAAAATAAAAAAAAATTGCAGTCTTAAGGACTGCCGATGCAAGTGAATAATATTTTTTTTAATTAAACAAAAAAATTATAATATAAACCTTAACACTAAGGCATTAAAGTTTAATTACGAATGTAGTATATTTATATTTAAGACCTTTTGTCTTCGTAACAACGCGAGCATGTCGGTGTTCGCGAGCATGTCGGTCACGCGAATCCACAACTTTACCCCCTACCAAAAAGTGCTCAACGCGGCTAAAAAAGTTTTCACTTCAAAAATAAAACCTTAACAGCTATAAAAATTAGTTCCAATTAAAGCCCAACCGGGTCAGATAAGTCTGTGGGACTTTACACAAGTTAAACTTATAACACCCCTTTGTTTGTGCTGGGGGTAGAAAAATAACGGCTGTATTATTTGGAAAAAAAAAATTGTTTGAATGGTAGAAAATTAAGTAATTAATGGTATAAATTAAAAAACTAAACTAATTCTATCAGATAGAATATTATTATAATTTATGACTTGAAAAATGTGAGTTAGTTTTGTAAGCTATTTAGGGGTTATATTATGATTTATGATTAATAATTAACGAATTATTTTGTTTATTAAATCTAAGGTGCTATTTTAAACCAATTTGTATACCGGATATCTTTGCAAAAACCATAGAGATCTTTGTGAAAACGATGCTATCTTCTCATCGACTTTCTTTAGCCCAATAAATACACTTGTAAGTTTTTACCTAACATTTGCAAACGATATTTGTAAGCTATTTACGTGAGTAGGTAAAACTTTTAGTGTAATTGCGGCCTAAGTATGCAACTACTTTTGGGTATTTGACCACTAGTGAAATAAATTATTTTTTTGTGATTATTAAATAAAGGATCTCCTAAAAGTCGTAATATCCTAAAAAAAAGCCCCGTAGGTTTAAACGCCCCGGGGACCTATGATTTTCTGCAGTAGTCTATGTCCTGAAATAAATCCCGTCTGTTGCGGCGTGATTGAACGACCGACAGACAAACACACTTTCGCATATATATTATTTATAATAATTGTATGATTACAAGTTGGAATAAAACAGCACCAGTTACTTTTTGTGCAATTCCATTTTAGATTAAAAATAATTTAGCACTATTTTGCCATTGCACTTAGGTACGCCTTCGCTTTTGGGGCTGGCCCTTTGATTTAAAAGTAAACATGATTCATTTATTTTTTAAATTTAAATTGAAAAATAAAGCGTGCATCTTGCGTAATTACTTACTTTATTCGTCCATATGTATTAAAAATAATATTTTCCATGCAAGATTAAAGCAGCGTACACACGTACGAACTTTGTTCGCAATTCGCATTGATACGTAGCGTCTTTGTTACTAAGTATCACAAACGAACTTTGAGCACACAATTATTACTGAATTGAACTAAATGGTCGCGTTCGATGTTTGTACTTACGTGCGTACGCGGTTTTAGGCACAACGGCAGAGTGGAGTCAAGCTGTTAGCTGAGACGTCAGTGGACGTCCTTTGAATTTGTTTTCATGTTGTATGTCTTTTGGGTCTTAATATGACAAAGTATACGTACATTTGAGTTGAAGATCTAATACAAACTCTGATCCACAATCCACTCCACTCTGTCTGTATGCTTGGCCCAGTCTCCACGGAGATACATGCTCGACTAGCTTTCGTAGGACAACAAATACTGAGCAAAGCCATTTGCTTCCTCGGTTCTGTATCGTACCGCCCGCCTTGGCAAGGCTTGGCAGAATTCACACACATTAGAGAACTCACGCCTCTTTATTCCTGCATACGGTCCATTGATGCGAGCATGTACGGCCGTGTAGAGCTACCATAATGTATTGAGTGTAAAAAGTTGCGTATGATCTAAATAAGACTTTCCAAGCTGTAAATAAATAATATTAAATATAGAGTTTATATAATATATTCGTTACAGATCTGTGTACGTTCTCGTTTTTTTTTTTGTATATATAACTAAACTACATTTTGATAGAAGTACTAACATTAAGATAATAGTCTTTACCCACTGGGAAACCAATGACGTACAGTGGCAAATTGTTTTGTACACAACCTCTAGAATAATCCAAAATTAACTTTTAGATACGTCTAAACTTTTCACCCGAAGTCGCGGGCATCAGCTAATATCATTAAAATCCTTATTGTCATTTTAATTTAGTTTCGAGATTGTGTTCAACATAATTAGCCACATATACTTGTTTTTTTCACTACAACTTAGCCCTTGACTGCGATCTCACCTGATGGTAAGTGATGATGCAGTCTAAGATGGTAGGGGGCTAACCTGTTAGGGGCATGGCATTTATATTAAACCCATACCTCTATTCGGTTTCTACACGGCATCGTACCGGAACGCTGAATCGCTTGGCGGCACGTCTTTGCCGGTAGGGTGATAACTAGCCACGGCCGAAGCCTCCCACTACAATAGTAGGTACAATATATAACACTGCTATCGCATAATTTAAAACAGGGCTCGATATAACGTACTCTCGCGTCAAGGGCGGCACTAGTATTATTATAGGAGATAACTGCACTTTTGGTAACTATCGCCAGAAAGGCTGATTCAGTGTTAGGTGGATTTAGGGCTCTCCACTGATCACGAAAACTGTTAAAATTTTAATATTTTTTTACAGGAACGCATAGTAAGTACCTATAGCTTATAACGTCTTTGAGATGTGATATCTAGTAAAAGTCCCATCCACCTGCGTCAGTTTTTACACTGTTTAAATAGGTACTGCGCATACTTTAATACTGTACATTGTACAAGAATCAGCTTTTCTAGTTATCTTTCATTTTTAGTAACAATAAACCGTCTTTGAGCGGCCATATATAGCGAAAGGCCCATCCACATGCGGGCAGACTGTAACTTTCGTGATTAGTGGAGAGCCCTAAATCCACCTAACACTGAATCAGCCTTTCTGGCGATAGTTACCAAAAGTGCAGTTATCTCTTCAAATAAATATTATAAATGCGAAAGTTTGGATGGATGTATGGATGTATGGATGTTTGTTACTCAATCACGCCCCAACGGCTGAACGGATCTGAAATTTAGCACAGAGATAGATTATAGTCTGGAATAACACATAGGCTACTTTTTATCCCGGAAAATTAAGGAGTTCCCGCGGGAATCAAAAAAACTTTAACCACGGGGACGAAGTCGCGGGCATCAGCTAGTAGTCTATATGGGAGCGTGCGGGGTATGAAGCGACGGTCGGGCGGGGGGGGCACCCGCCCGCTACCTCAGCCCCCGATGCCTCGGAGCTGGCGCGCGGACTACGTTGTCCACAATACTGACCAAGAGCAGATTAGCATTATGTTTTTTCCAAATACGATTTAATATTTTATACTACACCCGCTCGGAAAGTACACTCTTGCTTTTGTCAAAACGAGGTAGAAAGTATGTCATTGCTACATACCAATTACCAAATAAGCGGGAGGAAAAAAATGTATGAAATTTCATTTCTAACGTGCTAAGCGGGGAGAAAAAGTGTATGAAAATCCATTTCTAACGCGCTGTTGTTTGTAAATAACTATGGTATGGACGTTGAGAATTTGGATATAATATGTCTTACCCTATGGATATAATATTAGAAGCAGCTTCACCATATTTGACATAGAAAAGTCAAATATGGTGAATGTCGATATCGATGCCGATTTTGATGGTCGATATCCATGTCGATATCGATGTCGATTGTCGTTATCGATGTCGATATCGATATCGAAGAAGATTGTCGATATCGATGTCGATTGTCGATATCGATGTTGATTGTCCAAATCGATGCCAATTGTCGATATCGATATCGATGTCGATTGTCGATATCGAAATCTAAGTATATTGCAATAATCCTCAAAATGTAGTCTAGTTGTGATAGTGAAGCTTCGAATGAAGCGACTCATATAATTATGATAGAACTTCACTTTGTAAGTTCGTTTAATCACTAATTATCGCTTATTTTCCTCGCAGGTATAGTATAAAGCACTATGTATCACTCGGTAGAAAGTACGATTCATACCTCGCGTGTATTGCGGCCCTTCGGCTACGCCTCGGGCCTCAAACTACACCCTCGATAGTAATCGGTCACTTTCTCCCCTCGGTGAACAATGTACTTACTATTATTTATTTTCTAGTTTTAATTATGTCAAGCTTGAGCGTAGGGCGTGATTTTATATACATACAGCTTCATATACCTAAATGAAAATATGTATAATAAATACAAGTATACCTAGCTATAAATAAATAACGTTATTTTTATAAGAGTAGTTTGTTTTTGAATATAACCTCTTTTTTGCCTACATTCTTTTTTTTATCCACTACGAGTTAGCCCTTGACTGTGATCTCACCTGATGGTAAGTGATGATGCAGTCTAAGATGGTAGCGGGCTAACCTGTTAGGGGCATGGTAGTTACTAGTTATATTAAACCCATACCCCTATTCGGTTTCTAGTTTCTACACGGCATCGTATACCGGAATGCTAAATCGCTTGGCGCCACGTCTTTGCCGGTAGGGTAACTAGCCACGGCCGAAGCCTCCCACCAGGCCAGACCTGGGAAAATTCAGAAATTAAGTTCCCAAATTGACCCTGCTGGGGATCGAACCCGGAACCTCTGCACGTTGAGACAACAGCGCTCAACACTGCGCCAGGGAGGTCGTCAAGAGTATTTCTGAATAATTTTACAATTTCTTTTTCGTGAAAGTAAATAGTAATCCTGAAACCCAAGGTAAACCTAACTAAACAACAACTTAAAAATAACTTTATATGCTTTGATATACGGTTGAAATTGGTATAATAATGATAAGAATAAAACGTGTTAGCAAGCCTTACGTCTTGGCGCTGGGGTCGGAATAATAAAACTACAATATAACTAACTATTAATACCACCTTCCGTGTTCTCCAGACGCACCCTTCGTCGCAGTAACAAATTTCATCCTCACCACCTGGATGCCTGGTCTTCTTCCACCTCCCGTAATTTCCGGTCATTTCTGCCACGTACCTGCAAATTATGGAACCAGCTTCCATCTTCTGTGTTCCCTCATGATTATAATATGGGGCTCTTCAAAGGGCGGATAAGCAAACATCTCAAATCCAGCAACGCATTGGCGGTTCCTCTGGTGCTGCAAATGTTCATGGACGGCGGACGGCGGTAATCACTTACCATCAGGTGACCCGCCTGCTCGTTTGCTCGCTATATATAAACAAAAAATATATCAAAAATGCAAAGTTGAGTGCCAAAATTTTGATTTCAGATTCTTATTTGACCGGACTAGAAAGTTATGCCTGGATAGAGTGGTGCTCTCCAGCATTGTTGTAACCGTTTTCAAAAAAGAGTGTAATTCTGTATTCGACCCTTATATTGTATGTATGTACTTAGGTAGGTACTATGTATAGATAGACTATGTATTGTTCGCGAATTTCTCTGAAACCAACGAGCCGATTTTTAATGATAATGAGGACACGTGTAAATATTTGTAAATCATGTTAACAACGCTATTCAATTTGTATCAGCAAAAATGTTACTCTACATAATAAATACCTATTTACTCAACTATTTTTATCTACAAAATATGTAATTCAACATGTTACATTAACGTAGGTACACATATAATAGTGTAAGCACTTAGAATAACAAAATATATACAATTCTGAACAGCTAAGTACTTAATCTACTTTTGTAGTGACGATTCATGTTATTTGTATTTATCCGAAATTTGAATCGATTTTTGATAAAGTGACAACATTCTTGCGATATCTTTACATACAGTCTCGCGAATGAAAATAAGATTAGGTAAAGCATTATTTTAAATTAGATGATGCCCGCGACTTCGTCCGCGTGGATTAAGATTTTTTGATTCCCGCGGGAACTCTTTCATTTTCCGGGATAAAACGCAGCCTATGTCCTTCTCCGGGATGCAACCTAACCTTGTACCAAATTTCATCAAAATCGGTTGAACAGATGGGCCGTGAAAGCGTAGCAGACAGACAGACACACTTTCGCATTTATAATATTAATAGTATCAACGACTTATTACAAATAGACGCGGCATACGCGAACATCATTGCACTAAAAACAGCGTAAATATTACATAACTAACCAGGCAAGAAGAATATTCCTCGAGGCTCGTACCTAACCTTGATTTCGAAAAGATCTCGCAATGTTAACATTTACCACTCGTAGCGTAATAGATCCCACGCATCTGCAAAAAACGACTGAAAAATAAGCAACAGTTACAAAATAACAGTCTGGATTAATCACTTACGCTAGAGAAGTTGCTAAATGCTAAGGCGATTCCACACCAGATTAACAATGACTTGTTGGTTCATATTATTACCCCTTCGATAAATGGTTGATTTAACTCTACGCATAGGCACATAAAATAATAATTGCATTAGTTTAATTTAGGTAGGTGCCTCCTCGCTTTTAGCTGGGTGATTTACCTACCTAGTTTTAATTGATTATCGAGGTGATATACTTACCTAATACTTTAGACTTTTATCTTATATAGGTTTATGCACTTGCTTTTGGCACCAGTAATTTACTTGCTTTTAGCACCCTTGATTTACTTGCTTTTAGCGCCAGAGTGATTTAACAGCTTTTGGCATCAGTGATTTACTTGCTTTTAGCGTCAGAGTGATTTACCCGCTTTCATCACCAGTCTTTCAGCGCTTTTAGCACTGGCACTGCTCTCTGTGACTGCAAATGCATTGTTGCAGAAAGAGTGAAGAATAATTAAGCAAATCACAAAAATTGCGACTGTATTGCCTACGTGATATCCACATACTTACTTTCGTGCTAAGGAGGCGGATCGCATAGCTGAAATAAGCGGATTACGGAACCTTAAATGCAACTGTCATTATCTTTATGATGATGGCCGGCGGGTAAAGTTACAAACATGCCGGCTCTAATGAATTCAACCCTCGAGCGCAGCGCGACCAAATGTGGCGCTGTCCTACACTCGACCTAAGGGCGCTATCACATTAGATCAGAGACCCAATTGTCTTTAAAGCAAATCGTAGGTAATCATTTGACAGCCTAAAACGTATTACTCGAACTGTTTTAGGAGTTCATACATGCTTTTTGACGTGCAGGCATCTATGAACTCCTTAAATAGGTCGAATTATGCGTTTGACAAACGATTACGATTTCCTTACACAATCGGGGGGCAGATTAGATCCTTGAGTTGATTACTTATTGCATACATCCAAAGTCCTCTCCCCTAATCGGTGTCTGCGAGAATGATATGCTAAAAAAACGCCTGGGGTCTTTGTAGATAGTGAGGGCTTTTACCTCTTCCTCTGAGAAGAAAAAAAAGGTAGTGGGTCAAATAGCTAGAACGGAAGCCTCTTGATTAGCCCAGAGCCAGATCATCAAATTGCCCCAGTTGCCGGGAACACGCCTGTCCCAACCACTTGTAAGACCGAGCGCTCCCCAGGTTTGCCCTAGGGAGGTCGTCAAACACAAAGAAGGCCAAAATTCTTAAATTGGGATGGCTCCTATGCTGAAAATAAATTATTTTTTAATGATTATGAAATACAGGACATACCAAAAGACGCAATGTCCACGTCTTCTGTTAATTTTCATGTTTGATAACGATTTTAAATTAAATTCATTAAAATAAAAAAGTGCGTTGACTTTTGATGACGTCACAATTCAGTATTTCATACAAAATCCAATGACCAATGCTTAGTATTGCGCGTTTTGAAGTTTGAAAAAGTAGATTTGACTATTTTGTCAAATACCCAATCGTGTAGTGTGGTGCAGCCCTTAGGGGTTCTCAGGATCCCATCTGTCAAGCAAATGAGTTTCCCGACGTCTCGGAATCAACACATGTGCCGCATTGAGACTGCACTTCTTTGATTCTTTTTTCACTTTCATAAAACTGCAGATATAACTAGAGGTGAAATCCCAGAAATGAAGCCCTTTAGAATTAGCTATAAAATCAATTAATCAATTGATTTTATAGTAATTTAAAGTGGTTCGGTAAGGGGTAAGGGGATGCTTTCTCAGAGGCAATTTAGAATTTCTCAGAAGTTACTTGATTTTAAAGTTAAGTAGCTATACGTGTATTTAATTACCTATCTATTTGGACATTCAGTGTTTCGGAAAAAAAATAATTAGGTTATTTTTGAAAATTCTTCTTTAACCCTAAAAATGGCTAAAGGATATTAAATTACGGGAAAGAGGTAACGAATCCTAACTAAGTCGTTTAGAAAGACAAGTTATTCTAAGACCTTTTTGCTTAAAGCTAGGACTGCTAGTTGCTTCTATGGTCCCAACCTTCAACGTCTTTTTTGTCACCGAGAGCAAGACATTTCATAATAATTTGTATCTAGATTCGTAAGAGACGTCGGATGCTAGCAATTTACTCGTATGTAAATAGCTGTCCGCTCACGTAAAACGTGCAATTATGCAGTGGCTCACGCCACTTATGAGATGCCTTTGACGTCGTCGGCGTAGTTCCTACTTCCTACCAGAATACCCATCTTCCGCTATTCCGCCACCCGGCTTGCTAGACAATGCTTGCATTACTCGGACACCGTATTGTCTATCATATCTTGTCATTGCCCACCGATGAATGGGACAAGCTCATCCGAATATAGCATACTATATCAGCAATGATAAGGAACGATATACGTCAACGCGCGAGTGGAAGCGAGACACGGAGCTACGGCCGGCGGGCTCGGACAATCGGACCGCTGTGACACAGTGCTGTGAGTTTGTTTTCAGACAGCCCCCTTGCATACTGCAGCAGTAGTACGGCGACTGGCGAGCAGCGCACGAGTCAAACGGGTTTCCAGTATCGTCAGCCCACATCGTAAAATGAACGGCTCGCATTTCGACACGCGTCGCGCCTCGCCGCGCTCCCTTCGCCCGCGTCGTCGATAGCATCTGCAAATTCGATATTTAGATCGTGACACCGCGATACTAGTGATCGATTTCGCGTGACGTGATAACTTGTCGGCAATGTGATCTGACAGAATGCCTCGAACCGCCCGCTAATGTTATTCCCGCAGAAAGGGATAGAAGGCACCGTCCTGGGAATGCACATGAGGGCGCCGGAGAACAGTGGATGTGTTTGTTGAGGTAGTCCTTTTAAGATGCCGCGAAGGAGTAAATGGATGCATCTCGTGGCTGGCGTAGTCGCTGGCGTTACAATCGGCGTTTTCTTAAAATTGTGCTTAAGACCTTCTTCGAGGACTTCCATAGAAGCTTGCCCGAATACAGCAAAATTGTATGTCGCGCCTGATCCCTTGTCGATTGTAGGATTAAGGTCTGATGAAACTCTGTTCAATTCCAACAGGACTTTAGTGTTTGTCGGTGTTATGACAGCAGAACAATATTTGACGACTAGAGCTCGAGCCGTTTATGAAACGTGGGCGCAGGACTTGCCAGGAAAGATTGCATTCTTCAGTTCGGAAGTGTCGCGTGCGCCGGGCTTACCCTTGATCCCTTTGCGTAGTGTCGATGACAGTTATCCTCCTCAAAAGAAATCTTTTCTGATGTTCTTGTACATGTACGAGCATTACGGTGAGAAGTTCGAGTGGTTCATGCGGGCTGATGATGATGTCTATGTTAGAGGTGATAAGTTAGGAGAGTTCTTACGTTCAGTGGACAGTAGAAAACCTCAATTCATCGGGCAGGCGGGAAGAGGAACGAATAATGAAAAAGACGCTTTAGCTTTGGATTACAATGAAAACTTCTGTATGGGTGGGCCTGGGGTGCTAATATCTCGAGAGACAATGAGGAGAGTCGCCCCTCACGTGAAGTACTGTTTGAAGCACCTCTATACAACACACGAGGACGTCGAGCTCGGTCGATGTGTTGCCAAATTCGCCGGTGTTTCTTGCACCTGGAGTTATGATGTAAGTTGTTTTTTACTTTCTGCCTTTAATATTTAGAGTCCATTTTCTAATAGGTACACTTTTAAAAGGCCTTTAAGTGGGCTCTTTTGTTTTGAATGTGGTTGTTTTGTATCGCGAATTTTACAATTATAATAATTACGAGCTCGGTTGATTGCTAACAAGAAGTTTTGAAATGTTAATCCAGCTATTATATCGCTTATCCGTCCATCAGGAGTCTCATAACGTATGGTTAACTTTAATTTATCATGGTTATAGGTATTTTAAGTTGGCTTGAGGCTCAGTTATTATACGCAAAACGGTGCGTCAAGTTTTACAAAGATGTTAGTTTGTTATACATTTATCTATCGGCTTAAGTGAAAGAAGGTGGAAAAGGCTATCGAACAGGTAAAGATAACTTGGGATCGGGTGCCGAGCGTTTGTTCTCAACAAACAAACGCATTTGCTTTGATGAATCGTATTTTTCTACGAAGTGGCGAGTTTCGAAATGAGAAATCTCTTGTAAGATTCATAAGTCATAAGCATAACTCATGAGTAATAACAAATATAATAAAATACATGGTACTTAGTATTTAGTAACAATATGACTGATTTTTACCAAAAAAAAAAATCTTATGGTGGAAGTAGGTACCTATCTATTGCAAAGTTTAACACGACAAGTTTAGGGTTAAATATCTTACAGTACTAATTAATTATTATATCGATCGTCAAAATAATTTAAAAATTCAGAAGGATACCAATAGGAAGGATGTATTTAGATGGATCCTTGTTCAAAAATAATTTAGTCACAGTACCTAGTAACGTAAGTAATTCTTACTTCTCCAAAATTATTATGCGACCTTGTTGTTAAGATCACAGAACAAAAGACAACTTTGTAATAAACATATTCCTTGATGGTAAATGCTAATCCATTATTTGTGAATAAAGTATAAAGTAACTACATAACATAAATAATCCATACTAATATTATAAACATACATACACATCAAAAATTTTCGGAACCGGCAGGATTTGAACCTGCGTCTCTCTGGGAATCGCGCCCTGAGCGCCTGAAACTTAAGCGCGAAAATTTTTGATATGTATGTAAGTTTAGAAACTTTCCTCCTGTGTGAAGCACTGTAATAAAATTATAAAATTAATATTATAAATGCGATCGTGTGTCTGTCTGCCTCGCTTTCACGGCCCAACTATTCAACTGATTTTATAAAATTTGGTACGAAGACGGGTTACATCCCGGGGAAGGACATAGGCTACTTTTTATCCCGGAAAATTGAAAAGTTCCCGCGGGAATAAAAAATATTTCGGAACCGGCAGGATTTGAACCTGCGTCTCTCTGGGAATCGCGCCCTGAGCGCCTGAAACTTAAGCGCGAAAATTTTTGATATGTATGTAAGTTTAGAAACTTTCCTCCTGTGTGAAGCACTGTAATAAAATTATAAAATTAATATTATAAATGCGATCGTGTGTCTGTCTGCCTCGCTTTCACGGCCCAACTATTCAACTGATTTTATAAAATTTGGTACGAAGACGGGTTACATCCCGGGGAAGGACATAGGCTACTTTTTATCCCGGAAAATTGAAAAGTTCCCGCGGGAATAAAAAATATTGGTTTGTTAGTTTGCCCTTCCATCACGCCGCAACAGAGCAACGGATCGACGTGATTTTTTACATGGGTAAGGTATAGTTGAGTGATATAGGCTACTTTTTATCCCGGAAAATTAAGGATTTTTTTAATTTATTAAAAAAATCCACGCGGACGTCAGCTAGTTTGAATCAAATATAAATATTATAAATGCGAAAGTTTGGATGGATGGATGTATGTTTGTTACTCAATCACGCTCCAACGGATGAACGGATCTGGATGAAATTTGGCACAGAGATAGATTATAGTCTGGAATAGCACATAGGCTACTTTTTATCCCGGAAAATTAAAGAGTTCCCGCGGGAACCGAAAAACCTCAATCCACGCGGACGAAGTCGCGGGCATCAGCTAGTATATTATAAACATTGAATTGAAAAAGTCACATCCGCGTTCTGAACTCTTGAAAGAGCGGCTCTTTCCAAAAAGACAATTAATAGAACCGAATTTCAGACGAATGCAGTGCCGTTAGTTTAGGTTCAACGCCTCTGCAAAAATATTAAGCTCAAATTCTCGCACAAAACAAACTGAACCGCGGCCCCGAACCGGTTACCGGTTGGCGGACGAGAGATCAGATGAGATGCTGTCTTAACATTCAGGATCTCATTCATAGATTGTGTAACGATGTAGACCGGCCACAAATCACATACATCTATATCTATATCTATATAGGATATAAAAGTCCTGACTGACTGAATGACTGACTGACTTATATATCAACGCATAGCCTAAACTGCTGGTTCTAGAGACATGAAATTTGAAGGGTGTGTTCTTTGTGAAGAGTAGGTATCCACTCAGAAAGGATTTTTTGAAACTCTATCCCCAAAGGGTTAAAATAGGGGTTGAAATTCGTATGAAATGCCATCGTTTTTCAAGTTAAAGCCATGAATTTTTGTATTTGGGCTTCCGTTTTAAAATTATGAAATACGTATTTCACAATTTTTGTAATTTCTATCCCCAAGGACGTCAAATAGAGAGTTTGTCCTTCACTCACGCCGCAACAGAGCAACGGATTAACGTGATTTTTGCATGGGTATAGATGAGGACCGAGAGTGACATAGGCCCTTTATATCCCGGAAAATTGAGTGCCTATGAGAATTAAAAACTTATGCCACGCGAACGAAGTCGCGGGCGTCCGCTAGTCTTATACACTAGTGGTTCGCCCCGAACTGAGACCTCGCGGTATCCATAAACTTGTACAGAGCGCCATCTATTGACATAATTGTGAAGTTCTGTTAATAATACTGAAGCACATTAAAAATTAAATAATTTCGTTTCCTTATAATATTTATCTAATTTTAGTATTTGTTGTTCATGTACAGGATATAATTCAAATAATTGATAAGTTTCAGGCTCAGCCTTTCACAAAATTGAGAGTTCTGAGGTCAACTTTAGACGTTAGAAAATCGCCACTTTGAAAGCCCCCCATTTCGTCAATTTTACGGGAAAAATTAAAAAAAAATTATTTTTGGACTCTTTTCCTAATTATCTTTAAAATGATATACCGCAAACTATTATGCATAAAAATAAATAAAAATCTGTTTTAGAATGTAGAAGTATCTAAGCCCTTTCATATGATATCCCACTCAGTATAGTTATCATACTTACTTTGAAATTTTAAACCCCGGATTTTCCCCCTTTTTTAATTAAACTAAAAAATAATTTTCGATTTTTTTTTATTTTAATGATGTTAGGCGACAATTATACACAACTATTCCAAATTTCATGTCGATAGCTTTAATAGTTACTGAAATAATCGACTGTGACAGACGGACGGACGGACGGACGGAGAAAGTCGCACCATAAGGGTGCGACCTCTCAGGCGCAATATACTGAGCGCTGTGGTCTTAGCAATGAGTGTCCCGTGGTCGATCCCCGGCAAGAGCACTATAATTATTAAAAAAAAAAAATTATGTACATTGCTAAAATGTCTCTGACGTCTTGGGCTGGCCATCAGCAAGCACCTCTGACTAATTTCAGAATTATTATTATTATTATTATTAAATACTTTATTGCATCCTGGTGGGAGGCTTCGGCCGTGGCTAGTTACCACCTTACCGGCAAATACGTACCGCCAAGCGATTTAGCGTTCCGGTACGATGCCGTGTAGAAACCGAATAGGGGTATGGGTTTAATATAACTGCCATGTCCCTAACAGGTTAGCCCGCTACCATCTTAGACTGCATCATCACTTACCATCAGGTGAGATCGCAGTCAAGGGCTAACTTGTAGTGGATTAAAAAAAAAAGAAAAAGGACATATACAAAGGGGACATTATTACTAACCTAGACCTCATCATTGCTTTGTATTAAGCGTGATTGTCGTCAAGCGCAAGCCTATCTTGTAATAAAAAAAAAAACTTACAAACAAAAGGCGACCATAACACTTAAGTGATCTCTGTCAGGCAACCTACATGAATGGACCGTACTTGCTGTGAGACGGGAAATTATGGGAGCATTATGTGCGTTTTAACAGTCCGTAAACCAGTAAACCGACATTTTAAGAACTTTTGATGAGCTTTGTGTATGAGATATTAGTATTATAACAAAAAGAAAATTAAAACATTAAAGATTAATCCCTCCTTAGTAGACTGTTGCAAATAAAAATTCAATTTTATTGAAATATAATAGTGAAATTCTCATTCTTGCAGAATACGTTTACCATTTTTGCACTTTTGGGTGACACTTTTCACCCATATAAATCCACGAAAAATTATAATAAATGACTTATAAAAAATACAAATATGATAAACACGCTCTTAAAATTGGACTGTTGCAATTCGTTTTTATACGTTCTATACAAAATTAGTTAATAAAAAAATCAAATCGATGTGCACGATTTATCAAAATTTACGCGTCACAATAACCTGTATTTCTTAAAAGTTTGACGAAATTACTGATAAAATAAAATTTACCATGAATGTTTAGTATTTAAATACTAGCTGATGCCCGCGACTTCGTCCGCGTGGATTGAGGTTTTTCGGTTCCCGCGGGAACTCTTTAATTTTCCGGGATAAAAAGTAGCCTATGTGCTATTCCAGACTATAATCTATCTCTGTGCCAAATTTCATCCAGATCCGTTCATCCGTTGGAGCGTGATTGAGTAACAAACATACATCCATACATACATACATCCATCCATCCAAACTTTCGCATTTATAATATTTATTTGATACTTAATACAAATTGTGTAAAAATAAAGTTCTATATATTCTATATATATAAAATACCTATATGACCAAAAAATATTATCAAAGTCTGATCAAATTCACGTGTAAAATGGTACTGCAGATCGTACGACCGCACGTACGTACGAACTTGACTACGCAAAGTATCAAAGTATCTTTACTGGCCTATGTCGTCTATGTATGAGTGCAGCCTAACGGTCTACTGTGCGGTATACCTACAGATTCCAAAATTGACCGATGGCGAGTATACGGCCTCTTAAGAAATTAAATATCACCTGCTTCAGACGGACAGGGAAACCATCGTCATGAGAAAACTTGCAAGCCCGAGAGTTCTTCATAAAGATGTCGAAGTCGAAGGTGTGAAGTCTGCCAATCCGCACTTGGCTAGCGTGGTGGACTACGACCAAACACTTCCCAAACCGAGAGGACGCTTGTGTTCAGTAGTGAGCCGGCAATGGGTCGAAATGATGAAGTAGGTATTGGCAAATATCAGCGTGCAAGTATGACCTTCGCGCGCGCGGTATCGGTTAAATTCTTTACGTCACAAAACGGGGGCCGAGATAAGATAAATGGTCCCGAAATCTCGAGTCGTACTCATTCGCCGCGTGGCCTTAAAGCAAGTAGCCACGCAGACGAAAGAACTATGCAATTTCTTTTATTAAATGACAAGGTAAGTAATATTAAAATGTAAAAACGTCACAATAAAACTTATAGCCTTATCTAATTAGTAGACAAGTAAGTAGGTACGAGTAGATATTCATGCTCACGTGGAATGATGACAAGAATTCTGGCTGCATTCCTGCGCTGGACAGCCAGGCTGATCCTTTGCGCAGAAAATGAGCCCTTCTGTCGCCAGCTGATGAGACCACTAACCGCGGTGAAATGTGTCACAAGAAATTCTTGGCACTTTAGTCTGAGATTTATTTGACGACCTCCCTGGCGCCGTGTTGAGCGCTGTTGTCTAACGTGGGAGGTCCCGGGTTCGATTCCCGGAATTAATAATTTCTGAATTTTCTCTGGTCTGTGTCTGGTGGAAGGCTTCGGCCGTGGCTACTTCGACGTCCCACCAAGCGATTTAGCGTTCCGGTACGATGCCGTGTAGAAACCGACTAGGGGTATGAGTATAACTGCCATACCCCTAACAGGTTAGCCCACTACCATCTTAGACTGCATCATCACTTATCTACCGTCAGGCAAGATCGCAGTCAAGGGCTAACTTATAGTGGAAAAAATAATCATTATTATAGAGCGCATTTTGACTTAAGACTTGGGTGAAAAACCCAATAATCAATAATTATGGCCCGACCCGGGACTCGAACCCGGGACCTCGTCGGCCGCAGTCGAACATGCCAACCACTAGACTCTAGACCAACGAGGCAGTCATTCGAAAGTAAAGCATAGTTCTAGGTAAATAATTAAAACACCTATCTAATACCTATCGAGCGGAAAAATCAATGATCCTTGAGATAAGGATAACAAAAAGACAGTTTTTCACAGCTTTACCTAATCTGAAACAGATCTCAGATTAAGTACGTAGAATAGAATAGGCTCAATTGCATTCACAATTTGCTTAATTAATAATTTTTGAAAGTGCTCTACTTAGGGGTTCTTTCATACGGGCCACAATTTCTTTCATACCACAATCACACTGAAAATCAACTCAATCAAAACTCAACTCTTTATCATACTTAAAAACGCACTTCTAGTATGGAAGTTGTATGAAATTCACAGTTGCGACGTCATAAAATTTAAATGCACTTTTTTTCTTTAATCTATATTTTAAAAAACGGGGATGTGAATAATTATAGGTCTTTTGGAAGACCCTCTATTAACTATTTAATAATCGGTTAGAAATAATTTATTTTTGATATAGGCATCATCCCTATTTTTAGTAGTCAAGTAGCTTTACAAACTTTAAATTTTATTACACTCGTAATCTCAAGTAAGTAGTCGGCATAGTAAGTGTATGTTTTAAAACGTAGGTCATTAGGTAAGTGATAATGGATAAATGGACAATTGTTTTTTATACTTGCTGCTTGGTGATAATTTTCATATCAACGATGGTCGGTTTTATTTTGGTTTCTTAGTCTTTTAGAGAAAAATATTTCTTACACACTTTTAAATCGATTTCCACATTAACTAAGTAAGGAGTTTTCATGGAAAACTGCTGGATTGATTCCTGTGTATGTGATCATTAGGGCTTTCGAATACCGGTTTTTCTCAATACCGGTATTAATACCGGAACGATATTTTTCAATACTTTTTTTTTTTTTGGAAAAAATTTAAAATATGGTAGATGGTTTTTAACTTAAAATTAGACTTTTCCGAAGCAAACGGACCCATAAAAAACAGTTTTTTCATAAATAAATTTTTTTACCAAATTAACTCAAAAAAGTGCCTTTTCTGCATAAATTCAGTGAAGAAAAGCCGTTTTTTTTCACTCAGCGAGATTTTTTTTGGATATAGAACGCTGTGGTTGATTATTACGCTGTGAATTGGTATGTCTATTTCACTGTCTCACGAAACGATAAGTAACTCCTTCACTTTATTTTATATCATGCAATATTTTATGTAATTGTATTTTCTTTTAAAAAACCAAGTATTGATTTTAGATTTATTTGTATTTTGAGTATTGAGATACTTAGTTATTTACGCGTTGACTTAATTCTTACGAAACTATCGTTTGTTTCATGTATGTATAAGGTGAAAATTACGGACCACGTAATGTTCTGAAACTCCGTCACATCATTTTAAATACAACCTTATTAAGTAATACTTATATTATTATCAAATAATCAATTTCTTATTCATATCAATCAGAATATTAACTATATGATTTTTAAAATAGAACTATTTTTGGATGAATTCTTACGAAAATATATATTTTTAACCTCCATTGGATTTTGAACTTTTAATAAAAAGTATATTTGTGACGCACTTTCTCAACGTACACACAAAATTAAATAAATATGGCAGGGAATTTTAAATAATTAGTGAAATTAGTGTCGAAGATTGTAATTTAAACTACTCGTACTATCGTCATCTCAAGTCTCAACCTATAGACATCCTGGACGTAGGTCTCCTGCATGGATCGCCACAGAGCACGGTCTTGTGCCCCTTGTTTCCAGCGGCTCCCAGCTACACGCTTGAAATCGTCCGTCCACCTAGTGGGGGGTCGTCCAACACTGCGCTTCCCGGTGTGAGGCCGCCATTCAAGCACTTTGGGACCCCAACGCCTATCGGTTCTACCAACTATGTGCCCCGCCCTTTGCCACTTAAAGCTTGGACTCTTCGAGCTATGTCGGTAACTCTGGTTCGCCTACGGATCTCCTCATTTCTGATTTGATCACGCAGGTATACTCCAAGCATAGCTCTTTCCATCGCCCGCTGAGTAACCCTGAGCCTCCTTATCAGGCCCAAAGTTAGCGACCATTTTTTGGAGCCGTAAGTCATCACTGACAACACGCACTGTTCGAGAACTTTCGTCTTCAGGCACTGAGGAATTTTGGACGAGAAGATGTCGCGGAGTTTCCTGGACCCTGCCCAAGCCGAGTTGGATTCGGCGGTTGACCTCTTTCTCGAAATTGGACCTACCTAACTGGACTGTATGTCCTAGGTATATGTACTCATCAAGAATTTCGAGTGCAGAATTCTCTACTAACACAGGTTGGGGCTGAACGTGTGCATTATAATTAATGATCTTTATCTTGCTCATATTCATTTTTAGGCCCACCTGTTGAGGAACTACTAAATGAGTAATAAACGATATTTTTGTAAGAAGTCGATCGAAGTCGAAGAAATCGATAATTTTGTCAAAACACAAATTAATCTAAAATTCAATAGTTATTATTTATAAGAAAATAATATATCATAATAAAATATGCATTAGTTATAAATCAGATTTCTGAACGTTTTGAGAGACAATTAAATAGAAATGCCAAGCCACAGGGATCTAAATTCAAACACTAATTTTTCCCTCTGAGTGAACAAAAACGACTTTTCTTCACTGGTTTTAAGCAATAAAGGCGCTCTTTTAGAGCTAATATGCTTAAGATACAAGTTTTAAACTTAGCCGAATAAAAAACAGTGGGAGCTACCGAGAAATATATGCAATAGTCACTGTTTCGTTTATAGTGTCACCAATACCGGTATCCCGGTATTAGACATTTCAATACCGGTATTGAAAACCGGCGAAAAAAGTCCGGGATCCCGGTATTGGCCAATACCGGGATCCCGGTATTGGAAGCCCTAGTGATCATACTTATTATAAATGCGAAAGTGTCTTTGTTTGTTTGTTGGTTTATTGGATCACGCTGCAACAGAGCAACGGATCGACGATCGGATTTTTAGCATGGGTAGGTATAGTTGAAAACCTGGAGAGTGATAGATAGGCTACTATTTATCGAAGTCGCGGTCATCAGCTAGTTTTTTTAATAATTACAATGCAATTCAATAGATAGCATTTGGTTTTGGTATAACTTAAGTATCTTTAAGGCAAGGGTAAATAAGCATCTTCCAGGCAAGCGCGTTCCAAGTTCCAACCTAGACCTCATCATTGCTTTGCATGATTGTCGTCAAGCGCAAGCCTATCTCGCATTAAATAAAGCGGTGGTTTTATGCCTCTATAAACTGCACGCCACTGATATAACGTATACAGCTGCCAATAAAGATTTTTCTATTCTATTCTAACGTAATAGCGCTGATAATAGAATATCTGAGTCCTTTAGATTTCCTAAAATTTAACAAAAACCAACCTTGCAGTATAAATCTACAGAGTTATTATATAATGATAAAATGGCATTTAAGAACGCACACATCATAAAAATGACGCAGGTAGATGAAGCATTAAAATTGCAATATTTACTCCTATGACATTAACCATAGTATCTAAAATTGTTTGCACTAGACTTTATGTAAAAACTGTTGGACCTCACGCCACCTTTAAGCAATAACTGGTAGCTATTGATAGTTTTTTACTGCTTGTTGTCGTCGTATAGTTATATAATACGCGTAAAATTATTGCCGTTTTGCCAGCAAGATCTACGAATCCTAAAGTAGATAGGTAATAAATTTACTTCGTTATGTTCAAAATTGTCTATTAAAAAAAGGACTTTTCAAGTATCTTTTAGAATTTAGATCATTGATCATATTCGGTACGAGAATGCTTGAATTATTTATAAGAATAAACTAATCAAATATTTGGACGTCGGAAACGATAAAATATAATAATTCATCTAATAACGTCTAGAATCTAGATAATATTGTCTGTACTCTGTACCATATTTTTCCAAATAAATATTTACTTATTTTACTTTAAAATTAATATGAGTTTGTAACGTCGGCTGTTGAACATACTCGTAAGCTTACCTACTTAGATCATCTTTATAGACGAGTAATAATTATATTATGGTTTACTAGCTGATGCCCGCGACTTCGTCCGCGTGGTTTTAGTTTTTTGTTATTCCCGCGGGAACTTCTTAATTTTCCGGGATAAAAAGTACTAAAGTAAAAAGCCTATGTCACTCTCCAGGCTCTAAACTATACCCATGCCAAAAATCACGTCGATCCGTTGCTCCGTTGCGGCGTGATTAAAGGACAAACCAACAAACCAACAAACAAACACACTTTCGCATTTATAATATTAGTATGATTATCTCATTGTCTTATATGTCATACTACACATATACCTAAGTCAATGGATTATCTAGGTACATTCTTTTACCTAAAATTCCACTGGTTACAAGTTAACCCCTTTGATTATATACTCCCTATAGTATATAATCAAAGGTTAACCCTTGACTCTGATTTCACCCAGAGGAAAGTGGTGACGGCCTGTCATCGATTTCTTTCTACGCAACATCGTACCTACTAGAACTCTATATCGGTTGGCTAGTTGTCTTTGCTGGTAAGTAGGGTGGTAATGACGGAAGCCTCCCACCAGACTAAATATTTACTTTACTTTAGGTACGAAAAAATAAAATTTCCAACATTACCCCGCCGGGTATCAACCCAGGACCTCCCACATATTATAAGACCACGTTGCTTACCACTGCGCCAGGGAGGTGGTCAAAATTAGATTTGGAAATAAACGATCTTCTTTAGTGTAAATGCCAACGATCGAAATCAATTATCATTCCCTAGAGAGAATGCTTGCAGTTACAATTACAATAATCCATACTTCCATCCATACTAATATTATAAATGCGAAAGTGTGTCTGTCTGTCTGTCTGTCTGTCTGTCTGTCTGCTACGCTTTCACGGCCCATCTACTCAACCGATTTTGATGAAATTTGGTACAGGGGTAGATTGTATCCCGGGGTAGGACATAGGCTACTTTTTATCCCGGAAAATTAAAGAGTTCCCGCGGGAATCAAAAAATCTTAATCCACGCGGACGAAGTCGCGGGAATCATCTAGTATTGTATACTTAGGTCAGCATCCGCCGTTTTCGGCTGTTCTCTTTGCGTCGTATTCCTCATTGCTGAAGGTCGTGACCCCTATCCATTAATCACATGATAGTTGGAATTTTCTTAGGATAATAATGCGGTGGGTTCCCAGCCCCTTCCGTATTCGGCTGTTAGTCTAATCCAAACAGAAAATTAAAGTTTTTCCCCCTTTTACACCCTCCTGAATCCTGATACGATTTGCTTCTAAAGGAGAGCCTTTTTCCGATATCATGACTAGTCTACGTCGTCTATGATGTGCTAAAACGACGTCCCCTGACCGTTGCGTCCCACGTGTCTGTAATTACTCAGGGTCATTCCTCCTTCTCGCTGGAACTCTGCATTGAATACGTGGCATGTATTAGTTACTCTCTATTTACACCAATTTGTTGCAATATTTTGCCTTGCTTGCGAGCCTGTATTTAGGGTGTACTCTATACCTACCTACTCAATTCGTTTATTTCATATAGGACATACAGCCCCACTAGCCAAGTTACATACGTTTCGTGTCTATACTCTTCTATCTATACTTATATTAAAACTGTAACATGTCCAATTCTGTACATTGAAGATATTTTGAAATTTTTTTTTGGAGGGCATTCATTATTCGATACTGAAGCCAAATCTGTAATTTTTTTTCATTTTTGTCTGTCTGTCTGTCTGTCTGTCTGTATCTTGGCCGCGCATCACGCCGAAACTACTGAATGAATTCAAACGAAACTTGGCACGATTTGAGCCCATACTACGAGGTAGGACATAGGATACTTTTTATCCCGAAATTCTACCCCCGAAGGGGTGAAATAGGGGTTGAAAGTTTGTATGAAAGTCCTTAATTTCTCAAGTTATAGCCATGAAACTTGATATATGAGCTGCGGGTTGAAAATGGAGACAATACGTGTTTCACAGTTTTTGAAAATTCGACCCCCAAAAGGGTGAAATAGGGGATGAAAGTTGGTATGAAAGTCCTTCGTTTCTCAAGATGTTTTACAATTAGTTATATCAACGAAACTTTTTATTTTGGCTTACGGTAAAAAATAAAGAAGTACGTGTGTCACAGTTTATCAAAATTCCACCCCTAAGGGGGTGAAATAGGGGGTGAAAGTTTGTATGAAAGTCCGTCATTTCTCAAGTTATATCGATTAAACTTGGTATACAAGCTACCGGTTGAAAATGAAGAAATAAGTGTTTCACAGTTATTGTAAATTTTACCCCCGAAGGGGTGAAATAGGGGTTGAAAGTTTGTATGAAAGTCCTTCATTTCTCAAGTTATAGCCATGAAACTTGGTATATGAGCTGCGGGTTAAAAATGAAGACATACGTGTTTCACAGTTTTTCAAAATTTCACCCTCAAAGGGGTGAAATAGGGGTTGAAAGTTTGTATGAAAGTCCTTCATTTCTCAAGTTATATCGATGAAACTTGGTATACAAGCTACCGGTTAAAAATGAAGAAATACGTGTTTCACAGTTTTCGTAAATTTTACCCCCGAAGGGGTGAAATAGGGGTTGAAAGTTTGTATGAAAGTCCTTCATTTCTCAAGTTATATCCATGAAACTTGGTATATGAGCTGCGGGTTAGAAATGAAAACATACGTGTTTCACAGTTTTCCAAAATTCCACCCCCAAAGGGGTGAAATAGGGGTGGAAAGTTTGTATAAAAGTCCGTCATTTCTCAAGTTATTTCGATGAAACTTGGTATATCCACGCGGACGAAGTCGCGGGCATCAGCTAGTACTTATAATAAAACTGTAACATGTCCAATTCTGTACATTGAAGATATTTTGAAAATTTTTTTTGAAGGGCACTCATTATTCGATACTGAAGCCAAATCTGTAATTTTTTTTTCATTTTTGTCTGTCTGTCTGTCTGTCTGTCTGTCTGTCTGTCTGTATCTTGGCCGCGCATCACACCGAAACTACTGAATGGATTCAAACAAAACTTGGCACGATTTGAGCCCATACTACGAGGTAGGACATAGGATACTTTTTATCCCGAAATTCTACCCCCGAAGGGGTGAAATAGGAGTTGAAAGTTTGTATGAAAGTCCTTAATTTCTCAAGTTATAGCCATGAAACTTGATATATGAGCTGCGGGTTGAAAATGGAGACATACGTGTTTCACAGTTTTTGAAAATTCGACCCCCAAAACTGTGAAATAGGGGATGAAAGTTTGTATGAAAGTCCTTCATTTCTCAAGTTATATCGATTAAACTTGATATATGAGCTGCGGGTAGAAAATGGAAACATACGTGTTTCACAGTTTTTGAAAATTCGACCCCCAAAAGGGTGAAATAGGGGATGAAAGTTGGTATGAAAGTCCTTCGTTTCTCAAGATGTTTTACAAGTTATCAACGAAACTTTTTATATTGGCTTACGGTAAAAAATAAAGAAGTACGTGTGTCACAGATTTTCAAAATTCTTCCCCTAAGGGGGTGAATTAGGGGGTGAAAATTTGTATGAAAGTCCGTAATTTCTCAAGTTATATCGATTAAACTTGGTATACAAGCTACCGGCTGAAAATCTATACTTCCATACTAATATTATAAATGCGAAAGTGTGTCTGTCTGTCCGTCTGTCTGTCGGTCTGTCTGTCTGTCTGCTACGCTTTCACGGCCCATCTGCTCAAACGATTATGATGAAATTTGGTACAGGGGTAGATTGTATCCCGGGGAAGGACATAGGCTACTTTTTATCCCGGAAAATTAAAGAGTTCCCGCGGGAATCAAAAAATCTTAATCCACGCGGACGAAGTCGCGGGAACCATCTAGTTCTATAATATAATCGTTTGAACGCTTTAGTGGAGATAAAAAAATAAGCGAATAGTCCATGGTTAGCGTTTTTAATCGCATTCGCTAAAACGATAGCACAGTTTAACGAAATACTAGAAAGAGAATAGGTACCTAGACACGAAACGTATCACGTATGTAACTTGGCTAGGAGGGGCAGGTGTCGTATATATAATACCTCTTGTTTTTACTCTACCACCGGTTTTCTAGAAAAAGCTTGCTTCTGTTTCTTTTAGAATTAAGAGTCGACCTTTAGATGACTAAACCTATCATAATCTGTAACACTACTACCTATGCAAGCCAATTTCCGCCGTAAAACATTGACAATTCGTGTTATAATCGTTTGAAGAATCGTGGGAGGTAATCACGTTTTCACGGTCATCGAGGACAGCGCGTCACCTACATCCGCGGGGTCACTGGCCTGGTGGAATTAGTTACATGAGAAAATGGATATAACAAAATTAACAAATACTACAAATTTTCATTTTCAAAGGTTTGCGTAATCAAATATTGGAATACGGTCTTTTGAATAATATGTAATTAATCCAGAATTCGCCAAAGAAATTCTTGGCGGGTAACGCCAGATTATAAGTTTTTGAAAAAATTGGAAAAAACTTGATCTATTGGAAAGCACAGTTGGAAAGCTTCTGAAAAGTAGGTAGGTAATTAGTAGCCGCTACAGGCGAGTCCAGTAGTCGTACCCTCCTCGTCTTCCAACAATTTAAATATCTAAGCAAAAGACAGTTCTTTTTATGGGCAAAGACAAAACTCTTTCACCAAGGTCCAACACTATTACGGATTCTTATAATATTGTCTCTTGCGTCAGACCAATACGACCACTAAAGAAAATAATTTTCTAAATTTAAACCTTGCATTTAACCAATAGGATAAGATTCGAAATTAAAAAAATAATATTCAAAATTCTAAATTCTAAATTCAAACGTTTTTTATTCAAATAAACTTTTACAAGTGCTTTCGAATCGTCAAATGAATCTACCACTCCAGTTCGGAATGCCATTCCTACCGAGAAGAACCAGCAAGAAACTCGGCGGTTGCTCTTTTGAAAAAAAATATATCATTTACAATTTAATTAATGTGTTCTATACATAAACCCGCTGTCCTTAGCATAGCTGGAGCGGGTCAAATGCTCTTTTGTCATTACGTAATCTTCCACAGTATAATAAGCTTTTTTCAAAAGCATATATGTACTTTTAATGGATTTCTTAAATTTGTGTAAAGCCAAGTTTAAAATAGATTGTGGAATTTTGTTATAAAATAGAATGCTCATTCCCACGAACGACCTTCGGACTTTTTTGAGGCGGAGCGATGGAGTCACGAGCTTATGGCAGTTTCTAGTTGGCCTATCGTGCAGAACGCAAATTCTTTTGTAATTCTGAAGGTGCTGTTTCACAAAGATTAAATTACTGTAAATGTATTGCGAGGCTACTGTAAGAATACCTATTTCCTTGAATTTCTCTCTAAGGGATTCGCGCGGTTTTAAATTATAAATTGCACGTATTGCCCTTTTTTGTAATACAATAGTAGATTGTATTATAAGGGAGCAAAATAATATTTTTACGGCGAGGGCGCTTTTTTGAATCCAGAACGAAGTGAGGGATTCTAGAGTAGAATCCTGAGCGTAGCGAGGGATTCTTTAGTAGAATCCTGAACGTAGCGAGGGATTCAAAGTACGTCGCCCGAGCCAAAAATATATTTGCGCCCGAATGATACACTCTACTTTTCATCACCCTGTATGAGAAAATTTGGTTCCAGCGGGAACTCTTTAATTTCCCGGGATAAAAAGCATATGTGCTATTTCCAGACTATAATCTTTTTTTTTTTTTTAAATTCTATCTCTGTGCCAAATTGTATCCAGATCCGTTCAGCCGTTCGGGCGTAATTGAGTAACACACATCCATACCACCATACATCCACACATCCATCCAAACTTTCGCCTTTATAATAATATTTATTTAATTACAATTTTTTTTTTTTTTTTTAAATATGTATATCCATATAGCCCTTTCGTTAGTTAAAATTCAGAAATTATAAATTCCTAAATTGACCCTGCCGGGGATCGAACCCTGGACCTCCGCACGTTAAGACAGCAGCGCTCAACACTGCGCCACGGAGGTCGTCAATTTGCGTTGGCGCTGAACACTAAGATGTTCCAAATTCAATAAGTGCGCGGCAAAGATAATTGCGGCGCACTTACGAGTATAAAGAGGATTAAAAACTCATTACTGCCCGCTAAAAGTTTCTTATAGAAAAAACCAAGTCGTCCTTTTCGAATACATGGGATGAAAAATTTTTTTGAATATATGCCGATTTACCCCATAGCAAGATTCCGTAAGACATAATACTATATGAAAGTAAGCAAAATATACACCAGCCAGAGTTGAGATATCACCCATATCTCAACTCTGGCTGGCAAACTCATTGAAGCTTTGAATCTATACTAAGGTCACCCCCAGGAACACAGTGGTCTCTTCTATTTTTAAAATATCATTATTTACAGTTAAATTCATGTTTCCTGTGGACTTGGTATTTGGCAATGCGAATTCAATACACTTGGTTTTCTTTGCATATAAAAGTAAATTGTTTACAGTAAACCAGTTAGTGACTTAAGAAATTGCATTATTTACGTCGTCATAATTGTCCTTATTTCTATCGACTTTAAAAATCAAGGACGGAATATGCATGAAAAGGGCTTAGAGTTGGTATTTACATTCCGCAAGAGGCGAAGGTTGAACTGTGTTTCATGTTTGGCATACCTAGGCAGCTTGTAGTTACAAAGATAATGGAGTGTGAACTGTGACTTTGATAACAGTTAGCAAACTCACTAAATTAGTCGCAGATCGGACACAAAATGGAATGGAGTCTTGGAAATTATGCAGCTCATGGTTAGGCTCAGCTAAGCATGATTGTCGTCAAGCTCAAGCCTATCACGCAATAAAAAAAAACCGGCCAAGTGCGAGTCGGACTCGCGCACCGAGGGTTCCGTACAAACCTGTAGTAAGTTTTAAATTATTAAAAAAAAACTACTTACTAGATCTCGTTCAAACCAATTTTCGGTGGAAGTTTGCATGGTAATGTACATCATATATTTTTTTTAGTTTTATCATTCTCTTATTTTAGAAGTTACAGGGGGGGGGGGACACACATTTTACCACTTTGGAAGTGTCTCTCGCGCAAACTATTCAGTTTAGAAAAAAATAATATTAGAAACCTCAATATCATTTTTGTAGACCTATCCATAGATACCCCACACGTATGGGTTGGATGAAAAAAAAAATTTTTGAGTTTCAGTTCTAAGTATGGGGACCCCCAAAATTTATTGTTTTTTTTTTCTATTTTTGTGTGAAAATATTAATGCGGTTCACAGAATACATCTACTTACCAAGTTTCAACAGTATAGTTCTTATAGTTTCGGAAAAAAGTGGCTGTGACATACGGACGGACAGACAGACAGACAGACAGACAGACAGACAGACAGACAGACAGACAGACAGACAGACAGACAGACAGACAGACAGACAGACATGACGAATCTATAAGGGTTCCGTTTTTGCCAAATTTGGCTACGGAACCCTAAAAAGGATAACTGCAGGTACACAGATATAGGTAGGTTGCGAGATACGATATAATATTATATTTATCCCAGAAAATTGAAGAGTTCCCACAGGACTTTTCCTATATCTATTTAATGACTACTGTTGAATCCACGCGGACGTAGTCGTAGAATCTAGATTAAAATAATTTACTTACTGATATCCTGTAGTATTCAATATTAATTAATATTTATTTATTCAATAGGGATGATGAAAACTCAATCAAATTAGCAACTCTTTATCAAACTTAAAAACGTACTTCTAGTATGGAAGTTGTATGCTTAGAATAACTACCTATAGAAACCTAGTACACTCGCGACATGTAAGCCGTTCAATTGGTGCCATAAATGGCATCGTACGACGCTCGCGCAGTCCGAAAAAAGCTGGATAACTTAGTTTTAGAAGCTACAATGCTACAAACAAACTAACCAATTACTTACCCAACTTTTAGGTAGAAAACAATTAAACTGGCAACATTATGTTTGCGTTTACGAGGCAAGTAAACACAGCACACATAGCGAATTTGTAGCTTGCGTTTTGAGAAGGCGTTGTTTGGAAACATACCTTCTATAGGTAGTTATTCTAAGGTTGTATGAAATTTACAGTTGTGACGTCATAAAATTTCAACGCACTTTTTTCTTTAATCTATATTTTAAAATGGTTATCAAACTTAAAACTAACCGAGGAAGTGAATTTTAGGTCTTTTGGAAGACCCTCTATTTAATAATCAGTTAGAAATAATATAATTTTGATATCTACCTAGGCATCATCCATATTATTTAGGTACACTGTAGGTATACCTATGCACTTATTGACGTCCGAAACATTTAAAAAATCATGATGGTGATAACCAATTAGTAAACCGGGTAGCATCCCGATAATTTAAATGATTTTCTTATTAATTGAAATGTTAAAATCGTCGGACATGAATCAAGCATCCTTTGTGGAAGAGAAACGAAATCAGCTGCTAACTGATACCTACCGATGATTCTTAGAAACGAATCAAAGCCAACGTTTGTTGCCCTATCAAATGACAAAGGACATACCCAATTGTTTTGTATCCTCAATTTTCAGAATCATATTTAAGTAGGTATTACTAATTTTATAAACGGGCATCAGCCCGCGACTTCGTCGGCGTGGATTGAGTTTTTTGTAATTTCCGGGAAAACCCCTTAATTTTCCGGGATAAAAGTAGTCTATGTCACTTTCCAGGTCCTCAACTATGCCCGTGCAAATCACGTCGATCCGTAGCTCTGTTGCAAGTTGCAAAGGGCACACCAACAAACAATCACACTTTCGTATAATCATATTAATATTATAAATGCGAAAGTGTGTTTGTTTGTTGGTTTGTCCTTCAATCACGCTGCAACAGAGCAACGGATCGACGTGATTTTTTGCATGGGAATAGTTGAGGACCTGGAGAGTGACATAGGCTACGTTTTATCCCGGAAAATTATGGAGTTCCCGTGGGAATAAAAAACACTTATTCCACGCATACGAAGTCGCGGGCATCAGCTAGTTTATAATATTAGTAAGTAGGTACGATGCGAGAGTGTGTTTGTTTGTTGGTTTATTGGTTTGTCGGTTTGTCCTTCAATCACGCCACAACAGAGCAACTGATCGACGTGATATTTTGTATCAGTATAGTGAAAGACCTGGAGAGTGACACAGGCTACTTTTATCCCGGAAAATTTCCCGGAGTTCCCAGGGGCATATAAAAACGAATTCCACGCCGACGAAGTCGCGGGCACCAGCTAGCTTGTCATGAATTCTGTATAATTGGTTCATGGAAGGGTGCCGAATGAAAGAGATAATTGTAGCTAATTCGGATGTGTTTTTGTGTCGGCTAACTATTCCCAGGAGAATCTTTGATCTATCCGAAGTCAGAACCATTGGCAGTCTTCATAGAGAACCATAAATCGACATGAAAAGAACTAATTTAGTTTTCTTTTATAAAAATAATTATAACCGTTAGTTAATAAGTTAGCCAACCAAGTGAGACGCAACGAAAGAGCTAATCTCAAAAAGAGCTATAGGAGTTTTCGTTAGAGATCTGACTTTCGAGGCCTATCAAGAAATTGGTAATTATTACGAAATCAATCGCCATTGACTGTAGTCTAAGATAGAGGATCCATTCTAATACCATTAGGTATATACGATACCCTAAACGGATGAGAATGGATACACGAAATTGAGCTCTAATTCAATGCTGTTATGGTTTATTTTACTTTGACGCCGAACTTTGACGATTTGATCGGCAACTTTTAGACAATCGAGGGGCTGATAGCAGCCTTGCGAGTGCTTTCGTGTAAGGGGACGTCCACTGCAGCCCTCACTTGGTCTGTGCACCTCATGGGTGATCTGCCACGTGTACTGGTGCCCTCGACTCTTCCTTGAACAACCAGACGCTCAATGGAGATGTTATCGTCGCGTCTAGTTCCGTGACCAAAGAAAGTGAGAATGCGAGCCTGTACAATGGAGGAGAGACGCTGCTTGATGCCGAGTTCTTCAAGAATGATCCAATTAAGAAATTATACCTCAATTACCTCAATTCAGAAAATGACCTCCTGACTGTGCTTACCATACTCAATCAATCAATTTTATACTGCGCTATGGAAGTCTTCAAAACCAATAAAATATCAGAATTCTCTATTCAAAGTGTAATTTGAGATTGACTCGTGTGTAGCCATGTTGTATTGAGTAATTGTTTTCTACTTTCAATTATTTATATTTGTATCTACTAAAATGAAACTTGAGAATAAAACCTACAAGTTCATGAAGTTGACTCATTTAATTACTTGGTTTATTTATAGAATTAGGTAACAGTCGCTCGTTAAATGGTAAAAGCAAAGAGATTTACTTACCTTTTTTTTTAAATATACCTATATAATATATAGGTTAGCGCTTGGCTGCAATCAGACTTGCTTGCAAGTTGTGATGCAGCCTAAGGTGGAGCGCGCTTGCCTAGAAAATGCCTCTTCACTCTTGATTTGAAGGTACCTATATTAAAAGACCTGACCTATCGTAACCTTTATCGTAGAGCGGTAGAGATACTCAACTATCATAATGAAATTATTGCATTATGCATGCCAAAATATTGTAGTCGTCTATTTTAGAAAAGACTCAGGGGCTAGGGCCCATACTGCCAACGCTAGCAATACCTAAGCAATATTACTCAAAATGACAGTTTGATGTCAATGTACCTTGACGGTCCTTTTAAATGAGGACTATAATTCTAAAACACGAAAGTCAACAATGATGAAACAAGCGTTGGCCGTATGGCCCCTGATTTGAGTGACTTGTCAATTGTCATCATCCATATTCCCGATTGTCCGTTGTCAGTATGGCCCCAGGAATTATGTCATGAAAGGTCATGTAGGACAGTAGCCAAATGACTTTTTGGATGTCTCAAATTAATGTAATGGATCTTCCTTTTACGTCCCCTTTTCCCTTTGTGCCTTTCAATATGAAGAACGGGAAGTGCCCTGAAGTTTTGACGATGAAGAAGATTCTGAGAAAACCGGTCTTGACATACGGGCAGTCGGAGACCTTAGGTTATCGCAATGTGGCAGTTTTCTAACATAATTGGCTTGAACTTGACACCGGAGTTTCAAATTCCGACAGGCAATTACTTACTTAATTATATTATTATGACGTTAGGTCATCTTCACTTCATGACCTCAACCTGTTTTTACCTCTAAGTAAGTTTTGCTTGTCAAGCAAAAGTCAATGCCATTTTCGTCCTAATTTGTTTGGTTTGGTTGGTGGCCTGGGCATACCTATTCTGTGGCCTGGGTCCCCATAGATTTAAGATGGTCTCGGAGCGCAGCGGATGATAAATCTATGTGGGTCCCGAATTTCATGTGTTGGACTTAAGTATTTCGTCAAATTTATAAAACTCTTGCTGGCTTGTCTTGTCATTGACCTTGGTGTAGGTTTGTCTTGCATATTAATGCACAAACACCAGGCATCCATTTCCTTCCCTATCTAAATACAATAAGGTAGGTACTTAATTGCGTATCCAAAATTGGTATCCGATGACCAGTTCCAATTGAAGAATTGAAATAAATTAACAATAATTTGCAATTAGTTACGATTAGTTAAATAATTTATCGATCGATTGTTTTTGTATTGTTAATTGATGTCAGGTTAACGTTTAATTGCGATATTAAGTACCTGATGTTTAAGAAGTTATTAATGCAGTCCAGTTGGTCAGGTCTTCTTACCATATTGAGGTGCATTTCTTCTGCTGTTCCACGGACTCTTCTGCGATAGCAAACTTTTCCAAGGTAGGTATTAGGTAGTTACTTCATTGCTTTAAAGCCGTAGGTACCTAGATTATTAGCTTATTATGGAGCTATTTTATGCAATTTCCTCCTAGTCGGTAAACTAATGGATTTCATTTTTGGCACCAGACCTAACTGGAGGTAGTAAGTATTAAGATCGGTCCGACAGATTGGCTTGGAACTGCCCTTATGACGAAGTCTAAAACAACGCCAATAAAACCAAAATATTTTTACCTATACCTAGTACACATCGTGTGGAATTGGTACATTAGACTTGTGTTTGAAAACGTTATTTTTACTACTTAATTGGTACTATATCATAGTTTTATCAGCTCAAGGTTGCAAATCTAATAATTTAATAAACTACTATTGCTTTTAAAGCGCATATAAACCGATTTATCGAAAGTTATCGCTCGGCAAATGGCCACGATATTGTTTATTGCAATTGTTACTTGCTGGTTGTTAATTGGGACGCAAATTCGCGCTCGCAGCAATTCCTAGACGAACAATGTGTAGGGTGACCCACTCTCACGTATTATTGAATCTAGTCCCATTAACTGTTTTTCGTTAAATTATTCCTTTTAGTGTTTCAAAATACAAGAGAACATTTTGTTTGGATTCTTTAAAAAAAACTGATCCTTGATTGATTGGTGAGGCCCTGGTAATCTATTCAGGCTTGATCCTGATTTAGCCTGGCACCAGTAGGCTTCTTTAGCCGCGCATATTACAGGGCTAATTTAAAAATCTCTCTCTTTCATATCAAAAACATTTTAATTCACTGCTCTAAAACGGGATTACAGTTACTACGCGACGTGTGGTCGGCGACCCGTTTATCAATACACTACTGCCTACTAAAGCAAAAGCTGGAGAGACTTCTAGCGAAAAGTATAACATATTATTTTTTGGTGAATAATATTATACTTCTTAAATTTTTGAAAAAGTTGTATAGGCGCAATTTACAAATATTAGTACAGACTAGGATGTTGTACCTAAGTAGTTTCCCCAAGTACTTAGGTACTTATCGAGCCTTGGACGAATTAACCACGGGACGTGTGATATCGCCCATTTTCGCCTTAGGTACCCCTCTAGCCGCGAACTGTGCAGTTTCAATTATGATATTTGACTTTTTCATGCACTAGTGCCAATAATTGGCCAGAAAAATGACAAGACACTCATCTCGCCTCGCAAAAGTTAGTCGAACGTGAGTTCATACATTTTTCTTACGTTTCCTATCCCGTGTTTATTATTTCATCCAAGCATCGAGCGTATGGTGCCTCCAATGCGTTTAATACACCAGAGTCACGCCATGTTTGCCCGAACTATGCAAATGTCGTAATTTCAACATGGATTGCACGATTGTGCGATAATGTGCGAACGTCTGTGAAAATACATTATCTACTTGTACACTAGTTAGGCTATAAAGTCAAGTAGGATTATGTTTTTTTTTCAGCCCGATATTGATAGTCAAAAGTGAAAAATCATTTTATTCAAGGTTAGATGTGAAGATGATAATTAATGACGGTATCTCAAACCGAAAGCTACGAGAGTTTCAAACGCCTATGTCTCTCGTAAGCTTTATTATTGCAAGCAAGTCTCTCGTAAGCAAGTATTGACCAATACTTTTTTTGGGGTATTTATTATATATAACATGTCAACCCCATCACAACATTATTTTAAATTTATTATCAAAAGATAACTTTAACATAACTAAAACCAAAAATAAAACTATTGGCAAGCAGTGACCAAATTAACCAAACTTTTCGCCGATTCTGATGTGGGACTTGCCAGAACGCTCTGAAAGAGTCCATAGAGGATTCTTACTCAGTGGAAAGAGTCCCATATCCAGGATTGACCAATACTTGAGAGGATGTTAATAGGATATAATATTAATCTGGGTTTATTAATTGATTTTTATAATAATTAATATATTAATTAATAAATAAATAATAAATACATAAATCATTTATTTGCTGGAAAAAATATTGTACAACTAAGATGAGAAAGACCAAATTTGACTAAAACTTTGTCTTAAAACATGAGTTGAAATTATTAAATTAAAAGTAATTCATAAATCCATTATCAGCACGGGGTAAATATAGGGCCTGAACTGTTAATTATGTTACCTATAGTCTGGGAATTACCTAAATGTAAATGCGATGATGTTTTAACAAATACCATAAATTAGATGTTACCCGCGACTTCGTCCACCTGGATTAAGTTTTTTAAATTCCCGCGGGAACTCCTTAATTTTTTGGGACAAAAAGCAGCCTATGTCCTTCTTACCTGACGAAAATTTCATCAAAAAAGGTTTAAAGGATGGGCCGTGGCGTGAAAGCGTAGCAGACAGACAGACAAACAGACACACTTTCGCATTTATAATATTAGTATGGATTGCGAAGTGGGATACTATACTATGATTAAATTATTTCGTTCCACCTTTCGAGCCCTTGCACTATTGAGGCTCCAAAGGATTTGTTGTTGTATTTCATAGTACTTATATCATAAGCCGATTATATTACGGCTTCCTGTTAGCCTCTAACGCAATCCAACAGTGAGTAGAGGCAGCAGAACGCCTGTGCAACATCACATTTATCATCATCATACAAATATTATGTTTTGTATGGTTTCTGGGACAGCGGCTGTATCGTAATTACTGTGTGAACGAGATGCTTTCTATTTCCAGATAGGAGGAAGGGCCTTTTATTGGATTAGTTATACGGATAGACAGTTAAGAATCTATTGGATACTAGCTGATGCCCGCGACTTCGTCCGCGTGGATTGAGGTTTTTCGGTTCCCGCGGGAACTCTTTAATTTTCCGGGATAAAAAGTAGCCTATGTGCTATTCCAGACTATAATCTATCTCTGTGCCAAATTTCATCCAGATCCGTTCAGCCGTTGGAGCGTGATTGAGTAACAAACATTCATACATCCATACATCCACACATCCATACATCCATCCAAACTTTCGCATTTATAATATTTATTTGATACCTATTCCGTATTAAGGCTCTGTAATTTAGCGTAAAATCGTATAAAAAGAAGGTTTCCAAAGCAGTTTATATATAAAACGGTGGCATATAATTTTGATATTTTCAAGAACTTCAAGCAGCCATTGTTTGATCCCAAAACAACTTCGCCGCATTAAAAAATTCAAAATTTCTCTTATATCAATTTTCAAAGCAATTTTTCTCACCATTGAAAACTACAATGTACCTACCTACTTAAAAATATATCATTTTAAATGTTTGACCTTACCGGTTTTTTAAATTATGTTTTAAGACTTATTGCAGTCCACTATAGGATATTAATTATTGTTAGCGGATACATTCGCCATCACTAATTGCTTCTGGTTTGGTTACTATTTTTTTAAATCTATCTGATATTGCAAAATTTCTTCAGACCTAGACAAAAGTTAGCCACCAATTGTCTTGTTTACGCATCAGAAATTCAAATTCAATGGCAAATCAGTTAGCCACGTAAAAATAAGGCTAAACAATAATTTCATGAAGTAAGTGCCCTTAATAAACGCACAATTCTTCATTGACACAGATCCAAATACAGCTGGGCCGTTTTGCATCTCAAATGGTCAAACATTGACCTTAATAAGACGCCTTAAACAAACAAACAAAGTGACCATTCATTTTCATTATAATATCACACATTTCGTAAACAGTAGGCTTTTAAATACCCTTGCGAACAAAGTGTTACTACCATTAACAAGGACTTCAATTTTATTGATATGTTATGTTTAAACACTTTTTTTTATAAATACTATATAGCGAGCAAACGAGCAGGCGGGTCACCTGATGTTAAGTGATTACCGCCGCCCATGAACATTTGCAGCACCAGAGGAACCGACAAAGCGTTGCCGGCTTTTGAGATAGGTATATGTTTATCCGCCCTTTGAAGAGCGCCCCATAATTGAATCATGAGGGAACACAGAAGATGTAAGCTGGTTCCATAATTTGCAGGCACTTGATACTCTTGTATCAAAATGTAAATTTACCACTGGTTCGAAATGCCATTTTTACCGAGATGAACCAGCAAGAAACTTGGACGCTGCTCTTTTAAACAAAAATCTTCATAATCAATCTTTGACCGATATTGATTTATGTATTTTTTTCCTTTTATTGAGTACCAGCGAGGTACTCCTATAAATACGATCTGTTATTTAAACCTAAAATTATAATTTATCTTATGAACCTACTAAAAAATTGTCCATTGGTTCAATCGATTTATGGTGATGCGCTACAATTCCCATTCGAGCTCGTATATTCAGTACTTCTTAGCGTCAGATAGGTACATCAGTACCTACCTTCTTGGATTTAAATTGTTTAGTCGTTTCAGAGTCTACCTTCTATGATTTCTCAGGCAGTGCAGGCAATAGCGAAGGATGAGTATGTTCTTGTTTATTTCTTTGAAGTCTGATCACATTTTGCTCTTTAATTCTGTTTATTTGAATTATATGAGCTTTCAGGTTCGCTACTATTTCACGAAGCAAATTTTACATAGTGCCAACTATATAAATCGCTACGCCAAAGTCACGTAGTGTATTTAATAAAGTCGTATTAGCGTCTCATTAACGTTGCAATATCGTACAAAAATCATCTAGAACTTTGAATTAATCGCATTATTTGTATTCCGACTTTTGAGAAGCGTGATATTATCAGAAACTAAGAAACAATAGGTAATGTAAAGAGAAACATCAAATATTATTCTGATAGCATTTTTAATCTAAGAACAGGAAATTAAATAATATTTTTAAAATTCACACATAGATTATAAAATATTCTGTTTGTGTCATCATTCAAATATGCATTAGCAAGGTGATTCTTTAAACACTCGTGGTTCTTTTAACCAAATTACCTAATCTTTGATGTCGTCAGCGAGTAACGTTACCTTATGATATGACTAACTTTTTTCCGCGGCTTCGCTCACAAAGCCCTATTTTGCCCCCTTTGGGTTTGAATTTTCAAAAATCCTTTCTTAACAGATGCCTACGTCATAATTGCTACCTGTATGCCAAATTTCAGCCCGATCCGTCCAGTGGTTTGAGCTGTGCGTTGATAGATCAGTCAGACCTTTTCCTTTTATAATTATGTTCTTATTCGCTAAACAATGGAGCATCAAATCTGGGTGCGTCGTCGTTAGAATTTGCCATGAGAATGGAACAAGATTTCCTAGATTTTCCTAGATTACGAGAAAGAGATATTTATTACTTTCAAAATAAAGTACGAATTCATTTGTTTATACGTACAAGTCACTAAATAGTTCATTAATGTGTTCACTAGATTGTAGGCTTTGACTTTTTATTGCATTAACTATTTTTGCATACCTATTATGTACCTGAATTAACTATAGACTAGGTGCCCGTGCCTAGTCACTCATTTCACATGTTTTTGATTTATGATATCTGAATTTGGTATAATTTTTGTGTTTTAAACAACTTAATGTTGTCTTAGTTGTTTCTTGGTAAGGTTACGAAATATCTTGAGATGTTTACTTGATTTTTCATTGAGATAGGCCCGATTATTTATGGTGGTTACGCAAGTTGTGATTATGACCAAAATATGTATTCAAGGAAGTTTTATGATTTAGGTATAGGGCACTCAAGTGTGGTTAAATTTTAAGTAACTAGTCCCAGTGTTCTTTCTCGTACCTATTTTTTTTCTTGAGTGTCACAGTTGCTTCTGATTCTGAATCATCATCAATAATTGTCTTAACGAAATTGGCGGGTTTAAATAAAATAAGTATTCATAAAAACATACCTACATGATGATGATAATATATTGGATATCTGATTGCAAATTGACGTGTATTGCATACTTTAATAGGTATGCTACAGAAAATTTAATACTTTAAATTTTATGAGTTTAATGTTCCTAGGTTATTGGACAAAATACGAGAAATAATAGTACAAGAGATTACCAATAAAATTAAAAATGTTACAATCTTTGATAAAGATTTCTGGAAAGTTTTTTTAATTTTTATTCCACTAGAAGTAAGCCCTTGACTGTGATCTCACCTAATGGTAAGTGACGATGCAGTCTAAGATGGTAGCGGACTAACCTGTTAGGGATATGGTAGTTATATTAAACTCATACCCCTAGTCGGTGGTTTCCACTTTCCACACGGTATCGTACCGAAACGATAATTAGCGGTACGTCGTCGGTTCCGGCAGCTCACCTAATTATTATCCTGAAAAAGCTCATACACAATTTTTTTTGTGGATGACTCAAGAAGAGTTAAGTATAATTTAATGACGACACAAATCACAATAAAGTTTAATATTTACTTAGTGCAATAACAACAGTGAGAACAATAGTAAAAACGTGAACAATATAAAGGCACTGCTAATCCACGCAATCGATTCCTTTGCAGTTTTAGAGAAAAAGAAGAAATGGACATTTTTAATGGATATTCACTTCTCCCAATAGTCCACCACGTAATATTTTAGCTATCGAATGTTGCAAAAATCACACTTTTCAGATTTTAAGAGTGGTTAAGGCCAATCAAATTTTATTGTACAGAGAAGAAAGTATATCCTACATACTCGTAATCTAATTTTTAGTTTGTTGTGGGCTCTTCTCAGATCTGGATCCCAATCATATAAGAATGGCCGATCAAACGTTAAAGATTTTCGTCAAAGTAAAATAAACCATAACTGCATTGAATTAGAGTTCAATTTCGTCTGCCCATTCTTATAAGTTTAGGTATGTACGATACCCTAAACGTATAAGAATGGGCAGACGAAATTAAGCTTTAATTCAATGCAGTTATGGTTTATTTTACTTTGATGAAAATCTTTAACGTTTGATCGACAATTCTTATGTAATCGGGGGGCAGGGTGCATTGGGAATCCTTGTAGCATTGTATGTACATGTATGTATGTATGCATGTAAAATACCGTAATTAATTATCATCATTACATCTTAACCCTTTTACCGTGGAACCGCTATTCGTGGATTCGGTGGTTCTACGGACGGTCACGTGGGTGGTCGCGAATCGCACGGCTGACAGCCGGCCGCGCAAATATAAATATTTATATCTCGTATTACTTGTACGAGCTACGTAAACACAATACGTCATTGAAATTTCCATAATTGACAATAATTGACGTTCAAGAAGTGTAGAATAGATTTTTTGATTAATTGGTATATTTTAAAGTGGTCTCTTGTACTGTAATGGTCAAAACAAATTTGCCAACTGATTGGCAGGGGTCAACGGCCGCGGCGCCATCGGCCCGCCGCGCTGTTAGAAGATAATATTGCGTATCAGAATTACGCTGACCGTTTCAGATTTTTTGCATTTTCTTCGAAGCTTTGTTGTCCGTCTCATGTATAGAGCATTAAAAAATAATAATTGTGGAGGGCATAAGTATTATGTATACCTAATATTGAATTGAAGCAGGCGTTACTTTGCGGAAGTCCATAATAATGAATGAAACAGAAGCTTAATTCGCTATAATCCGCCACAGTAGACAAATATATGTGGTGCAGTGCGTGTCTTCCACCAACAAATTGCTGGGTGGTGACTGGTGGGTGTTCGCATGCTGTTGGTGGAAGACACGCACTGCACCACATAGATTTGTCTACTGTGGCAGATTATAGCGAATTAAGCTTCTGGTTCATTCATTATTATGTATAATACAGTAGATATCGGTGGTAGATATTAATAATGTTTGTACCTACAGTTAGTAATAATTAGTACCTATACCTCAAGTAAGTCACTTGACTTCCATCTGCGACGTCCAGTCTTAGATATATGTTTCGCCGACCTCCCTGGCGCAGTGGTGAGCGCTGTGGTCTTATAAGCAGGGGTCCCCCGGTTCAGTTCCCGGCAGGGGTAATTTGGGAATTTCTGGATTGTCCCTAGCCTGGTCTGGTGACAGTTGGGACACTAGGCCTGTTACCACTGAGTTTACCATCTCTGACCTCTATACCTCTCTAACTTACCTCAAATTACCTACCTTACCTTGAACCTTACCTTACCTTAATTTAAAAAGGTTACCAATTACCGTCAACGCTGGTACCGAGCTTTAGGTTTTATAAGAAACACAATAATTTAAATTCATAGATTTTTCTTCTCAAAGTCCAAAAAATACCTAATAAGTATGTGAAAGCGATAACATTTTTCAAACCCGTTAAATATTAACGGGACATGTCCCATTAAAATGGAAAACATGGAAATTCTATTCATTATTTTTAGTCATTTATTTATAGAAAGCTTTCATGTACATCATGCCTGCTAATAAATAATATTAATACATGTTAAGTAGGTACATTAACTTAAGGCCGTTTAGTATTTCACACTTTTCATGAGTTTGTCAACTTTGTAATTTTAATTCATCACCCTGATTGATGATTTAGTTTAAGTTGGAAGCGGGCTAACGTTTCAGTTAATAGGTAAAGTTTCACCAAACCCGTACCTATTTCTCATTTCTTTGGTCTAAACAGTATCGCGTACCGGCAAGCGCAGTGTAGGACGACCTCCAGCTCGCTGGTCCGATGACCTGAACAAGGTGGCGGGAAGCGCGTGGATGAGGAAGGCAGAGGACCGTGTTTGGTGGCGCGCTCTCGAAAAGGCCTATGTCCAGCAGTGGATGCATACAGGCTGATGGATGGATGGAAACGGTATCATATTGGAATGCTAAATCGCTTAACGATGTGGCTTTGCTGGCAGAGCACTAGGCATCGGCTAAAGTCTCCCACTAGAAGAACAGAAATGTGACCATAGATTATATAATACTTAGTGACGTTTGTAGCTATGATTCTGGATATAAATCTGCTATGAGGTGGTAGCAGATCCCAATTATGGAGTACATACTACAGACCACCCGAAACCATGCAAAATCATTAGCCATTAATTTTTTGTGCGTCTGCATGCTTAGTTACATGACAGATGAATCTGAACCTTATGTGTCTAATTGTAGGATTTAATTTCAATCGCAGTAAAACTGCGTTATAAATGATTAAAAGTCCATTAACTAATTCCGTGTTTTGATCAGTTTTTTATTTGTTTTCATGATTGATTAGGATGTAGATAGATTTAAAATAGATTTGTGTTTGGATAAATTGGAAAATAGCATCATTATAGTATTTAAGGAGGCCGTGGATGGAAAACTAATTGATAATAATATTATAATCCGCGATGAATTTTATCAAACAGTCTACAAAAACTTTCTAACCTAAGCCTTGATTATAATAATCAAGGCTTAGGTGATAACTATTTATTTCATTGCAATTTATTTATTACCTATCCTTTTAATGTCAACCCTGGAATAAACTTATAAAAAAGTTACAGCATCAAAAAATTTAACTAAGTAAATCAGATATCTAAAGGCAGTTTTGTGCAAGTGGGCCTGAAATGGTTTTTAGGGTTCCGTAGCCAAATTTGGCAAAAACGGAACCCTTATAGATTCGTCATGTCTGTCTGTGTGTCCGTCCGTATGTCACAGCCACTTTTTTCCGAAACTATAAGAACTATACTGTTGAAACTTGGTAAGTAGATGTATTCTGTGAACCGCATTAAGATTTTCATACAAAACTAGAAAAAAAACAATAAATTTTGGGGGTCCCCATACTTAGAACTGAAACTCAAAAAATTTTTTTTCATCTAACCCATACGTGTGGGGTATCTATGGATAGGTCTTCAAAAATGATATTGAGGTTTCTCATATCATTTTTTTCTAAACTGAATAGTTTGCGCTAGAGACACTTCCAAAGTGGTAAAATGTGTGTCCCCCCCCCCCTGTAACTTCTAAAATAAGAGAATGATAAAACTAAAAAAAATATATGATTTACATTATCATGCAAACTTCCACCGAAAATTGGTTTGAACGAGATCTAGTTAGTAGTTTTTTTTTTAATAATTTAAAACTTACTACAGGTTTGTACGGAACCCTCGGTGCGCGAGTCCGACTCGCACTTGGCCGGTTTTTTCTGTTTAGCTTCAGGCTTTCGAGCGGTTACCTATTACTGGATACCTACTTTTCGTTTTAATCTGGGTCCATGCCCCAATGTCATTCACCTTTCTGCCATAGGTATTCTCCGCTATAATTCAATTAATGTTTTGACAATTAGCATCTAGTTCAAATAGTTAGTTAGTTTTCGGTTGATTGTGCGATTATATTATTTGCAATAGTTAGGTACTGGCTTACTGCTAATCCCCTAATCACGTTTATGTACTCGAGATACGATTTTTCGTCATAGAGAATATTATCTACATCGCGTGGATTTACTTATCTTAGGTTTATTTAGGATTCAGTTTTCACTAGACATTGATTTTGATAAATAATTTATTGTACTCGTAAATCCAATTCTCGTTTCCTGTGTTCGTCATGCCTAATTCTAAATTTAAGCAAGTGATTTAATTCCAAGCCAAATTGAACATAGCTTCGATAAAACAAGGTTTTTAAACTCGTGCTCAGTATCCGAACACTGGATCCTAAAGTACAAAATACCAAAGTACTGACACACTTAAGTTACTGACCTAATTGAACTGATCTTAATTTAATAGGATTTGTCTCAATTTTGTAACTGTTTTGGTTGCCACGTTACGCATGTTGAATTTCACATGACCTCTTATACCTCATATAGCAAAATATAATGAGTACCTATACACATATCTCAACAAATCTAGCAAAGCTTTCACAAAATAAACAGCCCTGAACGAATTAGGAAGATAAGATAAAATACCTAGTGATTACGTAAAACATAGGTACTTTGCCGGCGTCTTTTGCAATGCCTATCAGTGAAATTAACATTGGAAATTATGTAAATGTTACTTTAAAATTACAGAAACGTCATTAACTGGACATGCTTTTCAGGTTACAAATGACCTAGGACATTTACTTTTAAGTTCCGACATGTTAATCGGAAATGGTCATGTATATCCCAATTTATTGATAAAGATATCGAGTTTATCATGAAAAATGTTTTGTTATCGTACAACATGACTTACACCTATATTATCGTAGTAAAAATACTAACATAATTTACTTTTACTAAACTTATAAATTGATAGAAGATAAGGCGACATGAGACAACCTTGTCAGGCACCAGCTGTTACCATACATTGTTATATCAATGCTTCAAATTTTGCCTATTTAGGCCAACTCAACTAAATAAAACTATATGACCAGCTAAAGCCGTCTGTATTAACTTCAGGTTATCATCAATGATAAAATTGTAAGACATTATCAGAATTGGGTTGAAACTGTGATGAACCGCTTCCTATGTGTGAAATCTAAAATCAAGGGCAGTAGTTACTCGTAACTTGACGTCTCGATATCAAATTAGGTGCAAATAGTCTGAGCACGCGACCCTACTCATCGCTATCTGTATAACATTATTAACATTGTTTTAACAATTTGCTCTGCGTTTACACTGTTTAGTTGAGTTTCAATTAGTATTGTTAGGGTTCCGTACCAAAATGGTAAAATGGAACCCTTATGGTGCGACTTTCTCCGTCTGTCTGTCTGTCTGTCCGTCTGTGCGTCTGTCCGTCCGTCACACTCGATTATTTCAGTAACTACCGAAGCTATCGACATGAAATTTGGAATAGTTGTGTATATTAGTAGCCCAAAGACACTGGAATTAAAAAAAATTGGAAATTATTTTTGTTCTTATTTAAAAAGGGGGGAAAATCGGAGGGTTGAAATTTAAAAGTGAGATAACTGTACTGTGTGGGGTATCATATGAAAGGGTTTACTTTGTACATTCTAAAACAGATTTTTAATTATTTTTAGTCATGATAGTTTTTGATTTATCGGGGAAAAAGTCTAAAAAAAATACCGTTCCTCCCCCCCTCCCCCCCCTTATCTCCGGAGTTTACCAATCGAAAAATCTGAAATAATTATGGTCAATAGGAATTTATGTATATTTTACAGGAAAACTATAGCCAATGCTCTAACTAGCATAGTTTTTTTGATATTAACAGTAAACCTCTACAAACAAAGTTAGTTTTGCGGTTCATTAACAAAGGTAATTATTACCGTTTTACATCTTTGTTTTTAATACGTCATAAATCGTAAAAGTTACTACAGGTTTGTACGGAACCCTCGGTGCGCGAGTCCGACTCGCACTTAGCCGGTTTTTTTTTAGATCGGAGCCCCTAGCGTGACGCGTGTACGACATTACTCTTGTGATCTTGTGTCACGTATTTAGCATAAACAGTTACATTAGGACCTCATGGTCATGAACTAGTTCTAAAGTAGGAATTTGAGAGGAATTTAACTATCAAAACAAGGACATACAAACATCACTAAATTAGTGTTTCCTTCCGTGTAATTCGTTGATCTTCCTAATCATGAACCCTTCTATCTTGTGACAAGAGTCCCGCGACTTCGTCCGCGTGGATTAAGTTATTTTTATTTCCGCGGGAACTCTTTGATTTTCCGGAATAAAAAGGCTATGTCCTTCCCCGGGATGCAATTTATCTCTGCACCAAATTTCGTCAAAAACGGTTCAACAGATGAGCCGTGAAAGCGTGTTAGGCAGACGCAGTTTCGTATTTATAATATCAACTAGATTTTGCCTGCACATAGGAACGTCGCTTACGTTAGTTAAGAAATCGATTTTCAAAATATAAATTCTAAACCCCTTTAAAAGGTATTTTCAAAAATCCTTTCCGGATGCCTACGGCATAAAAGCCATCTGTATGCCAAATTTCAGGCCGATCTGTCCAGGTGGTTTGAACTGGGCGTGATACGAGTAGATGAGTCAGTCAGACAGTCACCTTTTCCTTTTATATACCTACCTACTAGCTGATGCCCGCGACTTCGTCCGCGTGGATTGAGGTTTTTCGGTTCCCGCGGGAACTCTTTAATTTTCCGGGATAAAAAGTAGCCTATGTGCTATTCCAGACTATAATCTATCTCTGTGCCAAATTTCATCCAGATCCGTTCATCCGTTGGAGCGTGATTGAGTAACAAACATACATCCATACATCCAAACTTTCGCATTTATAATATTTATTTGATTTTGATATGGATAATAATCACGAGAATAAACAAATCCTGTAGTTTAACGTGGCCACGATACGCCAGGCGTCCCTGACGACAGCTATATATAAGGAGTCACAACATCAATCATAGTACTGGAGGAAGCACCCACTTGCCCCCCCCAGCGCCGGGGACGGCAAGACACTGACAGACGAAATAACGCACACGAGGAAACGCCAATCTTGCTTATTTCCTCCATCTTCTGACCTGGACCTTGTGTTTTATGTGGCACAATTTGACACGTGTTAAATAGGGATGATGCCTATCAAATAATAATATCATATTATATAATATCAAAGATAATTTATCAAAAATAAATTATTTCTAACTGATTATTTTATAGACTAGGGTCTTCCAGAAGACCTAAAATTCACGGGCGTTTCCTCAGCTCCTATTAATTTGTCCTATTGATGGGAGCACGAGGAAAAGTTGGAAATAGGTCGTCCTCGTGCTACTACTACCGTAATCCTATTTCAATTGTCTCGGGCACATCCTCCGTTAGTTATAAGTTTGATAGGTAACCATTTTAATATATAGATTAAAGAAATTTGATGACGTCACAATTGTAAATTTCATACAACTTCCATACTAGAAGTGCGTTTTGGAGTTTGATAAAGAGTTGCTGATTTGATTGAGTTGTCATCATCTATACAATATCGTATTGTGGCTATTTTTTATTTCGGAAAATTATGGAGTTTCTGCGGGGATCAAAATAATAGCCTTAATCCACGTGGACAACGTTGCGGGCATTTTATAAATGCGGAAGTGTGTTTGTGTGTTGGTTTATCCTTCAATCACGCCGCAATAGAGCAACGGATTGACATGATTTTTTGCATGGTTCAAAATTGTTACATACACAGTACACTGTATGAACGTCAAGTATTAATACAAAGTATAAGCAGTGATAGTGATAATTAATGCTAATTAAAGCTACGAGGGTTCCAAACGCGCCCTGACCCTAATTGCAGCCAAGCACTAGTCTATAAATTAAAAAAAAGGTATTAAAGTTTAATTACGAATGTAGTATATAAGATATACTACATTCGTAATATATATATTTAAGACGTTTTGTCTTCGTAACAACGCGAGCATGTCGGTGATGCGGAGCATGTCGGTGTCGGTGACGCGAATCCACAAGTTTACCCTCTACCAAAAAGTGCTCAACGCGGCTAAAGAAGTTTTCACTTCAAAAATCCGATACCATGCGCTTTTCCTGTTACTAAGACCCAGTAATACACATCTAATGGGCGCTTCTTCATTGGACGGCCCGGCCCCGGCCCGGCACCGACACCGACATTAGTGGACGCATAATTGTATGAAGTTGTATGGCACGCTGTCTCACTGGGCCGGCCCGGCACCGACATGTCGGCGCCGGCGCCGGCATGTCGTCGGTAGCAAGGCTCCCACTGGTGTCGGGCCGGCAGGGTTATGCATGTGTTGTGTACGCATACAAACGTCCATGTGGGCGTGCGAGTGACGTGGCCAATGACCCCGCCCCGCGCCCCCGCCGCTCTAGTAGGTACACAAATCATTTGCATTTTTGGATCAAGTTCATTAGTAAATAATCAAAGCTGTCTTTACTCATACGGAAATAATTGAAATACTTATCCGGGTTATTGGTTAGTTTTTAATTATATTGTAATTTATAATTGGATGCACCCAAAACCGTTTACTGATAGTTCTTTTTTTGCGTCTCAAATATATCTAATACTAGCTGATGCCCGCGACTTCGTCTGCGTGGATTGAGGTTTTTCGGTTCCCGCGGGAACTCCTTAATTTTCCGGGATAAAAAGTAGCCTATGTGCTATTCCAGACTATAATCTATCTCTGTGCCAAATTTCATCCAGATCCGTTCATCCATTGGAGCGTGATTGAGTAACAAACATACATCCATACATACATACATCCATCCATCCAAACTTTCGCATTTATAATATTTATATGGATATTAAATAGGTACAAGAAATATATTTTTTTTTTATCCACTACAAGTTAGCCCTTGACTGCGATCTCACCTGATGGTAAATGATGATGCAGTCTAAAATGGAAGCGGGCTAACCTGTAGAGGCATGGCAGTTATATTAAACCCATACCCCTATTCGGTTTCTACACAGCATCGTACCGGAACGCTAAATCGCTTGGCGGCACGTCTTTGCCGGTAGGGTGGTAACTGGCCACGGCCGAAGCCTCCCACCAGGCCAGACCGGGGAAAATTCAGAAATTATACCTAAATTCCCAAATTGACCCTGCCGGGGATCGAACCCGGGACCTCCACGTTGAGCACGTTGAGCCACGGAGGTCGTCAATTTGTTATACGCTGCCAATTGCCATCGCTCTTGCTCACGCGGTTTGCAGCTTGTCGGTGTCGGTGTCGGTGTCGGTCAATGAAGAATGTAGGTGCCGGTGTCGTGTCGTTGAATACTGTCGGTGACGGTGCCGGTGCCGGGCCGGGCCGTCCAATGAAGAAACGCCCATTGTTGTGTCACCGGCGTGAGATAATCTTGATTGACGGGAACTCTCGGTGCCGCTACATTGACTTGGTCTTGAATGGCCGATCAAACGTTAAAGATTTTCGTCAAAGTAAAATAAACCATAAGTGCAATGAATTAGAGCTCAATTTCGTCTGCCCATTCTTATAAGTTTAGGTATGTACGATACCCTAAACGTATAAGAATGGGCAGACGAAATTGAGCTCTAATTCAATGCTGTCATGGTTTATTTTACTTTGACGAAAATCTTTAACGTTTGATCGACAATTCTTACGTAATCGGGGGGCTTATCACTGCCACTGAAATCGAGATAAAGATTACTCTACCGTATATCACTGTTTTTCATTCTTTACTGGAGATTTTTGGCAGGTGTAAATCACAGGGTTGGGAATAGTGTAGTACCTAGATATAACTGCCTCGTTGGTCTAGACTCTAGTGGTTAGTATGTTCGACTACGGCCGACGAGGTCTCGGGTTCAAGTCCCGGGTCGGGCCATAGTTAAGTGTTGGTTTTTTCTGACTAGAAATTATCAGTACTAGCCTGGAGTTAGGAAGTCGGCGGTGTTTCACCCCCGTGCCTCGGAGAGCACGTTAAGCCATCGGTCCCGGGTATTATCAAACGAAACGACGAAACCGCGGACATCAGTCTAGTCTTAAAATGAGTAAGAAGGCAGACTCAAAATTTCAAATGTAAGTACCTAGGTAGGTAGGTAGGAAGCTAATCGCAGTCAAATGGTTTAGCAAGTGTAGGCCGTGCGAGCAGACCGGTTGGGTGACCTAGGCAATGTGAAATCTGTGGAGGAAAGTTAACGAGAATTACCTACCGTGGTTATATCTGGTTATTTTTCCTCCTCGGATTAGTGTTTGTATGTGGAAGACAATCTAGCATTAGTTGGCCCGACAGGCCTCTTTTGTGTGGTACTTATTTCAGAAAATTCTAGTAGGTACGGATTCTTTTTTTCTGTTTTTTTAATTTATAGAAGCATGTACTTAAAAAAAAATTGGCTGTCTTAGGGACTGCCGATAGAAGTGAAAATGAATATTTAAATTTTTTTAAAAATTATTTAGGATTTTTTAATAATTTATTCTTTAATTTAAAAAAAAAAATTAAAATATAAACCTTAAAACTAAGGCGTTAAAGTTTAATAATGCATGTAGTATATTTATATTTAAGATCTTTTGTCTTCGTAACAACGCGAGCTCGGTGTTCGCGAGCATTTCGGTGGCGGTGACGCGAATACACAAGTTTACCCCCTACCAAAAAGTACTCAACGCAGCTATTAGAAGTTTTCACTTCAAAACCGACCAAGACGTGTACTATGTAAAGTCAACAATTTTTTAAGTTTTAGCAATAATTTTTATTTCTTACACAACATACCTAAGGCCCAGGATCTAAATCACATTTCATTTGTAATTCTAGAGCAACTTTTGCATTTAATATGACATCGTTATGGACTTCATCCTACTTCCTCCACCTACAAGTGAAAGTTATAAATGTCAACAGATGTTAGCAAGTAGCAACCGTCCCGCGGCTGATTCCCACAGAGCAATTTCGTAACAGAAGCTTTAAGTCGGATTTTCTCCAAATTGTTTTCGGGTACCTACTGAGTTTTGTGTGGAGCCATTTGAATATGTCATATTCAAAAGACGTAGTCTAGGCACGTCTAGGTATATGGCTTTACTAGATGATGCCCGCGACTTCGTCCGCGTGGATTTTTTGATTCCCGAGGGAACTCCTTAATTTCCCGGGAAAAAATAGCCTATAATATGTCCTTCCCCGAGATATAACCTACCGCTATCATACTACTACCTATTATAAATGCGAAAGTGTGTTTGTTTGTTTGTACTTCAATCACGCCGCAACGGAGCAACGGATCGACTTGATTTTTGGCATGAGTATAGTTGAGGACCTGGAAAGTGTCATAGGCTACTTTTTATCCCGGAAAAAGGAGTTCCCGCGGGAATCAAAAAACTTAAACCACGCGGACGAAGTCGCGGGCATCAGCTAGTACTAAATATCATCAAAATCGGTTGAGTAGGCCGTGAAAGCGTAGCAGAAGGACAGACAGATAGATAGACAGGCAGACAGACACACTTTCGCATTTATTGACCGAGCGAAGCGAAGGTCTCTGAGTCTACTTGAGTGAATTTGCACTTGTCCGTCCGTCCGTCCGTCTGTCAGAACTTCTGAATTACTGAACGTAATTACTTAAAATTTAAGTTATAAAAATATTTATTTCAGGGGGGCTCTCATAGAAACGAATGCGAAGTAAAATTTTTTTTAGCGTAACATAGGGTTGCGGTATATCATTTTAAAGATAATTGGGAATAGAGTCCAAAAATATTTTTTTAAAAAAATTTCCCCTAAAATTGACGAAATGGGGGGCTTTCAAAGTAGAGATTTTCTAACGTCCAAAGTTGACCTCAGAACTCTCAATTTTCTGAAAGGCTGAGCATGAAACTTGATCAATCATTTAAATTATATCCTGTACTTGAACAACAAATACTAAAATTAGATAAATATTATAAGGAAACGAAATTATTAAATTTTTAATGAGCTTCAGTATTTTTAACAGAACTTCACAATGATGTCAATAGATGGCGCTCTGTAAAAGTTAATTCGTTTGTGCTTACAAATAATAGACGTTAGCACCATCTTACGTGGAATAAAAAAATAGTCTACTGATAGTACTGATTAGGGCTTTCGAATACCGGTTTTTCTCAATACCGGTATTAATACCGGAACGATTTTTTTCAATACCGGGATCCCGGGATCCCGGTATTGGAAAAAATTTAAAATGTGGTACATGTTTTTTAACTTAAAATTAGTATTTTCTGAAGCAAGCGGACCTATAAAAACAGTTTTTTCATAAAAAGAAATTTTCACCAAATTAACTCAAAAAAGTGCCTTTTCTGCATAAATTCAGTGAAGAAAAGCCGTTTTTTTCACTCAGTGAGATTTTTTTTGGATATAGAACGCTGTGGTTGATTATTACGCTATTACGCTGCAATATTTTATGAAATTGTATTTTCTTTAAAAAAAACTCACCAAGTATTTACGCGTTGACTTAATTCTTACGAAACCATCGTTTTTTTCATGTATGTATAAGGTGAAAATTACGGACCACGTAATGTTCTGCAACTCCATCACATCATCAATTTCTTATTCATATCAATCAGAATATCAACTATATGATTTTTAAAATAGAACTATTTTTGGATGAATTCTTACGAAAATATATATTTTTAACCTCCATTGAATTTTGAACTTTTAATATAAAGTATATTTGTACACACAAAATTAAATAAATTTGGCAGGGAATTTTAAATAATTAGTGAAATTAGTGTCGAAGATTGTAATTTAAACTACTATCGTCCTCTCAACCTATAGACATCCTGGACGTAGGTCTCCTGCATGGATCGCCGAGCACGGTCTTGTGCCCCTTGTTTCCAGCGGCTCCCAGCCCTCTACACGCTCGAGATCGTCCATCCACCTAGTGGGGGGTCGTCCAACACTGCGCTTCCCGGTGTGAGGCCGCCAATCAAGCACTTTGGGACCCCAACGCCTATCGGTTCTACCAAATATGTGCCGCGCCCTTTGCCACTTAAAGCTTGGACTCTTCGAGCTATGTCGGTTACTCTGGTTCGCCTACGGACCTCCTCATTTCTGATTTGATCACGCAGGTATACTCCAAGCATAGCTCTCTCCATCGCCCGCTCAGTGACCCTGAGCCTCCTTATCAGGCCCAAAGTTAGCGACCATTTTTCGGAGCCGTAAGTCATCACTGACAACACGCCCTGTTCGAAAACTTTCGTCTTCAGGCACTGAGGAATTTTGGACGAGAAGATGTCGCGGAGTTTCTTGAACCCTGCCCAAGCCGAGTTGGATTCGGCGGTTGACCTCTTTCTCGAAATTGGACCTACCTAACTGGACTGTATGTCCCTAGGTATATGTACTCAATACTCATCAACAATTTCGAGTGCAGAATTCTCTACTAACACAGGTTGGGGCTGAACGTGTGCATTATAAATGATCTTTATCTTGCTCATATTCATTTTTAGGCCCACCTGTTGAGGAATTACTAAATGAGTAATAAACGATATTTTTGTAAGAAATCGATCGAAGTCGAAGAAAACGATAATTTTGTCAAATCACAAATTTATCTAAAATTCTTAAAATTCTTATAAATAATAAGTAAATTTAAATTTACTTATTATTTATAAGAAAATAATATATCATAATAAGATATGCATTAGTTATAAATCCGATTTCTGAACGTTTTGAGAGACAATGAAATAGAAATGCCAAGTCACAGGGATCTAAATTCAAACACTAATTTTTCCCTCTGAGTGAACAAAAACGACTTTTCTTCACTGGTTTTAAGCAATAAAGGCGCTCTTTTTGAGCTAATATGCTTAAGATATAAGTTTTAAACTTAGCCGAATAAAAAACAGTGGCATCTACCAAGAAATATATGCAATAGTCACTGTTTCGTTTATAGTGTCACCAATACCGGTATCCCGGTATTAGACATTTCAATACCGGTATTGAAAACCGGCGAAAAAAGTCCGGGATCCCGGTATTGGCCAATACCGGGATCCCGGTATTGGAAGCCCTAGTACTGATGTCTATGAACGTAAAGATGAGCGCGCATCTAGACATGCTCGCAAGTTAACTATTACAATATTTAGTTATACCTAACTATCTTATGGATACCGCGAGGTCTCAGTTCTGGGCCACCACTACTAATACTAACCACTAGTATTAATACTAGTATATGGATTTTTAGATACAGCCAGGCAACATAAGGGCCATACAAAGCAGCCAGACAGGCAAAAACAATTTCACATTTAGTAAAGATTTTAGTTTTTCTGTGAAAAGCTGATCTACAAAGCTAACTCATATTATTATCACACAGTTACATATGTTACATATGGACAGACAAAAACTCGTCCCGCCATCCATCCACGTGTGTTAAGTGTGTATCATGTGTGTCACTGTCTCATCTCATAAACGGTAACCTGTCGATAGCTTTATTTGGAACTGGCATAGATTTAGGATTGGAATCTATGGGACCTGGTTTGATATTATATGCGTCTTTACTTGACTAGGTATTTACTTTTTAGGCAAAGACTAGCTGATACCCGCGACTTAGACCACGTGGATTGAGGTTTTGTGAAACTTCTTTAGAATCATAGTGATTTGAAAATTAGATGAAACGAAAAAGCGAAACTAAAAAGAGACAAACATATTCATAATTTAGCCTGCGAGAGAATGAGATAGAATACAAGTTATACTTATTTATTTCATTCTCTCGTAGGCTTCTTTTCTGAAGTTTCACTTCTGCCGTGTGTGAATTGCACACGCACATTTTTTTGTTACCGCGGAAACTCTTTAATTTTCCGGGATAAAACGTAGCTTAAGTGTTATTCCAGACTATAATCTATCTCAGTGCCAAATTTCATCCAGATCCGTTCAGCCGTTCTGGCGTGATTGAGTAACAAACATCCATCCAAACTTTCGCATTTATAATACTTAGGTATTAGTATAAATTGATACCTACACAACGTCACGCTTACAAAGTACCTATAAGTGATGGTAATAATTAACCACGGTAGGTTTTTTAAAACTAAAGCCTCGTAGGGTTCCACACGCGCCCTGCCCCCCGATTATGTGAGGAAATCGTAATCGTAATAGTTTGTCAAACTGATAACACGACCTCTTTAAGGAGTTCATAGATGCCTGCACGGCACAAAACATGTATGAACTTCTTAAACCGTTCTAGTAAGTAATACGTTTTAAGCTGTTAAATGATTACGATTTGCTTAGGCAATTGGGCCTCTGAGTAACAAACATCCATCGATCCATATCTACTGGTTGTTCTTAGGCATTGCATGTTATGCATGCGGCATGCACGTCATTTACTGTTTATAATATGTTTGCAATTTATAAACAATCCCAGTTTGCGTAGCTCAAAGTCTATTTGTGTACGCAAAGTTGTTTTTGTAAGATTATCCGACCGCATTTCCCAAGGAGCTTCCAACAAGGACGTCGCGGTGTATAATATAATTTAGTTTTCATTAATAAAGAAGTTAACAATAATAATTATTTTAAAATCGTGCGTTGTTCTCCAAGGAAAATAATATTTTCAAATTGAAAAACCTAACTTTAAAGCTTTCAGGAAAAACAAAGCATTAAAATGTCTGTGAAACGAAGAAATTATAAGGAAAACTTGATTATGATAAATTAATACATTTCATTGTCATCATCATCATTTCTAGTAAGTACCTACTTATTAGATAGGTATTAGGTATAGTTCGCGTGCGAGTTGAATGCAGAGCTTATGTATGGGTCACCATATATAAGCTCTGCATTCAACTCGCGCGCGAACTATAATATCTAGACGGCTACATGAAAGTGGTTTATCTACGGATGATTAACAAGCAAATTACTCTTATTTCCAAACATCGCATGATCATTGATTAATTATTATTGATTTATGTCGACTGAAGATACTCCTTTATATCGGCTGCTTGCACTTTGAACTGTCGACATCAATGTATTGAAGTATAGGTATTCTATCTATTCAATCATTTTATTTTCTGTAACTAACGATTATCGTCCACATATCTACCTAATATTTTATCTGAAACGAATATGAATATTCGTCAGAAATAATGAAAGTAGACGAGGCCCGCTTCGTGAGCGAGAGTTAAAAAAAAGTTCAAGCAGTTATTTTAAGCCTCTATGAGCTGCACGCGCGCGCATACTCGATTATACATTTATAGCTAACTTTTATACAAATCCATCCGGGCATATCAAGTCTCTCTACCAAACCTATAGACGTTACATCAAGTATGACAAAGAGCAAATCCTCCCTACAAACCCTTTAAGTATAGACATAGATAGCTACCTCAAGTATTTACACAAAGAGTAACGTGTCAATGTTCCCGCATACAGATGCAGACGATCTTGCACCACAACGGCAGCGGCGCGGAGGCGTACACCGGGCGACTCAAGAAGCGGGAGGTCCACCGTGCCATCACGCTGCATCCCGTCAAAGATCACCGCCAGATGTACAGGCTGCACACCTATTTCAAGGTACTTAATCGTTCACGTATTCCTTACTGAAAATCGACGCTCTGGAAATGTGGAGACGCCTATTAAGAATAAGCTAGACAGCGCATCAAACAAACGTCTTCATACTCAAAGAGCTAAAAATAACTAGGCTTTCGTCGCTTGTACAACTGAGAATCCTTAAGTTCTTTGGGCATATCACTAAGAAGACTGGTAAGATAGAACACCTCGTTGTGCAAGGTCGAGTTGAGGGCACTCGTCCACGTGGTCGCTCCCCTACTAGGTGGACGGATTCAATCCGTCCGCCACAAGTTTATCCGTCTCCGAGTGTTCCCGTGAAGCTGCCAACAGAGGTCGCTGAAGGGAGATCGCAAGAGCTGCTGTGAAGGCCAATTCATAACCACGACCTCTCTACCAAGAGTGAACGAATGAGAAGAAGAATTCCTTACCATCTCTCTCTGGGTCGTATTACTCATTACTGAGGGTCGTGACCCCTTTCCATTAGGTAATCAAAATGGCAGCAGTTTTCTTGGAATAATATGGCGGTAGGTTCCCAGTTCCCACGTCCTTCCGCATGCCACCATCTAATTAGTCAAAAAAGTACTCAGGAAGTCTTTAATTTTCCAAGACAAAAAGAAGCGTGTCATTATTATCCTTTACTAAATTTCGTCAAACTCGGTTTACCACACAGATCACAGAATGTATAACAGATGCGACAGACAGACCTAGACACCCTTTCGCGTTTTAAATACAAAATATGGATTCTACTCGCTAATTGTTTTTTCTTAACAAATCATAGCAGCAAATGTATTAGCTGTTACCAAGCTGCATTAGGTCCTAGGTTCGAGTCCCGGGTGGGGCCATAACTGAAAATTGGGTTTTTCTGACTAGAAATTCTCAGTAGGTACTATTGTTAGTACTATTACCTATTCTGTGGTATACTAGCCCGGAGTTAGGAAGTTGGCGGTGTTCCACCCCCGTGCCTGAGAGAGCACGTTAAGCCGTCGGTCCTGGATATTATCACTAACCCGCCAACCCGCATTGGAGCAGCGTGGTGGGTCTTTAGCTCTAATTCGCTCTCTCCCATGAGAGTGGAGGCCTGTGCCCAGCAGTGTGACGTTGGTGGGCTGTAGTGGTGGTGGTAGTGGAACTAATAAAAATAAGTTCTTTGGTCGGCAAAGCGGTTGGCGTAGTACGACGGCAGAAATAACTTTGTTGGCGTTGGTTATATTTTGTAAACGGCGTCTTATTATTGAACGGGACTATTACAGCTGCCCTCGACACGTATATAGTAATTAGTTGTTATAGCATTATAGTGTCTTATTATACGAGAAACGGTCTTGGCCCTAACCCCCTAACCCTAGGCAAGCATTGTGTGAATTCTGAATGTACCATTTTATACCTTCGGCGAAACGAATAATTAAATTGTTTTAGATTGTTTGTGTTTGAAAGTACGACCTTGCGAAATTGAATGACTAATTTTTAGGGTCAGAAGTGCTTTGAATAAAAAAAAGTCTTTTTACCTACTTTAAAAAAGACCGGGTTGTTAAGAATGCAGTTTCGAGACGATTAGAAGGACGAATTCGTCCGTTATAATGATAACACAAAACAGTTATTTACTGTTTTGCCAGATGCCCGCGACTTCGTTCGCGTTGATTAAGATTTTTCTTATTTCCGTGGTAACTCCTTAATTCCGGGATAAATGTAGCCTATGTTCTTCCCCGGGATGAAACCTAAATTTCATCAAAATCGGTTGAAAAGATCGGAGGTCTGTCGGAAAAGATCTGTCTGTCTGCTACACTAAAGTGTAAAGACAGATAGACAGACCGACACACTTTGGCATTTATAATACTAGCTGATGCCCGCGACTTCGTCCGCGTGGATTGAGGTTTTTCGGTTCCCGCGGGAACTCTTTAATTTTCCGGGATAAAAAGTAGCCTATGTGCTATTCCAGACTATAATCTATCTCTGTGCCAAATTCCATCCAGATCCGTTCATCCGTTGGAGCGTGATTGAGTAACAAACATACATCCATACATCCAAACTTACGCATTTATAATATTTATATGATTAGTATGGAAGGATTACAATATACTTCATCATCATTAAGTCCTATGTCCCCCCTTCGGGGCAGAGGGAAGACATTACTCTTTTCCAAGCCGATCTGTCGGACGCCTTTAGCTCGACCCCACGTTAGGCCGATCTTTTTCGCCTCATCAAGTATAGTACGCCGCCAAGTTTGTATTGGCCGCCCGCGTTTTCTTTGACCTTGCGGGTTCAAATACAATCGACTTAATAAACTCTAAATCCTAAATGTTAATAAACATTGGTTCCTAAATCCTAAATATTAATTAACAGAAGCATTGGCTCAACATACGCTTAACTTTTTCAGAACCTTCGTATCCAGGATCTGAGGGAGCAGTCCCTGGATCTGCACAGGGATATCCAGTCGTCGGCGCGAGAGCTCGGCGTGAAAGGCGAGCATGTGACGAGCTTCGTGCTGCCCGGCGGAGTGCCTTTGTTCATTGCCAAGATGGGCGAGCCTGGTTATTTGGGAGACAATAGGATTTTAGGTAACGTTTAAAGAAAAGTCTTTCAATTCAAACTTCAACCGTCTTCCAAACTATGCCAACCGCTTGGCCGACCAAAGAACTTGATTTTTATTAATTCGTATCAGCCCGAAAGCTTGATTGAAAGTGCTTGAATGGCGGCCTCGCACCGAGAAGCGCAGCGTTGGACGACCTCCCACTAGGTGGACGGACGATCTCAAGCGTGCAGCTGGGAGCCGCTGGAAACAAGCGGCACAAGACCGTGCTCTGGGGCGACCCATGCAGGAGACCTTCGTCCAGCAGTGGCCGTCTACGACGTCTATAGGTTGAGACGACGACGATGAATACATTTGCCAAAGTAATTTGTTAAGAAAAAATAATTAGCAAGTAAAATGTTTAAGTAATTTCAATATTTAAAACGCGAAAGTGTGTTTGTCTAGGCGTCTGTCTGTCTGCTAAGCTTTCACGGCCCATCTGTTAAACCGATTTTGACGAAATTTAGTAGGTACATGATAATAAGCACAGGCTACTTTGTATCCCAGAAAATAAAAGACTTCCTGAGGAAATTAAAAAACCCTCGATCCATGCGGAAGTTCAGTCGATGTCATCATCTATAGTTAAAAAAAAATGGATTAAATCTGACTTCAAACTTCACTCTTTTATTCAAATAAACTTTTAGGCAAGTGCTGTTGAATCGTGAATCTACCGCTGGTTCCGAATGCCATTATCCTACCGAGAAGAGCAAGCAAGAAACTCGGTGGTTGCTCTTTTTAATCAAAAATTACAGGCTACAGCCATTATAATACAAGTAACTGCAGTCCCAAGCGTAGCTGGCTGCTGGAGCGAGTCAAATCCATCAAATCCATCAAACCCATACACCCTAATCCAGCGGTAGACATAAAACGACCCTTTAGCTATATTGTAAACAAGCTGATGCTGACTTCGTCCGCGTGGAATAGGTTTTTTAAATTCCACGGGAACCCCTTAATTTTCCGGGATATAAACTAGCCTATGTCACTCTCCAGGTCACAACCAACAAACCAATAAACCAACAAACAAACACACTTTCACATTTTTAATATTAGTTTGAGATTGAAAAACAGATTATATTTTTCACATAAATTAAGTGGTATAAATACTAAGAGATCATTTTTTTATTAAAAATTCATTAAAAATTAGTCCTACTTGAAATTCCTACTAGTAATACTTGAAATAAATCATCTCATTTGAGTTCAATACCCCCTCCCGTGTTCGCCAGTCGCACTCTTCGTCGCAGAAACAAATGACATCCTCACCACCTGGATGCCTGGTCTTCATCCACCTCCCGTTATTCCAGGTCTTTTCTGCCACGTACCTGCAAATTGTGGAACCAGCTTCCATCTTCTGTGTCCCCATACCTATTATAAATAAATAAAATTATAATAGGTATGGGGCTCTTCAAAGGGCGGATAAACAAATTTCAAAAGCCAGCAACGCATTGGCGGTACCTCTGGTGCTGCAAATGTTCATGGGCGGCGGTGATCACTTACCATCAGGACCCGCCCGCTCGTTTGCTCGCTATATATATATATTTTTTTAAAAATTGTGTTTTCAGGCGCCCCAATAGACTTCAACCGCTACAAAGCCAACAGGGTGGAGGACATCGTGCCATTCGACTTCATCACCAAGTCCATCCACTCCGTCAGCCACTCCAACCCCAAGCGGAGAATTGAGACGCCGCTGAAGGAGGCGCTGGATGACGTCATACGAGAAGTAACAACATTTACAATAATTATTATTAACTATACTATTTATTACTAGCTGATGCCCGCGACTTTTACCGCGTGATTTTTTTTTGATACCAGCGGGAACTCTTTAATTTTCCGGGATAAAAAGTAGCCTATGTGTTATTCCAGACATATAATCTATCTCTGTGCCAAATTCCATCCAGATCTGTTCAGCCGTTCGGGCGTGATTGAGTAACAAACATCCATCCATACATCCATACATCCATCCAAACTTTCGCATTTATAATATTATTATATATATTATATTATTATACTAGCTGATGCCCGCGACTTCATCCGCGTGGTTTAATTTTTTTTTTCCGGGATAAAAAGTAGCCTATGTCACTCTCCAGGTCCTCAACTATACCCATGCCAAATATCACGTCGATCCGTTGCTCCATTGCAGCGTGATTGAAGGACAAACCAACAAACCAATAAATCAACAAACAAACACTCTTTCGCATTTATAATATTAGTATGATTTATTTGATTTCAGGTAATGGAGATCATCAACGCGCCGTCCCGGCAGCGCGGGCGCGTCATCGACTTCAACGAGCTGCTGTACGGGTACACGCGCCTGCAGCCGGTGCACGGAGTCGACCACGTGCTGGACCTGCTGCTCAAGTACCGGCGGTACCGCGGCAGGAAGATGACCGCTGCTGTGCGGCGCCACGCCTACTTGCAGCAGTCCTTCACAGGTCAGCTGAAGACTACGTAAAAATTACAGCTACTACAACAATTGCAATCACCTCAGAGCCCCAATTATTCAAAATTCAAAAGTTTTTTGTTGAAATAGTCGTAGTCAAGTGCTTAAGAATAGTCGAATGAATCTACAACTGTTTCGGAATGCCGTTCCTACCGAGAAGAACAAGCAAGAAACTCGGCGGTTGATCTTATGAAAAAAAAAATTTACAATTTCATTGATTTGTAATTACATAAGTAACCATGCTCCTTTGTCATTTACGTAATCTTCAACAGTTTAATAAGCTTTTTTCAGAAGCATACTTTTAATGAACTTTTTAAACTTGTGTAAAGGCAAATTTAAAAAAGGTTGGGGAATTTTGTTCCTTATTGTCTGAGAAAATCGTAATAATTGGCACCACCGCCACCACGCTGGGCACAGGCCTTCACTCTCATAGAAGAGAGTGCATTAGAGCTTAGACCCACCACGCTGCTTCAATGCGGGTTCTGTTGTATTGCATTGTTGCAATATGTTGTAAATTCAGCCAACAGTAAAATATTGCGATGGTAACTTATTATTATATCTTCGAAGGAAGCGACTCATATAATTATGATAGAACTTCACTTTGTAAGTTCGTTTAATCACTAATTATGGCGGTATTCACTTTCGAGATAAAAGGGCAGGTTTTGCCTTTTTATGGTCTTGATATTTATTTGAGACTTCCTGAAGACTTTATCATGAGTCATATATTAATTTATGAACACAACTACATTGATATTGTTTTATGATTTTTAAACTATTTTATTATATTCACTGAGGAATTTATGAAGGCTATTTAGTTATATGCAATCAAAAGACATAAGTATTGTCAGATAATATTGCTTATCGTTAAATTCATAACACTATTGTGTCTACCTATCGTATACGAAGATGATTAGTTAACTAGTTGAATATACATTAATTTGACCGATTACATTCCCTCAGTTTTATGCGAAACAAAATCTCGATTAACATCGTTTGAAAAATCTAACCTAAATGTTGACTACTGACATCGACATTATTGCTCGCATATCTATACTAATATTATAAATGCAGATAGTTTGGATGTATGTTTGTTACTCAATCACGCCCCAACGCTGAACGGATCTGGATGAAATTTGGCACAGAGATAGATTATAGTCTGGAATAACACATTGGCTACTTTTTATCTCGGAAAATTAAAGAGTTTCCGCGTGAACCAAAATCCCCAATCCATGCGGACGAAATCGCGGGCATGAGCTAGTACCTAATAAATGGATCTTGAAAGAGGCAAAATCAATTTTGGAAAAACATTGCATGATACGTCATATTATTAATTAAGAAAAAAAGGTGCCTTGATTTTAAATCTCAAAGTATACGATGGGTCAAACTTTATAGGGTAACTTTTTAATTTACAGGAACTGAAATACGAGAGCTACCAATGGGGGATCCCGCACCGGTTGAAGAGGCTGTAATATTAGAACAATTTGATCCCAGTGGGAAAATCTATCAGAACGACTACGAGGACTTTGACGATCCAAACCAGAATCAAAACAGCTTCCTCGATATCGGCAACTTGAATGTGAGACAAGCCTTTGAGAACAGCTTGCTGAAAATACAGAGTAACTTGCCAAAGATGCTTCAGTGGAGCAACGAGAACTATGAATACGCCGTCTACTACAGACAGATACACTTCATTTTACCTCTTTTGGGTAGATTTGAAACATTTAATAGATTCATGAAAAATTATGAAGACATCGTGCTCAAAAGCGATGAAGCTGTTACACTTATTATTGTTCTTTTCTTAGATTCCGAAACTCCTTTAGATTATGCAAATTCCGAAACATTAATCAAACATTTCAAAAGCCTCTACGGGAAAGATATTAGAGTAGTTTCGATGGGCGAAACGACATTTTCAAGAGGTGCGGCGCTAACAGAAGGTCTTAAAGAGTGTTCAAGTGATGATCTAATATCCTTCATAGATGTAGACATGATGTTCAATCACCTATCACTTAGGAGAATAAGAATCAATACAGTTAAATATAATCAAGTATACTTTCCTATTGTGTTCAGTCAGTACAATCCTGAAGTGGTGTATGGTGCAGAGTATAATAAATTCAAGGAAGAAATTGTTGAGGGTACCGAAGAAGATAATGCTGAGGAAAACAATGATGAATTAAATAAAAGTGAGAAGGAGTTAGCAAATTTAAAGTATAGTGGTGATATAGACAACGATTTTGGTTATTTCAGACAGTACGGTTTTGGTATACTTAGTATTTTTAAATGTGACTTTGAGAGAGTTGGTGGGTTCGATTTAGGTATTAAAGGGTGGGGATTAGAGGATGTGCAATTATTTGAGACTTTAATAAAGTCAAACTTAACAGTGTATAGGATAGCTGATGAGACTTTAGTGCATATCTTCCATTCAGTGGATTGTGATAGCAAGTTGGAGAAAAGCCAGTTCCTAATGTGTCTCGGTACGAAAGCCTCGACATATGGGAGCGATAAGCACATGACATATTATATGTTAAATCATCCTGAAGTATTATGGCCGCAGAAGGTGAAAGGTGCTAGCTAGTACAGGGTTGTAGTTAGGATTATTAACAAAGTTATGACAATTATACCCATTATGAAATCATTTGTTTATAGTGGTATTGTGGTTGGTGGTCCATCGGCAGCTATGATAATAATATATAATATGATAAAATAACTTAAAACCTAATTTAACAATACCAGTCGAAAAAGTAAAATTAGTAAAATATTTTTATACAAATAATTTTAAATTAATAATACATAAGTAAGTAATTAAGACATCATGAATGTAAAGAGTTAAATAGTTTTAATGCCTTAATTTCGCAATTACTTGTATTTTAAATCATTTATTTTTATGTACATATTAGAAATTACAATTACTGTCTTAGAGAGGATATAACTTTAGGCAATATTTGCATAGATTTCTCAAATCTAGATTGAGTTAAGTTATAGAACAAATATTTTTGTTGTCAATTACAATTATTACAATTCCTCTAGCAAGGCAAACTGTAGAAATTCCTATTTTTCGAAGCATTTATTTATGTAAGTGCAAAAGTTAACTCATAATTTGTTAATGATGGAGTCATACTGTCATACTGTCTCGAAAGTTATGAATAACGTACTACATTTGCGTTTTTTGGGTTTATCATGCCCTAACATCAGTTCCTATACAAAAATAGTTTTAAGTGGATTACTTTTAGAATTTACTTAGTCTCTATTTTATATTTGCCAAGGGCTCACAACCAAGTTTGCACAGTGTAGCTACGTCTCTTTAGTCTAGGTATATTACAGAAAAAGATACTCAAGTTTATGAGATCAAATAAGTCAAAATTAGAGGTACATTATACATAGCGAATGAGGTTAAATGGGTAACATTTGAGGGTTGACCGTCCATTGTAACAGGCAAATTGTTATATCCTGTTATATAGTTATATTTTAATAATTATATCTATATTATTATTATATAATTACACAAACTTATCTGGCCCGGCGGCCAAATTTGGAACTTAGTATTTTTATGCCTGTTTAGTTTTTGTTTTTATTTTATTTTGCATACCTATACCTAATATACCTACTAGCGACGCTGTCACCGGGTCAAACAAGTTTGTGGGACTGTAATTATGTTTGTGAAGAGGTTGTTACAGATTGTTGTGGTTTACTATGGGAACAATAGGTAAGCATACACTACTTAAGTATCTAAAGTTACCACGTCTTAATTTTTTCCCGGGCAAGCTTTAGATTTGGCTGATTTTTTGATCTACCAAAAACAAAGTGCTTGTGGACTATTTATAACAGCGTTTACATCTGAATTTTCATTTAGTCCTTTTTTATTTTATATAAAACGTTACATTTATTAAACTTAGAGCGACTCGAAGCTAACATAATCTAATTTTTGCATACAAATTATGCCCGCGTGGAATAGTGCCACATGAATGCTAGCTGGATTTTTACGCTGGCCAGCCAGGCCGATCCTTTGCGCAAAAAATGAGCCAGCCCTGTCACCAGATGAGGCAATCGAATCGCGGTGAAATGTCTCGCAAGTTTGTGGCACTAAGACTCCACGACCTCCAGGTCACCTCAGGGTCTCCACGGCAAACGGAACAAATAATATTTTTAACTCTCGATGAGAGAGGCATTGTTCCGCCCCTTGTCGGTTTCAGCCAACGACCTCAATTTACATAGACGGGCCCTGTCAAAGAAAGAATGTGGACTTATTTTAGTAACGCCATCTAGTCTGAAAAGCGGGACAGCGCTATGGCGGGGACAAGGAAAGCCTTATACAGGGGTGGAGCGCGCTCTACAGGTCGGACGCCCAATTTTTTTCGTATGAAAGGGTCTAGTACCTACATAATATATATCGATGGTTTCAGCCATTTCTTTTGCGGCTCCTGGCCTTGATGCTTTTACTTAGTAACTAGAAAAGCGAGTACTATAGCTTGATGTAGTTTCGGAACTCCACAAAGTGGCAAAGTGGCCTGCACGTCATATCTACCAGTGGACGCTCAACCTAAGCAATTATTTGTCATAATAAGTATTATTAATATTTTTATACGTGTATTTTATTTAAAATTGCGCCAGCCTCCTTTATTACCCATACAAATAATTAGATGGAAATTTAGGAGATTGAGCCATTATTTTAGGACCTTCTTTCCTCTATTGTGCCTCTAGCACCAACTTTGTTTTGTATTGCAATTTATGACCACAGTAGGTAATAATACCTATATCCAGATACTACTCGTATTAGGTTGACAGTTATCATTCTATCCTTTTCTATCGAGTGACTGTAACCATAAGAGGAAAAGAGATAGTAAACCTTTTTTAATTATCCTAATAGCATCTGCCCTCATATTCTCTAACTCAGTGGATATCAAAAAATGGAAGCCACACATTATAATAATGTCCTCCTGACCGAATTTCGGCCACGGCGGCAAAACTTCAGAGATTAGCGCGGGAGATAATAATATAGTGAACAGTGTATGCGCTACACAGCTCTCTGTTCCTTTACTCTCATAGCCTGATGGGGCGGAAAATCTGAAAAGACCGGAGAGAGATCAGACGCAGGACCGATGGTTTTACGTGCTCTCCAAAGCACGGAGGTCTTCCTAACTCCAGGAACAACTGAGAATTTCTTGCCAGAAAAATCCAATACTTTAATTATGGCCCGACCCGGGACCTCGTCAGCCGCATGTCGAACATACGTAGTTGGTTGATCTCTTTCCGATCGTGTATGAGAGTAAAGGAATAGAGTGCTCTTGTGAGGTCATTATTAGTACGGAACCCAACCTGCGTGTTCTGATACACCCTTTCGTGACATGTACCGTTCTATGTGCTCGCTGTAAATAGATAATTGGGTATTTGACAACTAGTCAAATCAGCAACTTTTTTTCAAACGTCAAAACGTGGGATTTTGTATGAAATATTGCATAGTGACGTCATCAATGTTCGACGCACTTTTTCACTTTAAAGTGAAAAAGTGCGTCGAACAGTGATGTCGATAGTGGAAAATACATAGTTATTCAACATATAACTAACAAGGGATATGGATATTACGACTTTAGGGAGATCCTCTATTTAATAATCACAAAAAAAGAATTTATTTGAATAGTTGTCAAATACCCAATTTTGTGCTCTATAAGTGCCAATTTTAGATTAAGTAGGTAATTTTAAAATGAACGTTGATATTGTTTTTTTATTCGATGATGTTACGATGATGTTGCGATGCGGTGATGATGGCAGTGAAACGATGGGTGATTTTATGAAATTAAATTCATTTTTGCAGAACATTTGTTTTTTGTTTTAATCATTTTAAGGTCCCGGGGAAGGAAAAATGAAGGAGAACCGCCTATTTAATAATTATGTGAGCTCAGTCACCAAAAAGGTTGGATCGAACTATAAATACTCGGATGTTAGAATGCCTCATTAGTCTATGGTCTTATATAGACCATAATATAGGTCTTATATCGATGGTATAGTTATGTCATGTTCGACTGCGGATGATCAGGGCTCGGGTTCCATTCCCGGGCCATAATCAAGTATTGAGTTTTTGTGACAAGCTCGGAGCAACTATTACATATTCTGTGGCCGGAGTTAGGCAATTGGCGGTGTTTCACCCACGTGCCTCGGAGAGTATGTAAAGCCCGTAGCTCTTGCGCCTGAGAGAGAGATTTCTTTGGTTGAGTCGGATTTTTCGTCGCGTCGCTACCAGTAGTGCCATCTATTTTATGTGCGTATAGATTGTGTGCGGACTGCAAAGACTGCCACATCATACTAATATTATAAATGCGAAAGTGTGTTTGTTTGTTGGTTTGTTGGTTTGTCGGTTTGTCCTTCAAGAGCAACGGATCGATGTGATTTTTGGCATGGGTATAGTTGAGGACCTGGAGAGTGACATAGATTACTTTTTATCTTGGAAAATTAAGGAGTTCCCGCGGGAATCAAAAAAACATAAACCACGCGGACGAAGTTGCGGGCATCAGCTAGTCATTTCTAAATAAAAATTTCAATCTCATGCAAGGTCATACGATGTGTGGATACTGTACATACAATTGTCTGGCAAGATTTCAAGCGAGACCATAAAAACTATCTCGGTGAAAAGAACCGCCACGCTCTACTTTTGCAAAACAGTAAAAGTGGGACATTTTTGAGATACCATCATCCTGTGATTAGAGTAATTATGGATAAACACACTTTCACAACTGCCACGTTGGTCTAGTGGTTAGCATTTTCGACTGAGGCCGACGAGGTCCCGGGTTTGAGTCCCGGGCCGGGCCATAATTAAGTATTGGATTCCTCAGTACTAGCCCGGAGTTAGGAAGTTGGCGGTGTTTCACCCCCGTGCCTCGGAGAAAATGAAATGATTTATTTCACGTAGGACAACTTGTGCCACTGCCACTTATGATAAACTTATCATAAGTGGCAGTGGCACAAGTTGCCGGTGGTAGATTCTTACCACTGTAAGAATCTACCACCGGTTCGGAAAGGTGATTCTACTGCGAAGAACCGGCAAGAAACTCAGCAGTTGCTCTTTTCAGCACGCACAGCAGGAGAGCTCGTTAAGCCGTCGGTCCCGGTTATTATCACTAACATGATAATAGTCGTTAAAGCCCACCAACCCGCATTGGAGCAGCGTGGTGGGTCTAAGCTCTAATTCCCTCTCTCCTATGAGAGTGGAGGCCTGTGCCCAGCAGTGGGACGTTAATGGGCTGTAGTGGACTGGTGGTGGACACTTTCACACGGACTACACGGTGTATAATCGTCAACTGAAATGACATGTGTTGCTTCTTTTTTGTGTAAGGAAGACCTCCATGGCGCAGTCGTGAGCGCATTTGTAATAAGCGGGAGGTACTAGGTTCGATCCCCGATAGGGTCAATTTGGGAATTTATAATTTCTGTATCAACTCTGGTCTGGTTTGGTGGAAGGCTTCGGCTGGTAAAGTCTACTCTACCGGCAAAGGCGAGCTACCGCAACGCGTTCATCGTTCAGGAAAGGATAAAAATTTTATTCCTAAATAAATAAATAAAAACGCTAAACAACGATGGATAAATACTCCCCTGAGTCCCCGTGAAATGTCAAACGGGGATAAACTTCTCCTCTCCCCTGTTGCCGTGCTCTGAGAAGTGGGTAAGTTAATTTTATCTCTTGTCAGTGGATAAAATCGGGGGATAAAATTTTTATCTCCGGCCCATGCTAGCCCTGCTGGTACGATGCCGCGTAGAAATCGATTAGGAGTATGCCCCACGATTGTGTACGAAAATCGTGATCGAAATCGTTTGTCAAACGTATAACACGACCTGTATAATAAGGAGTTCATAGACTTTTCCTTAACAGCCCCCCAATCATGTAAGGATGGCCGATGAAAACGTTAACGTTCGTCGTCAAAGTAAAATAAACCATAACACTCATACCATAACAATCATAACACGTTTAGGTATGTGCGATACTCTAACGTATAAGAATGGATACACGAAAATGAGCTCTAATTCAATGCTGTTATGGTTTATTTTACTTTGACGCTGAACGATTACGTTTGATCGGCTATTCTTACATAATCGGGGGGGCAGTTTTAATGTCAAATTATTACGATTTGCTCAGACGATGAATCGGCTTCGGGCCTTATGAGTCCACAGTTTGTGTGAGAGCTGCGCAAACAAGCACTTGCACCTCAGGTCAGAGACGACTATTTTGATTGGCGCTAACTATAATCCTAACATGTTAGCCCGCTACCATCTTAGACTGCATCATCAATTACAATCAGTTAAGATCATAGTCAAGGGATAACTCGCAGTAGAATTTAAAAAAGTATGCTGTATAAAGTCGAGCATGCTAACCATTAAACTACTAGCTGAAGACCGCGACTTCGTCCGCGTGTTTTAAGATTTTTTTATTCCCACGGGAACTGCGGATTAGCCTATGTCACTCTCCGTCCTCAACTATACCCATGCAAAAGTCACGTCGATCTGTTGCACTTTTGCGACGTGATTGAAGGACAAACCAACAAACCAACGAACAAACACACTTTCGCATTTATAATATTAGTTATTAGTATGATTATATTTTCATCTACCTATGTCATAGGTACTTAGGTGTAGTCGTTGCCGGGAGCAAACGGTCAATGTAGGTACATACCGCATTGTACAAGAAGCCACGGGTTATGTAAGTGTATACAATATGATGTCCGAGATCGCAGCGATTAGTTGTGGGATTGCGTTTCATAACGATCACACGATGTTACTGTGCAAGTGGGTCGCGCCGCGGCCACTAAACCAGCGGGGATTATAGCCTGTTTTAATATTGTGCCATGAACTGAAGCGCAAAACACACAGGGAACAGGCGCGAGTCGGGCGCGGGACGGGTCGGTGCGCGGCGCGTGTAATTCCTTGTATTTATATGGACACTAGCTAATGCCCGCGACTTCGTCCGCGTGGATTAAGTTTTTTTGATTCCCGCGGGAACTCCTTAATTTTCCGGGATAAAAAGTAGCCTATGTCACTCTCCAGGTCCTCCACTATACCCATGCCAAAAATCACGTCGATCCGTTGCTCCGTTGCGGCGTGATTGAAGGACAAACCAACAAACAAACACACTTTCGCATTTATAATATTAGTATGATTACACAGAATGCGGCCGCGGGTCCGACGCGTGGCGGGTGACGCTGTGTGTTTTGCACTTAAAGCTTACAAGCTTTAGTTCATCTTCTCTGATTTATTTAGCTATTTTTTTAATTCGAGCGATAGAGGCTAAAAGAATGTCTTCTGCATACTTCATATAATTGTAACTTGTTAAGGTATACCCCCAGTTTCCTACCTGGTTCAAAGGTTATCCATCGCCATTCAGCGTGGCAATGCTGCAAGCTTGACGGTACCTTTGGGTCTTTTTGAGGTTTTATTTTTATGACTAGATATATTATCAGGATTTATTTTAAACTAGATGATGCCTGCGATTTCGTCCGCGTGGGTTAAGTTTTTTTTCATTGCCGCGGCAACTCTTTAATCTTGCGGGCTAAAAAGTAGCCTATGCTCTTCCCAGGGATACAACCTATCCCTGTACCTATTTCATTAAAATTGGTTAAGCAGATGAGCTATGAAAGCGTAGTAGTCAGACAGACAGACAGACACACTTTCACATTTATAATATTAGTTTGGATATTAGTATGGGTTCGAGCATAAATCATATTCTATCTTGTTATTGTATAATTCCAGTTTATTTAAAATTATTATACGCAATGTCAGTATAATATACAGTATGTATAACGGTGCATGAAAAAGTTGCAGCCAGGAGACTACACTGCAAAGCCGCCAGTTTGCTCTTTATAAGCCAGTTTTTTTATACTCCTATGTATGACAAAGATCCTTAACCAAACAAATTAAAAATACACCTGTGGAACTGATTTAGGCTAATTTGAAAACTATTTCCCGCTTATTAGTGTCTTCGTGCTCGCTCGACTAGTGGCCAAACAGGCACGAACAAAGATAATAATTGTACAGTAATCTAAAAAAGAGCATTAGCATTATTAGGGTTACAGTTGAAAGAGACGCGCATTTTCAACATTTTGAACTTTATGACTGAACATAAATGTCAGAAGTAAATGAATGTTATCTACGAATACGGGTTGACAGCGTTCCATAAGTACCACAACCTCTACTTATGTATTACTAGATGATGCCCGCGACTTCGTCCGCGTGGATTGATGTTTTTTAATTCCTGCGAGAACTCTTCAATTTTTCGGGATACAAGCCTATACAAGCCCGGGGTAGCATAGGACATAGGTCCTTCCCCGGTTTAAACTATATCTGTACCAAATTTCATCAAAATCGGATGAGTACTTAGTTGGGCCGTGAAAGCGTAGCAGACAGACAGACAGACACACTTTGGCATTTATAATATTAGTATGGAAGTATGGATGTATGGTTATTCATCTACTTTTTATACAGCTTTGTACTAAACGCAATACAATCGATTTGCTGATACTCGTTACAAAGTCCCTCCCGCCCTCCGAACTTACTCATCTGCCCCCCGATTGTGTAAGGAAATCGTAATCGTAATCGTTTGTCAAACGGATAATTCGACCTGTTTAAGGATTTCTTAGATGCCTGCACGTCAAAAAGCATGTATGAACTCCATAAACAGTTCGAGTAATACATTTGAAGCTGTCAAATTATTACGATTTGCTTAGATAATGCTGATGATTTGCGATTTGCTTGAATTGAGCTCTAATTCAATGCTGTTATGGTTTATTTTACTTTGACGAAAATCTTTAAGGTTTGATCGACAATTCTTACGTAATCGGGGGGCTGTTCCGCAAAGTATTAGATCCGAAATGAGGTCACTGAATAAAGCCCACCACCATCTTCAAGCTGTACTGGCAGTGTAGCAGACCATGCTTGTCGTAGGGGCGATGATCGTTGGAACTAAACAGTGAGACTATGGGCTGACCTTCTTTTTATTTACTACTTACTGCAAGCCATCGACCACTAAATTAGGTTTAGTGGTCGATGCTGCAAGCCGATCTTCGATCTGCGATCTTGCCTGCCCCGGAACGCCTGAATTTAGGAGAATGAAGTCCCTGACTTTTGATGACCTACCTAGCGCAGTGGTGAGCGCTGTGTTATAGTGGGAGGTCGCGAGTTCGATCCCCGGCAGGGTCAATTTGGGAATTTATAATTTCTGTTTTTTCTCTGGTCTGGTCTGGTGGGAGGATTCGACTGTGGCTAGTTACCACCCTACCGGCAAAGACGTACCGATGAGCAATTTAAGCGTTTCGGTACGATGCTGTGTAGAAACGGATACCAGGTTAGCCCGTTACCATCTTAGTGCATCATCACTTAGGTGAGATCACAGTTAAGGGCTAACTTGTAGTAGAATAAATAAAAGTCTCTATGGACCTATAAACCGGCCAAGTGCGAGTCGGACTCGCGCACCGAGGGTTCCGTACAAACCTGTAGTAAGTTTTACGATTTATGACGTATTAAAAATAAAAATTACGTTTGTTGTATGGGAGCCCCCCTTTAATATTTACTTTATTGATATTTAATTATTTATTTTGAAAGGTAATATACAAGTTAATATTCTGTGAAAATTTGAACCGTCTACCTGTTACCGTTTTTAATATTGAGCAAAAAAATACGAAAAAAACACGTTTATTGTATGGGGACCCCCCTTAATATATATATTTTTTTAATTTTTAGTATTTGTTGTTATAGCGGCAACGGAAATACATCATTTGTGAAAATTTCAGCTTTCTAGCTATCACGGTTTATGAGATACAGCCTGGAGACAGACAGACAGACAGACAGACAGCGGAGTCTTAGTAATAGGGTCCCGTTTTTACCCTTTGGGTACGGAACCCTAAAAAAGGTCCATGCTGATCTCATAACCATTCACCACATAATGAAATTAAAAAAAATTGTTCTTTGAAATACTTTGCCAGTATGACCATCTCAAAATATCTCGAATTACGGATTATGACATTCACATTAATACGTAATGGAGTCGTTATTTTCCACGGAAGCCTTAGAATAGGTATATCATCAAGCGAATGGTTATCAACTTAATCTATATGTTAATTCCGTTGCGCATTTCAAATTTACAACGTTAAATTAATAATTTTCTACTTTCGTTCGTTTGCATTTTTGTGTTTTGTTGATGTCCAAATTACAATATTGTTAACTACGTCAGATGTTGCGCAAGCTTATTTCTTCATTTTGGGTTTCGTTAGTCTTTATATTCCTCGTTTAAAATTATAGAGTCTAGTCTTCGACTTTGTTTTAAAATTTTCTTGACAGTGATTTCACCGCAATACCTAAGTACCTTGTCGGAGAGCCGTGGCTCTTTTTTGCGCAGAGTATCAGCCTTGCTGTTCAGCGCAATACAGCCATTAACAATCCTTAGCATCCATGCAGGCATGATTTGTATAGCTATTGGATAGTTATTAGTTATTGGAGAACTATAGTAGGAAGGAAGGGCATTTAGAACTGCAGAGTGGTCTTAGAGTACACCCTCATCCACAATTTTTTTATTAGGAACAGTTAGTAGTAAGGACTACTTATTTAGGAACTTATTTTGTAACAATGTATGCTATCGAAATCAAAATTCAATTTTTGAACTGCTAGTCTTATTTCACACTAGCTGATGCCCGCGACTTTGTTCGCGTGGAGGTGGAGGTTTTCGGTTCCCGCGGTGACTTTTAAATTTTCCGGGATAAAAAGTAGCCTACGTGTTTTTCCAGACTATAATCTGTCTCTGTATACCTTTTATCCAGATCTGTTCTGCCGTTCTGGCGTGATTGAGTAACAAACATCCATCCATCCATCCAAACTTTCGCATCTATACTTATAATAAAACTGTAACAGGTCCAATTCTGTACATTGAAGATATTTTGAAAATTTTTTTTGGAGGGCACTCATTATTCGATACTAAAGCCAAATCTGTAATTTTTTTCATTTTTGTCTGTCTGTCTGTCTGTCTGTCTGTCTGTCTGTCTGTCTGTCTGTCTGTCTGTCTGTATGTCTGTCTGTCTGTCTGTCTGTCTGTCTGTCTGTCTGTCTGTCTGTATCTTGGCCGCGCATCACGCCGAAACTACTGAATGAATTCCAACGAAACTTGGAACGATTTGAGCCCATACTACGAGGTAGGACATAGGATACTTTTTATCCCGAAATTCTACCCCCGAAGGGGTGAAATAGGGGTTGAAAGTTTGTATGAAAGTCCTTCATTTCTCAAGTTATAGCCATGAAACTTGGTATATGAGCTGCGGGTTAAAAATGAAGACATACATGTTTCACAGTTCTTCAAAATTTCACCCTCAAAGGGGTGAAATAGGGGTTGAAAGTTTGTATGAAAGTCCTTCATTTCTCAAGTTATATCGATGAAACTTGGTATACAAGCTACCGGTTAAAAATGAAAACATACGTGTTTCACAGTTTTTCAAAATTCCACCCCCAAAAGGGTTAAATAGGGGTTGAAAGTTTGTATAAAAGTCCGTAATTTCTCAAGTTATTTAGATGAAACTTGGTATATCCACGCGGACGAAGTCGCGGGCATCAGCTAGTTTATAATATTAGTACCTATAGATTGTATTCCCACAGTGATGTCGTCATATACTCGTAGGTAAGTTTCTATCATTAGCTGAGCGATTGTTGACATTTGTATCATCTAAATTTGTTGGTGCAAAAGATACGACATAATACGGTGTCAAAATGTATTTATTATTTTTTATAAAAAAAAAACAAAAACTTAAAGCAACAATTAAGCTAACTTATCGATAAACTTTATACAGAACAAGAGTCGCGCCCAGCTATGAGCCACTTCGTGTTTGGTCGCGTGAGAGTTGGCGAAACTGTCAACGTTTTTTTGACAGTTTTGACAGCTGTCATGTGATGAAAACGACTGGCTGACAGCTGGGTAACCCGTGAGCGTGCACAGTCGCAGGCGTTGGCCGGGTGTCAGGCCGGGGCGGACCGAGGTCACCTACATTGTACGTGGCGTCGATCCATTGGTTAAAGCATTCGGGCGGTCGGAGATGGGACGACCTGACCCGAATAAGTCGGTCATCTCTAGGAATGGGAGTTGGGGCTTTGGGGCTTAGTAGGGGGCGCCGTAGGATGAGGAAGGACCGGACGGGTAACCGCCGCCGCTGATTCCGCCGCTGCTATATCCGCCGGACTGTTCGTATTGGGCGACTTGGATGGCTTGTCGGATGGCTTCGAGGCTGATGCCGACGACGCGGCCGCCGCCGGGGACGCCGTAGGATGAGGATGGGACTCCGTATGAGGATGAGACGCCGCCGCCGTGGCCGCCTCCGTGGCCGCCGCCGAACCCTGAACCAGATGAAGCTTCTTCTTTAAGGAGGATTTGGCGGACTTGTTCGAGGAGTTGGGAGTCGACGTTCTGGCCCTCGTTGGTCTGGTAGCCTGAGGAGACGGCGCGAAGGCTGCCTCCACCGCTGAGACCGCCGAAACCACCACCACCGTGGCCTCCTGATGGTCGGTTATAGTTGTAACCGGAGGGAGCCTCGGCGCTGGAAGACGCCACCAAAGCCAGGGCTATGCACTGTGGACAAGAGGAAATTGGACTCATTAGGTTATGTAACTTCGTTTTTTAAAATTTTAAATTGGTTTTAATTTCAAGGCACTTCGAAGAAAAGGATCTGTGATTTCGATATAATTTTCGCGACGATAAGCTGCGAGTCCACGTGCAAATAAAATTTGTAGCACCTTGCTCTGACAAGTCAGTTGCGCTATTTAAACGCAGCCAGGCAATTACTAGTTTTGTATGTATACTAAAACTTGCAGCTACGAGTATTTACATGACAACGAAAGCTTTAGCAAGTTTAGTTCTTGCGGACAATTGCTTTAGAAGATAAAAAATAAACTTGATTAATTATTTAGGTATAGGTATTATGCTCTTATGATATTTCATGAAGAAAAGAGCTTTCATTAGCTTTCAACTGGAGTCGATAAAATTAACTGTCGATACTTCATTTAACGATTCTTGTCAATACTCGTGGGTGGTTTACGATAAGCTATTATTCTATCGATACTTATTATCATTAAGCGTTGTCTACATTATACTGTGATTATGAATTTATGACTCAATCCGATGTTTTACGGGTTTGTGAAGTTTCACAAATACACGCTAACTCGCTCAAAGTGCGGTAGCTGTTTACTTTCTATGTTTGAGGATATTATTAGAAATGGCATGTCAATAATTCTGCAATAGGTGTTGCAATTTCCAAACTTGAGCATAGAAAAAAATTTGAACATTGACCTTAAATTATTTGGTGATTATGACGCAATTGAACCTAACAAACAACCACGCACAAACTATTTCGCATCCATACTTAATATTATAAATGCGAAACTGTGTCCGTCTGTCTGTCTGCTACGCTTTCACGGCCCGGTCAATCGATTTTGATGAAATTTGGTATAGGGATATTTTGTATCCCGGGGAAGGACATAGACTACTTTTTTCGCGGAAAATTAAGGAGTTCTCGCGGGAATACAAAAAAAACAATCAACGCGGACGAAGTCGCGGGCATCATCTATTTTATAATTTAAGTAGGATAAAGATAATTAAGAATTTAAATTATGGACAATTTGATTGAAATTGAAGCAAATTAATTAGAATTTTCCACATAAAAATAATTAAAAGTGCAATTCCCATATTTCTTATGCGTGTTGATGTACCTAAGTTTTAGGGCCGCTTGGACAGGGACATTTAAACTGATTTAGTTAAATTTTGTAATGCTGTCGTAAAACTACAATATGCATTTGCCAAAAACGGACAGCATTCAAATATTTAACTAAATCAATTTAAGGGTCCTTGTGCAAATTATTCAGCAAACGGCTAAAAGGAATGTTAAATCATGTTTTGTCTTCACTTTCATTGATGGCAATGTGATTGCGTATCGGCGCATCTCGGCAGCGAGCGTCTAAGTAAACGTTGCATAAGTATATAATATGTATGTCCAGCAGTGGGTAAACAATAGTGATGCTAATGTTTACTTGGCCAGTTGAGCGTTTCTACTTTTAGATATTGATTACTAATCCTGTAAGATTTCCAAAGGGTTGCTATTTAAGTGTTCTAAGAAAGTAAAAAAACCTTTTGCTTTCTTTGATAATTCACCGTTAATATAGTTAGTATATTATATTGTTAATATAACCCTGACATATCAACTTTTATACTTATAACTCATATATTAAGCTCACGTTTTCTTTTTCTGGTATAATATGTGATTATCAGCTCAAAGTTAATTGAGATTAAAAATGAGCTTCCTCAATCAAGCACGTCTTCTTCATTAAGGTGTCTAAGCTGGTATTAAAATTAAATCATTACTCGATTAATAATCGAATTTTAAATCAGTTTAGTACAATTATTGATAAAATAGTGTCATTGATAAAATATTTTTATGAGGCATCATGCCAAAAGTTTATTCCTAGTCTTTTAGTAACTTTTTATTAATTGTTAATCAATGTAATTAAATGGGAAAAGCTATATGAAGCAGATCGTGGAACTACGATAGCATGAATAGAAGAAATATGTCCCATCACTATCAGCACAGAAAACACAGATACTTTTCTCTTGAAGTTAATTGGAGGTGAAATTTTGCTTCAACTTCTGGTGTACTTATTATTTGGGGTCAAGTCTCGTTTTCTGTGCTTATGACGGTTCTATGTTACCGAGTATTGACTTTCTTTTTATACGAGTATGTTTAGATACACGATGACTGAGATGTAGGTAAAGTGTCTTCCGTGTAATTAATATTTATGTACACACATGCTACTGATTACAACCAAAACCTACAAGCTCACATTGGTTTTGTAATTATTACTTTACATATATTTTGTGTAGGTACTTATTATCATATTACCGGTGAAAAATGTTAGCATTTTTAAACGACTTTCAATTTATCATATGCCTATCTTATAGTTGTTAAGAATTTTAATTCATTACATTTAAATTCACATCATAAACCTTACTTTTAAATTTTTTACGTAACTAAATTTTATAAGTATTTAAATATCATGTGAAGTCATAAGAGATGGCAAATAATAAATTTTTCATATCATCAGTATTCAAAATACCCTCACATACCTAGTAGAATTTAGGGCATTCATTAATATTTAAATCCAAAGTTGAGGAGATTATAATAGAGATCATAAAAAAGTTATTAATTTTAAACTTACATAATTCGTATTTTGAAAAACTTACACAAGCTTTTAATATAGCCGATATTTGCTCATTATATTTTGAGTATTTTAAAGAGCAAATTTTGCCATGTCCCTGTGACGTGGATTCCCATAAGATTTTAAAAAGATACCTAAATTGAAAAAAAAAATTTAAAAAAATTTAAAAAAAAACTACCGAAATGTACATTGATGTAGTCGGATTTTAAATGTCGTCTTGTATAACTTTTGACAAAGCTGATAAAAGTTATTACAAGACGATGAAATTATTAATAGTATGATTACCAATAACGACACTATTGATAAAGTCGTAAAAAACGGCTTAACACTACAATGTAGCTAAAAGGTCCATACACAAAATAATAAATGTCATTAACTATCGGCCTGTGATGTAAGCAACGTCGCGGTCCCGACCTATGACACTGCACTTTCACCACACGACGACGGATCTATTATATCCTACGCCTGCGCATGTGATAGCTACTAAAAAGCATAATGGATATCTCTATCGATAGTGTCATTATATTTCATTATTTGGCACTTTTATTTTTCATTATTACTTTTCCATATGTCTTGTAAATCTGCAATTTTATTTTTTGTATCTAGGGTAAAAGGTAAATATCTATGTCAATAATGCCATAATACTCGAGTCTTACGACATTAGTTGCACTAATTTTTTGAATATTTTTCCGTATTTCTTGTGTTTTGTAATTTTCACCGAAACATTTGGCCTAAAGTAGCACTTTAGGCAAGATTCATAAAAAAGCCCGCAAAAATCTAGAACTCGTCATTTCTTTGAACTCACCATATTTTCATTGAACATATTTTCATTGTTTTAAAGTGCATGCCTATCCTAATTAGTTAGCCTATTTTTCTGTAAAGAGGACTCTTTTGACTTCTTTGTTGAGAAATTCAAGTACAAGATCTTCTTTCAACCAGTTTGATAAACTAATTATTTTAAATAGGTATTATTAGGAGCAGAAGAATGTTACCATATTTTCGGATGAACTGACGTTGTAAGTTAAGTATCATAAAGTTGCAGTACGTATCAGTAATGAGATAATACTAGCGCAAGAAGAGATGTTGGTAAATAGACAAACAAGAAACGACGTGGTAGAATAGATCTCATCGATTCTCTACCTCTTTGGCTCTCTTTTCTTCTTTCTTTCTAATATACAGGTTAACAGGTTAGCCCGCTACCATCTTAGACTGCATCATCACTTACCATCAGGTGAGGTCGCAGTCAAGGGCTAACTTGTAGTGGATAAAAAAT